>OY987216.1:30690640-31917927 GCA_963920805.1 Primula vulgaris
AGAGAGATAAAGAAAATAATAAACAGAATTAAATTTAAATTTGTTTGATATGTTTTTGATATTTAAAGTTGTAATGTTATGTTTTTGTTAATTTAGTTTCAAAAGTAGTATGTTTTGTTAATTTATCCTATTTATTATAATATTTGATAATATTATAGAAAATTTATTATTTTTTTATTAAAAAATTAGAAAAATAAATAATTTTTTAGACATTAAATTTGGAAGAGGGATGAAAGGAAATACTAGTATTTTTATTCATAAATTTAAGTAGCAACCGTTGACTGGAGTCAGGTCAACTCATTCAACTCCACTCCAAAAATCATGTTACCTCACCTTCCATGTAACTCCCCCAAGTTTTGCCGCCTCATATTCCTCTTTCACTTTGGTCAATCATTCAATACTTTTCTAACACACACAATTCCTTAATAAATAAAAAATACAAAAAGTATTTTACTAACTTTCCAAATGGACCCGATACTAGTGGCTGTGCTGGCTGCAGCCGGAGCATTTTCTGTAATCATGTTTGCTTTTCTATTCATGTTCGCGTTCTGCAAGCGCCGACAGAGCAATACAGCACCACGCCAGCATCGTGGCATGGCGCTGTCTTCAGTTTCTGTCGGGGAGCAGAGCGCATACTTTGATCTCGCGTTGAGCCAGATCTCCATGACGGAGCTTGTCATGGGGACTAATAACTTTTCTCCGGATTTGATCATTGGTGATGGGAGTTTCGGGTTGGTGTACAAGGCGAAGCTTTATTCTGGGGATATTGTTGCGGTTAAGAAACTCGCAGCTGATGCTTTTCAGGGGCTCAGAGAGTTTCGGGCCGAGATGGAAACTCTTGGTAAGTGATGCTACCTTAACATATTGAACACCTAATAAAATTTTAAGCTTTCCTATTACTATAGAGTCATAGACGGATAAACAGATGTATACAGATTATTTGACAATTAACTCTACATTTGATGGGTTGAATATAGAATTTGATTTTTCGGGGATTTCACAGTCCCCAGCAGGTTGGGGCCAAGAGACAGAAATTTATCAATGTTCCTTACGTTTTTGGATAATTTGGAAGTCGAGATTAAAACTAGCTTGCAGTTTTGTAGAATTCAATAATTATGTGTTTGTCGGTGCATTTTGGATCGGGACTATATACGGTCCAGCTACAAATGACTCTAAAAATGAGCATTTGCACTACCTTAAAGTGTGTGATACTAAATTAGTTCAATCCGCGTTTAGTACTCACTTGAGTATCCCTTGAATTAGCCGGTAAACAATAACAAGCGGTATTGCAGTTAATATAATGTAGACAGAATAGAACTTTTAATAGAATTATTGGGATCAAATGTCTGGTAAAACATTTGGGAGAGAAAAAGGATACTGTGTCTGTGTATGCTAAAGATGATGTTTGGAACCTGGAAGTGTGCTTCTTTTACTTCTTTTAAAGTAAAAGATTACAAATTTAGAGAGCAGATTCAATAAGCTTTAATGTTTAGCATCTCTGCATCTGTATTCAACTAAAATTAATGTTGGGATTCATAAAGTTTAGTGCCATATAGATAGTAAAGTAATCTCTTCTAGTAATCTACCCCCAAAAACTTGTAGCAATAATATTATCTGGAAATTTAAATGCCATACCAAAAACGTTTTACTAAATATTTACAACACCTTTTATAGTATGTTCCTAGCTTAAAATCACCAATGCCGTCAAGAATCAGAAAATACCAGCATAAATAACAATAAGAGAATGCTGTTTGTTCTGATTAAATTCATAAATTGTATGTATTCATCAATCAGTATGCTTTTAATACTATCATTTTAATGACTCAATTCAAGATGTATAGACCTCTAGCACCTTGGAAGAAGTAAGTTTCTTTTACCATGAACAATGTTCAGTGTAAAACTGAAACAGTGTTAAGTGCTAGATTCTGTATTTACCACTGAAACTTTCCCTCTTGATTCCCATTTCATTTTTCCTGTTCGATTACGTGAGAATTTTCATTTTTTGTTGTTATGCTTCACGTTTCCTTTTCTCGTATCGCTTCTCGTTTCGTTTTCCATGGTGGTATGTGCCAGAATTGAAACGCCTTTGAGGTGTTCACGTTTTGGTGCCCGGAAAAATGTATTTCCAAGAAAAGCATTCCAATTCCAACCCCAGATACTAATATCCCAACCAAACAAGGGCTTAAAAGATAATCAAAAACTAGAGTATGCTTCAATCACTTGCATAGAACTGGCATTTACCTTCTCTGCTAACCCTTTTTTTCCAGGGAAGATCAAACACCCGAACATAGTCACCATCCTCGGATACTGCTCAACCGGGTCGGAAAGGGTCTTAATCTACGAGTACGTCGAGAAAGGCAGCCTGGACCAATGGCTACTCGACACGTCATCATCCGAAACCAACTCCTCATCACACTCGATAAACCTTCCCTTGCCCTGGGGCACAAGGCTAAAGATCATTAAAGGTGTAGCTACTGGGCTCGCTTATATGCACAACTTGGACACACCCATTATCCATAGAGATATTAAAGCTAGCAACGTGCTTTTGGACTCCAAATTCGAGGCCCACATTGCCGATTTTGGGCTCGCCCGTAGGATTGAAGGGTCCCAGTCACACGTGTCGACTCAGGTATTACTGAAATTATGTGTTAGGTACTTTTTATCTCTGTATATAAAAATTGTATGTCAGTGCGAAATAAAATACTCAACAGGTCGCAGGGACAATGGGCTATATGCCGCCGGAGTACATAAATGGTGCCACCATGGCGACGACTATGGGTGACGTGTATAGTTTTGGAATTTTGATGCTCGAAATTGCAACTGGGCTTCGGCCCAATTTGCCATTTAAGGTGGAGGGGGAGCAAACAGTTCTTGGCCTCGTTGAGTGGGCTAAGAAAATGGTGGACCAAAATCGACACTTGCTAATACTAGATGCTAATGTTCCTAGGGAGGGTCTAAGCGAAAACAGTGTTCTGGAGTTCTTTAAAATTGCAATTTTGTGCACTGATGATATAAAGAGGTTTAGGCCTTCTATGAACGAAGTGTCGAATTTATTAGAAAATATTCAGGGTTGAAGTGATAAAATTGCCGGTTTTTTATTTGTCTTAGTCCTAATCAAGTGAATCCGGTTATGAGAATTGTATATATCCATATAGCTCGTTAGGAAATTGTTTAAGTTTGTTGATTTTGTGACTATAAGTTTTGTAAAATCGATGGCTCTCTGAGAAATTTTATCAAGGAGTACTAGAGACTTGTACACTGTCCATAGTTGTTGAACATTCTCTCTTTCTAATATTCCTTTGGATCCTCTACTCAATTCTCTTGGATCGACGTATCATGGAATCCTAAAAACTACTATATTGTCAGCAGTTTCGAACACGAATGCCCACAGAAACTATCACCTTAAAGGAGAACTCAAGCAAATCTTTTTACTTTTAAACAGAAGGGAAGACCTTATCAAATACAAGCATGAACAACATTGACACTCGAGTTTGATAGTTAACGGACGCCCATCATTTTGAATTGGAGTTTTTGTTATTGTAAGGCGTATAAGTTACTACTCATAGGGCTATTCGATTGGTTAGCTTGTAGTCCGCCCGTGTAAGTATGCAGGACTATGCTAGACTAGGCTCATATATCTCAGCTGCTTATCATGAGCACATCATAACCTCGAAATTTAGTAATTTACAATGGTGCTAATTTTTATAGAAATTTTTCACAATAATATAGAAATGTTATATTTCGCGCCACATCATCTAAATCAATTAAACCACGTATTTAAATGCTGATTTTTGGCTGTATGTACAATGTGTGTGTGATGAGTAATTTCTGTAACGGATTACGGATTCATTCCCGTGACGCATTTCCTATGAACCGGTTATGGGATGTTGTAACTGGTTACAGAATTTGTACGTCATTATATATATAACTCGTTCCGACATGTCGATGAGCACAAAACTTCGTTGCAGTGTTTTCTTTCTTTATAGGGGCACTATATATACTAAACATATTGCTCTAGGTCATGCGTATACCACGGTTTTTAGAGAGAAAGATGGCTCCATATCCATGAGAAAGAGTTACATAGAATTTCAGAGTAACTCAAACCTGAGGTTGTAATCATGTCCTAATCTAAGTTCTATATGTGCTCGCTGTAACGGTAACGACGACATATATAGTAATAGTTGGGCGAACTAGTACTACTCCATTACCTAATGTGTACTTGTTTTTTTGTATTTTTGTTCATGAGTTGTTTGTCTTGTTTCTTTTTTGAGTTATTGATCTCGATAGGATCTGGAGCGTGTCTAAATCTCTTTAAAGTAGTAGGAGCGAAATATATGGGGCTGAAATATAAGAACGTTCACTAGAATGAAAACTTTAATGAGAAGGACTCTAGGTTTTGAAAGATGCGGATATAGGATTGTCTATAAAAAAATATGCACCAAATCCTCATCTGTGATGATAAACCTGCAGCTATAGGAAACTTAGAAGCTGTTGGATAACAATTGTTATGAGTGATTCAGCTCACGTCCTCGAGAATTGTTGCACATGATGTCGCGAAGTAAACAAGGACGAGAGCTTGCTATGAGGAAAGTGTTATCAGATGTGCACGAAAAACCTTGGATAAACAATGAGGTTTATCTCATGAGCAAATTGTACTGCTAGGTGATATATGAGTAATCTATGGAACAGCATTAGGAAGTGGTAGGGCTGTAAATGAGATGAGTTGTTCGTGAAATCGTTCGTGTTCGGCTCGGCTAATGTTCGGTTCATGCTTGTTTATTTATAACTGAACACGATAATGAACAAGAATATAGTTTTCGTCTATTAAGTGAACTGAACATGAATATGTCTCTGTTCGGTTCGTCTAAACTCGTGTTCGTATAACTATATATAAAGTTTAATAAAATAAAAAAATAAATCTATTAATGATGTAACAAAAACTAATATCACTATACAATTAATAAATTTATTTATGCTATAATAATATAAATGATATGTTTGTATTATTTTGAACTTATTATGATAATTTATATCATCATACTATAAATACAGTTACCGATTTTATCGTTAAGTGTTCAACTCGTTAAAGTAATTATACGTATGTAAAAAAGAATTTATACAATATATAAATTTAAAGTTATACGTGAACTATTTTATTCTAGTTAACAATATAGTAATATATGATAAAATTAAAATATATTTTCAAAAGAAAGAAAAATATTATTTTTTTCAATTATTGAAGGTTTTGGAAGAAATTAGATGTCCACGAACCACTCGTGTTCGGTTCATGTTCATCAAATGTTCGTTTGTATTTAACCGAACATGAACAATAGTTTTAGTTCATGAACTGAACATGAATATAAGCTTGTTCGGTTCGTTTCGTTTCATTTACAGCCCTGGTAAGTGGTAAATGGATTTTGAGATATTTGAAAGGTACAATGGCTAACTTTGTGTTTTCGTAAATACAGTAAGGTTTGCATGGATTCGTTGATGCAAATTTAGCTCGTAATCTTATAATAGAAATAGTGAGGGGCGGAACCAGGGTTGGCAAGGAGGTGTCACCGTCATTCAAAAAAAAAAAATTTATATAGAAAAATTCGGAGATTTAAGTTTTTATACACTTCCCAAATGAACAAATAGTAATTTAGTTCAAATGGTAAACATAAAGTTTTTGTGTCACAAGATCCTTAGTTCAAATCTTGTGTCTATTTTTTACTATTTATTTAATTAACATTAGTTTACTGTTTGACTTCTTCATTAATTAATTGTATCTTTAAGGTACTATTACAAGGTTTTATAAATAAATGTTTTTGTATAGTTTCATAGTTATATTACAACAAAGTTTAAACTAATAAATTCGTACTTGTAGTTAGTTTTTCTGTACCGCTTGAAATTTTTAGATCAATGGACAAGTCAGCTAAGTTTTAAGCTCTAGTTTTTTTGGTGTTTTATACCATTTATTATTATTGTACTAACAGGAAAAAAAAATCAACGTCTTAAATTTTTAGATCAATCGACAAGTCAGCTAACTTTTAAACTCCTGATTTTTTTGGTTTTTTATACCGTTTATTGTTATTGTACTAACAAACAAATTTAACGACCCTCCAAGAATTGAATACTGATTCCGCCACTTGAAATAGTACATTTGGTTTGTATAACCGGAAGAACATCTGTTAGTTGGATATCGAAGCTACAAAAATATCATTGCGTTTTCGATGACTGAAGTTGAGTATGTCACCATGAGTTATGTGAGCAAATATATGGTTTGGTTGCAAGGGTTCTTGGAAGAGTTTGGGCGAAAGAGCAAGAAAGGAGTACTAACCAAGGTGCGGTAATGTTAGAAAACAATCTGGTGTTTCATCCAGGCATTAAACTTTTATTTATTTGATTATGTAATGGAATGAGGTTGTCGCGGCAGCTTAAGTGTTTGGACGTGGAAGTACGGAAGAGCTCCTCAAGTGGAGTGGCCGTTTTTGTGTGAAGGAACTGACATTTGCCTGTGCGAGATTGTTAATTTGTAGAGAAAAGTGTGTAACCGATTAAGGTTTTGATTAGTAATTTTTGTAGCCGGTGAAGGATTCGTTGGTGGTGAAATTCATGAGATGTATAACAGGCGCCATAAGCGATTATAGAATTTGTACATGAAATATGTAATTGGATAGGCCATGACGTCGATCAGGCCAAAAACTTAGTTTTAGGATTTTTCTATTTAATTATGCAGGTGCTATATAGAAGTATAGAACCAATCATACTACCTAGGTCGTGTGTGAAAGATATACCATTGTTTTAAGAGAGAAAGAAAGCTTTAAATACGTGAAATAGAGTTAAATAGTTTTTGAAAGCGAATCAATGTTGTAATTCCGTGCTCTAAATTATGTTTCTAAAAATTGTGCTCGCTGTAGCGGGCACCGGTTTAGTTGGGCGAATTACATTATCAAATCCCTTGTGTGCTTGTTTTTCCGTATTTTTTTCTCATGAGTTGTTTATCTTGTTCTTGCTTGCGTTATTAATCTCGTTTGTGGGTTTGGAACATATCTAAATCGCTTACAGATTGTTAATTCAATTACAAAGATGGACCACGATAAAATCTTGTGTTCAAAGATCGTTTTTGAACTACAAGAATATGGGTATTTGGTGACTAAACATTAACTCTTAAACATTTTCCATTAAAGAAATTAAGTGGAATGATTACACTGAGATTGAAGACAAGCGAGCAACAATCTGCGCAGCTAGCCTTTTCTAAGTTTGTCATTATAGATGCCTAAGGTGATTACATATATATGGCCGTCACTAAAAGACGTAATGAACAATTTGGTTCTTCAATTTTAAGAGAGTTAATTTCATGAGATTTATTGTGAATAGCCTGCAATATAAAACGCAGAGGACGTTTATGTAGCAAGTCACTACAAGAATATAATTCTTTGAGCTTTTAACTCTACATATTCTTGAGTCTTGACCCTAACAATTTAATTGGAATCTTCAAGAAAAAAGAGAAATTACGAAAAGTGAAAGCCACTTAAAGTGGACTTATGATACGGATACCATTTTCATAATATCGTCCAAAGGGGGGATTTTATGTTATTGTCTTTAATCGTTTATCTTTATTTTAGAAAAGGACCAGCTAAAAAGATGTTCGCCACTCATGCAAATGCTTTGGCCTGGCTTTTAACTTGTTTAAGAATGCCTAGTTATTTTAACCAATAATTGCCTATTTTCTCAATAGCCATTACGTTCTCTTTGTTGAAATGATTAGAGTATAGTTATTTGTGGTATTCAAAGGCAATAATCGTATTGGTAGTTTTTTTTTTTTTTTAATAATATCTTGGCAACTTGGGTAGCTTTAAATTTTAAGAACTTGGTTCTTTCTGTTTTATAAACATCACCACCTACAGAGGCCTAATTGTTGAACTCATAGCACTGAGATGGGTATCGTACGACTCTTCTCTTATATTCTGGTTGCTTCTAACGAAGTTAAAAAAATTAATTACAAACAAAAAAATTCATTTACCATCAGTTTACTTTTTAAAAACTGTTGGTAAAGTAAGTGCATTTTAGCAACAGAATAACAACTAATTATGTTGTCAAATTTTAGCGATACCCGATTTACCAATATTTTTCAAACAGTAAACTATTAGCAAATGAGATTTTTCTGATTATATGACTAGCATGTGTGGGACTTGGGAAAGCTTCAAGGAAGTCTCTGAAAATATTAATCTGTAAGTCATGTACAACTCCTTGAAAATAAACAAGTTTAAGTGGATATAGGAAATTCGATAACAATGAAGAAGATGATCAGTGGAGAAACCAAAATTAGGATAAAGATACTCCAGCACCCGCATGCATGATGCACGTATCTTGAAATTTTTTATCGATTTTAGCCTTTCAACAACCATCACAATTAAAAAAAAAAACAGTTCTAGTTCCACGAACTGATTCTTGTCTGTGATGTGTTGATAACCTACACTTCTAAACTGTTGTAATAGTAGACTTTATAAAAGGAAAAGTTAGACCAACAAGCAAAGGCATTATTAAAGTGGTGAGCTAGACTATATAATGGAAATGACTCTTTTTATTTTCAGCTAAGACTATAATATTGGAGATGACTCTTTATTTTTTTAAAGAAGACTATAATGGAGATGAGTAGTTGGGCTTATCTTTTTGGGCCCATTTTTTGCCAGTGGGTCCTACAGACCCATGTGAAGTATGAAGCCATTTTAGCTATGCCTATAAGATACTCGACATATTGGTCCCATATCACCTCTGCTACTGGCTGTCATGATCGTTGGCATGAGAAGCAAAAATAAATAAAAAATAGCATTATACACTATAGAAGTTATTGAATATATTATATCGGTCGTTTCTGAAAATTTAGCAACAATATAGCAACAATAACACGAGTCATATAATAACACGGTTGTTGATATCTTTGCTATCCTGTTATTTTGTTTAGTGGTCATCAATGAAAGGTATAAATCAAACTTTGCTTATGTGTATGATGGACAAACAAAATTAACTTTCTATAGGACAAACCAGGCCATTTGGCTCCTGGCTACACCAATTTAGAGAGCTTATTAATTACCTTACCGACTTGAATGCATATTTCAATAAATCTCGAGAGCGTTACCTGATTTATATATGATTGGGAAGCATGCACAAGGGTAAATGTTTTTGACCTAAAAAGAAAACCCAAGATGTTGGTAAAAAAATATTCACTCCAACATCACACGTGTAGTAGCTCTGATCGTTTTTCTTGACTTTGTTGTATGTTGATGTTGTACTTGTTCCTAAATGAAACGAACGAGCTTGTTATATGTTCATTGTACAATGACATTTACAGCATGGGTATGATTTAACGTTTGTGAAGTCTCAATCGAGTTTATCACAACTATACAAGCAATATGTTTCTTGCTTTTACCTTCAGACCATCTTATTTGGAACATAATTTTAACTACATCAGTGAATGATATACTTGTATCGTGTCAACGGTTTATAGAGATGATGAAACTAAACATGGAGTTTACATTCTTGGAATGATAAAAAAAAAAGAAGTAAGTTTGATGCAAAAACAATCCCAGTTTAGTATTTAAGAGAACATTACAATTGTGAGAATGTGAAAATTAAAGCAATCTCTCTTCCCTAGTTGATGTCCTTTTGCTTTTTCGATATTCGGAACTGGTTTCTGCTCTAATGGTGATCATTGAACCGATATCAGCAGTAAAAACTGCATGTATATATGGTTCTTACATAGTATCATCTGACTCGATATAAATTTGCTTTGTAACTGGTTTGCATTCCAATGTTAAGATTTTTTGATTTTTCTGAAATAAAGGGGATTTTTTTATCTGAAAAGGCTAGTTAATCTATGTAAATAACTCCAACCAAACAAGCACTAATCATATGGGTCCCGGATAACTTTCCAGGTACCAAAAGAAAATCATTTTTTTAAATTATCATTCACCCATGCCACACCATTTAAGTCTCTGTTAAGAAAGAAATTTATTCCCCTATCTCAGAAATTTATTCTCATGGAGAAAAGCAGATCATATCCAGCATACTCCTCCTCGTATACCGGTGAATTCGGTTTAGAAGATCGACAAAATTCATTTAGTTTCAATGGACCAAACAACAAAGACCAAGGGAGTGATAGAGAGATGAAAAGGAAAAGGAGAATTGCTTCTTATAACATGTTCTCGACCGAAGGCAAACTGAAATCCTCTTTTAGGGGAAGTTTCAAGTGGATCAAGACCAAGTTTACCGATATACGTTACAGTTAGGGATTTTATTTTGGTATGTGTCGCATGGAAATGTATATTAACTGTTATATCACGAAAGTCTCTCCTACGAGATTAGAATATTTATGTGGTTAGTTGTTTGTGGTTTTTGATTTTCTTTGAAGACGATGATGATGATGATCGGTTTATCTGTAAACTTGTTGCATAATAATGTCCTCTCTTCATGAGAACTGTAACTTGTGAGACTTAATATGAGTTTCCTTATTTTTGTTCAGGGTTTAGAATACGATTGGGATGCACGTTCCAGAAATGTAAGTTATTCTTATCTTTCTCACTTCTCAGGGTTTCAATTTTCGAAATTACCTTTCTTTTGGGTGAGAAAAAAAAGGCTCATCACTTTAATATCATGTTAGTACAATTTTCATTGAAATAATTGCGAGCACAGTTGAACTTTTCTGAAAACTGATTATCATGGGAAAAAATGTAGTTCTGATGTAAGTTTTCAAGAAATGGTTGTAGAATGATATTGTATAAGATTTCAAGCAACCTACTTCAGTCGCTACATGACTCAAGTTTCAAAAGTATTTTACTAAGCAAAACTATTGAAAGATTGCAAACTCTTAGGATATAGATAAAATAAAAATATATTCATACAACTTTGTCACTCTCTTGTATATCCTCTTGCATGTATTTCACACTCACTTAAATATATAATAATATATTTTTTGTTAAAAATACATTTTTATCCTTCCAAATATAAATGTATGAAGTGTGTGAGTTATATATATATATATATTAGTAATACTAGATTTAATAAAAAAATAATTTTTAATTAATATTTAAATTTAGTATAGTTTTAACTAGTGTTCTATTATATTTTTATTTAAGTTTTTAGTAGGTTGAATTTTTATTATGTTGAATATTTATATTTTGATTTATCAAATTATACATTGTATTTTTTGTATATTTAGATGAATAAATATGTCTTTCATTAACTAGGAAGTGTGTGAGTTATGTGCAAGTTGTGTGTCTAGCATCAGTCATAGATAAATCTTGTGAGCTTAGGAAAAAGAACGATTTTGTGAGTAATAACTTAACGGACGGTCAAGATCTTCTCATGATTCTGTCCCCTTCTCTGTACTTTTGTTCGTGTTAATTTCAATTATAACTTGTAATAACTTAGCAAATATTTTTAAAAAAATCAGAATATATTTTTCACAAAGGTACTTCTTAATAAGCACATATTGGTTCAAATAACTCTACTTTTAAAATTATATAAAGAAAGTATGCATATTATTTCTTATCAATTTCTTTAAATTAACAAATTATGCTTCAATTTTAATCAAAAATATTATTGGGATAACGTATATATATTTGAATAAGTTTTGAACTCAAAAATATTAGTAATCTCACTCCTTTCCTCGCTCTATATAGGCTCTCACAAGTAATTGAACTTCACATGAACATTCAACATGTGTAACTCCTCTCTAACAATCATCCTTCTCAGAAGAAGTTTTTTACGTCTGTCCAAATTTCGGAAATATTAGCTTGAGCTGGATAACTTATATAGCAAACCAATTCAAACTTTTAGACATTTTAGTAAATGCAACTGGACGAAGATGCCCGACAAAGTGACAAGCAAGTGCGATTTAGGTACATTGACGTAAATGCTTTTATCGATCTTTCACACGCTTCCTAAGTATGTAAGAAGGCAGAAAAGGTATTCGGTTACGTAATCGTAAATACAGTATTACTGCTCCCATTTTCTCTTAAGCTTTGTATACATAAATTGAATTGTCAAGTCTGGCACTGTCAATACTGTCGGACAGTAGATTGTAACATGAAAATATTTGCTAATGAGTGAAATAGTTGGCTTAAACTCTATGCTACATCATCACAAATGTGTCAAAAACGGAGATAACATGTCCGCAATTCGATCTGTAAGACACATGAACCTGACACTAGTCGAGGTGAGCTCTCCTCCGCCACCAAATATGATAAAACTTATTAAAACAGTTGGTTTTAGAGAGTATCCCAAACCTTTTAAACCTTAGATAAATAAGACAGCGCCATGGATAAATAGCAGTCTTTATATGAATTCAGTTCATTCGGTAGAAACACTTACCACTCCACAGCAAGTGATAACATTCGGGCAACTCCTCAATAAAAACTGGTTCATATCAGGGGCATTACCATGAATATATAATATTTAATCGCTAGATGATTCGGTGTGTTATGTAGATTATTCCTTATCCAGAATTTTAGTCTCAGAGGTTTATCTTCAATCCCTTACAGGAAAGATTAGTTTTCTCTTGGTAGCTTTTCAGTGAATGCAATATTTCAAGGGCATGATTGATAAACTCCGGAGCATATGCAAGGTTGGAATGACAATTCCAATAAAATATACATCAGAAGGCAAAAATGAAAGAAAAGTGAGGGCATAACAAACAGGAAAGCAACATAGAAAAGGAGACGGTCAAATTAATTTGACCTAAATAAGTCTTAAAGGGAAGAAAAAAAGTCATTAGGATATGAACACACATATAGATATATTGTCCAAGGTTTGAAATTACAACACCCTATTTATATAAGAGCAAAATATTCAAGGATGACATTGTTCTTCTTCCGTATATATGTATGTTAGACAATAAGGGTATAAGGTCACATGCAAATGGTATCAAAGAAACAAATGAGATCAAAACAAATTACTTTTGGTAAAAATAGAATATTCGATTTAACTTACAACAATTACAGGAAGAAAGTATATATAGGGCTAGAGAAAGAGGAAGAGAATGAGTGTGTCATTCCAGGTCAACGATTCCGAAATTGGATAAAAGAATTTTAACTTGATCAACAAAATCAGAGCCTGTCGCGTATTCTGTGAGCATCCCAACCGCAAAACCAAACATTGCCCATCTGCTCAAATAACAATGGATGGATTATTATCAGAAATAATTTATTACAGTAGAAACTAATCACAGTCAATTTGTCGGCCAAATCGATGTTCACAACATGATTATTACCAAGAACATGCACTTCAGACAACAGGCCTATTAGTAACAAGTGTAAGGATTGGGTGTAATAATTCCAACAGCAGTGGATTGTCAATTTGCCCTTTTTAAGAATAAAGCAAGAGTAGCTCAGAAAAAAGTAGTCCAAATTCAGCAAAAGGCCGCAATACAAACTTCATTGTTTTGATAGAATCTTTTGTAGAAAGAGCAGATGAATTTGAAAATTGAATTCCAAGAAATTAAACAAGAAGTTGGATGAGCACCTTCTCCTTAGGAATGAACCCAATCTAAGGGCCTGAGCAAGAAAAAGTTCAAGTCTAACGAATTTTTATCTCAACTTTATCATGGTAATAAACTACACTTCTAAGTTCTAATAACAAGTTTTCTCAATAACAAGTCTGCTGTTTCCACTTCTATAAGCTTTTTGCGATGAGACATACAATGAATGATACCATTTTTCTAAAAACCGACAACTAAAACCTCAAGTCTTAATGCAATTTTGCAAAATTTGTAAAAGCAGTTACGGTTACCGCTTAATTTCACACCAATACAGCGCAATCTATTCTAATTGCAAACGACACAGAACTTGCTAAATAATTCAGCATTTTCAATCTGACTTCCTGGTTGTGATATCAGGCACCATATCAATTTTGCTCGTTCCGACAAATTCACAACAATTTCTTTCCAAGGTTTCTAATACAACTACTAAATAATAATAATACCTCTGCATCGATACCTTGATAACACACACGACACAGGGTACACACCAAATCTTTACTAACAAGGAACGGTATCCTACTTTGATTATTCAAGAATAGATGTAACTCTTCTCATTTTCCTTCTTTAAATTCTATGATATATACCTGCCGTCAGGCGCCAACCTTGATTGAGGTAGTTGTACGACAATTGTTTTATAATTTCTCATGACAACAATACACAATGACTTTCAATTATCTTACCTAAATTGCTTCAATTTGAGAACATCCTTCAAAATACAAAGGAAAAAACAAATATTAGAAATTGCAAACAAAGTATTACCTTCCATTGGATATTTCATTCTTAGCCACAAAACCGAAAAAAGGACCCTGGGCAGCCTCCTCAACCTTCTTCTTCTTGAAATACTCCTGCAGCTCCTTCGCCTTTTGCCTCTGAAACTCTAGTGTAACTATACTAGTTCCCTCACTCACAGTCACGGCCTTCGGTTGCTGAGGTGGCGGTTGAGGTGGTGCTGACATGGGCGGGGTCGGAGGGATGGGCTTGAGAGTTGGAGGAGCAGCCGGTCTCCTTATGGGGCCATCGGCTTGGGAGCTACGGATAGTGAAAAGTGTTGATGGCTTAGTTCTAAAGGAGGGTGAAAATGAAGAAGAGGATGAGCATGAACATGAAGGTGAGATTCTAATCATGTGAGGTATGGTCACTGACATTATATTTTTATTTAATTTTAATTTTTTTTTGTGTTTCTCTTAAGTTACAAGTGTAATTGGATGGAAGATGGTTAAAAAAGTTTTGGATATGGTGGGTGTTTGTTATCAGAATCAGAAGATGTGAGTGTTTGTTGTGTGGGTATTATGATGCCAAGTTTTAACTACTACGTAGGAACACTTTTTTTTCTTTACAATTTCCCCTTGCAGCATTGCATTTGGGGACAATCTAAAACCTAACCACATAACACGACTAAATTTTCTTTGTTAATAAGAAAAAAGAGACCGGCTAGACGAAAGAAGAGATCGGCCTAACACGAATAATGTTAACTTTTAGAAAATTCGGTAAGCGTTGCTAAATTCCAGAGACATGGAATAAGTCATCTACCAGTACTCTCAAAACTGCAGCTTTCAAGTATTAGTAGCAGGTTTTCTGTCTGGATTATGCTGGTGTCTATACTTGACCACTGCACTGAGAGTTTTAGTGATAGTATTTTGTTTAACTGAATATCGATACTCAGATCATACTGGTTTGTTAACGGTCACTGATATTTAAACGGACATGCACAAACAATTGAGATTTTATTAGTTATCCTTTTTCTGCTGCAACTGCAAGTAGTTATCCCTTCTTGCACTAACGAATGACATTCCTACACTTTTGGGTTTATAAATGAATTTAGACTCGCCTAATTGGCAAAAAATCTTAGTTACTTACATCTATTATCTATGTATTTGCTAGGGACTAGGAGATTGAAACCATGATTAATTTCTTTTGGATCTTCGTTGCATTACATATATTCAATGTCACAAAGTATATATGTGAACGAGGCAGTTATTCCATAAGCGCACTTGCGACCAGTACAACACGTTCTATAGACCACCCTAGATGCCTAGAGGAGACTAGGATGTAGGCTAATTTCGTAATGTAAATCTGCTCTGGTAACATCAATTGGATGCCTACTCAAATATGACATAACAAGAATGTAAAGAGTCTACTGACTATTTCTTTTAATTATGTACCGCTTATTTCGATTGTAAGTGTGTAAATCGTGATTGGATGATTGAAATTAGTACTTCTAAGAGCCGACGTATAACTGTTTTTTGCAAGAATCTGAGTCCCAAGTGTACCATGAATGTTTGAAGACAAAGGAATCCACACAAACTCAAACATCTCATTACTAGAATAGAGGGCAGGCACAATTTGATTTAAAGTCACGTCGAAAAGTGAAAAGAAAGAAACGAACCATCTTATAAAAAATAGAACACAAATAGAAGAGGGTTTAAAGTCTAGACTATCTGGATTTATAAGAATACACAGATAAAATACTATTTAGCAGTATTTCTTATGCAATACATGCATGATACAGACACAATTATGTTGCTAAGCTAATGCGTAAGCCCTAGTGAAAAAACTTAAAACAGCTTCGCAAAAAGAAGAAATTAACTAATGAATCTAAAAGCAATATTTTTTAACGAGTACCAGTTCAAAAGATTTACATAAATTAAGAGACAAAGCAAACTGTTTTGATAACATAAAAAGGTCTATTGGAACACATATCAGTGCTCACGGCTCATAAACCCGACAACTTCTTCGACAACAAATTCCAATGGATACAAATGATGACTTGTTTATGCTTGTACGAAATTGCCCCTTCATTGTTTAACTTGTTTTTACCATCTTATCAACAAGTGAGAAGCAAGCTTGAAAAAGAGACTTCCGCTAAACTTGAGTAACGGTTTATCAAAACAAATTGTAAAAGTGCAAAGAAAATATCCATGCCATTGAACATTAAGGAAAATTTCATTTCATTTACTTTCGGGAACAAATCCTTGCATGTGTAACATTTAAGAACTTTTAATAAGTAGACTCGTCGCCAGGACTATCAGCATGCATATCCATGGACGAATCGGTGGAATTATTTGGCTCGTTGTTTCTAGGTACATTTGAAGAGGGTTGTTGAACACTATTAGGGTAGTATCCCTCCTGTGGGATATGGTAATTTTGAAGGCTACGACGAATTGGGCTCGATAAAGCATTCGAGAAAACGTTACTCTTTACTTGTTCGGGACCAACATTTGAAGTCACAGATGGGCCTGAATTTGGTAAGGGAACTGTGGGCTGTGAATGCGGATTAAAATATATTGGTCTAGGTGACACAGTTGATTCCTCTCCGGAGCAATCTATTTCAGTCTACAATGAGATAATTTAATAAATCTCACAAAACCCATAAAGAGAAAAAGAAAAAAAAAACTCAAACCCGTGAGTGAACTTGAGGGGTGCGTATTCATATACAACAACCCGAGAGTCAAAAACCGACCTGTAAATAGCTGAGTATGTCTACAGTATTCACTCTTGATCCTTCTTCTTGTTGTCTCAAAATCCATTGATAAAGTTTTTCCTGAAAAATATTTATATCCAGTTACATAGCAAACAACATGGATAAAGCTATATGATCGTAGATGACCAAGAAGGAAAAAAGATCGAGTCACATGGCCTGATGAGACATAGTGTAAACCATAAACTGCTAGAAGAAGTTGCATATGCAGTACTGAAAATGAGATCAACATACAAAGATTTACACCAACAATACCTCATACTGAGTTGAGCAAACAAGAAAATTAACAAAACGAGAATATGGCCAAAGATTTTACATGTTTGAATATGGCCAAAGTGAACACATAACAGCGGCTGCATAAAACCACAATTTCAAGCCAATGTAAGTAGCAACAGAGGAATAACTCTGCAATATCCGCAATTATAAAAATGTGAAATAAAAATCAGATAACTATAGGCTACTTGTCTAAAAGGCATTCAAGTTCTAGGCAAAACAATAACAAAAGGTACAAGTCATTACATTATCCATCAAAAAAGATATGAACAGATCTCCTAACATCAAGCTAAAAAGCTAAACAACTGTTACAAGAGCTAAACATTTGATCATTTCACCTACTGTTACATTGTGTAACAAAGGAAAGAAGAACAAGAGCCTAAAATGCCTCTTAAAATTTCTTATTGATACTGATGGGTTTTCATCCGATTATTATGGTGTAAATTCTGATTTTGGAGAACAGAGCCTTAACAATTGGGATTTTAAAAAGCAGAAGCACTCTATGATCACTAGGGGTCATAAGTTGCAAACAAGTTGGAAATTTTAATCCACTTCGTTAGAGTATGGGGATATTAGATGAACTCTTGTTGAAATAAAAATAAGCCGAGATGCAATTGTAAGTTTTTACTTGCTAAAATTTCACTTGTCATGATTCCTATAGCTTCAGGGAATTTCTAGGATATCTCCACACTTGGAAGCTCAGATGTTGATAAAAATGTATATCAGGGATAATGGCAATTGAAGTTGGTACTGGCTGCTATTGATACATTTGGCCAAGGATATATGGCTTTAATGTAGTTTTGGCTTGGTGATAATCGTATAGTTGGTGTGCCAGTTCAATATTTTTGTTTCTATTTTCTCCTTTGTATTTTTGTTTGTATTTTCGTAGTTGATTAGTCGTTGTCTGGAGTATAAGGTTTCTATGTTTCTTGTTCTACTCAATAAAAAGTTGTTTGCTTGACAAAAAATATTGGGTAACATCTGCTAAAAAAAAACCTAACTGCTATCACAACCTCACACTAGGCGTACTAGTTACTACGTAATCTCTTATCTAGTAAGTCTTCTTTGTATAAACAAAAACAAAAAAAGAGAGAAAAATCCCCTTAAATAAGTAGCACTACCCACTTTGAAAGGGATAAAACAAACATAAGCAAGCGCTCACACAACCTCACAAGTCAGACATGACCGTGTACATACTCAATCAGTTAGGAAAAAGGGAAGAATCCCCTTATATAACAAGCAAGTATACTAGGATTTTTTGTCCTTTCTTTAAAATAGATTTAAGGTTTCACACCTATCTCGCAGCATACTGAACTATTTGAGAATACTGTCACCCAAGCTGGCTCCCTATACAGCTTGATAACCAAAAAGAAGGCTTTTTTATTAGCTTTCCTTGACCATACACATTTCAAACAGCCATGACATACAAGTCAACATAAGATAAGATTAAACCCCATATATCCCATGAGGCCATGACATATTGAAAATATTTTGTACTCTACAGAAAATATGATTAGCCTCATTCCTTTGAATTAAGACTTCCAACTTTTTTCTTTGTATAAAAAGATGAACAGTCTTCCATCAAAATCCTTTCCGAAAAAGCTCACAGAAACAAGTCAACACATCAATAGACATAAAACCCAGGGGCCTTGTAAGCATTGAACTCCTATAAGAGTCGCCCATGGACACAACTTCTGGGAGAAATTTTTCCTCATGAGAGAGAATTCTTATCATGTACCCTCGGTTCCTTTCTAGTTACACACACTAGCTCTCAGTGTTACCATTGATATAATAAGAGTAAGAGCATTATTATAATTTATGAAAATATACCACTTATAAATGAAAGTGAAAACTGCACGCCATATACTTTTAAAAAGTGTACATCCGCCACTAAATAAGTCCCAAATAACGACAACTATTAGCCGCCAGCTATATGCATCACTATGAATGAACGTACACATTTTGCAACTAGTCTACTTTTCTTGATTTAGTTATTTTCTATCAGTAGGAAAGTCGTGATATTCTTAAAATCTACCTGCAACTAACTCATTTCAACGATGGGCAACACTGATTAGTGATTATAAATACATAAATCTCAAAACTTTACAAGAAAAGGGGGGGAAAAACCGTCCCATATTGAGGATTTGCATGGATATTACAGTCGCACATAGGCACGAATTAACAAGTCAATACCCAAGTAACCTTCTCCTTTTCTATAGGAGCAAGTTGATTCTTAAATGACTTCTACTTGGATTCTAGGAGTAATGTGACATTATTAAATCAACTAAGATAATACATTCATCTTATAAGGATGCGAGCAACAAACTGCTCCTTGCAGAAAACCTAATGTTATGATAGTAATTAAGAGGACACACAAATAAAATTTGCTAAGATGTAAGCCTTCATGACCATCAGTCAAGTAGTTCTCATTCCTCACTCTATCTCTGTTTGACATAACAGATAATTCAACAGAAAGTACTAAGAAAGATAATGAATAGCAATCTTCGGATTCCATATCATTTCAACTAATACTCGCTAAACTTCCTTACTTTTGATATAATTAATCCTGAACTCATTTTTGCAAATTACTTGTACAAGCACGTTACACACTATATAAACAGTCACGAACTCATATCCTATCCTACCATTTTCCAGTAAGCCAAATTTAGACAAGGATCACGTTCACTCATATTAAAACAAGCAATGCTCAAAATCAAGCCCGTCTCAAGATTTTCAAATAAAATGAGCTTGAAATATCATAAGCTCATTACATATCTCATCCCACCACGCCCTTTAGTGATCAGAAACTAAATTAATAAATAATTATGATAAAGGTTACTGAAAATGATAAATTAATAACAATAATTCGGTACACTAAAATCAAGATCATGACATGGTAGCGCCTTGCAACCGAAACCAAGATAGTGCAAGCAACACAGAACCTAATGGCTAATACTTCCCTCTCTCACTGGTGAATTACTTTTGTCCATCTTTTTACCACCAGAATTGTCATATTGATGGCGCTCGTTTGTACTTCAGTTAGCTTTTTTCTTAGTGAGAAAAAAATAGGAGAATCAAGTGTACAGTTTTGGCCTTGTTTGGTGCAGCTTTAAGCTCAGTCTTTCTTTTTTATGCTTAAAAACTGGACTGTTTTGATGGATCAGGTTAAAAGCTGGTAATTCTTTTTGTGGCTTGTCAGTAAAAATCTATAAGCTATAAACTTGATGGACCCAGATCTTTTTTCTCAACCTCAAAAAATCCAGCTTATTGTTACTGCAACCAAAAAACAGCATGAAACAGAGACGCATACAGTTTTGGCCTTGTTTGGTGCAGTTTAGTCTACCTTTTTTTTTTTTCTTTTGCTTAAAAACTGGACTAAATTTGGTGGATAAGCTTAAAACCTAGTAATTTTTTTGTTGTTTTTTTGAAAAATCTATGAGCTATAAGCTTGATGAACCCAGATTTTCACATAGCTTCAATAATCCAGCTTATTATAACTATAACCAAACAAGAGGATGAAAACAGAGACTCTTAAGGACATCAACAACCAAATGAATAATAGCTTAAAAGCAAAAACTCTGATCTTAATATGCACCTAAACAAAAAAAAATTATGTAAGTAGCCATTTTATGAAATAAACAATGTATGCAAATTCAAGCACTTCGTCCTATCCTAGGTTCATCAAACAAAACCACTGTCTACTGTAGCCTCTCAATCAATTCGGCAACCATTTCTAACCATGTGAAAATTTACGCACAAACATATTAATATATGGGTTAATAACAGTTTGTTAAACTAGCGTTTCATCAGATTTTGATTTTGTACACTAAACCACAAACATCGGCAGTCAGTACTCAACCTAACACTTTCTTGCTCTTGAATACTACAGGAAGCAAAGCCAAAGGTGGAAAAATATCTGTGAAGAATACTTTTCAAAACATCTGATTACACGCTATTTGGGTTTCGAACCAAAGTCTCACCCAACTTTTTTTTTAATTTGGTCCATTAGATGTGCAAAATTGGCGAGAATCTGTCTACTACTCCCTCCATGCCAATTTACTTGAAAGTTTTGAAAATCCAACTTTTTTAAGAATTTAAACTCATTTTACTCACATAACCAAAAACACCCTCTACTTTTATTTAAAATCTATATACACACACAATTATACATATATACATGTTTACAGGCTTACAGCAACTGCTAAAATTGCAAGTTAAGGTATTAAACCTGAATCAAACAACAAACTAGAGACCAAACTATAAAATTTAATCAACCCAAACAGATACATACACAAGTATACCTGTTTACAGTAATTGCTAAAATTGCAAGTTGAGATACAAAACCGGAATCAAACAATGAACTAGTTGTCAAACGGTAAATTTACGTCTTTACAGTAATTGCTAAAAATTGCAAGTTGAGATACAAAACCTGAATCAAACAACAAACTAATGACCCAACTGTAAATTTTAGTTAACCCAAACATATACATACACATATCTACACATGTATACCTGTTTACAACAATTGCTAAAATTCCAAATTAAGGTATTAAACCAGAATCAAACAATAAACTAGTGATCAGAGTCATCAGACGTATGTACACACGTGTTTACAGTAATTGCTTAAATTTCAAGTTGAGGTACAAAACCTGAATCAAGCAATAAACTAGTGACCAGACATATATAGATACTAGCGGGCGTGCCCACGCGATGCGTGGTGTAACGTATGGGTTATCGATAATCGTTTATAAAATCAACATTTAAAAAACTCATAATTAATACAGATAAAAATTTACATAATACTAAAAAAATCAGAATACCTCTGATAGAGAGAGTAAAATCTTCATTAAAAATAAATAAGGAGTAAAACTGTAAAAGATATATATAGAGAGAGGATAATATTACTCTGCGAGAAGGGGTTAGAAAGTGGGATTGGCAAGAAATAAGAGGGAGCAGTTTCTATACGGTTTATATTGCTGGGCAGTTTTTTCTTTTTAAATTAAAGGTATTTTGGTAAATAAATTAATTAAAGAGGTTTTTTTGCAAATATTTGTTTCAAGGCCTCATAACACCTCTACACATAAATTAATAGTATAGATATATATATACTAGCGGACCTGCCCACCCGATGGGTGTGAATCCAATAAAAAATCTGTAATCCGTTATGATAGAATCTTCGATGAAGCGACAGAAAATTATGGTTGAATGAGAGAGAGTGAATTTGATGGCAGCTATATATATAGTATAGATATATATATAGAGAGAGATAATAGAGAGAGAAAGGTAGAGAGATAATAAGGAAGATAGATGGTAACCTGAAGTTATTTTTATTTTAGCAGTTTTACTTATTCAGTTTTTTTATTTGTAATTTTTCAAACTATCAATACTATTTTGCAAATATTTGTTTCAAGGCCTCTGGACATAAATTAATAGTATAGATATACGTGTTTAAAATAATTGCTAAAATCGCACGTTGAGATACAAAACCAGAATCAAACAGCAAACTAGCCAGTGACCAAACTGCAGATTTTAATTAACCGAAGCATATAGTAAACACACACACACACAATTTATACATATATACATATTTACAGGCTTACAGTAATTGTCATCTACAAAATTACGTGCAATTTTGACCGGCTTATAACATGTATCAAAATTGTCAGAAATGAAAATTTTCAAAACTAAATCATATAATTTAATGTTAAAACTATATGATTAACTTTTGTAAATTTTCATTTCGATAATTTTGATACAAAGTTATTGGCCGGTCAAAATTGGACGTAGTTTCGTAGTAGACAATTAATTGAGAACGGAGAGAGTAGATATAAAAAAATAAAAAAAAAAGGGGGTAAGCATGTAAAATACCAGGGCATGTCGTTCACCGTTATGAAAAGTGAGTTTTTGTTGGTTCATAGATTGGGTATAAAGATGTGATAATGAATTAGCTGCACCACAAAACGTCGAATACATTGCTCGATCCACCTCATCTATGCTACTCGCTACCGATTTCCTCTTCTTTCCCCCCATTTTTTTAATTCTATTACTATCCTCTTTTCTTTTTTTCAATTTTTTATATATAGACTACACATATATATATATATATATATATATATATATATATATATATATATATTTTTATTTGATTGATTGGGTGGGTTGGTGTTTTGTTTTGTTTTGTTTTTGTTTTTGTTTTTGTTTTTGTTGGTGGGGAGAAAGATGATAATATGAATAAATGAATGATTGAAGGATAAAATGCAAATAACCACTGTAACTATAGATCATTTGCAAATGACCTCTAAAAACTATCGATTTTTGTAATTAACCCTCATAAACTATCCAACTTTTGCAATTAACCCCCCAAATTCATTTTTAAAATTACATAGCCTTTTATGCAATTAACCCCCAACTATTGATTGATTGGGGTTGGTGTTTGTTTTATTTTGTTTTTTTTTTGGGTGAAAATTGTGGGGAGAAGATGAATATGAATATGAATGAATTAAGGTTTAAATACAAATAAACCACTGTAACTATAGATCATTTGCAAATAATCCCTAAAAACTATCGATTTTTGCAACTAACCCTCATAAACTATTTAACTTTTGCAATTAACCCCCCAAGTTCATTTTTAAAATTACATAGATTTTTATGCAGTTAACCCCCAATTATTGATTGATTGGGGTTGGTGTTTGTTTTATTTTGTTTTTGTTGGGTGAAAATTGTGGGGAGAAGATGAATATGAATATGCATATGAATATAAATGAATTAAGGTTTAAATGCAAATAAACCACTGTAACTATGGGTCATTTGCAAATAACTCCTAAAAACTATCGATTTTTGCAATTAACCTCGACTTACTATCAAACTTTTTTTACAACTGATTCCTAATGTCATATGTAAAATTACATAATTTTTTTAATTAATTTGTCCGTTTTACAAAATCATTTGTTTGATATATGTAGTATAATTTCACAAGAGTTAATATTACAATTATCGTAAGAAAGTCATCAAAAATGGCTTTATTAAAAAGAAATTATTTTATTAAAAAAAACTATTTTTTGTGTTTTTCTGTAAAAAAAATTAATTGACATGCATGAATATCAAATAACTGATTGTATTTCATGAAAAAAACAACCAAAACGGATCATCGAGCATAAAGTGATATCATTTTAAAGATGGTATTTGGTGTTATTTGCAAAAGTTTAATAGTTTATGGGAGTTAATTGCAATAATTGATAATACTTAGGGGTTATTTGAAAATAATCCATAGTTTCAGGAGGTCATTTGCATTTTTACTATGAAGGAATGAGTGAATGAAACGAAGTTGAGGCGATGGGGACACGTGAGTCGCACGTGATTTACTACTTAAGATAGATTGTGTGTCACATGCTAGGTAGCACGGCCGCATGGGTTACCTGACATTTATTTTTTATGGAGCAGAGGTACGGTAGCGCAAATATAACGTTGATTTTTTTAATTGTTTGACCATGTCGGTGCAGCTTGGATATGGTACAGATACGGGATCAGTACGTCTCCGATAATTTTTTGATACGATACTCGTATCCGTACCCGTGCAACCTAGGTCACATGTGTGTAAGTAACGTACAAACTTGGTCTCTTTGGATGAGGCGATAATCTTATGAAATTTTTTGTTTTCGTTTCGTTTAAAGCTTGTATTGTTTTCATTCGTTACTCTCCGTTTGTTCATAGTAAAAGTTTTACATGGAAAAAATATTTCCATGAGAAATTTTTACACTGAAAACTTTTGTTTGTTTTTCATTTACACGCGGTTGGTGCATAAAAAGTGTTTCAGCTAAAATTTTATACGAACTTAAGTTTTTTTTACAAATTGTTTTTTTAACAAATAATTGGTAAAAATCTCAACATGTATAGGAAATTTAAGATAAACACCTATTTTATTTCATATACGTCATTTATAATAACTTATAATTTTTTAACATATAAACTCATAAAATTATAAATATAGAAGATATTATTGACTTTTTTTAGCTTTTTCAAATTTTCTTGGGTTTTTTAGATTTTTCGGAATTTTTTGTTTTATTTTTTCCATTTTTTTGTTATTTTTTAGATTTTTTCCTATTTATTTATATTTTATTGGTTAATTAGATTTTAGCTTTTTCAAATTTTCTTGGGTTTTTTATATTTTTTGGATTTTTTTTTTTCCATTTTTGTTATTTTTTAGAATTTTTCGTGTTTTTTCTTTTTTTTATTAGTGAGTAGATAGAATTGGACTAATTATTAAATAATTTTGAAAAAATAGACCTATAATTAATAATAGTTATAATACTAGTATTAGAAATAATATAGAGAGAGACTCCGTAAATCGTTAACAACTTTATTTGCGGGGCGATCGTTTCCCTCAATTTTACTGGATATGTGAGAAAGGTTTTTCCAAAAAAATGTTTTACGTTAAACCAATCACCCAGAAAATCTATTTTACCCGTAAATGTTTATTTACCCCATTTTACAACAAAACAAACAGAGCCGATAATGAAATAAAATATATATTTTATTTGGAGGGATTCTCTTTCCCTTTATAGTTTTATCATTTGCCTAACTATCGACCAATTGGCTTGGATGTGATCAATTCTAGCTTATAGACCACACAAGAGTTTTGCTTGTTAAAAATGGTTTTTCTCTTAAGGAGAATTTGTCTTGTATTGTCCATAATAATAATTGGTTGCGGGCTTAGTCCGCTAATCAAGATATTATAGTAATATAAAAACCTCATTCACCATGTCATTCACACTAATAGCAAGGATTTACTTACTTGGTTATTACTAGATGATAAGGATTTTTTAAGAGCATTTGAAGTAAAAAAAAAAGGCAAGGTTTTTTGGCATAATCTTGTTTAGTTTAACTTAAATGTGCCCAAATGTAATAGTTGGTGAGGGAATGTCAGCATCCCCTCGTTCGGACTGATACAACCCCCGAAGCATGGTGTCCGACCCTTGCCACCATGGATGACATACCATCCCGGACCTGGAGAGGTCGAGTTGTGTCCACGCCGGCCTAAAGAAGCGTGTCAAGTACGCTTTCCCAATTAATGTTGCTGCTCCCTTGAGGGACCCCTCATCATTTCATCGACATGGCATAATCACAGACCATCAACTGTGGGCCCCGGAAAAGGACTGTACCCTTGTCAGAGTCATAAGTGACCTAACACCGTTGGATTAGTACTTCACAGTACAGTGATCCAAGGGCTAATACACATCTGGATCACACTATAAATACCCCCACTAATACTACTTAGAAGGGGACAGAAAAAGACAGAGAGGAGAGATAAAACTGAAACAACCCGAATTACCTAAACACGACCTGTGACATCTAACACCACGACTTGTAACCGGCCCGATCCCTCACCCTTCATTATATACTTACTTTCAATCTCCACTATACTGATTTGATCGTTGGAGAGGCAAAACCTGGTACCAACCCCGGGTCCCTGTTCGTTTCTTGTGCAGGCACGAGAAGGACCCCGTCACCGAAGCTGACTATCTTGTACGGAGCCGACGCGTACTGTTGATTAAGCCGAGTCTATAAAGAAAATTAGGCTCGCCAATAGTATCATTTGACAAGTCCTTCTCTGTAGACTCCCCACATTTGAGAAAATGATTAAATGGAATATTAATGTAGCTTTTTTTTGTTTCCTCTATATGACAAATACAATGACAAAAATCAAATTTTTTTTTAATGCGAATCCCCTTCTAAAACTGGCCTTTCTCTTAAATTACTCCACAAATAGAATGGGCTGGTTTTATTGGATTGTGTAATAAAATTGATGATTGGGTGGTCTGGGCCTTGATTTATTTAAGGGCAAAACCGCAAAAGTCTGGCTGAAAGCTTGAGTACTTTTCTTGTACTACCTACTTGATTTGGAATGCTAAAAATGATAGGAAAGATGAGAAAAATGTTGATATTGCCTCTATAGTTACTAAGTACACTTTACAACTAATCTTAATATGATGTTTAGTGGGAATCATTGATTAGTATATAAAAACATACTTATTTTTAAAAACTTACATTCTTATGTCTTATATAAGATTTGGTACATTAGAATCGGTGAATATCAGAATTAAAACAAATAGTAAAAATAAGTAGTTTTATATAACATATGTAGTAGTATCATGTATCATATGTACTAATTTTTAAAATTATTTTAGAGTGTGAGTTTTATTTAATTAGGTAACAACAATGTGTACAATTTCATTATTTTCCCATATTTAATGTGCCTAGGACCAATATAAATTTATTCATCATTAAATTCTTAAAGCTTAATGAGGGAATTTTAAATATTCTAATGGTGATGGACATCAATTTGTTATGTAATTTTGAGAGTTGCACTAGTCACCATCTCAAAGATTGGAAACTTTTGTAACCTAATTTTTTTTAAATGTTGTTATTGTTGTTGTTTGGTACATATATGAGCTTGATAAGGGGATGGACATGATGAAGTTGAACATCTATCTCCTTCTCACTCACTTATTTATTCTGTTGTTCAAACTGTGGCATACTCTTCTTATATTCTTTTTATGGGTGAATAATTATATTTACTCTTGATTTAGAGCATAATCTCTAGCCGGTACTTTTACCAGTTAAGCCAAAAGATGAAACTTCTAAACATGAGAATAAAATGGTGATTTGTGAAGAAAGATGCTAGTCGGTGTGGTGCAATGTTTCAAAATCAACATTATTATTATTTTGTTGGACTTCTTTCGTTTGTAAGCTTTTTTGTTTTTGTGGGGTTTTTATCCATATTTTTATTTTGCTAAATCAATAAAATAAAAATATGGGTTTTGCCTACCAATTATATATAAAAATAAAACTGCTTTAATATAGTTCAACAAGTAAAAAGCTCTTCTCAATGTGCGAAGGTTGTACACAATTTTTATGGACGTTGCAAGAATGGGATCTTACTGTATTTTGACCGGAATTTATGCTGGAGTTCCCATGCAAGTTCACCCTCACTTCCAAGCTATGTTTGGCAGTTTCACTTCTTTTTTTAATAATAAAAAAAATGTTTGGCAGTTTCACAATGCAAGTCTTTGTGTTTTTCTTGTAATTTACTCTTGTTTCTATGCAGTGCAATTATTTTCATTTTCTTTCGTATTTTTGTCCTGATTTAATTGAGCTCTTGACTAATTCTTTTTTATAAATTATAAACTTTTTGTATAGACAATGGCATGTGATCCTGGCAGGTGTACATGTGGCTATTGTCTGTGTTAATTCATCATTAATTTGCAACAAAAAAAAACACATATTTGTTTTTGTTTTTTTTTGAAATGAACACATATTTGTTTATTGTTCGGTTTTCACCATATATCATGATTCAAAACTCGTTCCATATGTACGTATTTTACCGTTAAGAAGACTCATGACACAAATGTTTGTGGTCAAAATCAATAGAAAGTTGTTATCCCGTTTTTGTTTTTGAAAATTCAAAATATACTGTTATGATATATATATATATGAACTACATCCCTAAGACAATGCAAAAATCTTAAACAATTGGCGTATAATATACATTTTACTATAATTGGCTTTTGAATTTTGTTTTGTCCCTTTGTCTTGTTTTTGAATTTTGTGAATGATAATTGGACTCGAAGGTTGGTACTCGAAAGAGGAAAAAACCGAAATCTGGAAAATGAAGTAGAGAGTGGGAATAAAGCATGAGGGTTATCCCACATTGGAAAATCAAGGTTGATTTTCACTCTATATATACAAGTCCATCCTATGTAGTTGGTAAACTAATAAAGTCCACATACCCATGAGTGGGTTAGTGTGTACCACACACGCGCACGCTCGCTCGGGTCTCGGGACGCGGGATTCGGGGAATGTCTCGGGTCTTGGGTCTTGGGTCTTGTACTAAATCTGAAAAGGGACTTTTGCATATTTGCAAGAGCAGTCCCTAGAGTTCCAAAAGGTTTGAAACTCCAACAGTAATTGGAGACGGATTCTGGGGATGTAACTCCCAGAAGTTAATGAGCACATTTAATTCTGCGGTTTCAGAATTCTCTTTAAAGAGGCAGCCATCCCTCACATATTCATACATTCGAAATCAGTCTACCTTCTCTCTAAAACAGCATATTTTTTACATAGCATTTAGAACCAGAGAGAACCACCCACTAAAAGCTCGATTTAGACTCGTCGCCAGTTTCCGGCGAGTCTTTCGAAAGACGTTGTACCTTGGGATCGAAGCACCAACGCAACCAGAAACCTAAGGTGGTTGGGCGAATATCGGTTAAGGGCATACTGTTAACAGTAGCCTCGTCTGATTGTTTATTCTATTCTGTCCATTTATTTTTCCGCACTTATATTCTGTTTTTACATTCTGTCCTTTAAATTCAGTATTTTAATTTTATGTACTTAGCAGTAGCTTTTCTATTCTGTTGTACCATTCTGTAATTAGTTTAAAGTTCTGTTTTATTGCTGTAATTACATTTCTGTAATTTAATTCTGTAATTAGATTAGTTTCAATTCAGTCCTGTATTTTAAATTCATAACAGAACAGTCCGGCTGTTAAGTCTATACTTTCCAGTCCGGCAGTTTCTTGTAATTGCAAATCAGTACATCAGATTATTAATTAATAATAATTTGATTACGTTTGTTTTATTTACGATTCAGTACCTACATGTTGTAATCAGTTTATTGTATTCCATTTGGAAATTAATAAAGATTACACTGGTTTTATTTAATTATTGTTTAGTCCTTTAATTATTGTTAATTGTTATTTCGTACACGGAAACCAACAATCTTAACCGATACTATGTTGTTTCTTTCGTGTATTAATACAATTATTTTATAATAGGAATAATGCTTTTTTGTTTTCGATTCTAATTTATATTAGAAATTGATTACAAAGAAAAATTCCAAACAGTTTTAATTTTTATTTTGAATCTTGTTGATACCAACCGTATTGGTATTCAATAAGAATCGTTCAATCCTTTTAATATCAACCGTATTGATATTTAAAAGGATAAAAGTTTAATTTTATTATTTGTTTGTTAATTCTTTTACAAACTCAAATATAAGTTTTGGTGTTTGTTTAAAGAATTGATTGTACACGTATCTCATACGTTTTGTGTTGCCGTTTCAGATGACAAACACGTCGCCTATTGAGTTGCCAATCGGAAGTGAGCATGACCCAGTGGTTGGTGGAAATGTCCATAACACTGGGGGCGATGCGATTGTGGGGGCTAACGCCGATGACGCAGTTGCAGCGGCTGAGGCCGCCGCGGCTGCGGCTATGGCAGATGCTACGGCCAAAGCTGAGGCTGTGGCCGAAGCAGCGGCCACGGCCAAGGCCGCAGCTAAGGCTGCGGCAAGAGCCAAGGCTGCGGCCAAGGGCAAGGCACCGATGTATTCGGCTGTGCCTACTTTGCCGACTTCTCATCTGGAGAAATCGGAAAAATTCAGGGGAGACAACTTTAAACGTTGGCAGCAAAAGATGCTGTTTTATCTCACGACCCTGAATCTGACCAGGTTTCTCAAGGAGACTGCTCCCGTCCTAAGCGAGGACGATCTGGACGAGCAGTCGTTCTCTGCGGTTGAGGCATGGAGACATGCCGACTACCTATGCAAGAAATATATCCTGTGTGCTCTAGATGACATGCTGTTCAGTGTTTTCGAGCCCAAAGCTACTGCAAAGAAGCTGTGGGAGACTCTCGAAAATAAGTACAAAGTGAATAACGCTGGCACAAGGAGATTTGTTGTCACGGACTTTCACGAGTACCGTATGACTGACAGTAGGGGTGTCATGGAGCAAGTTGAGGAGCTCCAACTGATTTATCACCGCCTTGAGGCTGAGGGGCTAGTTATTAATGAGCCTTTCCAGGTGGCACTCATGATTGAGAAATTGCCGCCATCATGGAAAGACTTTCAAAACTACCTGAAGCACAAGCGGAAGGAAATGAGATTGGAGGGGCTCATAGAGAAGCTCAACATCGAGGTGAGCAACCGTCGCTCCATGAGGAGAGTCGGTGGTGCTGTCATCCCGATGGCAAAGGCCAATGTGGTCGAAAGCTCCAACATCAAACGGAAACGTTTTGACACCGGAGGCAGTGCTGTTGTCGCAAAGAAATTTGCGGGAACCTGCTTTGTGTGTAACAGGACCGGCCATCGTGCCGCGGACTGTTATGACAATAAAGGCGCTGCTAAGCCTAAGCCCCCCCCCCCCCCCCCCCCCCCCCGAGGAACTTTAAGGGCAAGGGAAAGAGGAAAGCTCCAGCACAAGCTCATCTGGCTGAGGGAGGACGAGATGACGACCACTTTACTGCTATGGTCTCTGAGGTCAATCTCGTGGGGAGCAACCCCAAAGAGTGGTGGCTAGATACTGGCGCCACAAGCCACATCTGCTCAACTAGGTGAATGTTTAAGACCTACGAAGCGGTAGAGGGAGAAAGCTGCTTCATGGGAAATTCGGCAGTACTGCTACGGGGACGAAGATGTTAATTCCCATTAGTGATGGCATTGTTGTTGGCTTCTTTGGACGTTGTGAAAATTACTTGAATGCCATTGGTATTTATGCAGTTGCCAAGGTTGAAAGCTCCAACTTTGTCCATGAATTCAAGGTATTGGCGCATTCTTTCTTGAGTTAATTTTGTTTTTAGTCCCTAAACTTAATAATGGATGTATGATCAGTTTTTCCAATAGACCTAAAGGAAAAACCAAGAATGCTAGGTGTAGGGATGAAACTTACATAATTAGTTTAATAGTTTCGAGACTATATAACTGTGTAATGCTAAGGGGTATTAATTGGGGAAAACATTGGAAATTGACCATAAGGTCCATAACTTTGGTACTGAAAATAGAAATTCTATCGTCTCACTGGCCGCAATGATCTATAGCATATGGCAAGTTTGTCAATCTTGAATGGAATCAAGACATTTATCACCCTACTGGATAAACAGATGAAAATTTGTTCATAGAGACATATTTAGATCATTAATTCAACTTATTTTCCATTTTCCAGGAGGTGAAAAATGCAATGAAAATAGTGGGCCCGCGTGAGGCCGGACCATGGGGCCCACCAGGAGGAAGAGCTTGGGATGATGGTGTATACTCTGCCGTAGATCAAGTCTTTTTGAAGCTAGGAGACTATAAAGGTATTGACAAAGAATTTCAAGTGGTTCAAGCGATTCAGTTTTGCTATAAGAAAAATGATGGGAAGTTTGTGAATTCATCAATATATGGTGCTATCGACGAACTTCAGGTTAGTATTATTTTTGGCTTCCATGCAATAATAAAAATGTCTTCTACATAACGTGTCACATTTCTTGATTACAACTATGAACCAATTAGGTCTAGTTTGACAATCCAAAACTTTTATTGCTTAGAATTTTTAATTAGGCGAAAATCGCCATAAACCTTATTCACCCCCCTCTAAGGTTTAGCCGCACACGGGCCAACAATTGGTATCAGAGCCGAGGCTCTTGCATATAGGAATCTAACGATTCTAGAGTTAAGATCCCGATGGCTAATATACTTAATTTCGCATCTAGCATAGCTTCATCACCTAATACTCCACCTTATTTTGATGGAATAAACTTTTCATATTGGAAGGATAGGATGAGCATGTTTCTACAAAGCTATAATGTTAGGCTTTGGATGACCATTAAAGTAGGATATTCCGCACCTACATCCGAAAATAGCGAGAACCCAATCCCCGTAGAGGACCTAGATAAAGCTCAACTAGAAGCCTACTCTACGAACGCCAAAGCAATGTATACTATTGTTTGTGCCGTTTATCCTAACGAGTACAACAAAATTTCCGCTTGTAAAACCGCAAAGGGTATGTGGGATAAGTTAGTAGTTATGCACGAGGGCACTAACCAAGTTAAGGATTGCAAACTCCAAATTCTAGTGCACGATTACGAACTTTTTAAGATGAGCGAGAGAGAAACTATTTCCGATATGCTTGCTAGATTTACTACTATTACTAACGGATTAACATCTCTTGGTAAGAAATGGTCTCAAAGGTGATTCGGAGCTTACCGAAAGAATGGGAACCAAAGGTCACCGCAATTCAAGAGGCGCACGACATGAATACCTACTCTCTTGATGCATTGACGGGTTCACTCCTCACTCACGAAATCACCCTCAATAGTCACAAGCCAATCTCGAAAAAGAGGGAGATAGCTTTCAAAAGAACAACTTGTGACGAAAGCAATGAGCTATCCAATGACGACGAAAATTCAATGCAAATCATTCGAATCGTCAAGGAAATACTCAAGCTAAAAGACCACCGCAAACATAAAGGTAAATCGTCAAATAATTCAATTTATTCTAATGATTTTGTTTGCTACACTTGTGGTAATGAAGGACACATGGCGAGAGATTGCGTCATGAATCGCAAGAGCAAAGGAAAGAAGAAGATATCCGCTTCAAGCTCTAGCGATAGCTCCGACCAAGATGAAGTCGCTCACCTTGGTTGCTATGTGGCCTTGGAAGACAACAATGAGCCTAACCAATCATCTTCAAGCGAATGTGAAAGCGAAGCCGATGAGGTAAATGATCTTTCGTATGATGAATTACTTCATATATGCGATGTTTATTCTAAAAAATTTCCTAAACTTTCGGAAAAGCTTGAATCTCTTAAAAGGATAAATTCTTCCCTCAATGAAGAAATAAGATCCTTGAAAAGAGATAAAAATGAAAATGAGTCTATTCCAACATCGTCATTCTCTTTACATGATATAGATGACGAAAAGGAAGACTTGAAAGACAAAAACAATGATCTCGTCATTCATAATAAGTCTTTACAAACCGAGATCAATTTTCTTAAATGTGAAGTCTCTAGACTTACTAAAACTCTTTCAAAACCATCTTTTTTAGCTTGTGATTTATTAGAAAATTTTGAAGAGTTAAAAGATGCTTTCGATAAAGTTAAAAGCAAAAACAAGGTTTTGAGTTCTCATGCTTTTAACTTAAATGACAAGGTCAAGGTTTTAGAAACAGAGAATGAATCGTTGAAAACTAAAAACAACGATCTTGTCATTTCCATTGAAAAACTTAATTTAACAATTTCAAAGTTTTCTAAGGGTAAAACCGTTTTAGATAACATCTTGAGTTGTCAAAAAGATTTCAAGGATAAGAGCGGTATAGGTTTTGATTGCATTGGCTCTACTTCTAACAAACCCCGCTTCGTTAAAGCCTCTAATATTTCTACAACTCCTATTCCACCTAAACAAGAGGTTGTTTTTCCTAAAAGGAGTACTTCCAAGATTTTTCAAAAATCTTTTAATAATAGGAATGGTTTAGGTTTTCAAACGAAATTGGATACTCCGAAAACCCTTTCTAGAACTTCGTATAACTCTCGTTATACTAAAAAATCTAGGCATTGCATGCATTGTAGTAGAAGTGAGCATAATTCTTCTAAATGCCCAAATCGCTTTCATGTTAGTAGAAGCGATTTGAAATGGGTAGTAAAGACCCGAACCACTAACAATGTCGGACCCAAAAGAAATTGGGGACAAAAGACAAAAACTTGTGTTGTAGGTATCTCCATCCAAAAGGAGAGAATCAACAAATGGTTGGCAACACCGACAAAAGCAGTGGAAGTCAAGAAGATCGACTCCACCATCAAGGATGAAGTGCCGTTAATCGACAAAGGTGGAAGGCACACCAACAAGTGGTACCACATACTTGGATTTGGCAACGCTCAATGCAAAAGCCATTAGCGAGCGGACTCGGCCTCGACATCACATATTCGGTATACTCTAATCTTTAATATTAACATATATGTGATTAGGTCGGGCATATGCATCTTATAACATTTTTCATGTTTTGGTTTTTCTTTGAAAACCCTCCACATAACCCCATATTTTTTTTATTTATTGCATTTTGATAATGCCAAAGGGGGAGAAAAATGATATTTAGAGAAATGCGTTTTATTAAAATGGAGGAGATATCTTTCTTGTAAAATCATCATTAGTTTGTCATAATCAAAATGGGGGAGATTGTTGAACTTAGAGTTCAATAATGATTTTGATTATAACTTTGATTATGCGTTTAATGATTTTACGATTTCGATGATATAATGATTGTCTTTTCCAAAAAGAGAATTTGTAAATTTCAGAACGCCAGAAAGATAGAGCACAGAAAAACGAATCCACAGGTTCAAGCGGAACCAGAATCGGAGCTATAACGAAGGAGTTACGGGCTTTTGAAGATTAACGAGAAAACAGAAAAACTCAAGAACGACCGATCGTCTGTACAAAAACGACCGATCGTTTTTGTACCAATTTCTTCCAGAGAGTTCACAAGAAAAACGACCGATCGTTTTATGGAAAACGATCGATCGACTGTAGAGAACGACCGATCGTTTTCTGCAGTTTTCGAAAACAGCTTTTCAGCTTATTCTGGAAAGTTGCTTAAAACCTCTGAAAAATACCCTCAACCACTTCCAACGGTCATAACCCAGAAAAACAGACTTTGTGACCTTATAAACCTCCCAAATCTTTCTTCAAACACACGAATCCATTATCCTAAAATCTCTCTTAATCAAAACCCAAATTATCACCATTTTGGTGAAAATATTCGAAAAAGAGGAAATTAAGAAGAAAGCGATTCTAGCTCGAACAACAACAAAGACTCACCAATTAGCTTATTTAGAAGCAAATAGAATAGTGAGTGTAGTTACATTTTTGTAACAAAATTGTAACGAGTATTTTATAAACTCATCTTTGTGAGCGAGTGATCGGGTAGAGGCTTTGTAAGCAAGTGAAGCTTAAAAGCTCTAGGTCTTTCATTTCGGGACACTCATAAAGTGAGGGGGAGCTTAATCGGTCGATTAGCTTGTTAGGATTGTAATATCCGGGAAAAGAATTTTTAGTGAAATACTCGGTAGTACCGAGGAGAGGACATAGGCGCGTTTTGCCGAACCTCTATAAATCACGGTGTCATCTTCTTCCCTTAAACTTTTACTTTCCGCAAATATTTATTCTTGCTTGCTTGCGTTTGAATTTATTAACGTTTATTAACGTTTAAGCTTAGAATTGCGTAAGTTGGGGTGTTAGTTGCTTAGAATTTTTAATTAGGCGAAAATCGCCATAAACCTTATTCACCCCCTCTCTAAGGTTTAGCCGCACACGGGCCAACAGTGAAGAACGGGTTTAAACTAGTTTTAGAATCCGATAAAATTGTAATCACCAAAAATGGTGTCTATGTAGGCCGTGGATATATGACCAACGGCATGTTTAAGTTGAACGTAGGGACACCTGCTCCCAATAAAGGTGCTAAAGCTGAGGCTAGCACAAGTACTGTAATGACTGTTGCCCAAGAGGCCAATAAAAATTATGAGTTTCATTATTTATTTGAGTCATTTCATTTGTGGCATGGTAGATTAGGTCACGTGAATTATAATTCTTTAAAGAAATTAATTTCACTAAAACTAATACCAAATTTCGTTTTTGATAAGCAACACAAATGTGAGATTTGTGTAGAAGCAAAATTAACGAAATCATCGTTTCAACATGTTGAACGAGAAAGTGAACCTCTCGGTCTAATACACACGGATGTATGCGACTTAAAGTTTATACAAACGCGAGGAGGGAAAAAGTACTTTATCACCTTTATAGATGATTGTACTAGATACTGTTACGTTTACTTAATGAGAAGTAAAGACGAAGCAGTAGAGAAATTCACTCTTTATAAGACCGAAGTTGAAAATCAACTCAATGGAAAAATTAAAACATTGAGAAGTGATAGAGGCGGTGAATATGAATCACCGTTTGAACAGATATGCGCTGAAAGCGGCATTATACATCAAACCACAGCCCCATACACTCCCGAGCAAAATGGGGTTGCTGAGCGTAAAAATAGAACGCTAAAGGAAATGATGAATGCTATGCTAATCAGTTCTGGGTTACCCCAGAACATGTGGGGGGAAGCTGTACTTTCCGCTAACTATGTTTTAAACAAGTTACCACATAAGAAGCGAGAAAAGACTCCATATGAGTTATGGAAAGGTCATCAACCCAGCTATAAGAACCTGCGGGTTTGGGGTTGTCTCGCAAAGGTCCTAGTTCCCACTCCTAAAAGGATGAGAATTGGTCCTAAGACGGTGGACTGTGTTCATCGGATATGCACAAAACAGTAGTGCATATCGGTTTCTCGTGCACAAGTCGGACAATCCCGATGTGCACGTAGATACGTATATGGAAAGCCGAGAGGCCTCTTTCTTTGAAGATATCTTTCCCCGGAAATTACCTACATCTGTACCAACTAAAGAGTTGAACAGTGAAGGAAATGTGGGGGCAAGTGAACCGACAGAGGAAGAGGAAGAGGAAGAGGAAGAGGAAGAGCCTCGGCGCAGCAAAAGGGCAAGGAAGGAAACTTCCTTTGGACCTGATTTCCTAACCTTCATGGTTGAAGGCGAACCGGCGACATATAAACAAGTTATGTCAACACCGGATTCCCAATATTGGGAAGAAGCTATTCAAAATGAAATTGAATCAATCATGCAAAACCACACTTGGGAACTAGTGGATCTTCCGAAAGGATACAAGCCCCTAGGTCACAAGTGGATCTTCAAGAGGAAGTTAAAGGTTGACGGAACGATTGAGAAATACAAGGCGAGACTTGTGGTAAAAGGATTCAGGCAAACTGAAGGTGTCGATTATTTCGACACGTATGCTCCTGTCTCCAGGAAAACGTCTATCCGAATCGTCATTGCTCTCGCAGCGTTGTTTGATATGGAAATACATCAAATGGATGTAAAGACGGCATTTCTGAATGGGGAACTGGAAGAAGAAATTTACATGGAACAACCTGAAGGGTTTGTAGTTCCTGGTAAAGAGCACCAAGTGTGCAAACTTGTAAAATCTATATGGACTCAAACAAGCGCCAAAGCAATGGCACGAGAAGTTTGATAGAATTATGCTATCAAATGGTTTTCACATTAATGAGTGTGATAAATGTGTCTACTCTAAAGGAAGTGGAAGAGACTGTGTTGTAGTCTGTCTCTATGTGGATGACATGATCATAATTGGGAGTAATGATAGAATTAGCTCCACAAAGAAAAAGTTATCACAACACTTCGATATGAAGGACCTGGGTATAGCTGATGTAATACTTGGTATGAAGATTACCAAAACATCAGAAGGGTATGCCTTGTCCCAAAGTCACTATGTTAAACAAGTTTTAGACAAGTTTGACAAGGACAGTAGAGCTATGTCAAGAACCCCAATTGAGTTCAACTGTAACCTGAAAAAGAATTTTGGTAAAAATGTGAATCAATTGGAGTTCTCTCGAGTCATAGGCAGTCTCATGTATATAATGAATTGCACTAGACCAGACATAGCAAACTCAGTGAGTAGACTGAGCAGGTACACCAGTAATCCAAATGAGGAACACAGGAAGGCCATAATGAAACTTCTCAGGTATATGAGGTTTTCAGCCGATTACGGGCTGCACTATACCAGATATCCAGCGGTACTGGAAGGGTATTCAGATGCCAACTGGATATCAGACTCCAATAGCACAAGATCCACGAGTGGATATGTGTTTATAATGGGAGGAGCTGCTGTGTCTTGGAGATCCTCCAAACAGACATGTATTGCAAGGTCAACTATGGAATCAGAATTCATAGCGTTGGACTTAGCAACGGAAGAGGCAGACTGGTTGAGAAGTCTATTTGAAGGAATTCCAATGTGGCCGAAACCTGTTCCCGCAATAAGCATGCATTGTGATAGTCAATCAGCTATTGCGCGGGCTCAGGATCATATGTATAATGGAAAGTCTCGACATATACGTCGGAGACATAAATCCGTAAGGGAATTGTTATCCAACGGTGTGGTATCCTTAGATTTTGTGAGATCAAAGGAAAACATAGCGGATCCATTAACAAAAGGCTTGACTCAAGTGGGAGTCGAGACGTCATCGAACGGAATGGGATTAAAGCCCATTAAATTGGTGGCCCCCCCATAGGCAACCCAACCTAAACGGAATCTTTCCTGATAGGTTCAAAGGGAAACTGAACTGTGGGGGAAACCGAACAAAGCACTCGGGAACCTGGAGTTCCCAGCCCATCTCCGCGATGACAGAGTGATAGACCTGTACCATTGTAAGGGTGAGCTTGAGGCTCTTAATGATCCAAGTTACTCGACGGTCGAGTAAAGTGAGTCAGGACACTTTCGACTTGGAACACCTATAACTAGTGTGTAAGGCCGGTACCATGTGATGAGCTTGGGCTAATTCACTAGAGCACTCAATTGAAGTTGCCAAGGCAGTCCAGGCCAAATATGGACAACAACTAAAGGGCCTAGTACGTGGGTAGAGAGGGCACTGTGCGGGTGCCATTCTGGGATACACAAAGCTTGATGGTTCAAAGCTTTACAGCTACCTAATAGCAGTATTCTGGGTGGTACTCCGCTACGGCAGGTTCAAGGCGCGCGCTACCTGACCTTAGGCAGTGAACTTTTGCGGTTCTCTTGATTTGCATTTAGGACATGGGCTTTCGAGCCAATTGCATTCATGTGGGGGATTGTTGGAAAAAAGTTGGAAAATATGTAATTTAAACATATTTGTTCCAAGTGGTCAGGGACCATCTTTGAGTCAATTTTTAATGCGACTCCTCAGTTTTTCTGAGGCCATACTCTATGCGTTTGAGTAGCTCGTGTGACGAGCTTCGCAACGGTATATCTCATGACCCATTCGGAGGAAGGGTGTGAATGATAATTGGACTCGAAGGTTGGTACTCGAAAGAGGGAAAAACCGAAATCTGGAAAATGAAGTAGAAAGTGGGAATAAACCATGAGGGTTATCCCACATTGGAAAATCAAGGTTGATTTTCACTCTATATATACAAGTCCATCCTATGTAGTTGGTAAACTAATAAAGTCCACATACCCATGAGTGGGTTAGTGTGTACCACACACGCGCTCGCTCGCTCGGGTCTCGGGACTCGGGTCACGGGCCGCGGGCCGCGGGCCGCGGGATGCGGGATTCGGGATTCGGGATTTGGGGAATGTCTCGGGTCTTGGGTCTTGGGTCTTGTACTAAATCTGAAAAGGGACTTTTGCATATTTGCAAGAGCAGTCCCTAGAGTTCCAAAAGGTTTGAAACTCCAGCAGTAATTGGAGGCGGATTCTGGGGATGTAACTCCCACAAGTTAATGACCACATTTAATTCTGCGGTTTCAGAATTCTCTTTAAAGAGGCAGCCATCCCTCACATATTCATACATTCGAAATCAGTCTACCTTCTCTCTAAAACAGCATATTTTTTACATAGCATTTAGAACCAGAGAGAACCACCCACTAAAAGCTCGATTTAGACTCGTCGCCAGTTTCCGGCGAGTCTTCCGAGAGACGTTGTACCTTGGGATCGAAGCGCCAACGCAACCAGAAACCTAAGGTGGTTGGGCGAATATCGGTTAAGGGCATACTATTAACAGTAGCCTCGTCTGATTGTTTATTCTATTCTGTCCATTTATTTTTCCGCACTTATATTCTGTTTTTACATTCTGTCCTTTAAATTCAGTATTTTAATTTCAGTATTTTAATTTTATGTACTTAGCAGTAGCTTTTCTATTCTGTTGTACCATTCTGTAATTAGTTTAAAGTTCTGTTTTATTGCTGTAATTACATTTCTGTAATTAGATTAGTTTCAATTCAGTCCTGTATTTTAAATTCATAACAGAACAGTCCGGCTGTTAAGTCTATACTTTCCAGTCCGGCAGTTTCTTTTAATTGCAAATCAGTACATCAGATTATTAATTAATAATAATCTGATTATGTTTTTTTTATTTACGATTCAGTACCTACATGTTGTAATCAGTTTATTGTATTCCATTTGGAAATTAATAAAGATTACACTAGTTTTATTTAATTATTGTTTAGTCCTTTAATTATTGTTAATTGTTATTTCGTACACGGAAACCAACATGTAGTGGTGCCGACTTTTCCGGCTTGAGAAATGTTGAATGCAACCATATGCTCAAGCTCGAAGACGGTGCTGAGGTTACGAAGGCAAGAACTGAATGGAGACCAAGAAGCAGCCGTTAGAGGCTAAATTACTTACCAATCTTTGTAAATGAATGTTTAGAATATTCTTTTGTTCTTTGATTATAGATAGCAAAATTTATACTAGTATTTATTTATCTTTAAACGTTCTAGCAAAAGAGTAATAGATTCGGAATAACAATTTCTAGAGCTATTATCTCTACTTTATACAATCAGTTGTTGCCTAGTTTTTATGAGATGACTTGTAACATCCCGTATTTTTATAAATGGTTTTTATTATGATTTAATTTATCCAAAAGCGTTTTATTCAAAATTTTACCAAAAACCGGTCACTCGACTAATTTTAGCCAAAAACCGAAACTCTTCCGAAAAACCTTATTTTTAAAACCTGTTACTAATTTTACTAATAAAAAGGACCCAATAGATTTGTTTTTTTTAAAGATTTGTTATTTTGAGTAGTAAAACTTTATTTTTGGATTTAGAGTTAACTATTAGAATTTTGGGGATCAAATAGTTCGTTATCTCAAACTATCTCAAAACAGCTTTTATAAACACTTTCCAGCCACTTTTCAATAGCTAAAACCAGCAAAATACATAAGAGAGAAGAAGAGAGAGAAAGAGAGAAAAAGAAGAAGAAGAAGAAGAGGAGGAAAAGGAAACCACCATTAGCGGGTTCATACCGGAAGCATCTCCTCTACGCTCTAAGGTAACGGGAGTTATCCATTGCGACTAGACAAGGGGGTATGTTAGGTTTTGGTTTTGTGTTTATTATAAATTGGGGGTTTTTGCCGTTTATATTAATTGTGTTCTTAAATTGTTAATTGGGATTATTTGTTGTAGTTTTAGTTCCATTATTTAAATTGTAGAGGTTGAAGACTTAGATATGTTTATTTCGAATTAGCGAGATTATGGATGGGTTTGCATGATTTATTAGTTGTTTATGGGATTATATAGTTGTTGATGGTATTGGATGAATTTATGGTGAATAATGGTTAATTGTAGTTTATGCTTACAAGGTGTTTGCTAAAATGCCCGAATGAGATTTTACGTTATTGGAATTGTTTGGCTAGTTGCGAATTTAGTACATGTGGTTATGTGTTATGTTGTATTACGTTACGTGACGTATGTGATGGTGTTATTTGATTAGTATAATATTATTGGCCGAGGCCTTTATATTTATACGTATGAGATTGTGTTAATTGGTTAGATTTATATCATTGGCCGAGGCCTTGTGTGTTAGCCGTAGTGGCAATGGTCTCTGTCTCTCCCTAATTCCGGGGACAGAAGACGGCCGAGGGGATAGGGAATGACTCGTCTTACGGACCGGGACGAGTGGCGTGATAGGTCCCAGTGTGCACTATTTACTTTTATGTTGCAATGGCCTATGTCTCTCCCTAATTCCGGGGACATATGACGGCCGAAGGGATAGGGAATGACTCGTCTTACGGACTGGGGCGAGTGGCGTGAGAGGTCCAAGTGCGCACTATAAATCTACTTTTATGTTGCAATGGTCTATGTCTCTCCCTAATTCCGGGGACATAAGACGGCCGAAGGGATAGGGAATGACCTACCTTACGGACCGGGGTAGGTGGCGTGAGAGGTCCATGTATGCTTTAGATGTGTGTTGATGTTAGTTAATTTATTTAATTTATCGTAATTGTAGAATGTCGTTATATTCTTTTTATTCGTAGATTATCGTAGTTGTAGAATGTCATTATATTTCGTTTTATACGTCGTTTATCGTATTTGTAGAATTTGTGAGTTCTTGCATTTATGGGATGTAGTGACGGTGTCTGTGGTGCCGTCCCGTCTAGTTATGTGCGTGGGACTCACCGTTACAATTTTGTATTTCAGGTACTTTATAGGTTGTGGCATTTCGTTAGGAGCTTTTGCAAGGCATCACATGGGCTCGGGACTTCTTTATGCTGTTTTCATTTTACTTAGACATTTTTGAGGTTGTAGCCTACGGGCGATTTACATTCGTTTCTTTTCTTTTATAATTTTGTCAAAACCATTTGGTCGTGTAGCCGCGTTTGGCATACTTTTATTTATTGTTTAATCGTTCCTTTAGCTCGCTTGTGTTTTCTTTTAAATTTTTTTTAATTTTGTACCAACAGGTTCTCTTTTCTTTGTTTTAAAAAGATCATGCCTCGATATCCGTGTCTTTTGGATTTTGGGGCGTGACATGACTAGACGAACTTTGTGTTTGGTCCTTGGCTGTAAAAATAGTTATAATTTCTTCATTATACTTCGACTGATGAGTTATTGCTTGAAATATCGTTGAAGTAATCGCCTGAACAAACCAAAAGCTATGTAAAAAAATATAAACAGCAAATGCGAACATAACATGGTTAACTAACCGTCAAGTTTGGCTGCTTATATCAGGTTTGTTTGTGTTTCTTCATTTAAATTTATCAGAAACATATCCCTACAAAAAAAAAATATCGTAAACAATGTCAGATAAATTATTTTTTTGTTGTTATTTAACGTTAAAACTATAGTGGTTGTTGCTAAATTAATAACTCAATATATAGCAGTTTATATTGCTAATTTCCTTACCAATTTGGAGCGGTTATCGAAACCATTTATATACGCCGTTGCTAGTAAGTTCTCACAGTCACACGTTAAGCCTCAAATTAAGGTTGCTAAAAAACTTTAATTCAAGACATTGGATTTAAATGCAAACTACCAAATCAGAGTAACCGATAATAAACACATTTTTATAAGGTGTTTTCGCAAGGATGATTTTAATGGAATTTAAATGAAAAGATATGGTTTATGGATCATTGTCCGATGAGAAGTACTTTGAAGTGGTTTTACGAATTAAATACCGACATAGAATTCCTTACACCTGTTTGGATCACCACACTTATATAATAACTCTTGTATTTTTATTTTATCGCTAGAACTTTTGGGAACCCACTTAGAGTTGATCAAACGACAACTATGTTATCTTAACCTGCTTTAGCACATATTTGTGTGAAGTTGAGCTAACAAGAAGGATTAGAATTCGACATGATGAAGATGGGGGGATTTTGATAATACAATGAGTATGAAATCTATAAAGTTGATGTTTTTTTTGCTACAAGTTAGGTCATAAAAAAGTAATGAAAATTCAAATAGCTAGGAAAATAAACAAAAAACAAGAGAAAAAGCAAAAGAATTTGCCACGAGAAAAGTAGTGTCTCCACATGCTAGGTAAAGTGTTGGTTTCCGCCACTGCGTGTATATATGAACTTCTTTAAAAGAATATAAATGAATGATTATTATAAGATATAAAAACAATTAGTATAAGGTAAAATTTAAGATATTATCAATGTCCTTTGTATCCTTAATAACTCTTCTGCAAATAATTGTGCTTTTATTACATGGATCAACTCCATTCTACAGTATGATACGAGTGTTTGTTCACCATATTTAAAAAGTTGAATACCGAATTATAAATACGTAAGAATGGTTCTAATTTCCCATAGGATGTGGACCTCTAAAAGAAAGGTGTTGGACCTTTCCTATAAAGAGCAATATTTAGCCAAATTTAGTCCATTCTTTATTTGCGGCTTGCACTACTTCAGAGATGGTTTTACTAATATATACCAAGTCAATGTGTTCAAAACAAAGCCATACCAACACTATATATACCTAATCATACATAATAATATTCCCTCAGACCCAAACATACATCTTTATCTCTCTTCACAGTTCTAAATACTACTTTTTTTGAAATATACTTTTCATCTCTCAAATTTCCTATCTCCTTGAACAAAAATATAATAAAATTACATATTTATAATGGCCACTGCACGTACCTTCCTACCGGTGTCATCCATATGCTTTCAACACGAATCCGATATGAAAACACCCAACAAATTTGGATGTTTCACAAATATATCAACGCCAGCACCCATAAAAGATTTGAATTTAAAGGCAAGTATTCGGAGGCCGACCAAGATTAGCAGCACCGCAACTAAGACTCGGGGCGATGAGGTGTCATCACCCTCTTCTTCTTCAACATTGTTCTTGAAACAACTGCAAGATTTGAACATGTTTTTTAGTCCCATAAACCCAATATTTGAGGAGCCTAAGCCAACAGAAGTTTGTGATAAGGATTTTGTCACTAACTCCGGAAGATTTGTTGAGAATGGTCTTGTTTTCCGCCAAAATTTCTCAATAAGATCATACGAAATCGGAGCAGATGGAAGAATCTCTTTGGAGGCTGTGATGAATCATTTACAAGAGTCTGGGCTTAACCATATGAAGCTTACGGGGTTATTAGGAGACGGATTAGGTTCAACGCCTGAGATGACTAAAAGAAAACTCATTTGGGTGGCAACTAAAGTTCAACTTGTTGTTGATCGTTATCCAACATGGGGTGATGATGTTGTTATCGATAATTGCATTGTTCCTTCAGGTAAAAACTGCATGCGACGTGATTCTGTAATCCGTGACTGCAAAACAGGCCAGACTTTGATAAGAGCATCAAGTAATTGGGTAATCATGAATAAAGAGACAAGAAGATTGTCGAGAATACCGGAAGAAGTTCGAGCAGAAATGAGTCCTTATTTAATGGATGCAGCACCTATTATTGAAGACGATGCAAGCAGGCTACCAAAACTTGATAAAAGCACATCCGATTATGTGGTGTCGGGGTTGAAACCGAGATGGAGCGACCTTGATATTAACCAACATGTTAACAACGCGAAGTATATTGGGTGGGTACTTGAGAGTGCCCCTCCTCCGGTTCTTGAAAATCATGAGATTTCGCGTGTGACAATGGAATATAGGAGAGAGTGTCATAGAGATAACGAATTAGAGTCCTTGACAACCGTATGTGGTGGTACCGACTTTTCCGGCTTAAGAAATGTTGAATGCAACCATATGCTCAAGCTCGAAGACGGTGCTGAGGTTATGAAGGCAAGAACTGAATGGAGACCAAGAAGCAACCTAACTTAGAGGATAAATTACTTGATAATCTTGTAAATGAGTGTTTATAATATTCTTTTGTTTTTTAATTATAGATATCAAAATTAATTCTGCTAATTATATATTTTCAAACGTTCTAAAGAGTTGATTAATTAGGAATGCCAATTTTCAAACGTTCCTTAAGATATTATGACTAAACAGAATTTTTAAAGTTCCTCTTTCTGCTAAAAAAATGACTAAACAGAACTTTTTGTTTGCTGCTTGGGTTAAAAGAGTTACTTCTTCACTATGCTATGACATGTGTTATGGCTAGAAATGCCGCTTGTTAATCGCCTCAACAAACCAAAAGTTAAGTAAAAACTTATAAACAACAAATGCGAGCATAACCTGGTTAATCAACAGTCAAGTTTTGTTCTTGGTCAAAACAAACAATACAGTCAAGTTAGGCTGTTTATATCAGGTTTGTATGTTTTTTTTCATTTAAATTTATTAGAAACATATCCCTGCAAAGAAAATGTCGGAACAATGTCGGAACATGGTTTCAAAACTCGTTCCATATGTACATATTTTACCGTTAAGAAGACTCATGACACAAATGTTTGTGGTCAAAATCAATAGAAAGTTGTTATCCCGTTTTTGTTTTTGAAAATTCAATATATACTGTTATGATATATATGAACTACATCCCTAAGACAATGCAAAAATCTTAAACAATTGGCGTATAATATACATTTTACTACAATTGGCTTTTGAATTTTGTTTTGTCCCTTTGTACGTCTGCGTATTGTTAACTTTTTTTCACATAAGGAACAACTTTATTACGCAATAATAATACGAATGTTTGTTGTTCATCTGAAGAGTTGAATGCCAATTTGAATCGTTCAAATTGTCTCATTGCATGGGGACTCTTAAGAATTGTATAGGATATTTCCAATAAAGACTAAAGACTACCCAAATTTGGTCAATTCTCTATTGACGGCTCGTACCACTTCACATGGTTACACTAGTATTTACAAAGTCAATATGTTCAACCTAAGCCATATGCCAACACTATATAAATAGCACCTCAAATACCGTATTATTCTCACAAACTAAACTAAACAATCCCTCTCTCTTCCCACCTCTATTCCTTTGAAATACACCTCCATTAATTTCTCAAATTTTCAATATCTCTTGAACAAATATTTATAAGTTTCCAAAAATATTTTGTAATGGCCGCTACACGTACCTTCTTACCGATGACAACAACACCCTTTCGGGATGAGTCAAATATGAAGACACCCAAGAATTTTGGATGTTTTAAAGATATCTCAAAACATGCACCTATTAAAGGCTTAAACTTCAACACAAATGTTAGAAGGCCTACCAAGATTTGTAGCATAGCGACTAAGACTAGAGGGGATGAGGTTTCATCACCCTCTTCTTCGTCAACAAGTTTCTTGAAACAATTGCAAGATATGAACATGCTTTTTCGTCCCGTAAGCACAATATCTGAAAAGACTAAGCCAGCGCAAGTTAACTATGAAGAGTTAAGTACTACCTCTGGGAGTTTTGTTGATAATGGTCTTGTTTTCCGTCAGAAATTTTCGATTAGATCTTATGAAATAGGAGCAGATGGAAGAATCTCTCTGGAGGCTGTGATGAATCATTTGCAAGAAGCGGGGCTTAACCACATGAAGCTTACAGGGCTTCTAGGGGACGGGTTAGGTTCAACTCCTGAGATGACAAAAAGAAAACTAATTTGGGTGGCAACTAAAGTTCAACTTGTTGTTGATCGATATCCAACGTGGGGCGATGATGTTATCATTGATAACTGGATTGTTCCCTCAGGGAAAAACTGTATGCGACGTGATTCTGTAATCCGTGACTGCAAAACAGGTCAGACTTTGATAAGAGCATCAAGTAATTGGGTAATCATGAATAAAGAGACAAGAAGATTGTCAAGAATACCGGAAGAAGTTCGAGCAGAAATGGGGCCATATTTGATGGACGCAACACCTATTATTGAAGAAGATACAAACAAGCTACCAAAACTTGATGAAAACACATCTGATTATGTGGTGTCGGGCTTGAAGCCAAGATGGAGTGACCTAGACATTAACCAACATGTTAACAACGCGAAGTACATTGGTTGGGTACTTGAGAGTGCCCCTCCTTCGGTTCTTGAGAATTATGAGATTTCGTGTGTGACAATGGAATATAGGAGGGAGTGTCATAGAGATAGCGAGTTAGACTCCTTGACAACCGTATGTAGTGGTGCCGACTTTTCCGGGTTGAGAAATGTTGAATGCAACCATATGCTCAAGCTCGAAGACGGTGCTGAGGTTATGAAGGCCAGAACTGAATGGAGACCAAGAAGCAGCCGTTAGAGGCTAAATTACTTACCAATCTTTGTAAATGAATGTTTAGAATATTCTTTTGTTCTTTGATTATAGATAGCAAAATTTATACTAGTATTTATTTATCTTTAAACGTTCTAGCAAAAGAGTAATAGATTCGGAATAACAATTTCTAGAGCTATTATCTCTACTTTATACTTTTTTTTATATTAATAGTGGGGAAAACCCACTCTTTTATTAATAGATGTAAAAAAGTGGATGAAAAACCCCACGAAAACAAAACAGAGTAGCAATTAATAACAACCTTTAAATTACATGGCTTAATAAAATGAACTTGAAACTTTCAGACTTAATCTTATGAAACGATACAAATTCGACCAAAGCTAAGGGACCAAATATGTAATTGACCACCGTCCACCTCTTCATCTGGTCTTCTCCTTCTCTCATTTCACTTATCTTCATTGTTGATATAGAGAGAGACACGCAAGCTTTTCCTCATTTCCCAAACGTAAATAAGGAACACCTTTCTCTTCCAGCTTCATAATCTTTCTCAATTTACTAGGGAAAACTGCAATATCTTCTGAAACTAGATGATCGGAGACACAACCCAGATTGGCCAATAGATCAGCGCATGAGTTGGCCTCTCTTTCCACATGGTTCAACAGATAAGTACCCTTCTTCATCTTCTCCTTTATATTCTTAATTAGAAATTTCATCTTCCACGGACACTTACTTTTATCAGACAAGATGTTTATTAGATGTAGACAATCACTTTCTATAATTATCTTAGGCAAATTAACCACTGTTAGTCCTTGTAGTATAGCTTTTGCCTCTGCTTCAATACCTGATTTGCTAGTAATTTTTCCATAGAAACCTTGTATAAATTTACCTTGGCGATCCCTTAATATTCCACCTACTCCACTAGAATTGGTGGAGCTTTTAAAACAACCATCTGTATTCAATTTCATGAATCCAGTTGGGGGGTTTTCCCATTTTATAACCCTAGCTTTTTTGCTATTCTTAACTGCTTGTAATAAATTTATTTCTTCCCAAATCCACCTCTTAGGAAACCTTTTATCCACTTGTGAAAAGCTCTGGATTAAACCAATAATTTCTAAAATGATATTTTGGGCAATCATTTTTTTATTATCAAATTTACTGCCACAACGAGCTTTCCAAATACACCAAATAATGTACACAGGTAGTACCTTTATAATCTTCTTTTCTGGAAAATGACTTCTTTTTTCTTCATGTACCCACCAAGAAGTAAATCTCCCTCTCAATGTTAAAACATTATGCTTTACTCCCAAATATTGTGCAAAATACTTCCATACTTCCTTAGCAATAGCACTAAAACACAACAAATGCTCTAAACTTTCTTCATTCCTTTTACAGCATTCACAACTTGAAGCTAATTGGACTCCAATTTTTTGGACAGCAATGTCCACTGGCACTGCTTCATTAAAACACTTCCAAGCAAAACAAGAGATCTTCAAAGGTATTATTCTATCCCATAACATTTCATACAACCAACTTTTTGTACTTTTCTTTCTCAAAATATTCCAAGCAGATTTAAATGAAAAATCACCCTTATTATCCTCCATCCATATAGCTTGATCTTTTTCACCTGGATAGATTAAACATTGACTAAACACACCTTGTTTAGAAATAGGAATAATTTCAGCAATAGATTCATAGTTCCACTCATTATTAATGATTAATCTAGACAACAGCAGCTTATTATCAATATTTTGATCCTGTAGTGGTCCATTACCAATCCAGTTATCTAGGTTAACTGATACATTTCCTTTTCCAATCAACCAAAGAATATTTTTTTCAGCAATCTCCCTAACTTGCAACATTCTGGACCAATCAGTTGGCTGTAAAAATAGACAGAACTTTGTGTTTGGTCCTTGGCTGTAAAAATAGTTATAATTTCTTCATTATACTTCGACTGATGAGTTATTGCTTGAAATATCGTTGAAGTAATCGCCTGAACAAACCAAAAGGTATGTAAAAAAATATAAACAGCAAATGCCAACATAACATGGTTAACTAACCGTCAAGTTTGGCTGCTTATATCAGGTTTGTATGTGTTTCTTCATTTAAATTTATCAGAAACATATCCCTACAAAAAAAAATATCGTAAACAATGTCAGATAAATTATTTTTTTGTTGTTATTTAACGTTAAAACTATAGTGGTTGTTGCTAAATTAATAACTCAATATATAGCAGTTTATATTGCTAATTTCCTTACCAATTTGGAGCGGTTATCGAAACCATTTATATACGCCGTTGCTAGTAAGTTCTCACAGTCACACGTTAAGCCTCAAATTAAGGTTGCTAAAAAACTTTAATTCAAGACATTGGATTTAAATGCAAACTACCAAATCAGAGTAACCGATAATAAACACATTTTTATAAGGTGTTTTCGCAAGGATGATTTTAATGGAATTTAAATGAAAAGAATATGGTTTATGGATCATTGTCCGATGAGAAGTACTTTGAAGTGGTTTTACGAATTAAATACCGACATAGAATTCGTTACACCTGTTTGGATCACCACACTTATATAATAACTCTTGTATTTTTATTTTATCGCTAGAACTTTTGGGAACCCAGTTAGAGTTGATGAAACGACAACTATGTTATCTTAACCTGCTTTAGCACATATTTGTGTGAAGTTGAGCTAACAAGAAGGATTAGAATTCGACATGATGAAGATGGGGGGATTTTGATAATACAATGAGTATGAAATCTATAAAGTTGATGTTTTTTTTGCTACAAGTTAGGTCATAAAAAAAGTAATGCAGATTCAAATAGCTAGGAAAATAAACAAAAAACAAGAGAAAAAGCAAAAGAATTTGCCACGAGAAAAGTAGTGTCTCCACATGCTAGGTAAAGTGTTGGTTTCCGCCACTGCGTGTATATATGAACTTCTTTAAAAGAATATAAATGAATGATTATTATAAGATATAAAAACAATTAGTATAAGGTAAAATTTAAGATATTATCAATGTCCTTTGTATCCTTAATAACTCTTCTGCAAATAATTGTGCTTTTATTACATGGATCAACTCCATTCTACAGTATGATACGAGTGTTTGTTCACCATATTTAAAAAGTTGAATACCGAATTATAAATACGTAAGAATGGTTCTAATTTCCCATAGGATGTGGACCTCTAAAAGAAAGGTGTTGGACCTTTCCTATAAAGAGCAATATTTAGCCAAATTTAGTCCATTCTTTATTTGCGGCTTGCACTACTTCAGAGATGGTTTTACTAATATATACCAAGTCAATGTGTTCAAAACAAAGCCATACCAACACTATATATACCTAATCATACATAATAATATTCCCTCAGACCCAAACATACATCTTTATCTCTCTTCACAGTTCTAAATACTACTTTTTTTGAAATATACTTTTCATCTCTCAAATTTCCTATCTCCTTGAACAAAAATATAATAAAATTACATATTTATAATGGCCACTGCACGTACCTTCCTACCGGTGTCATCCATATGCTTTCAACACGAATGCGATATGAAAACACCCAACAAATTTGGATGTTTCACAAATATATCAAAGCCAGCACCCATAAAAGATTTGAATTTAAAGGCAAGTATTCGGAGGCCGACCAAGATTAGCAGCACCGCAACTAAGACTCGGGGCGATGAGGTGTCATCACCCTCTTCTTCTTCAACATTGTTCTTGAAACAACTGCAAGATTTGAACATGTTTTTTAGTCCCATAAACCCAATATTTGAGGAGCCTAAGCCAACAGAAGTTTGTGATAAGGATTTTGTCACTAACTCCGGAAGATTTGTTGAGAATGGTCTTGTTTTCCGTCAAAATTTCTCAATAAGATCATACGAAATCGGAGCAGATGGAAGAATCTCTTTGGAGGCTGTGATGAATCATTTACAAGAGTCTGGGCTTAACCATATGAAGCTTACGGGGTTATTAGGAGACGGATTAGGTTCAACGCCTGAGATGACTAAAAGAAAACTCATTTGGGTGGCAACTAAAGTTCAACTTGTTGTTGATCGTTATCCAACATGGGGTGATGATGTTGTTATCGATAATTGCATTGTTCCTTCAGGTAAAAACTGCATGCGACGTGATTCTGTAATCCGTGACTGCAAAACAGGCCAGACTTTGATAAGAGCATCAAGTAATTGGGTAATCATGAATAAAGAGACAAGAAGATTGTCGAGAATACCGGAAGAAGTTCGAGCAGAGATGAGTCCATATTTGATGGACGCAACACCTATTATTGAAGACGATGCAAGCAGGCTACCAAAACTTGATAAAAGCACATCCGATTATGTGGTGTCGGGGTTGAAACCGAGATGGAGCGACCTTGATATTAACCAACATGTTAACAACGCGAAGTATATTGGGTGGGTACTTGAGAGTGCCCCTCCTCCGGTTCTTGAAAATCATGAGATTTCGCGTGTGACAATGGAATATAGGAGAGAGTGTCATAGAGATAACGAATTAGAGTCCTTGACAACCGTATGTGGTGGTACCGACTTTTCCGGCTTAAGAAATGTTGAATGCAACCATATGCTCAAGCTCGAAGACGGTGCTGAGGTTATGAAGGCAAGAACTGAATGGAGACCAAGAAGCAACCTAACTTAGAGGCTAAATTACTTGATAATCTTGTAAATGAATGTTTATAATATTCTTTTGTTTTTTAATTATAGATATCAAAATTAATTCTGCTAATTATTTATTTTCAAACGTTCTAAAGAGTTGATTAATTAGGAATGCCAATTTTCAAACGTTCCTTAAGATATTATGACTAAACAGAATTTTTAAAGTTCCTCTTTCTGCTAAAAAAAATGACTAAACAGAACTTTCTGTTTGCTGCTTGGGTTAAAAGAGTTACTTCTTCACTATGCTATGACATGTGTTATGGCTAGAAATGCCGCTTGTTAATCTCCTCAACAAACCAAAAGTTAAGTAAAAACTTATAAACAACAAATGCGAGCATAACCTGGTTAATCAACAGTCAAGTTTTGTTCTTGGTCAAAACAAACAATACAGTCAAGTTAGGCTGTTTATATCAGGTTTGTATGTTTTTTTTCATTTAAATTTATTAGGAACATATCCCTGCAAAGAAAATGTCGGAACAATGTCGGAACATGGTTTCAAAACTCGTTCCATATGTACATATTTTACCGTTAAGAAGACTCATGACACAAATGTTTGTGGTCAAAATCAATAGAAAGTTGTTATCCCGTTTTTGTTTTTGAAAATTCAATATATACTGTTATGATATATATGAACTACATCCCTAAGACAATGCAAAAATCTTAAACAATTGGCGTATAATATACATTTTACTACAATTGGCTTTTGAATTTTGTTTTGTCCCTTTGTACGTCTGCGTATTGTTAACTTTTTTTCACATAAGGAACAACTTTATTACGCAATAATAATACGAATGTTTGTTGTTCATCTGAAGAGTTGAATGCCAATTTGAATCGTTCAAATTGTCTCATTGCATGGGGACTCTTAAGAATTGTATAGGATATTTCCAATAAAGACTAAAGACTACCCAAATTTGGTCAATTCTCTATTGACGGCTCGTACCACTTCACATGGTTACACTAGTATTTACAAAGTCAATATGTTCAACCTAAGCCATATGCCAACACTATATAAATAGCACCTCAAATACAGTATTATTCTCACAAACTAAACTAAACAATCCCTCTCTCTTCCCACCTCTATTCCTTTGAAATACACCTCCATTAATTTCTCAAATTTTCAATCTCTCTTGAACAAATATTTATAAGTTTTCAAAACTATTTTGTAATGGCCGCTACACGTACCTTCTTACCGATGACAACAACACCCTTTCGGGATGAGTCAAATATGAAGACACCTAAGAATTTTGGATGTTTTAAAGATATCTCAAAACATGCACCTATTAAAGGCTTAAACTTCAACACAAATGTTAGAAGGCCTACCAAGATTTGTAACATATCGACTAAGACGAGAGGGGATGAGGTTTCATCACCCTCTTCTTCGTCAACAAGTTTCTTGAAACAATTGCAAGATATGAACATCCTTTTTCGTCCCGTAAGCACAATATCTGAAAAGACTAAGCCAGCGCAAGTTAACTATGAAGAATTAAGTACTAACTCTGGGAGTTTTGTTGATAATGGTCTTGTTTTCCGTCAGAAATTTTCGATTAGATCTTATGAAATAGGAGCAGATGGAAGAATCTCTCTGGAGGCTGTGATGAATCATTTGCAAGAAGCGGGGCTTAACCACATGATGCTTACAGGGCTTCTAGGGGACGGGTTAGGTTCAACTCCTGAGATGACAAAAAGAAAACTAATTTGGGTGGCAACTAAAGTTCAACTTGTTGTTGATCGATATCCAACGTAGGGCGATGATGTTATCATTGATAACTGGATTGTTCCCTCAGGGAAAAACTGTATGCGACAGGTCAGACTTTGATAAGAGCATCAAGTAATTGGGTAATCATGAATAAAGAGACAAGAAGATTGTCAAGAATACCGGAAGAAGTTCGAGCAGAAATGGGGCCATATTTGATGGACGCAACACCTATTATTGAAGAAGATACAAACAAACTACCAAAACTTTATGAAAACACATCTGATTATGTGGTGTCGGGCTTGAAGCCAAGATGGAGTGACCTAGACATTAACCAACATGTTAACAACGCGAAGTACATTGGTTGGGTACTTGAGAGTGTTGGTTTTGGTACTGTTTCGAATACAATAATTGAAAGACAATAATGTAAAAGACAAAGGATTGAATGGAAATAACAATTTTATTTCTCACAATTGGAATATAAATTACAATTCCTGACTCAACAAATGAATAAAACTGCTGGACTGTTATAAAGAAACTGCCGGACTGGTTTAACAAAGAAACTGCCGGACTGGTTTTATAGAAACTGCCGGACTGGTTTTAAACAAACTGCCGGACTAGTTTTAAACAAACTGCCGGACTGGTTTTAAACAAAACTGCCGGACTGGTTTTAACAAACTGCCGGACTGGTTTTAAACCAATAAAAAACTGCCGGACTGGTTTTTGTAAATACTGGAAATTACAGAACTGAAAAGTAAATAACAGAATTGAAAGACTGAAAGTAAACAGTACTGAAATGTAAATACAGAAAAAAAACAGTACAGAAAATTAAATTACAGAAATGAAATGGACAGAAAGTAAATGACTGAAAAATAAATAACAGAAAAAATAAAAGAAGAGGCAACTGCTGAGTAGTTTCCCTTAAACAATATTTCCCGAACCACCTTTAAAGGTTTCTAGTTTTGGGATTTTGTTCCCAAGGTACAACTTCTATCTTAGAGTGGCTCGTATGGAAGCCGGCACCGAACCACAGGTCGAGCTGTTGGTGGTGCGGTTCTCTCTCTCTATATGATGCTTATGCTGTGAGTTGTGTGTTTGAAGGTGTGTTGAAATGAGAGGGGGATGGCTACCTTTTATAGGCTCTAATGAAACTGCAGCCATAAATGTTGACCTTTAATTCTGGGAGTTACACCCCCAGAATCCGCTCAATCAATTCTGAAACCGCAGCATTTAATCTCATTCATTGCTGGAGCGTTTCTGATTGCTGGAAACTCTAGGGACTGCTTTGTATTTTATACAAAACTCCCTATTCGGGTTTGGACCCAAGACCCGAGACATTCCTCAAATCCCAATCCCAATCCCAATCCCAAGCCCAAGCCCAAGTCCACGCCCGCGCCCGCGCCCGAGACCCGAGACACGAGCGAGCGCCGTGTGTGGTACACACTAATACTCTTAGGTGTATGTGGACATGTTAGTTTAATAACTACATGGGTTGGTATGGTATATATATTGTAAAATTAACTCTTAATCTTCCAATATGGGATTATACTAAATGGTTTTCCTTTACCATTTCGGTTTTCCAGATTTGAGCTTTCGAGGCACCAACTTTGAAGCCACTTTGTATTCACACCCATTGTCCGAATAGGTCATGTGATATACCGTTACGAAGCTCGTCACACGGGCTACTCAACCACGTTGAGTACGGTATAAACAACTCAGCGCTGTTACACGAAATAATGACTCGAAGTTGGTCCAGTGACCATTCGGAAACACCCATGTTTTCACATGTTTTTCCAACAATCCCCCACATGAATGTATTTGGCTGAAAATAAAAATGCTCCTAAATGCATACGAGAGAACCGAAAGAGTTCACTGCATAAGGACAGGTAGCGCGCGCCTTGAACCTGCCATAGTGACGTAAAATCTGATATGCTACTATTGGGTAGCCTTTAAGCCTTGAACCCTTTAGCGTTTGTGCATACCAGGGTAATGCGCACACAGTGTCCTCTCTACACCACTTACTAAGCCATTTGGTTGTTGTCCATATTTGGCCGTGGACTGCCTTGGCAAAATTCAACCGAGTGCTCTAGTGATTTAGCCCATGGCTCATCACATAGTATCGGCCATACACACTCGTCATAGGTGATGTCAAGTCAAGGGTGTCCTGACTCACTCCTCTCGACCTTCGAGATACTTGTTTTCATTAAGAGCCTCATGCTCACCCTTAAGATGGTCTAGGTCTATCACTCTTTCATCCTAGAAATGGGTTGGGAACTTAAGTTCCCGAGTGCTTTGTTCGGTCACCCCCACAGTTCGGTTTTCCCGTTGAACCCGACGCTGGGGAATCCAGTTCGGGTTGGGTTGCCTCTGAGGAGGTTTCCAGTTTGATGGCCTTCAACCCCATTCCCCTCGATGAAACTTCAACTCCTACCTGAGTCAAGCCTTTTGTAAATGGATCCGCTATATTGTCTTTAGATCTCACAAAATCTAATGACACCACACCGTTAGCTAACAATTCTCTTACGGATTTATGTCTCCGACGAATATGTCGGGACTTTCCATTATACATATGATCCTGCGCCCGTCCAATAGCCGACTGACTATCGCAGTGCATGCTTATTGCTGGGACAGGTTTTGGCCACATTGGAATTCCTTCCAGAAAGCTTCTCAGCCAATCAGCCTCTTCTGTTGCTAGATCCAACGCTATGAACTCGGATTCCATAGTTGATCTAGCTATGCACGTCTGCTTGGATGATCTCCATGAGACAGCTGCTCTTCCCATCACAAACACATATCCGCTAGTGGATCGTGTACTGTTCGAATCCGAGATCCAGTTTGCATCAGAATACCCTTCCAGTACAGCTGGATATCTGGTATAATGCAACCCTCGGTCTGCTGTGTATCTCATGTATCTTAGAAGTCTCATGATGGCCTTCCAGTGTTCCTCATTGGGATTACTGGTGTACCTACGCAGTCAACTCACTGAGTTGGCTATGTCTGGTCTAGTACAGTTCATGACGTACATCAGACTGCCTATTATTCGAGAATATTCCAATTGTCTCACACTCTCCCCAAAATTCTTTTTCAGGGTGGTTGAGATCTCTATCGGAGTTCTGGATGTAGCTCTACTATCTTTATCAAATTTGTCAAGCATCTGCCTGACATAGTGAGTTTGAGATAGCGCATATCCGTCTGATGTCTTGGTAATTTTCATACCAAGTATAACATCAGCGATACCCAAGTCTTTCATCTCGAATTTTTGTGACAATATTTTCTTAGTGGAGTTGATGTTATCAATACTCCCTATTATAATCATGTCATCTACGTAGAGGCAGACTACCACGTAGTCCTTTTCATTACCTTTCACGTAGACGCATTTATCACATTCGTTTATTCGAAAACCATTTGATAGCATCACTCTATCAAATTTTTCGTGCCATTGTTTAGGCGTTTGTTTAAGTCCATACAAGGATTTCACAAGTTTACACACCTTGTGAGCTTTACCTGGAACCACAAACCCTTCCGGTTGTTCCATGTAAATTTCCTCTTCCAGCTCACCATTCAAGAATGCCGTTTTAACATCCATTTGATGTATTTCCAGATCGAACAATGCTGCGAGAGCAATGACTATCCGGATTGACGTCTTCCTGGAGACAGGAGCATAGGTGTCGAAATAGTCGACACCTTCGGTTTGTCTAAAAACTTTTACTACAAGCCTCGCCTTGTATTTCTCGATCGTTCCATCGAGCTTTCTCTTCCTTTTGAAGATCCACTTGTGTCCTAGTGGCTTACACCCGGGTGGTAAATCCACTAGTTCCCAAGTGTGATTTTGTAATATTGATTCAACCTCATTGTTGATCGCCTCCTCCCAATATTGAGCTTCCGGGGATGACATTGCTTGTTTGAATGTCGCCAGTTCGCCTTCTATGATGAAGGTTACAAAATCTGGACCGAAAGTCGTTTCCTTTCTAGCCCGTTTACTACGTCGAGGCTCTTCTTCTTCTTCCTCCAACGGTTCACTTGCCCCCACATTTTCCTCACTGTTTGACTCCTCAGTCTCTACAGTTATGGAAGACTTGCGGGGAAAGATCTCCTCGAAGAAAGAAGCTTCTCGAGCTTCGATGATAGTATCTACATGCACATCGGGATTATCCGACTTGTGCGAGAAAGCGATAAGCACTACTGTTTTGTGCATATCCTATGAACACACAGTCTACCGTCTTTGGCCCTATTCTCGTTCTTTTAGGAAGCGAGACAAAGACCTTCGCAAGACAACCCCAAACCCTTAAGAATTTATAGCTCGGCCGATGGCCTTTCCATAGTTCATAAGGTGGTTTATCACGCTTCTTATGCGGCAGCTTGTTCAACACATAGTTGGCGGAAAGCAGCGCTTCCCCCCACATGTTCTGGGGTAACCCAAAACTTATTAACATGGCATTCATCATTTCCTTGAGCGTTCTATTCTTACGCTTGGCAACCCCATTCTGCTCCGGAGAGTAGGGGGTTGTGGTTTGATGTACAATGCCACTTTCTGCGCATATCTGCGCAAACGGTGCCTCATATTCACAACCTCTATCACTCTTCAACATTTTAATCTTTTTACTGAGTTGATTTTCTACTTCGGTCTGATAAAGAGCGAATTTCTCTACCGCTTCGTCTTTACTTCTCATTAAGTAGACATAGCAGTATGTAGTATAGTCATCTATAAACGTGATGAAATACCTTTTCCCTCCTCGCGTTTGTATAAACTTTAAGTCGCATACATCCGTGTGTATTAGACCGAGAGGTTCAGTACTTCACTACACCAAATTGGCAAATTAGGAACATGGTGAATTTTCAATTTGGAACGCCATTTATACGTGCCAATGTCTTGGAACTAGATTTAGACGTTCCAAAACTAGAATAGTGTTCCAGATGAATAAAAATTTAATTTCCAGCAAAAATAAATATTTTGATACGGTCTTTTACCGTTCCAAATTCAATAATGTTTTTATTTACCACTAAACAGGAACCGTTTCAAGCACACGAAATTAATCTATCATTATTCATTCATCACTTTGTACCCAAAATATCTCTCTTCTCTATGTACCCAAAACATCTCTCTTCTCTCAATGGACATTATCATCGATCTGCTCTCCTCATCTCTCTCTCTTTGTTGCTCCCCATCATCTAATTTCTAAGTCATCGCTTCTTCTCTCTTGTTCGGACTGATTTAGGGTTTCAATTTGAGCATACAAGTCGACTGATTTAGGGCATTTCCGGTATTTTAATAATCCTTTTGATTTAGGTTTTTTTTTTTTTTTTGAAAATAGATTTAGATGTTTTTATTGTTAAGTGTATTTAAGTTTTTTCTTCTTACTAATTGTCTGTTTGATTGATTTGGGCCTTTTTCTTTGTGGAGGGACATTGTTTCCAAAGGAAAGGGATATGTTGGATGTATAAGAACCGTCTTTGATGTTGGATGTGCGGTAAAATTACACTTTACCCATCTTTCGTTTGTTGCAAATTTGGGCCTTTTTCGGCTACAACTATTAATAAAATTAATTTGGTCTATGAGCGACTTACTGAAAAAGATGGATTCTATCATCTCAAGACTTTACTTTTTTAAGATAAGATAACATGAGATACATCGTGGCTTACAGTATACATTGCAGTCTTTTTAAGGAAAAAAAAAAGGGAAAAGTTGATCTTAAAAATGCATTCAAACAACCTCCTAAGATTTCAGTCATTTGGGCATTATGTTTGATTAGTGTTTACTGTTATATATTCGTTCTTTGCCATCTGAGCTATACATTGATAGAACCGTGAATTGAAATTGCCCCAATCCTATAAATCTTGCATTGGTAAAGGCACTTGCACTTTTACATATTGTTATCATAGGTGATTCGTTTTGCAGTGCATGTGGCGAAAGAGTTACTTAATATGTTTTGACTGTGTGACTCCCCCTTAGGAACTTCAAGACGCATGGTAAGGTAGCCAACAAGGATTTGGACAGTATGGATCTTTGTGGTGTTGCCTTTTCTATAAGTTTAGATATTCATATATAGTCAAAATGGTTAGAGCGTATGGACTTGTTCAATAACAGGTAATGGGTTGCCATTATATTTGTTTGGCTTTATCTCTAAGATCACCTGAGCTAATAACCTGTTTTTTTCCCTCACTTAGATTAAGATTTTTAAGAAGAGAAGAAACAAGAAACGTACATATGGGGCCGTATATTGGCACCTTCTGGCCAGACCTTCATGTTCATAGACTGTTTGATCAGACTTTTTTGTTGTTTAACCATTTTGAACTTATCCTAATAGATCTCTTTGTTGTTATTATTATCAGGAATATGTTATCCTTGAAAGACGGTAGTAATTGGTCGTCCATAGGGATTGCTTCCAGAATTACAATTGGTCTAAGTTGCTTCTTGTATTGAGTTAATCCCTGAGCTATTCCGAGTGTTGGATGGCGCCGTAACAAATTGTAAGTCGCTGCTTGCTTTCTTAGTCAGGTGCTTTAGCATATTGATTTGAAGCTTAGCTATACAACACCTTATCAACATAAAGCGAGAGGCTTCTTATCCTCTAATCAAACTTAAAGCACAAAGTAAAAAGAAAGTAATCAAAATGAAAAATAGAAGTAGACACGATTTAGAGTTCAGTATGCTTATGTTATTGTATCAATCATCATACACAATCCTTGATCATTGTTATCTTTGCTCTTATGATTAAGTATTTTCAGACTTCGAATGAAAAACACAGTTATCTGTTTTTGCCCTTTTTTCCCTCTTTGATAATTTCTTCGGTCTTGCATTTGTTCTTATTAGGTAGCAAGCTTTGGAGCTGCCTTAATAGATTTCAATATATTGACAATGTCGATTGTGCCGAGTGATATACACGATGCTCAAGTATACTTTGCTCTAGAGAGAAGAATTCCAGCCATTCTTGGAGTACTTAGTATCCACAGGTTGTCGTACCCAGCTAGATCTTTCGATATGGAGCATTCTTCTAGGTGCCTCGTCTCTTGGACTAGCCATGGTACTTATTATACCCGTATATATCTTCTTTTATATTTTTACACAAGTCTTCTATTTTTCTACGAGACTTTATTTGGGGGTGAAACCTATCAAGCTAGAATGTTGGCCCCAAGTTTGAAGGAATTGAGGTTTTTTCGAATTTTTACTCTATGATCAGTTCATCTATTTTGTTGTCAGTTTAAAATCTTAACTAGTGCGCACCTGACAATATAGCGCTTGTCGAATATATATTCTTTGTCATTACCATACACAAGTAAATATTTGAGGTGTGAAACATCACCTTCAACTGTGAAGGGATAAAAATCAACATTTTGGTTAAATTAAGGATATCATTATGCAAGTGATGATAAAGCTATACTTTTGGATTATCAATTATCACGACATACAAATATTTGTTCTCAATTTAGATGGTTCTATGGCCTTGTAACTCTAGTGTGGTTAGTAATAGAAGTATCCTTTATTGTTTTACTTTTAAAGTATTTTTTTTGTTTGTATAGTTAGCAAGCAAATGGTCGGCGTCGGCCAGGTGTTGTGAGACAAGATGGGACTCTTTTAATGTTGAATCACAAAGAAGGTCGAATTTTTAACTTCATTTTTTTCTTTACCAATATTCTACTCATCGTATCACTAGTTTAGTTTTTTTTTCTAATTTTTTCTTTTCTTGTACAGGTAAATGTAATTTTGTTTTTCAATTTTATATAGAAACCAAATGAACCATTTTGATGCTGGCTTCTTGTTACATTCACAAGAGCAGATGTTAATGAAGAAATGATAGCGACCCTTTGAAGATGGGAATGATGCAGACAATAAATTTAGCATTTTATCCTTGTGTTTTTTTATATGTAAAATCAATGTATAATAGCTTTATAATTACGTATTAATAGTTTGCAGCTTGTAATTGGTATTATATGATATTTTGTAACATCTTTGACCTATATATATAGTTGTGTTTCTTTTATTTGTTTTCTACATTTGTTGATAATATTTATCTCCATTTTTTTAATATAGCATAAAGAATTGTATTAATAATGCCACATCTATTATTATTAGGAACAACTTATAACCGTTCCAACAAATGTTTGGAATACCACTCCTCCATTCCTAAAAATTATTCTGGAACGCCATTATGGTGTTCCTAATTGCTATATTTTGGAACTCTTGTAGACTGTTCCAATAACAAAATTCGGAACGCCCATATACCGTGCCTAGAAATTGGAAGGTCACATTTAGAGACGCCCATTTGCCGTTCCTAAAATTAATAGGAACTCTTTTATGTTGTTCCTAATTGCCTAATTTGGTGTAGTGCTTCGTTCAACATGTTGATACGAAGACTTGGTTAATTTTGCTTCAACACAAACCTCACATTTATGTTGTTTATCAAATACAAAATTAGGTAGTAGATTCAGTGATATTAATTTCTTCATAGAATTAGCATTCACATGACCTAATCTACCATGCCATAAATTAAATGAATCGCAAGAATAAGCAAAAGACGTTTTATTAGCCACTTGGGCAACATTAACAGTTACATTATTCTTGGTACTTGCCTCAGCATTAGTACCCACAATAGCAGACTCGGCCTTAGGTGCCGGAGTACCAACATTTAATTTAAACATGCCGTTGGTCATATAGCCACGGCCTACATACATTCCATTAAGGGTGATTGCAATTTTAGTAGATTCAAATACAAGTTTAAATCATTTGTTCACCATAACAGACCCGGAAACCAGATTCTTGCGAATTTCCGGCATATGGAGCACGCCATTCAGTGTGAGATCCTTTCCCGATGTCATCTTCAGCAGCACGGTTCCTTTTCCTTACACCCTGGAAGTAGCCGAGTTCCCCATGAAGCAGCTCTCATTGTCCACGGCCGTATAGGTCTTGAACATCCATTTGCTGGCACAGATGTGACTAGTGGCGCCTGTGTCCAGCCACCATTCCTTTGGGTTGCTCGCCACCAGGTTCACTTCCGAGACCACAGCACTCAGGTGCATATAGTCTTGTCCAGCATCATCTCCTCCCTCAGCCACATTAGCCTGAGCAGGTGCCCTCTTCCTCCCTTTCCCTTGGAACTTCCTCTTTGGGGGGGGGGGTTGGGCTTGTCGATGCGCATCTTACAATCCGCGGCACGATGGCCCGGTTTGTTGCACACAAAGCAATCTCCCATGAATTTCTTCTGGAGAGAAGCACCGACTACGTCGTCAAAGCGTTTCCGCTTAGACATAGCGTTCTCAACCACATGGGCCTTGGCAACCGCGTTGCCTGCTCCGCCACCGCATTTCCTTCCGGATCGGCGGTTGCTTTGCTCAACATTGAGCCTCTCAATGAGTCCATCCAAGGTCATAGCCTTTCGCTTGTGTTTCAGGTAGTTTTGAAACTCTTTCCAAGAAGGTGGCAGTTTCTCAATCATTAATGCCACTTGGAAAGGTTCGTTGATAACTAGCCCCTCAACCTCAAGCCTATGGTATATGAGTTGGAGTTCCTCAACCTGCTCGATGACACTCTTCCCATCAGTCATCATGTACTCATGAAAGTCCGTGACGACAAATTTCTTTGCGCCAGCGTTATTCACTTTGTACTTTCTTTCGAGAGACTCCCAAAGCTCCTTCCCAGAAGCCTTGGGCTCGAATACACTGAAGAGAGTGTCATCCAGAGCACACAGGATGTAGTTCCGGCATAGGTAGTCACCGTGTTTCCATGCTTCTACCGCCGAAACTGTCTGCACGTCCTTATCGTCCTCGCTTAGGACGGGTGCAGACTCCTTGAGAAACCGGGTCAGATTAAGGGCAGTTAAATAAAACAACATCTTTTGCTGGCAACGTTTGAAGTTGTTGCCCCTAAACTTTTCCGGTCTCTCCAGTTGAGAGGTTGGCAACATTGGCATCGCCGGCGTTGTCGGAGCCTTGCCCTTTGCCCTGGCCGCAGCCACAAGCACTGCCTTGGCCGCAGCCTTTGCCGTAGCAGCTTCGGCCTCAGCCCGAGCCTGAGCCTGAGCCCCCCCACTCGCAGCGCTCGCATTGTTATGGCTACTGCCAATCACAAGTGCGCCCTGCACGTTTTCCGAAAAAACGGTGGGTATTTGATCCTCATTAGTCATCTAAAATGACAATATAAAACCCGTTTAGTTACTCGCAAGAAAACTAAATTCTTAATCGCAAATACTAATTATAACTTAATTAGTTTGCTTCAAAAGAATAAAACAATAAAAAGATATTCTAGCGTGAAAATCAAATCACTTTTGATTTCACTAAGAATTCTTTATAGTATTCTAGAAAAAGATTAAAACCAATTCGGATTTATTCTATGTGCAAATTTCAATTTCTAGTAAACTAGCAATGATTTTGCGAGAATAAAAACCGAGACGTCAACAGCAATAAAATAAAAAGAAAAGTCCTTTTCTTTTCGAAAATAGTAAAACCAAAAAATACTATTGTTTAAGATTGTTGGTTTTGGTACTATTTCGAATACAATAATTGAAAGACAATAATGTAAAAGACAAAGGAGTGAATGGAAATAACAATTTTATTTCTCACAATTGGAATATAAATTACAATTCCTGACTCAACAAATAAATAAAACTGCTGGACTGTTATAAAGAAACTGCCGGACTGGTTTAACAAAGAAACTGCCGGACTGGTTTTATAGAAACTGCCGGACTGGTTTTAACAAACTGCCGGACTGGTTTTAAACAAACTGCCGGACTGGTTTTAAACAAAACTGCCGGACTGGTTTTAAATAAACTGCCGGACTGGTTTTAAACAAAACTGCCGGACTGGTTTTAAACAAATAAAAAACTACCGAACTGGTTTTAAACAAATAAAAAACTGCCGGACTGGTTTTTGTAAATACTGGAAATTACAGAACTGAAAAGTAAATAACAGAATCGAAAGACTGACAGTAAACAGTACTGAAATGTAAATACAGAAAAGAAACAATACAGAAAATTAAATTACAGAAATGAAACGGTACTGAAATGAAATGGACAGAAAGTAAATGACTGAAAAAATAAAAGAAGAGGCAACTGCTGAGCAGTTTCCCTTAAACAATATTTCCCGAACCACCTTTAAAGTTTTCTGGTTTCGGGACTTTGTTCCCAAGGTACAACTTCTATCTCAGAGTGACTCGTATGAAAACCGGCACCGAACCACAGGTCGAGCTGTTGGTGGTGCGGTTCTCTCTCTCTATATGATGCTTATGTTGTGAGTTGTGTGTTTGAAGGTGTGTTGAAATGAGAGGGGGATGGCTGCCTTTTATAGACTCTAATGAAACCGCAGCCATAAATGTTGGCCTTTAATTCTGGGAGTTACACCCCCAGAATTCGCTCAATCAATTCTGAAGCCGTAACATTTAATCTCATTCATTGCTGGAGCGTTTCTGATTGCTGGAAACTCTAGGGACTGCTTTGTATTTTATACAAAACTCCCTATTCGGGTTTGGACCCAAGACCCGAGACATTCCCCAAATCCCAAGCCCGAGACCCGAGACACGAGCGAGCGCGCGTGTGTGGTACACACTAATAGTCTTAGGTGTATGTGGACATGTTAGTTTAATAACTACATGGGTTGATATGGTATATATATTGTAAAATTAACTCTTAATCTTCCAATATGGGATTATACTAAATGGTTTTCCTTTACCATTTCGGTTTTCCAGATTTGAGCTTTCGAGGCACCAATTTTGAAGCCACTTTGTATTCACATCCATTCTCCGAATAGGTCATGTGATATACCGTTACGAAGCTCGTCACACGGACTACTCAACCACGTTGAGTACGGTATAAAAAACTCATTTGGGTGGCAACTAAAGTTCAACTTGTTGTTGATTGTTATCCAACATGGGGTGATGATGTTGTTATCGATAATTGCATTGTTCCTTCAGGTAAAAACTGCATGCGACGTGATTCTGTAATCCGTGACTGCAAAACAGGTCAGACTTTGATAAGAGCATCAAGTAATTGGGTAATCATAAATAAAGAGACAAGAAGATTGTCGAGAATACCGGAAGAAGTTCGAGCAGAGATGAGCCCATATTTGATGGACCCAACACCTATTATTGAAGACGACACTAACAAGCTACCAAAACTCGATGACGACACATCCAATTATGTGGTGTCATGGTTGAAGCCAAGATGGAGTGACCTAGACATTAACCAACATGTTAACAATGCGAAGTACACCGGTTGGGTATTTGAAAGTGCCCCTCCTTCGGTTCTTGAAAATTATGAGATTTCGCGTGTAACAATGGAATATAGGAGGGAGTGCCATAGGGATGATAAGTTAGATTCCTTGACTGCCGTATGTGGTGGTGTTGATAGCGACTTTTCCGGGTTGAGAAAGGTTGAGTGTAACCATATGCTTTGGCTTAATGTTGGTGCTGAGGTCATGAAGGCACGAACTGAATGGAGACCGAGAAACAATTTTTAGAAGCTATAGATTACGTTAAAAATCTATAAATGAACATTAGAATTTCATTTTTTCTTTGTAATTACATCTAACTATTTGAGATTAGCAATTGCATATATCCTTTTAGCTTCTAGGCCAGGAGTTTATCGGGTATAATCAAGTATAACAGATTTCATAACAACTCTATATTCGTGTTTTTTCGTTACTGTCCTAATTTTAAAGGGAAATGATTTGTCAATTGTGGGTAACATTCTTCGAAGTTTCGAACAAATATTATCTAACAACAAATCCATGGTTAGTCTCCAAAGTCTTAAAATAAAAAAAAAATCTGGCCAAGGCACGTACCCATTTTATGCTTTATTACAGCAAATAAATTCTACCAACTTGAAGACTTGGCCTTGGTCAGTGTATATTCCCTTGTTAACTTTAGAATTGTGTTCACTCCAATTTCAATAAAACCGTGAAAGGCGGTTCAAGTCGCAGACGTGGTCTTCCCTCGAAAGAGTTCTTCAATAGCCCACTTTATAATCTATTCATCCTAAGAGACACATCGTCCAAGAAACTCGCTTTCGATATATAGGTAACTCCCAAATTATCTTAGAGAACTCACATTCCAAGAAGAACTAATGGTTTGCTAGCTACTGCTTCTTTAAGAGATACAGGACAACCTTTCGTTAATGTCCTACAATCCGTGCGAAACATTTCTTTATTGAAATGAAGCTCCATCTTCAGTAAAATACATCTCTCGAATCAGTGTCAATGTATCGAAAGTAAATGTAAAATATAACCAAAAACTAATACAGTAGAATTTATCATGTATAGCCACAAACGGAAAGATTCAAACAGTCATGTTTTGTGCACGTCCTAAAAGAAACACACGGTCAAGTTTGGTTGATTTAGTTTTTTTCTATTAATTTCCGTACGTCATTATTCTTCATACAAATTTACGTTTCATATGAAAATTTACGTTTCATATGAAAATTTTCGTTTTTGCACGACACATTGTCATTGACTTCACCTATATGGCCAATTCTCAATAAAGGGGCGCTGATTATGGAATTTTATAATATTGACTCACTCAAATAATAGGAAAATCCACTGATCCCGTATTTTTATAAATGGTTTTATTCATGATTTAAATTATCCAAAAATATTTTATACAAATTTTACCAATAACCGGTCGCTCGACTAAATTTTTAACCAAAAACCGAAACTCTTCCGAAAAAGCTTTATTTTTAAAACCTGTTACTAATTCTATAAATAAAAAGGATCCAATAGGTTTGTTTCTAAATATTGTTATTTTTGAGTAGTAAAACTATATTTTTGGATTTAGAGTTAAGTTTTAGAACTTTGGGGACCAAATAGTTCGTTACCACAAACTATCTCAAAACAGTTTTTCTAAACACTTTTCAGCCACTTTTTCAAAACCTAAAAACAGTAAAAACAAGAAAGAAGAGAGAAAAGAGAGAAAAGACAAGAAGAAGAGGAAGCCACCATTAGTGGTTTCTTACCGGAAACATCTCCTCTACGCTCTAAGGTAACGGGGGTTATCCATTGCGACTAGACGAGGGTGTATGTTAGGATTAGGTTTTACGTTTAGTATAAATTGGGGGTTTTTTGCCTTTTATATTAATTATGTTCTTAATTTGTTAATTGGGGTTTAGTTGTTATATTTTTAATTCACTTATTTGATTTTGGATTAATTGTGGATTTAGTCTTTTGATTTCGGATTAATAATAATATTAATGAGTTGCGTGTTATATGTGTTGATTATGTATTATTATGGTTGTTGATAGAATTGGGTAAATTATTGTTGAATAAAGATGAGTTTTATATTGCGCATACAAGTTGTTCGTTAAAATGTCTGAATGAGTTTTTATGTTGATTAGACTTGTTTGGCTAGTTGTGAATTTAGCACCTATGCTTTTGGATTATGTTGTATTACCTTAAGTGACGTATGAGATTGTGTTATTTGAATAGTATAATATTATTGGCCGAGGCCTTAATATTTATACGTATGAGATTGTGTTATATGAATAGTATAATATTATTGGCCGAGGCCTTAATATTGATACATTAGCAATGGTCTCTGTCTCTTCCTAATTCCGGAGACAGAAGACGGCAGTGGGGATAGGGAATGACTCGTTTTACGGACTGGGGCGAGTGGCATGAGAGGTCCTAGTGTGCACTCTATTTATTTTTCTGTTAGCAATGGTCTCTGTCTCTTCCTAATTCCGGGGACAGTAGACGGCCGTGGGGATAGGGAATGACTCGTCTTACAGACTGCGACGAGTGGCATGAGAGGTCCAAGTGCGCACTTTAAATCTACTTTTATGTTAGCAATGGTCTCTGTCTCTTCCTAATTCCGGGGACAGAAGACGGCGAGGGGATAGGGAATGACCTACCTTACGGACTGTGGTAGGTGGCATGAGAGGTCCATGTTTGCTATAGATTTGTGTAGACGTTATTTAATTCATTCAATTCATCCCGTTATAGAATGTTATTATATTTCTTTTTATACGTCGATTATCGTAGTTGTAGAATTTGTGAGCTCTTGCATTTAAGGGATGAAGTGACGGTATTTGTGGTGCCGTCCCGTCTAGTTATGTGCGTGTGACTCACCGTTACAATTTTGTATTTCAGGTACCAATTAGTTTGACATGTTTGGATAATAGTCGTTGCATTGCAACATCATGGGTTTGGGGCTTCCGCTTTCTTTTCATTTTTATTGATACTTTGAGGTTGTAGCCTACGGGCAAATTCTTTCATTTGTTATTTTCTTAGTTTTATAAAACTTGCCTTGTAGCCGTGTTTGGCAACATTTTTATTTAATTATCAATTGTTCCTTTAGCTCGCAATTTATTTCTTTTAAAAATTCAAATTTTGTACCAACATGTTTCACTTTTTCTTTTGTTTTGAAAAGGTCATGCCTCGATATCCGTGTTTATGGAATTTGGGGGTGACATATATAATGGTTTCCTAAACAACATATTTCTTCATCCTAAAATCTCTCTTCAGCTCTCTCTGTCAAAACAATTTTAAACATGGTCTCTACTGGTACAATAGTTCCAATGCCATCAATCCCTTTTCCAGTCCAAACCTCAAAATCTGCCCTTGTAAGAAGTTTATACTTTAAAACTAATGTGAGGAACCCTACCAAGATAAACAGCAAATCTTTAAAGACTAGGGATGGTGAGGTTTCATCGCCGTCTTCTTCATCGTCATCCTCGTCCGTAAGTTTTTTGAAGCAACTTACGGATTGGAATACGACCTTTAGTCCCATTAAAATATTCGAAGATACCAAGCAAACACATATAAACGATGACAATCATATGCTCGTTGGAAGGCTTGTAGAGAACGGTCTTGTTTTTAGACAGAACTTCTCAATTAGATCATACGAAATAGGGGCTGATGGTACGGTGTCTTTGGAGGCTTTGATGAATCAGTTGCAAGAAGCGGGGCTTAACCACCTGAAGCTTACAGGGCTTCTTGGTGACGGGCTTGTCTCAACTCCCGAAATGACCAAAAGAAAGCTAATTTGGGTGGCCACAAAAGTACAACTTGCGGTTGATTCTTATCCAACGTGGGGCGATGATGTTGTTATTGACAACTGGATAGTTCCCTCAGGGAAAAACTGTATGCGTCGCGATTCTGTAATCCAGGATGCTAAAACTGGCAAAGCGTTAATAAGGGCATCAAGTAACTGGGTGATAATGAATAAGGAGACGCGTAGATTGTCAAGAATCCCTGAAGAAGTTCGAGAAGAAATGAGTCCGTATTTAAAGGATGCAACACCTATCATAAACGATGATGCCATGAAGCTACAAAAACTTGACAAAGACACGTCTGATTCTATCGTAACAGGGCTAAAGCCAAGGTGGAGTGATCTAGACATTAACCAACATGTTAACAATTCAAAGTATATTGGTTGGGTTCTTGAGAGCGCACCGTCTTCGATTTTCGAAAATCATGAGATTTCACATGTGACTATGGAATACAGAAGAGAATGCCATCGAGACTCTGAGTTAGAATCCTTAACTAATGTATGTGGTGGTGGTGTCAAGGAATTATCTTATTTTGGTAATGTTGAATGCAACCATATGCTGAAGCTTGCGAGTGGTGCCGAGGTGATGAAAGCGAGAACTGAATGGAGGCTGAGAAAAAGTGGCACTCTTGAAAACCTTTAATTTTTTAAAAGAAAATCGCTAGACGTAGTATAAACGAATTGTGAACAATATTCTTTTATTCATCTGAATTCTTAATCCCGATGTAACTTTTGTAAATCTTATCATTGATTATTTCTTTTAACCAACAAGCGGAGTTAAACAGTCTTACTGAATTGTAAGATAAAATAACATGATTTTGTCGGTGGTGTCTCTACGCATATATATTATATACGATATTTATTAGTTCAGATTGAATGCAAACTGGCAATTATCACCTATGTAACACACAAAGCACGCACATTATTTTGTTTTGCAATTATTAAATGTATGGAAATTAATAAATGTGGTCACTTTGAACTAATTGAAGGGAAAATAAACAGACGATGCGTTCAACAGTCAATTATGGTTGGTTTGTTTATTTTAATTACGTTCAAGTTAATAACATCATATGCATCAAGTTTAAGTTCAACTATATCACGCTAGTTTTTCACTACCATCCTTTAGTTCCCCTTTTTGTTATTTTTTGTGAAATAGGTAGAGTTTAGAGGTAAAACAATATATACCCAAATACACAATCTTTTTTCTGAATGTTTTAATTAATAGGGCTCAGTCAACTAAAAGCTCGTCTCCTTTACAAAGGGAGGGAAATATTTCACATGGTTGAAAAAACATTAAAAAAAAGGAAGGTTACCGGTAGAGGATCAGTTGTTAAACTGATCGTAAAATGAGTATCGCAAAATTTTAACAACAGTTTTTGTTGTTAAAATTTAACGACACTTATTTCACCAACTGTTTTCAAAAATTAAATTATTACTATCTTAACTTTTTCTTATAACGCAAGTCTCCGGAAGAGAAACATATCACAATAATCTGGATTTATGCTCGTGTCTTCATCAAGTTCTTGACACAAAATTGGATTTCGTACTAAATTGTAACAGTCCATAACGCACATAAAAGGTCGGCAACGTTGCTAGGTGCCAGAAATGTTTAAATAAAATACAAAAGGTAGTTCAAGATACCGAATTTGATTTTGATAATCCAAATTTCCTTTTTAACTGAGGGTGGGGGATACCCACTAATTTCCAGTGGCAAAATGCCTAATTACAATAGAAAATATTGAAACCGAAAGGTGCAATCAAGAAAGAAGAATACACACTATAAGAAATAAGAAAATAAGAGACCAAAATTCGGACACAAAACCTTAATCTGTGTCTAAATAAGAGAATTAGTAACCATTTTTTTTTATTTTATTTTGCGTTTCTAAAGATACATAATCAGAGACTAATTTTATTTTTCCCCTAAGCCTAAGTATTTATAGACCCAAAAAATAATGGTTGTCAAAGAGAATATAGTACTAACATTAGAGTACTATACGTTATTATGTAATATCTTTTGACACAAAATAATTTTACTCCCTTTGTGTTGGTATTAGATTGTTTTTAAAAACCAATTTTTATGTTTTAGTTCTCCAAATATATAGATTTTGAGACAAAATAATTATTTTAATTCCTATATTTATCTTCTTCTTCTTTTGGCAGAAACACAACTTTTATTAAGCTGCAAATAATAGTAGCGTAAAAAACAAAATCCGATCAAAAACCGATAAAAATACATTGAAACATTTGTTCCTAGACTTGCTCTGCTAAGGAGAAAAGAAACTAGTTCACATTTTCACTTTAAACTATCAAAATCAAGAGTAAATGAGCCTTGAAACCTCCTTTTTTTCTTCTTATAACCGCTCTACTTATATCACTCTTATATCTCCGGATCAAAGGGATCAAAAAAGGAGGATTTAGACAATTCCTATATTTATCAAAAGAGAGCTCAAAACTGAATGAGATCCGACAAAAGCATAACACGTCGGTCCCGTAATTAAAGGGAACCTTTTAATTGTGGTTAGGTTTTCACTCTTCATATAACTTCCATGATCATCTAAAACTAATCCAACAGCCATAAACTATAAACAATATGTTTAATATAAGAAATCAATTTAGACACTGCATAATTTTTTACGTGTAGATTGTATCACGATCTCATTCACAATATAAGATCGTATTACTCAAAAGAACAATATACTAGTATAACTATTAATCATGCCCGTGAATAATTATAAAATGATTGATCTTCATACAAACTTTTACTCAAATTTTTGCTTCTTGCGTAAATAAACTGCTAAAAGTTGGTTAGATATATGCAAATAATATCGTCTTGCCATGATCCCTATATGCATAAATGCACCTATTAGTAATTTCCTAATGAATATGAAGAGCTTCTTCGTATAGCCACTTAGGGTTTACTTTGACTGTACCTAAAGTTTGAGACCACATGCATGATATCCTTGTCAACGACATCACTCTAAGTGGCTAATATAAATAAATAAGAAATGGTCTTGTTGATATTTTTTATTAAAAAGGTAATAGCCATAACATGCTGTCAAGCCGGCCCTAGTATAAGGCCAAACAGCCTTAGCTGCCGTTAAGGTCGATGAGTGTCAAAAAAAAATCGTAATTTTAGTTAATATATAGAATAAAACAGTAAATGTTTATATATATAAACTTGGTCAATATTTTACGTAAATTTAAGTTTGGTCCAATGGTAAATCTTCTTATTTAAATCCTTTTTTGTTTTGTGTGAGGTCATGGGTTCGATCCCAAGGATGTTTAATTTTTTACTCTAATTTTTAGCCCTTAAACTAAAAAAGACTAAATTTGCTAGTAAGGGTTGAACTCTATTATCTAAGTAACTTAAAACACTCAATTTAAACATTTTAATGAGGGAAAATTACCAAAATATATACAACTATTTTAAAGTAATTAACAAAAAATTACACTCAATCACTTTATTTCCAAAATATACAACTAATTAAAATTATAAATACTAAATAATTTATATTTTTTTAACAGCTCTCTCTCTCTCCTCTCTCTCTCTCTCTCTCTCTCTATATATATATATATATATATATATATATATATATATATACACACACACATACAAAAATGTAAACTACAACATTCGTCATCCTCTCTTCGCCACCTATCTCCACCACCTTTCGACGCACCTCCCTCCATCTCCGATCCCGTCACCAGCTCCTCAAATCCTAACCCTCCATCTTCCCCACACTTCTACTTTAACCCCAATTTCCACCGTCCGATCAAAACTCATTCCCCCAATAAAATTCTCATCTAAACCCAAATCTTTAGAATTTCTTACATTTTTTTTTTGCTCTAGATATCAGGTATGTAGAGAATTACATTTATTTGGATTTTTGTTTTGTTTTTAATCTGATTGTGTTTTCTACTTGTTGGAATTGATTTACTTAGAAGTCTCATTTTTATTTTTTTTATATGAAATTGGCTTTTGTTTATCTTCGATTGGAGTGATTCTCATTTTTGTGGCATAATTGATAAGTTATTAAATAATCGGAGATTTATCGTTTTTCTCTTCATGGATTTTATTGTTGGAATTGATTTACTCAAGAACTTCATTTTCATTTTTTGTATATGAATTAGGATTTTGTTTTTCTTCGATCGGAAAGATGCTCATTTTTGGGGCATAATTGGTAATTAATTAAATAATTATGAATTTATCGCTTTGCTTTTCCAGCATAGCCATACACAATATATTTTGTATTCATTGATATTTTTCCTTCTTTGTGTTTTTGTTATTCGTACACAATATACCGTTTATACATACTCTTTAATACAGGCATACACAATACACAATTATACATGCTATTAAATACAGGCATACACAATACATTTTTTATACATGCTTTTTAATACAGGCATACACAATACACTTTTTGTACATGCTATTTAATACAGACATACACAATACACAATTTATACATGTTTTTTAATACATGCATACAGAATACACTATTTATACATGCTCTTTAATACAGTAATACATAATACATATTTTATATATGCTATTTAATACAGGCATACACAATACACAGTTTATACATGTTTTTTTAATACGGGCATACACAATACATTATTTATGCATGCTCTTTAATACAGACATACACAATAAACAGTTTATACATGTTTTTTAATACGGACATACACAATACACTATTTATACATGCTCTTTAATACATGCATACACAATACACAATTATACATATTGCTATTAAATACAGGCATACACAATACACTTTTTATACATGCTTTTTAATACTGACATACACAATACACTTTTTGTACATGCTATTTAATACAGACATACACAATACACAATTTATACATGTTTTTTAATACATGCATACACAATACACTATTTATACATGCTCTTTAATACAGTAATACATAATACATATTTTATACATGCTATTTAATACAAGCATACACAATACACAATTTATACATGTTTTTTTAATACGGGCATACACAATACACAGTTTATACATGTTTTTTTAATACGGGCATACACAATACATTATTTATGCATGCTCTTTAATACAAACATACACAATACACAATTTATACATGTTTTTTTAATACAGACATACACAATACATATTTTATACATGCTCTTTAATACATACATACACAATACATATTTTATACATGCTCTTTAACACATGCATACACAATACACAATTTATACATATTTTTTTAATACGAGCATACACAATACTTTATTTATACATGCTCTTTAATACAGACATACACAATACACAGCTTATACATGTTTTTTAATACGGACATACATAATACACTATTTATACATGCTCTTTAATATAGGCATACACAATACATATTTTATACATGTTTTTTAATACAGGCATACAAAATACATTGTTTATACACGCTCTTTAATACAGTCATACATAATACATTCTGTATCCATTGACACTGTCTATTTTTTTTATGTTTTTCTTATTATTCATACACTACACTTTTTATACATATTCTTTAATACAGGCATACACAATACATATTTTATACATGTTTTTTAATACGGGCATACACAATACATTATTTATACATGTTATTTAATACATGCATACACAACACACAATTTATACATGTTTTTTAATATGGGAATACGTAATACAGGCATACACAATACATTGTTATACATTGCACATAAAAAGTGATAATTTCATATTGCATACACAATGTAATTTTGCATACATAATACAGGCATACACAAAACATTGTTCGACTTTTTAAAGGTTTTTTCAGCACTTTTTTGGTTTTTTCGGCTTCTCGAGTTTTGTGAGCGTTTTTCATTCTTTTTGTGATTTTTTTTTTGTTTTTTAACTTTTTTTAACCATTTTTTGGGCTTTTTCGGGTTCCAGACTTTTTAAAAGGTTTTTTCAGCCTTTTTTGGTTTTTTTCGGGTTCACGACTTTTTTGAACTTTTTTCATTTTTTTGTGATTTTGGATATTTTTTTGGTTTTTTTACCAATTTTTTGGGTTTTTTCGGTTACCGACTTTTTTAAAAGTTTTTTTAGCATATTTTGGGTTTTTTTGAATTCTCGACTTTTTTGAACTTTTTTCATTTTTTTTGTAATTTTACCATATTATCTTTTTTTTTTTGTTTTTTTACCATATTTTTGGGCTTTTTTCAGGTTCTCGACTTTTCTGAACTTTATTTTTATATATTTTTGTGAATTTGGATTTTTCTTGTTTTTTTTTTTAATTTTTTGCCACTTTTTTTTAGTTTTTTCCGGGTTCCCGACTTTTTAAAGGGTTTTTCAGCACTTTTTTGGTTTTTTCGGGTTCTCGATTTTTGTGAACTTTTTTCCTTCTTTTTGTGATTTTGAATTTTTCTTTGTTTTTTTTACTTTTTTAAACCATTTTTTGGGCTTTTTCGGGTTCCCGACTTTTTAAAAGGTTTTTCCAGTCTTTTTTGGGTTTTTTCGGATTCTCGACTTTTTTGAACTTTTTTCATTTTTTTTGTGAATTTGGATTTTTATTGGGTTTTTTTTTGTTTTTTAACATTTTTTTGGATTTTTTCGGGTTCCCGGCTTTTTTAAAGGTTTTTCAGCATTTTTTGGGTTTTTTCGGGTTCTCGACTTTTTTGATTTTTTTAAATTTTTTGTTTTAATTTTATTTTTTTCGGTTTAGAAGTCATTTTAACATTAAATAAGATAGTATTTTGTGGGGAAAAAATGATGATTTAGAAAGAGAGGAGATTAAGAAATTTTTTGGTAGGTGAGAAAAAATATATATTTTTTTCTATTTGGGTGAATTGTATGTTTTGGGAATAATTTGTTTGGCTTGTATGTTTTGGTAATATTTCATAAGAGATTGTATGTTTTGGGAATTTACCCTTTTAATAATAAGGTTTGTTGATATATAAGCTACATTTTTAATAGTTAACATATATTTTTATTTGCCGAATATTTTTCCCAAATTAAGTAAACAAAAAAGTGCCAAATTTTTCACTACATTTAGGTGCAGAATTTTTAGTGACCTAGATATATACACATGCACATTTAGAAAAGAATAAAAAAATTGGGAGGTTGAGGAGTTCCTATTGAAAAATATAGACCGCTATATGAAGTAGATAGACTCGTGGACAAAGACTTAAATGCTAGCAAGTATAAAAATGTTAAAAAAAAGTGTATGGTAGTTCTACGCTAAACAAAAAATTAGTTCATGATTAATCAAAATTGCTAAATGAATTAATACGATTTAGGCTCTGCTTGTTTTGTTGTAAAATGGGGGTAAACAAATATTTACGGGTAAAATAGATTTTTCGGCTGATTGGTTTAACGTAAAACATTTTTTTTGGGAAAACTTTTCCCACATATACAGTAAAATTGGGGGAAACGATTACCCCGCAAATAAAGTTGTAAACGGTTTACGGAGCCTCTCTCTATATTCTTTCTAATACTAGTATTATAACTATTATTAATTATAGGTCTATTCTTTCAAAATTATTTAATAATTAGTCAAATTCTATTTATTAACCAATAAAAAAAAGGAAAAAATCCGAAAAATCTAAAAAACCCAAGAAAATTTGAAAAAGCTAAAATCTAATTAACCAATAAAAATATAAATAAATAGGAAAAAATCTAAAAAATAACAAAAAAAATGGAAAAAAAAATAAAAAATTTCGAAAAATCTAAAAAACCCAAGAAAATTTGAAAAAGCTAAAATCTAATTAACCAATAAAAATATAAATAAATAGGAAAAAATCTAAAAAATAACAAAAAAATGGAAAAAATAAAACAAAAAATTCCGAAAAATCTAAAAAACCCAAGAAAATTTGAAAAGGCTAAAATCTAGTTAACCAATAAAAATCTAAAAAAAAACAAAAAAATGGAAAAAATAACAAAAAAATGGAAAAAATAAAACAAAAAATTCTGAAAAATCTAAAAAACCCAAGAAATTTTGAAATAGCTAAAAAAAGTCAATAATATCTTCTATACTTATAATTTTATGAGTTTATATGTTGAAAAATTATAAGTTATTATAAGTGACGTATATGAAATAAAATATGTGTTTAGGTTAAGTTTCCTATACATGTTGACGAAATTCCTTTCAGAAAAGTAGACGAACTTTTAGCTTTTTACCGTCAAAATAATTGTGATTTTAATCACTAATGTTTTTAAACTTTCACGAACTTATTCATTTTTGTGACTTTTAGTTAATTTTTGTGACTTTTAGTTAATTTTTGATGTTTTTCATCTTAAAATATTTTGTTTAAAATATGAACAATGTTTATTTATTTATGCATCGAATTTGTCTAATTTAAATCACTAATAGATTTTTGAATTTCAATAGAATTCCCATGGGAAACATTTGACGCACCAAACACCCGTAAATAAAATGCAAACAAAAGTTTGCACCGTAAAACTTTACCCGAAAAATATTTTCCCTCCGTAAATATTTTACTACGAAACAAACAGAGCCTGAGGAGAACTCTATATTTTACTTTATAGTAAAATTAAAATGTAGTTCAAGTGTATAATATTGGAGAACTCTATATGAACTCTATATTTCCTTTAAGTTCATCACTATCTTAACACATCATGCCATACAACATATAGTAAATTCGACATTGCATGTCCATATCATAAACGTTAGTGCGTCCTTGTGAGGTATTATCTTCGCGACTACCGTTTGTATTTGGCAAGAAACAAATGCTAGAATTTATACAAACACTATACTTTTTCCCGGTAAAGTCATCAAGGAAACCGAGCAATTGATTACCTCTAGTTTTGATAGAAATTTCAAATGTAACTAATAGTAACAGGAATATTTGTATTTTCAATGTTTAAAGATTAGGACCACATGAGACTAAATGGCAGAATCAGGATTCAAGTTTAGAGAGAGGGGGGGGTGGGGTGGGGTGGGGGTGGGGGGTGTCGGAGCTTAAAAGCTCAATTGTCTTCTCCATTAATAAAAAAAAATTAAACGACAAAGAAAAACTGACTAAAAATACAAATTTATTATAATTTAACGTTTGTTATTTTATAAATTTTTGCCACAGTACCTAAAAGATACATTTTAATTGCAATTAATGGAAAAGTCAAAGAGTAAAAAATGCTAATTAAATGGATAGTAAAAAATAATCACCGGATTCAAAATAGGGATCTTATGAACACAAATACTTTATTTTAACCAAATAAACCAAGTTACAATTTATTCATTAAAGTACTATTAATATAAAAAAGTTTAAATATCAGAAATTTTTTATATACAAATTATTTTAAAAAAATTCTAAGGTTTCCTACGCAAAAATAAGCGGAAAGGGGCTTATTCCGGGTAAGTTGTTAGTTTGGAATTTTAATTTAAATGATGAGTATTTTTGTAATTGTTTGTTAGGAGGATAATTACATTAAAAAGGGGGGGAATTAACATCAGAATAGCTTACCTCTATTATATTAACAAAAATATATGCTTAAAAGTTAAATTATCAAAAACATATCTTCAATTAATAATTAATAAACAATAATAAAACTCATTCATTCCTCCCGATCTCTTTAAAAAACCAGTAGGAAAGACTGTTTTTTTAAAGAGCAAGTGTACCGCTTTAACACTAAACATACTTTTGCTATTGGAAGTTGTAATTATATTTAACTATAACTTAAAAAACTTATATGTATAATTTTTTTTTTTTAATTTTTTTAAGTTGGAGGCGGCACCTCCAGCTCCGTCCCTGATGAAACTTCCTTCGATTTAGTTATAATCATCCCTAAGTATTTGCTTGTAGCCTTTGGAATAGTTCTGAAAGCTTTGGGGAAAGTCAATATATCGCTTAATCTTAATAAAAAAAGGGACATTGTCCATATCATTCTTGAATGGGTCATGAATTTATTCTTTATCAAATGAAAGTCATTTAAGATTTACTCTGACCGTGACTAAACTTTAAGACACATGTAATGAGATAATTATTGTTTTTACATCCATTTGATTTTGTCCAATGCAGATCCATCGAGCTCATACACTTTTTTAAAACGTCACATATTTTAAACAGGACGACAACCATTCTGTTCACCATATTTAGAAAGTTAAATATCAAATTATACATACGTAAGAATGGTTTCAATTTCCCATAGTATGTGGACCTCTAAAAGAAAGGTGTTGGACCTTTCCAGTAAAGATCACATGCAATATTTATACCCAGATTTAGTCAATTCTTTATTTGCGGCTTGCACTACTTCAGATGCATGGTTTTACCAAGTCAATGTGTTCAAAACTAAGCCATTCCAACACTATAAATACCTCATCATACATAATAATATTCCCTCAAACCAAACTTACATCTTTATCTCACTTCACAGTTCTAAATACTACTTTTTTTGAAATATACTTTTCATCTCTCAAATTTCCTATCTCCTTGAACAAAAAGATAATAAAATTACACATTTATAATGGCCACTGCACGTACCTTCCTACCGATGTCATCCATATGCTTTCAACACGAATCCGATATGAAAACACCCAACAAATTTGGATGTTTTATAAATATATCAAAGCCAGCACCCATAAAAGATTTGAATTTAAAGGCAAGTATTCGGAGGCCGACCAAGATTAGCAGCACCGCGACTAAGACTCGGGGTGATGAGGTGTTATCACCCTCGTCTTCTTCAACATTGTTCTTGAAACAACTGCAAGATTTGAACATGTTTTTTAGTCCCATAAACCCAATATTTGAGGAGTCTAAGCCAACAGAAGTTTGTGATAAGGATTTTGTCACTAACTCCGGAAGATTTGTTGAGAATGGTCTTGTTTTCCGCCAAAATTTCTCAATAAGATCATACGAAATCGGAGCAGATGGAAGAATCTCTTTGGAGGCTGTGATGAATCATTTACAAGAGTCTGGGCTTAACCATATGAAGCTTACGGGGTTATTAGGAGACGGATTAGGTTCAACGCCTGAGATGACAAAAAGAAAACTAATTTGGGTGGCAACTAAAGTTCAACTTGTTGTTGATCGCTATCCAACATGGGGTGATGATGTTGTTATCGATAATTGCATTGTTCCTTCAGGTAAAAACTGTATGCGACGTGATTCTGTAATCCGTGACTGCAAAACAGGCCAGACTTTGATAAGAGCATCAAGTAATTGGGTAATCATGAATAAAGAGACAAGAAGATTGTCGAGAATACCGGAAGAAGTTCGAGCAGAAATGAGTCCTTATTTAATGGATGCAGCACCTATTATTGAAGACGATGCAAGCAGGCTACCAAAACTTGATAAAAGCACATCCGATTATGTGGTGTCGGGGTTGAAACCGAGATGGAGCGACCTTGATATTAACCAACATGTTAACAACGCGAAGTATATTGGGTGGGTACTTGAGAGTGCCCCTCCTCCGGTTCTTGAAAATCATGAGATTTCGCGTGTGACAATGGAATATAGGAGAGAGTGTCATAGAGATAACGAATTAGAGTCCTTGACAACCGTATGTGGTGGTACCGACTTTTCCGGCTTAAGAAATGTTGAATGCAACCATATGCTCAAGCTCGAAGACGGTGCTGAGGTTATGAAGGCAAGAACTGAATGGAGACCAAGAAGCAACCTAACTTAGAGGCTAAATTACTTGATAATCTTGTAAATGAATGTTTATAATATTCTTTTGTTTTTTAATTATAGATATCAAAATTAATTCTGCTAATTATTTATTTTCAAACGTTCTAAAGAGTTGATTAATTAGGAATGCCAATTTTCAAACGTTCCTTAAGATATTATGACTAAACAGAATTTTTAAAGTTCCTCTTTCTGCTAAAAAAATGACTAAACAGAACTTTTTGTTTGCTGCTTGGGTTAAAAGAGTTACTTCTTCACTATGCTATGACATGTGTTATGGCTAGAAATGCCGCTTGTTAATCGCCTCAACAAACCAAAAGTTAAGTAAAAACTTATAAACAACAAATGCGAGCATAACCTGGTTAATCAACAGTCAAGTTTTGTTCTTGGTCAAAACAAACAATACAGTCAAGTTAGGCTGTTTATATCAGGTTTGTATGTTTTTTTTCATTTAAATTTATTAGAAACATATCCCTGCAAAGAAAATGTCGGAACAATGTCGGAACATGGTTTCAAAACTCGTTCCATATGTACATATTTTACCGTTAAGAAGACTCATGACACAAATGTTTGTGGTCAAAATCAATAGAAAGTTGTTATCCCGTTTTTGTTTTTGAAAATTCAATATATACTGTTATGATATATATGAACTACATCCCTTTTTTTTTATATAAATTGTGGGGTAAAACCCACATTTTTATTGATTAATGGAAATAAAATATTGAATAGCATCACAAGTGTGACACCAAAATTACAACAAATGAAACTAATCAAACTAAATGCTAAACTTTACAACTTATCAAACTATTTTATAGATAAACTGAAACTTTAAGGACTAAAATCACACTGGCTTATGTAATTACCCAAGCCACTGGATACGTGTAAGAATTCTCCCATTTCTCCACTGAGAATTGAAAACGCCACTCTAGAGAGAGAGACTCTCTTCTTCTTCTTCACCGAAATTCGTCATCTCCTTTATTCACCATTTTTATCCACTCAAAAAAACTTCAATCCACCCATCAATACCTTAGATTTGGAACCCCTTTAACCTCCAAATCTATTATATTCCTCAATTTTTTTGTTAGCTCTTCTTTATTGACATATTCTCTAAATCCTCCTTTGCTGCCACTGTTTGCTAGGTTATCTGCTGCGCAATTAGCCTCCCTTACCACATGCTTCATCAGGTAGTCTTTACCCTCTAACTTGAACTTGATTTCATCCACAATAGATCTAATTTGCCATGGTGTTGCTATCTTTTTTGTAATAATATTAACCATTTGAATCGAATCAGTTTCCAAAATAAATGAATTATTATTCATTAATTGTAAGATAAAAAGAATTGCTTTAGCTTCTGATTCTATAGCTGATTGACTTTGTACCATAGCTTGAAAACCATAGAGAAAACTACCTGTAGAGCTTCTTATTAATCCTCCCACACCACTAGAAGAAGGTTTATAGCACCCATCAGTATTGATTTTCACATACCCATTTGGAGGAGTAACCCATCTCACTATAGAAGCTTTTTTGAATTTTACAACCTGTTCTTCAATTACTGAATCATTTATATTCCAACTGTTTGGGAAAATTAAATTATTTTTGGAACATAAATACAATAATTCTTTAACTTGGGTACAGATGTCAGTAGTTTGCATCTCTTTATTGTCGAATTTGTAGTTACACCTTGCTTTCCAAATTTCCCAAACAATAATAGATGGTAATACCTTTAGCAAAAAGGAATTAATTCTATTTTTATCACTTCTAGATGTAGACCACCACTGTAAGAACCTCCCCTTTATACTAATATTTTTATTTATAATGCCCAGCAAATCATCAAAATATAACCACACTTCTTTTGCAATATTACCTGAGCTAAATAGATGCTCTCTGTCTTCTTCTTGTACACCACAACATTCACACTTAGATGCTAACTGAATTCCAAATTTTTTTATGACAGAGTCTAGAGGTAGAGAATTATTCAAGAGTTTCCAAACAAAACATGTGATTTTCCGAGGTAAGGCTTTATCCCATTTATACTTATTAAACCAATTAGTATCATACTTAACTCTTGTAATTTCCCAGGCAGACTTAAAATTAAAGTTTCCCATCTTCTCTTTGCTCCAAATAATTTCATCTTTACCATATCTATTAGCTTTGAAGTCTTCTTTAAAAAGATGCCTAAGATGAGTAGGAACTGAATCTATAATACTTTGACTATCCCACCTTCCATCTTGCATCAAATCTTTGACACTTAATCCATTATCAACATTGTCATCATTTATTTTTCCTGAACCCAGCCAATTATCTAGGTTAACAGAAATATTCCCCTCTCCAACTAGCCATTGCATACTTGCTTCTGCTTTTTCTCTTACTAGCTGCATTCTCCTCCAAGTATTATTACCTTTCCTACCTTTAGCCACCACAGGATGAGCATTTTTACAGTATTTAACTTTCATAAATTTAGCCCACAAAGTATTTGAGGTTCTAAACTTCCACCACAACTTCATGGAATATGTATCAGCAATATCTCTTATACTTCTAATACCCAATCCATCTTCTTCCTCTGTTCTACAAATGTTTTTCCATTTTACCCAATGGTGCTTATTTTTTCCATCTTTTTCCCCTCACAAAAAATTAGCCAAAAGCTTTTCTATTTCCTTTATAACCTTGATAGGAGGATTCATTGCTGATATTGTATAAATAGGTATAGAACTTAAGACATGCTTTATAAGAATAAACTTTCCCCCCATATTTAAGAACTGCACCTTCCATCCAGAGAGCTTTTTTCGAACTTTCAAAATTAATTCATGATACATAATGCATTTTTTCCTTCCAGAATAAATTTTGCAACCCAAATAAGTGAAAGGAGGTTTTTTACACCTAATACTCAATAACTTGCACACTGTATCTTTCTGATTTTGGCACACACCTTTAGAAATATAAACAAAACTCTTGTCAACACTAATTTCCTGGCCAGAGTCATTATTGTACATATCCAACACACTTTTCACACATTTTACTGAACTTGTATTAGCAGCTGAAAAAATAATTAGGTCATCAGCAAATGTTAAATGTGTAATTATAGGGCTTCCAACTGGTGCTTTAAAACCTTTCCACCTTTTATTATATTCTAACTTGTTCAGGTTCCTTGATAGAACTTCAGAACAAATTATGAAGAGACTTGAAGAAAGAGGATCACCTTGCCTCAGTCCATTTGTTGGAGAGAAGAAACCAGAAGAAGCACCATTAACTATAACAGTGACTCCATTATCAGAGATAAGTCTCCAAACCCTATCTATCCAAATTTCTGAAAAACCCATTTTTCTTAGAGTAGAAAACAAGAAATGCCAAGAAATTTTATCATAAGCTTTTTTCATATCCAGCTTTATAGCAATACTGCTTCCACTGCTTTTATTATCCAAATTTGAGATAAATTCTTGAGAAAGTAGAATATTATCTATTATATCTCTTTTTTTGACAAAACCACATTGATTTTCTGAGATGATAATAGGCAAAATATCTGAGAATCGAGTACTCATTATTTTAGAAATAACTTTATTGAAAAAGGTGCATAGACTAATAGGTCTAAAATCAGCAAAAGAATCTGGATCATTTTTTTTAGGAATAAGAGTTATGACTGTTGTAGTCATAGCTTTTGGCAGTGTAGCTCCAGAGAAAAATTGTAAGACAGCTTGAAATATATCTGTGCTGATAATATCCCAACACACTGTAAAAAAGTGACCATTAAAACCATCAATGCCTGGTGCGCTATTTTTGTTTAACTCCCAAATTGCATTCTTTACTTCTTCATAAGTTGGGTCTTTAGTGAGATGAACATTGTCTTCTTCTGTAATCACCCTAGTAACACACTCCAAGCTTTTATAAACATAACTTTGGGGAATTATGTTAGCAGCAAGTAAACTTCTGAAAAAACTAACTGCCTCATCTTGTATTTCCTTTTTCCCTGTTAAAATATCTCCTTGAGAATTAGAAATAGATGTAATAATGCTTTTGTTTCTTCTCTTTCTAACAACTCCATGGAAAAATTTAGTATTGGCATCCCCTTCTTTAGCCCATTTTAGATTTGCTTTTTGAGCCCAGAATCCTTCTTCTATTTTCACCCTATAATTGAGTTTAGCTTTTGCTTCCATTAACACAACTCTATTTGCAGGACTTGGATCATCTTCAAATAATTTTTCCACCCTCAAAGACTCATCCTCAGCATCAATCACTTGTTGAAAGATGTTCCCAAAGGTACATTTATTCCACATTATCAGAGCTTTCTTCAAATTCTTTAGATTATGCGCCAGAGAGTATAAAGCATTCCCTTTTTTAAATAAAATCCAATTCATTCTAACAACCTTTAGAAATTCAGAATGTTTTGTCCAAAATTTTTGGAAAATAAACCTTCTAGGATTATTATCAATCTCTGACTTTAGTGTAAGAAGAAGTGGACTATGATCAGAGTTAGTTTTACTCAGATGCTCCAGAGTAACATTAGTAAAAAGATTAGCACCAGCATTGTTTAAGCAAACTTTATCAATTCTCTCAAAAATAGAACCATCTCCACTTCTTTTGTTCCACCAAGTAAACTTAGAACCAACATATTTTAATTCTGAGACCCCAATACCATCCAAACAGTGTAAATACTCATTAGCAGCTCTTATATTTATTGGTAAACCTCCTACTTTGTCTTCCTCTTTTGATACTGTATTAAAATCCCCTGTTACAAACCAAGGATGTAAAGTGAAATTCTGCCTCAGAAAATCCCATAAAGCCATTCTTTCCCCCATTGTACACTTTGCATACACCAAAGATAGGAAAATAACACTATTTTGCCATTTAATTTCCATATGCATACATTGATCCATTTGCTTAACCATCTTCATCTCTATGCCTTGGTTGAAAAAGATCCAGATTTTATTTTCCCCAGGACCCATAGCAAAGTCAAACACTAACCTGTTTTTATAGTAATCTAGCTTATCACAACCCACCATAGGTTCTATACAGACTAGCAGCAGAATTTTATTCACCATACAAAGTTTTTTGAGTCTCCTACAAGTGGCTCTGTTTCCTAGCCCTCTAACATTCCAAATTAAGGCCTTAATCATTTATTATGCCTTTTTCTTTCCCCCACATTAGAGGATGATCTTAAGCTCATCTGTTGTTGCTGTTTTATTATAGCACTTTCTTTCTTTTTTAGCTTCTTTTTCTGACTTTTTGTAAGAGTTTCTTCCCAAATTTCTTCTTCTTCAACTGTTTCTTTAGCTGCTGAGATACTCCTTACTACTCTTAATTCTTCTATCTCCTCAATTTCACTTATACCCAGAATTTTACTATGCAATTGACTCTTTACCTTATAGAGAACCAAAGATTGCTCTTTATCAGAAAATGTATAACCATTTTTATTTGTTGTGTTGATATCTCCTTCATCTTCTTCTTCTATTGTTCCTTCTTTAATTTGCAGACTGTCACAAATAATTTCTTCATCTATTTCTTCTTCTCTAATTTCTTCTTTATTAATTACCACAACCTCTTTTGTAGGAACTGCAGGTGTGAGATGAACCTTGCTTAAGTCCTTATTATCTATCTTTGGATCTTCACTGACTTTTTTAAACGCTCTGGCTACCCAGTCCTTGGTACTTTCTTTCTTTCTGACTTTGTTGTTGTGTAAATTGGTACTTGGCTTCTTTTTTTTTTATCTCCAATATATTGTTTACCTTTGCTACTTCTTCAGTACTTTCTTTGTTTGCATTCTTAAACTTACAAAGATTTATTTTATGGCCTTGCTTATAACAGTAACTACAATAACTTGGTAGATCTTCATATTCACAGTATTGCCAAAATCCGACATCATTTTCTTCTCCATAACCAATCCGAACCCTCTGAACTAACTCTTCACTTAGATCAACTTCCACACAGATTCTTGCTAAACTTGGTCTCGTTAATTTTGAAGTAGGTTCATCTACCCTTAAGGGATTTCCAAAAGCTCTTGCTATGGAAAAAATACTAGAATTGTTATATAAATGAATTGGCAGTTTTGGAAGATTTATCCAAACAGGTGCGACAGGGGTCTCAAACTCTGGATCAAAATCATATGTCCACTTAAACACACGCATAGGGTAGTTTTCTATATACCAGATTTTTTTAAGCCAAATTCTTGTAAAATCTTCTTCGTGAAAACATCTAATCAGTATATGTTTATGGTCTAGCACACCAATATTGCAATTAGATTTTAGGTCTAGCTTACCAAACATTTTCCTTATACCTTCCACATCTGGTCTTCCATGAGTAAACTTTCCTACTAGTGTGTACTTAAAAGGTTCCGATAATTGTTTAACGTCATCCATAGAGAATTGGATTAAAGGTTCACCTTTGTAACTTTCTACTTCTTTCAACTTAAATGTAGATTTCTTCGGTTGAGAACTTAATATAGTTGCGAAGGATTTCATTGGTGGTGGGTCTGGTGACATACACTGGGGATTTCGAATGACAGTTGGTAGTTTTTCTCTCTCAGGCGAAGCAGAATTTAGGTCTATCATGGCTGCGGCGGCTAGGGTTTTTCACCCTAGTCGTCTCCCTCTTTCTCTCTCTAGGATTCTTTATTAATTTGGTGTCTTTCTTTTTATGAACTACATCCCTAAGACAATGCAAAAATCTTAAACAATTGGCGTATAATATACATTTTACTACAATTGGCTTTTGAATTTTGTTTTGTCCCTTTGTACGTCTGCGTATTGTTAACTTTTTTTCACATAAGGAACAACTTTATTACGCAATAATAATACGAATGTTTGTTGTTCATCTGAAGAGTTGAATGCCAATTTGAATCGTTCAAATTGTCTCATTGCATGGGGACTCTTAAGAATTGTATAGGATATTTCCAATAAAGACTAAAGACTACCCAAATTTGGTCAATTCTCTATTGACGGCTCGTACCACTTCACATGGTTACACTAGTATTTACAAAGTCAATATGTTCAACCTAAGCCATATGCCAACACTATATAAATAGCACCTCAAATACAGTATTATTCTCACAAACTAAACTAAACAATCCCTCTCTCTTCCCACCTCTATTCCTTTGAAATACACCTCCATTAATTTCTCAAATTTTCAATCTCTCTTGAACAAATATTTATAAGTTTTCAAAACTATTTTGTAATGGCCGCTACACGTACCTTCTTACCGATGACAACAACACCCTTTCGGGATGAGTCAAATATGAAGACACCCAAGAATTTTGGATGTTTTAAAGATATCTCAAAACATGCACCTATTAAAGGCTTAAACTTCAACACAAATGTTAGAAGGCCTACCAAGATTTGTAACATAGCGACTAAGACGAGAGGGGATGAGGTTTCATCACCCTCTTCTTCGTCAACAAGTTTCTTGAAACAATTGCAAGATATGAACATCCTTTTTCGTCCCGTAAGCACAATATCTGAAAAGACTAAGCCAGCGCAAGTTAACTATGAAGAGTTAAGTACTAACTCTGGGAGTTTTGTTGATAATGGTCTTGTTTTCCGTCAGAAATTTTCGATTAGATCTTATGAAATAGGAGCAGATGGAAGAATCTCTCTGGAGGCTGTGATGAATCATTTGCAAGAAGCGGGGCTTAACCACATGAAGCTTACAGGGCTTCTAGGGGACGGGTTAGGTTCAACTCCTGAGATGACAAAAAGAAAACTAATTTGGGTGGCAACTAAAGTTCAACTTGTTGTTGATCGATATCCAACGTGGGGCGATGATGTTATCATTGATAACTGGATTGTTCCCTCAGGGAAAAACTGTATGCGACGTGATTCTGTAATCCGTGACTGCAAAACAGGTCAGACTTTGATAAGAGCATCAAGTAATTGGGTAATCATGAATAAAGAGACAAGAAGATTGTCAAGAATACCGGAAGAAGTTCGAGCAGAAATGGGGCCATATTTGATGGACGCAACACCTATTATTGAAGAAGATACAAACAAGCTACCAAAACTTGATGAAAACACATCTGATTATGTGGTGTCGGGCTTGAAGCCAAGATGGAGTGACCTAGACATTAACCAACATGTTAACAACGCGAAGTACATTGGTTGGGTACTTGAGAGTGCCCCTCCTTCGGTTCTTGAGAATTATGAGATTTCGTGTGTGACAATGGAATATAGGAGGGAGTGTCATAGAGATAGCGAGTTAGACTCCTTGACAACCGTATGTAGTGGTGCCGACTTTTCCGGCTTGAGAAATGTTGAATGCAGCCATATGCTCAAGCTCGAAGACGGTGCTGAGGTTATGAAGGCAAGAACTGAATGGAGACCAAGAAGCAGCCGTTAGAGGCTAAATTACTTACCAATCTTTGTAAATGAATGTTTAGAATATTCTTTTGTTCTTTGATTATAGATAGCAAAATTTATACTAGTATTTATTTATCTTTAAACGTTCTAGCAAAAGAGTAATAGATTCGGAATAACAATTTCTAGAGCTATTATCTCTACTTTATACAATCAGTTGTTGCCTAGTTTTTATGAGATGACTAGACAGAACTTTGTGTTTGGTCCTTGGCTGTAAAAATAGTTATAATTTCTTCATTATACTTCGACTGATGAGTTATTGCTTGAAATATCGTCGAAGTAATCGCCTGAACAAACCAAAAGCTATGTAAAAAAATATAAACAACAAATGCGAACATAACATGGTTAACTAACCGTCAAGTTTGGCTGCTTATATCAGGTTTGTATGTGTTTCTTCATTTAAATTTATCAGAAACATATCCCTACAAAAAAAAATATCGTAAACAATGTCAGATAAATTATTTTTTTGTTGTTATTTAACGTTAAAACTATAGTGGTTGTTGCTAAATTAATAACTCAATATATAGCAGTTTATATTGCTAATTTCCTTACCAATTTGGAGCGGTTATCGAAACCATTTATATACGCCGTTGCTAGTAAGTTCTCACACGTTAAGCCTCAAATTAAGGTTGCTAAAAAACTTTAATTCAAGACATTGGATTTAAATGCAAACTACCAAATCAGAGTAACCGATAATAAACACATTTTTATAAGGTGTTTTCGCAAGGATGATTTTAATGGAATTTAAATGAAAAGAATATGGTTTATGGATCATTGTCCGATGAGAAGTACTTTGAAGTGGTTTTACGAATTAAATACCGACATAGAATTCGTTACACCTGTTTGGATCACCACACTTATATAATAACTCTTGTATTTTTATTTTATCGCTAGAACTTTTGGGAACCCAGTTAGAGTTGATGAAACGACAACTATGTTATCTTAACCTGCTTTAGCACATATTTGTGTGAAGTTGAGCTAACAAGAAGGATTAGAATTCGACATGATGAAGATGGGGGGATTTTGATAATACAATGAGTATGAAATCTATAAAGTTGATGTTTTTTTTGCTACAAGTTAGGTCATAAAAAAAGTAATGCAGATTCAAATAGCTAGGAAAATAAACAAAAAACAAGAGAAAAAGCAAAAGAATTTGCCACGAGAAAAGTAGTGTCTCCACATGCTAGGTAAAGTGTTGGTTTCCGCCACTGCGTGTATATATGAACTTCTTTAAAAGAATATAAATGAATGATTATTATAAGATATAAAAACAATTAGTATAAGGTAAAATTTAAGATATTATCAATGTCCTTTGTATCCTTAATAACTCTTCTGCAAATAATTGTGCTTTTATTACATGGATCAACTCCATTCTACAGTATGATACGAGTGTTTGTTCACCATATTTAAAAAGTTGAATACCGAATTATAAATACGTAAGAATGGTTCTAATTTCCCATAGGATGTGGACCTCTAAAAGAAAGGTGTTGGACCTTTCCTATAAAGAGCAATATTTAGCCAAATTTAGTCCATTCTTTATTTGCGGCTTGCACTACTTCAGAGATGGTTTTACTAATATATACCAAGTCAATGTGTTCAAAACAAAGCCATACCAACACTATATATACCTAATCATACATAATAATATTCCCTCAGACCCAAACATACATCTTTATCTCTCTTCACAGTTCTAAATACTACTTTTTTTGAAATATACTTTTCATCTCTCAAATTTCCTATCTCCTTGAACAAAAATATAATAAAATTACATATTTATAATGGCCACTGCACGTACCTTCCTACCGGTGTCATCCATATGCTTTCAACACGAATGCGATATGAAAACACCCAACAAATTTGGATGTTTCACAAATATATCAAAGCCAGCACCCATAAAAGATTTGAATTTAAAGGCAAGTATTCGGAGGCCGACCAAGATTAGCAGCACCGCAACTAAGACTCGGGGCGATGAGGTGTCATCACCCTCTTCTTCTTCAACATTGTTCTTGAAACAACTGCAAGATTTGAACATGTTTTTTAGTCCCATAAACCCAATATTTGAGGAGCCTAAGCCAACAGAAGTTTGTGATAAGGATTTTGTCACTAACTCCGGAAGATTTGTTGAGAATGGTCTTGTTTTCCGCCACATATGAAATCGGAGCAGATGGAAGAATCTCTTTGGAGGCTGTGATGAATCATTTACAAGAGGCTGGGCTTAACCATATGAAGCTTACGGGGTTATTAGGAGACGGATTAGGTTCAACGCCTGAAATGACAAAAAGAAAACTCATTTGGGTAGCAACTAAAGTTCAACTTGTTGTTGATCGTTATCCAACATGGGGTGATGATGTTGTTATCGATAATTGCATTGTTCCTTCAGGTAAAAACTGCAGGCGACGTGATTCTGTAATCCGTGATTGCAAAACAGGCCAGACTTTGATAAGAGCATCAAGTAATTGGGTAATCATGAATAAAGAGACAAGAAGATTGTCGAGAATACCGGAAGAAGTTCGGGCAGAAATGAGTCCCACTGCACCAAAACAACAATTTAGGAACGGTAGTGTCTTTTCAATTTGGAACACCAGTTTTATGTTCCTAGAATTTGGAACGCAACAAAAGTGTTCCTGATAAACAAAGTGTTATAAATTTTTCAGGAACACTGAATAAGTGTAACAAATATTTCTACTACAGCATGTGCAATTCACATGATATTTTTTAAGTGTTCCTAATTTCGGCATATTTACCGAGATGACAAAAAAACTGAAAGCGGCCGGAATTGAAATCCAAACCGAAAATAAACCATTCAGGTTCAGTTTTATTAATTTGTAAATGAAAAAATCCAACCGAACCAAAATAGTATGATTCAGTTTGGTTTTATTTCACAACTTTGCAAAACAAACCACATGTGGAAATCGAAAAAATCATACTATATAGGCCATTATTTTTTCTTAGATAATATTCATTGCTTTTCTCTTATCATATATTTTATTTTATTTATGTAATTTATTTTATCTCAAACTCGATTAATTATGTTGATGTTGATTTCAATCGATTTTATTTGTATATTTTTAACGTTAATTTGAATTTAAGTGTGTATTTGAATTAACTTTATTTTTCTTAACGAAACCGTAAAATTTGAACTGATCGAAATTGGTACGGTTATATTTTAATTAAAAAAACATGAAAACAAATCATAACGGAAACGATAAAAAAAATTTCATGCTTTGTTTACGGTTTCACTTAACTAAACCGGACTGAACCATATCAACACTTCATTTTTTCACTAATTTTAATTTTCTTATTTTCCTAATTCTATTAGTGCGTAATATATTTAACTAATTAAACCACGATCTGCACAACTTACACACACAAGTATAACCATCATTTCTCTCTATCCTTCTTCACACCTCCACACACATCTGTCCGGCCACAAGGAAGCCAGAGACCGCACAAGCTTGGTAACACCACCCCACGCACTCTCGCTGTACATTTTTCCTTTTTCGTCATGTGTTTGATGATTTTCCGCTTTCCCCTGTTGGCAATTTCTTCATATATATTTTTTCTTTTACAGTAAAAGCCTAAAAAGAGTCCTTGCTTGAATTCCAGTGACTCTCGATTGATCCAATTTCGTCACGAAGTCATTTGGAATTTAGGTTTTTGATTCTTGATGTTATTTTTTGTGTGAATCTATTAGTTTAATTTATTTTCTCATTCGTTTTTCAAGAGGATCTGCATTTATTTACACGGGTTTCAACTGTCAATAGATTGTGACTATTTGATTTGGTTTTGTCTAATTGTCAACTACACTTAATTTTGTTGGCTGAATTAGTTATGGTTAATTGTAATTCTTTTGGTTGTACAATATATAAGACCTGAATCTTTTACTGTAATATACGGTCTTTTCGTTTTCAATTAAACATTGATGGGTCGATTTTTATTACTTGCTTTTAGGAAATAAGTTGCTATTATTTCAGTTAAAGTACCGTAGTACGTATTCCATTTTTTTGCTACTGCGTATGTGGGTATTAAATGTGTGGGCATAATTGGATTCAGAGTTTCTTATTCTCCATTTCATTATAGACTTAATTGGATACAAAAATTGCATGAATACGATTTCTGTGTGAAATATATTCTCACTTAATTATTATATTTGTTCGGTTTATCATTATTACAGTTTAACTAGACCACTTCGAAAAGAGAACACAACAAGTGTTTGAAGAAACTTTCATGAAACTTCTCAGGTATTTCTCTCATTCAAAGTTTAAAACATGTCCTTGTTTTTTTTCTTCTGTATATTTGACCTAAAATTTCCTTTATTTTGATACTTTTACAGTAATTTAGGCAACACGACAACCGCTCGATACAAGTCCATATTCTGATTTATTAAGGTAAACTATTTTTTTTACACTCATATATACTTAGTAATTTACATGGTTCAAGTTTATTTTTCTACTCAACTAAAAAAAGGTTTGTGCGTGTGTTTGAGTTGTATCAAATAAACGGTTAGATAAGAAAATGAGAACAATTATGCTGGATCTATATGGTAGTAAATCTTTTGATAACATTTATGGTTTTCTTATTAGTGTATTGTGATTTCTACATAGTTGCAATTTATGTTTTAGTGTATTGTGATTTCTACATAGTTGCAATTTAGTGTATTAGTGGTTTTGTATCATGATTTACAGGTATGTTTGTTATTTGAGTTTCTTAATGTAATTGCTTGTTCGCTATTTGATTTTGGGTTACTCAGGAGTTTAGGCATAAAGAACGTTGTGTCTCTATGTATTGTCTGTGAATTTGTAATTTTAACTGCCTGTTTGGATTCTACTTGATTGAAAACAAACTGGGTGAATCCACCTTATTACTTCTTTAGACAAGAAAAATGAAACTTACAGCTTATAAGCTGACAGCAACGTCAAAGAAGATTTAAATAAAATACATAAGATTTAAAATTAAAAGTTGATAACGAAAAACCTGAGTATATCTGCCTTGCAAAAGGATGTATATATTTGTTTCTTAGTTCTTGTTCGGCTATGTCTTGAACAGAAAAGACTACTCTATTTTAGTATGCACACTTCCAAATGCCTTAAATAGTTGTTTTATTTATTTTTATTTCATTATAAAAAGTTTGTTTTTTTGGCGAAAACAGATTTTGAATTGATTAGAACAATGTTTTCGAGTATGGCCGAAACTTCTAGGCAACAGGAACAAGCCGACTTACCAGATGTCAGCAAAGAAGTATTTACAAAGAAAAATGTCGAATTTAATCGATTTGGAGAAGCAGTTGGCACCCATGTGACTCACATTTTAGGGGGAAAGTCGGTGAATTTGTGTAGACACATATACCTATCAGTTTTAAAAGTTGGCATAAAGTTACTCAAAATTACAAGGATGACCTCTGGAACAATATATTGGTGAGAAGTTACGATATATTGAAACTTGACGACGCGTAGCCCAGCTTTTAGGATGGCTCAGCTTTTAGGATGGCTTACAAAACTTTATTTTGGTTTATAAATTCAATTGTTTTTTAGTTGTTGATCGACTTCCGAATATTTGATTCTTGTTTCTTTAATCATTTTTACTCGTATTTGTTGGATTTGATAGTCATGAACTTTTAGACACATTTTTCACTTTTGTAAAGATGTTGGACAAGATAATTTTAGTTAAGCTATATTTGAATTATGAAATCATGGATATTAATTTTCAATTCTTTTAAAAATTAACAATACCCGATAAAAATATATCATTGCTCATGTGGACCGTTTTTAACCATGCAGTAGTGATATTTGTGTCAATTTAGACACTTTTTTAGTGTTCCAAAATGTGCTTATTAAAGTGTACTATAATGAGTTATAGGAACACCTACTTGATGTTCCAAAATTGAAACACCAAAAAAGGGTTCCTATATTAGAATTTGGAACACTTTTATAGCGTTCCAAGAAATTGGCACATCACTTTTAGGCACTCCTTATAAGTGTTTCAAAATTTAATAGGAACACTTTATTTCTGTTCCAAAAAGGCCATTTTGGTGTAGTGTCCTTATTTAATGGATGCAGCACCTATTATTGAAGACGATACAAACAGGCTACCAAAACTTGATAAAAGCACATCCGATTATGTGGTGTCGGGGTTGAAACCGAGATGGAGCGACCTTGATATTAACCAACATGTTAACAACGCGAAGTATATTGGGTGGGTGCTTGAGAGTGCCCCTCCTTCGGTTCTTGAAAATCATGAGATTTCGCGTGTGACAATGGAATATAGGAGAGAGTGTCATAGAGATAACGACTTAGAGTCCTTGACAACCGTATGTGGTGGTACCGACTTTTCCGGCTTAAGAAATGTTGAATGCAACCATATGCTCAAGCTCGATGACGGTGCTGAGGTTATGAAGGCAAGAACAGAATGGAGACCAAGAAGCTACCTAGCTTAGAGGCTAAATTACTTGATAATCTTGCAAATGAATGTTTATAATATTCTTTTGTTCTTTAATTATAGATATCAAAATTAATTCTGCTAATTATTTATTTTCAAACGTTCTAAAGAGTTGATTAATTAGGGATGCCAATTGGCAAGGCTAATATCTCTACTTTATACAATGAGTTGTTTCTTTAAGATATTATGACTAAATAGAACTTTTTCCAGTTAATAAATTTCCCCTTTCTGCTAGAAAAAAATGACTAAAAAGAATTTTGTGTTTGGTGCTTGGGTTAAAAGAGTTACTTCTTCACTATGCTATGACATGAGTTATGGCTAGAAATGCCGCTTGTTAATCGTCTGAACAAACCAAAATTAAGTAAAAACATATAAACAACAAATGCGAGCATAGACTGGTTAATCAACAGTCAAGTTTTGTTCTTGGTCAAAACAAAGAATACAGTCAAGTTAGGCTGTTTATATCAGGTTTGTATGCTTTTCTTCATTTAAATTTATTAGAAACATATCACTGCAAAGAAAATGTCGCGACAATGTCAGATGAATTAAATTAATGTTTTGTTGCTATTTTACGTTACTAAATTTGTAACTCAATATATACCAGTTTATGTTGCTAATTTCCTTACCAATTTGGAACCGTTATCGAAACCATTTAGATATGCTGGTAAGTTCTCACACGTTAAAGACTCAAATTGAAGTTATTAAACAGCTTTTTAAAACACTGGATTTAAAAGCCGACTACCAAATTAGAGTATAAACACATTTTTTATAAGATGTTTTCACAAGGATGATTTTCATCATATTTGAATGAAAAGAAATAGTTTATAGATCAATGTCAAAATGAGAAGTACTTTTTAAGTGGTTTTACGAATTAAATACAGACATAAAATTCGTTGTTACAACTGTATTCATGATCACCACTTAAATAATAATTCTTGTATTTTTTTAATCGCTAAATCTTTTGGAAAACCACTCAGAGTTAATGAACCAACAACAATGTTATTTTAACGTGGTTTAGCACATATTTGTGTGAAGTTGATCTATCTAATTCTGAGAGTTAATTAGAAGGACTAGAATTCGAAATGATGAAGATGGGAAATTTTGATAATATAATGAGTGAAATTCCTATCCGCTGTTCTAGATGCAGTTTTGCATTAAGGTTCCAAGTGAGGTTGGAACTGCAGTTAGAACCAAGTGTATAAGGTTTCAAGTGAGGTTGGAACTGCAGTTGGAACCAGGTGTATTAATGGACAGAACTGTTTTAAAATTAAATGTACATGAAAATAATTCACACGCACATTTAACAACGGAGTTCACCTAACTAGGCTACGTCTCCGGGGCACTTACCCAGATTATGATATTATAAAAAGCTTACAATATATGACTCAAGTCTTAATGAAAAACTTAGACTCCCTCTAGGTTTTTCTGCCTATCACTATATTGCTCCTACTCTATAACTATCAAATATAAATCAATGACATCCCACCATTGTTTTCTTTTTGAAGCTCACGTGTATTCTCTCTAGAAAATAAGTTCTTTATAATTTAGAACACACACTTTTTACAAGCTAGGTTATCAACTATTTATAAGTAAAAACAATCTTCTTGCTTCAAGATCTTTTATGATTGCTTTTGACTTCTTTTGATTGGCTTCAATCTCTCCATATTGCACGTCTGCCTTTTGTAGGATTGACATCAATCTTCAAAAGTTAATACCTGTTTAATAACAAGCTTGAAAGTAGGAGTTAGTCTTTTCCTATAACTAGGAAACATATAAAGATAATATCTTTTAGAGATAATATCTTTCCATATATATATGAAACACCTAACTCCATATTACATTCAATCTTTAAACGAATTATACTGAATATAGATAAGGAACAAAAGATTGAAACAAGTGATAAAGATTTGCATAAGAATAGAGATATAGATTTAAAAGGAAACATATCTTTATAAACTAATCTCCTTATATCTTTTAGGAAACATCTTTCCTTACCACTTTGATATTCTCAATTTACGCATATTAAACCTTTAAGATCATATGAGAATATATCCTGCATACTGTAGAACAAATAATAATCAATAAAGAACAGTTATGCAGATTTAAGAACAAGACAGAATTCTGCAGAACAGCAGGTTGGAACTGTGGTTGCAACTGAGGTTGCAACTGGTACTTGAAACCACCAACGCTGTCTCAGCAGGTTGTAGAAACCTATCAACATAGGTTGTAACTGAGGTTGTAACATTGCTTGTAACCTAACAACAATTGTCTCAGTAGGTTGTAACTGAGGTTGCAACATTGCTTGAAACCTAACAACTCTGTCTTAGTTCTTAATAACAGTTAGGATTTATCTAGTAAGAACCAATAGACAATAAACAATATTTAGACCAGAAATCTGGTCCTAACATAGCACATATTTGTGTGAAGTTGATCTATCTAATTCTGAGAGTTAATTAGAAGGACTAGAATTCGAAATGATGAAGATGGGAAATTTTGATAATATAATGAGTATGAAATCTACCAAGTTATTGTTTATTGCTACGTCATCAAAAATTTAAGTGGCATTTTTGCTTTTGTAAAATTAGACGAGGTTAGAGGTGGCAATTTTACTCGGTCCGACCCGACCCAATGGTTTTTGGGTATTCGGATAGCAGTTTTGACGGTTCTTTCATCATCTACATGTCGGGTCGGTCTATATAGTTTTTTTATTTATTTTACACGACCCATACCTGTATATGTAATGGGTCTAACAGTTCTCGATGCGGGTAAATACCCGCAACTCTTTTAAATTAAAAAAAAAGATTTAAAAAATGCATAACGTCTCATGTCTTTTTCTAAATACTAAGATCGACTTTTACAAGTAGTAAAACTAATAAGAGTACTATTTAACAAAACTTATTCTTATTTATTCAGAGAGATACAGCATGCATAAAATATTGATATGTTAGAAAAAATAAATTGTAAATATAATGTTGATATCATTACTCTAAGCAAAACAAATACTAGCGTTATAAACTTATTATGTTGCTGTTCATTAATATAAAGTAAATGCCAAAAAAGTAATACTTTTTAAAACTTTTTCCAAAAAAAACAACACCAAACATTTCATTACATTTAGTTTATACTTTATCTCTTTAAAAATCACAACACTTCTCTTTAACTCGATCTTTTCTCAACAAAAATTTATATATATACTCTGATCCACTACTTTTTCATGGGTTGGCGGCAACAGCAGTGTTCCGCTATGGTGAGATTGTCAGGGCTTGGCGATCTGCCACCGCCACCCACCACTCAAAAAAAATCAAAATTTCATAAAATTCAAAAAAAATCAAAAAAATCACAAAAGATTCAAAAACCTTAAATAAATTCAAAAAATTGTGTATACACTATTTTGGATGGGTATGCACTATTCTGTAATGTGTGTAAAATTTCGTGGATGTGCATACTTTTCGAAATTGTGTATGCAATTTCATAGATATGTATATACTTTTTCGGAATTGTTTATACACTTTTCGGATTGTGTATGCACTTTTCGGATTATGTATGTGCTTTTCGCATTGTGTATGCGCTTTTCGCATTATGTATGCATTCTTTTGGAATGGGTATGCAATTTTGTTGATGTGTTTACACTTTTTCATATTGTGTATAGACATTTTGGAATTGTGTATGCAATTTTCGGGATTGTGTATGAACTTTTCGGATTGTGTATGCTCTTTTATGGATTGTGTATTATTGTGTATGTACTTTTATTGATTGTTTATGCAATTTACTCGATTGTGTATGCGTTCCGGATTATGTATGGACTTTTCTCGACTGTGTAACCATTTTTATGGATTGTGTTTGCACTTTGTATATTGTGCATGTATTTTTTTTATTGTGTATTTAATTTTTTTTTATTGTGTTTACACTTTTTTTGACTTGTTTTTTTTTTTTTTTTTTTTTTGAGTGAAGGTTGGAGATTATGTATGCAAATTTTTTATATTGTGTATGCATGCTTTTACCATTGTTTATGCATATTTTTTGGATTATATATGCACATTTTCACGATTGTTTATGCACATTTTTATTATGTATACACCCTTTGCGTTGTGTATGGACTTTTTACATTGATTATGCATTTTTGCTTTTGTATGAAATCTATCAAGTTGTTGTTTTTATTGCTACAAGTTAGGTCATAAAAAATTTAAGTGGCATTTTTGCTTTTGTGAAATTAGACCAGGTACATAGTTTCTTATGTAGGTAGTCTATAATTAATTAAAATGAAAGTTTCACAATTAAAATACATAATTACAATATTATAAGCGAATTAATAGGAATTTTCATTATATTCAAATAGCTAGAAAAATTAATAAAAAATGAAGAGAAAAGGCAAAAGAATTTGTTACGAGAAAAGTAGTGTCTCCACATGCTTGGTAAAGTGTTGGCTCCCGCCACTGCTTGTATATATGAACTTCTTTAAAAGATTATAAATGAATGATTATTATCAGATATAAAAACAATTAGTATAAGGTAAAATTTAAGATATTATCATTGTTCTTTGTATCCTTAATAACTCTTCTGCAAATCGTTATGCTTTTATTACATGGATCAACTCCATTCTACAGTACGATACGAGTGTTTGTTCACCATATTTAAAAAGTTGAATACCAAATTATACATACGTAAGAATGGTTCCAATTTCCCATAGGATGTGGACATCTAAAAGAAAGGTGTTGGACCTTTCCTATAAAGAGCGCAATATTTGAGGCCGACCAAGATTAGCAGCACCCCGACTAAGACTCAGGGTGATGAGGTGTCATCACCATCTTCATCGTCAACTTTGTTCTTGAAACAACTGCATGATTTGAACATGTTTTCTAGTCTCATAAACCCAATATTTGAGGAGTTTAATCTAACAGAAGTTTGTGACAAGGATTTTGTCACTAACTCCGGAAGATTTGTTGAGAATGGTCTTGTTTTTCGCCAAAATTTCTCTATAAGATCATACGAAATCGGAGCAGTCTACAAAATAATGTTTGATTTAGTGAGAGTTAAAAGTTGTCACAAGTCTGTCGCTAATTTAAAAAGTTGTCACAAATCTGTCGTACATTGACTAAACTGTCACAAAACCGTCACAAAAACCGTCGCTAATAAGCTCGTAACAAAAAATACCGTCACTAATACCGTCGTTATTGAGGTATTTTTTTATAGTGAGATGGAAGAATTTCCGTAGAGGCTGAGATGAATCATTTACAAGAGGCTGGGCTTAACCATATGAATCTTACGCGGTTACTAGGAGATGGATTAGGTTCAACCACTGAGATGACAAAAAGAAAACTAATTTGGGTGGCAACTAAAGTTCAACTTGTTGTTGATTGTTATCCAACATGGGGGGATGACGTTATCATTGATAACGGGATTGTTCCCTCAGGAAAAAATTGTATGCGACGTGATTCTGTAATCCGTGACTGCAAAACAGGTCAGACTTTGATAAGAGCATCAAGTAATTGGGTAATCATGAATAAAGAGACAAGAAGATTGTCGAGAATACCAGAAGAAGTTCGAGCAGCGATGAGCCCATATTTGATGGACGCAACACCTATTATTGAAGACGACACTAACAAGCTACAAAAACTCGATGACGACACATCCAATTATTGTTGGAAAAACATGTGAAAACATGGGTGTTTCCGAATGGTCACTGGACCAACTTCGATTCATTATTTCGTGTAACAGCGCTGAGTTGTTTATACCGAACTCAACGTGGTTGAGTAGCCCGTGTGACTAGCTTCGTAACGGTATATCACATGACCTATTCGGAGAATGGGTGTGAATACAAAGTGGCTTCAAAGTTGGTGCCTCAAAAGCTCAAATCTGGAAAAACCGAAATGGTAAAGGAAAACCATTTAGTATAATCCCATATTGGAAGATTAAGAGTTAATTTTACAATATATATACCATACCAACCCATGTAGTTATTAAACTAACATGTCCACATACACCTAAGAGTATTAGTGTGTATTGGGCTTGGGCTTGGGATTTGGGATTTGGGGAATGTCTCGGGTCTTGGGTCTTGGGTCCAAACCCGAATAGGGAGTTTTGTATAAAATACAAAGCAGTCCCTAGAGTTTCCAGCAATCAGAAACGCTCCAGCAATGAATGAGATTAAATGCTGCGGTTTCAGAATTGATTGAGCGGATTCTGGGGGTGTAACTCCCAGAATTAAAGGCCAACATTTATGGCTGCGGTTTCATTAGAGCCTATAAAAGGCAGCCATCCCCCTCTCATTTGGACACACCTTCAAACACACAACTCACAGCATAAGCATCATATAGAGAGAGAGAACCGCACCACCAACAGCTCGACCTGTGGTTCGGTGCCGGTTTCCATACGAGCCACTCTGAGATATAAGTTGTACCTTGGGAACAAAGTCCCGAAACCAGAAACGTTTAAAGGTGGTTCGGGAAATATTGTTTAAGGGAAACTGCTCAGCAGTTGCCTCTTATTTTTATTTCTGTTATTTATTTTTCAGTCCTTTACATTCTGTACATTTCATTTCAGTACCATTTCTTTTCTGTAATTTACTTTTCTGTACTGTTTCTTTCCTGTATTTACTTTTCAGTTCTGTTTATTTTCAGTCTTTCAATTCTGTAATTTACTTTTCAGTTCTGTAATTTCCAGCATTTACAAAAAACAGTCCGGCAGTTTTTTATTTGTTAAAAACCAGTCCGGCAGTTTCTTATTTGTTAAAAACAGTCCGGCAGTTTGTTTTATTTACAAAACAGTCCGGCAGTTTTTTATTTGTTAAAACCAGTCCGGCAGTTTGTTTAAAACCAGTCCGGCAGTTTTTTATTTGTTAAAACAGTCCGGCAGTTTGTTTTATTTACAAAACAGTCCGGCAGTTTTTTATTTGTTAAAACCAGTCCGGCAGTTTGTTTAAAACCAGTCCGGCAGTTTTTTATTTGTTAAAACAGTCCGGCAGTTTGTTTAAAACAGTCCGGCAGTTTCTTATTTGTTAAAACAGTCCGGCAGTTTGTTTTATTTACAAAACAGTCCGGCAGTTTTTTATTTGTTGAAAACAGTCCGGCAGTTTGTTTTATTTCCAAAACAGTCCGGCAGTTTGGTTATTTGCGAAACCAGTCCAGCAGTTTAATTTAATTCTGTACGAGTCAGGAATTGTAATTCATATTCCAATTGTGAGAAATAAATTGTTATTTCCATTGCGTTCCTGTCTTCTTTATTTTATTGTCCTTTCTTTTATCGTATTCGAAATAGTACCAAAACCCAACAATTATGTGGTGTCAGGGTTGAAGCCAAGATGGAGTGACCTAGACATTAACCAACATGTTAACAATGCGAAGTACATCGGTTGGGTACTTGAAAGTGCCCCTCCTTCGGTTCTTGAAAATCATGAGATTTCGCGTGTGACAATGGAATATAGGAGGGAGTGCCATAGGGATGATAAGTTAGATTCCTTGACTGCCGTATGTGGGGGTGTTGATGGCGACTTTTCCGGGTTGAGAAAGGTTGAGTGTAACCATATGCTCAGGCTTAATGTTGGTGCTGAGGTCATGAAAGCACGAACTGAATGGAGACCGAGAAGCAATTTTTAGAAGCTATAGATTACGTTAAAAATCTGTAAATGAATATTAGAATTTCATTTGCTCTTTGTAATTACATCTAACTATTTGAGATTAGCAATTGCATATATCCTTTTAGCTTCTAGGCCAGGAGTTTATCGGGTATAATCAAGTATAACAGATTTTATAATAACTCTATATTCATGTTTTTTCGTTACTGTCCCAATTTTAAAGGGAAATGATTTGTCATTGTGGGTTACATTCTTCGAAGTTTCGAACAAATATTATCTAACAACGAATCCATGGTTAGTCTCCAAAGTCTTAATATAAAACAATTTCTGACTAAGGTACGTACCCATTTTATGCTTTATTACAGCAAATAAACTCTACCAACTTGAAGACTTGGCCTTGGTTAGTGTATTTTCCGTCGTTAACTCTAGAATTGTGTTCACTCCAATTTCAATAAAACCGTGAAAGGCGGTTCAAGTTGCAGACGCGGTCTTCCCTCGAAAGAGTTCTTCAATAGCCCACTTTATAATCTATTCATCCTAAGAGACACGTCGTCCAAGAAACTCGCTTTCGATATACAGGTAACTCCCAAATTATCTTAGAGAACTCACATTGCAAGAAGAACTAATGGTTTGCTAGCTACTGCTTCTTCAAGAGATACAGGACAACCTTTGGTTAATGTCCTACAATCCGCGCGAAACATTTCTTTATTGAAATGAAACTCCATTTTCAGTAAAATACATCTCTCGAATCAGTGTCAATGTATCGAAAGTAAATGTAAAATATAACCAAAAACTAATACGTACAGTAGAATTTATCATGTATAACCACAAACGGAAAGATTCAAACAATCATGTTTTGTGCGCGTCCAAAAGAAACAGACAGTCAAGTTTGGTTGATTTAGTTTTTTTCTATTAATTTCCGTACGCCATTATTCTTCATACAAATTTTAAAACATAGTAATTAGTTTGATGTCACCAAATTACATCACATATAACTATTTAATCAATTGATATCATGTTCTATTAGAACTCTTTGTATTATCGGTCACTTTATTTTAGCTGCAAAATAGGTTTGGCGGCTGCTTTTGTTATTTGTTTATAGTCGGGTTCAACTTCATTTTGCTCTTGAGCCTTAAGACTAAGATCGCATTGATCTAGGCGTGTGAGGATATAAGTATAGGGGGTATAAGGACTAGGATTAAGGCTATCGAAGAAAAGTGATTTTGAGTTTGAGAATGCACAGGTTGCAATTGTAACAATTTTTTTCGTGATTTTGCAGCATTAGATCGTTCATTATTATGTGATACAACTTTATTTCTGATTTCTTTATCATTAGAATCTTGTTATAAGCCAAAATGGAGGTTGTTGTTCCATGTTTAATACTTTATTATCATTAATAAAACACACATGTACACTAAAAAAAAAAAGTTTGATGTCACCAAATTACATCACATATAACTATTTAATCAATTTATATCATTTTCTATGTAACATGTTTGTTAATGTCGGTTACAAGAGTTTTCATAGTTCTTTTAGATATATCATAAAGATAAATCCATAGTTTGGTAATTGTTTTGAAACTTTGAAAAAAAAAAATGTGTACAGTATTTCATTGCATAACAAAACTTATATATATAAAACATAATAGTTAGCACCATAGTATTACTACGTCCACTATCAGCGTTGATCAATTCCCAATTACAGATAGGGGGTAATTGTTATACAGATAAATAAATAAAACTATTTAAGAAAAACTATCCAATTTTATTCTATACAAGAATACTATAGATATACAGGTTAAAAACAGTGGCATGACTTCACCTATAAGGCCAATTCTCAATAAAGGGGCGCTGATTATGGAATATTATAATATTGACTCACTCAAATAATAGGAAAATCCACCACTATATAATGGTTTCCTAAACAACATATTTCTTCATCCTAAAATCTCTCTTCAGCTCTCTCTGTCAAAACAATTTTAAACATGGCCTCTACTGGTACAATAGTTCCAATGCCATCAATCCCTTTTCCAGTCCAAACCTCAAAATCTGCCCTTGTAAGAAATTTATACTTTAAAACTAATGTGCGGAACCCTACCAAGATAAACAGCAAATCTTTAAAGACTAGGGATGGTGAGGTTTCATCGCCTTCTTCTTCATCGTCATCCTCGTCCGTAAGTTTTTTGAAGCAACTTACGGATTGGAATACGACCTTTAGTCCCATTAAAATATTCGAAGATACCAAGCAAACACATATAAACGATGACAATGATATGCTCGTTGGAAGGCTTGTAGAGAACGGTCTTGTTTTTAGACAAAACTTCTCAATTAGATCATACGAAATAGGGGCTGATGGTACGGTGTCTTTGGAGGCTTTGATGAATCAGTTGCAAGAAGCGGGGCTTAACCACCTGAAGCTTGCAGGGCTTCTTGGTGACGGGCTTGGCTCAACTCCCGAAATGACTAAAAGAAAGCTAATTTGGGTTGCCACAAAAGTACAACTTGCGATTGATTCTTATCCAACGTGGGGCGATGATGTTGTTATTGACAACTGGATAGTTCACTCAGGGAAAAACTGTATGCGTCGCGATTCTGTAATCCGGGATGCTAAAACTGGCAAAGCCTTAATAAGGGCATCAAGTAACTGGGTGATAATGAATAAGGAGACGCGTAGATTGTCAAGAATCCCTGAAGAAGTTCGAGAAGAAATGAGTCCGTATTTAAAGGATGCAACACCTATCATAAACGACGATGCCATGAAGCTACAAAAACTTGACAAAGACACGTCTGATTCTATCGTAACAGGGCTAAAGCCAAGGTGGGGTGATCTAGACATTAACCAACATGTTAACAATTCAAAGTATATTGGTTGGGTTCTTGAGAGCGCACCGTCTTCGATTTTCGAAAATCATGAGATTTCACATGTGACTATGGAATACAGAAGAGAATGCCATCGAGACTCTGAATTAGAATCCTTAACTAATGTATGTGGTGGTGGTGTCAAGGAATTATCTCATTTTGGTAATGTTGAATGCAACCATATGCTGAAGCTTGCAAGTGGTGCAGAGGTAATGAAAGCGAGAACTGAATGGAGGCCGAGAAAAAGTGGCACTCTTGAAAACCTTTAATTTTTTAAAAGAAAATCGCTAGACGTAGTATAAACGAATTGTGAACAATATTCTTTTATTCATCTAAATTCTTAATCCAGATGTAACTTTTGTAAATCTTATCATTGATTATTTCTTTTAACCAACAAGCGGAGTTAAACAGTCTTACTGAATTGTAAGATAAAATAACATGATTTTGTCGGTGGTGTCTCTACGCATATATATTATATACGATATTTATTAGTTTAGATTGAATGCAAACTGGCAATTATCACCTATGTAACACACAAAGCACGCACATTATTTTATTTTGCAATTATTAAATGTATGGAAATTAATAAATGTGGTCACTTCGAACTAATTGAAGAGAAAATAATCGACTGTGTGAAACAGACGATGCGGTCAACAGTCAATTATGGTTGGTTTGTTTATTTTAATTACGTTCAAGTCAATAACATCATATGCATCAAGTTTAAGTTCAACTATATATCACGCCAGTTTTAGTTCCCCTTTTTGTTATTTTTTGTGAAATAGGTAGAGTTTAGATGTAAAACAATATATACCCAAATACCCAATCTTTTTTCTGAATGTTTTAATTAATAAAAGATCTCCTTGACAAAGATCGTCTCCATAACGCACATAAAAGGTCGGCAACGTTGCTAGGTGCCAGAAATGTATAAATAAAATAAAAAAAAGGTTGTTCAAGATACCGAATTTGATTTTGATAATCCAATTTTCTTTTTTAATTGAGGGTGGTGGATACCCACTAATTTCCAGTGGCAAAATGCCTAATTACAATAGAAAATATTGAAACCGAAAGGTGCAATCAAGACAGAAGAATACACACTATAAGAAAGAAGAAAATAAGAGACCGAAATTCGGACACAAAACCTAAATCCGTCTCTAAATAAGAGAATTAGTAACCATTTTTTTATTTATTTTTTGCGTTTCTAAAGATACATAATTAGAGACTAATTTTATTTTCCCCCTAAGCCTAAGTATTTAACGACCCAAAAAAATGGTTGTCAAATAGAATATAGTACTAACATTAGAGTACTACGTTATTATGTAATATCTTTTGACACAAAATAATTTTGCTCCCTTTGTGTTGGTATTAGATTGTTTTTATAAACCAATTTTTATGTTTTAGGTCTCCATATTATATAGATTTCGAGACAAAATAATTATTTTAATTCCTATATTTATCTTCTTCTTCTTTTGGCAGAAACACAACTTTTATTAAGCTGCAAATAATAGTAGCGTAAAAAACAAAATCCGATCAAAAACCGATAAAAATACACTGAAACATTTGTTCCTAGACTTGCTCTGCTAAGGAGAAAAGAAACTAGTTCACATTTTCACTTTAAACTATCAAAATCAAGAGTAAATGAGCCTTGAAACCTCCTTTTTTTCTTCTTATAACCCCTCTACTTATATCACTCTTATATCTCCGGATCAAAGTGATCAAAAAAGGAGCTTTTAGACAATTCCTATATTTATCATTTCAAGACGGATTTAGAAGTTATCTCTAATTTTTGGTCTCCAAAACTCTTGTGTTATAGTGATTTGACCACCTTTAAAATTCATTGTATTTATAGAAACAGTACCTAGAGTTTGATACTCCCATATATAAAATTAAATATTGGCCAATGATACCTTGGTAGATGACCCATAAAGGGATTTTATTTATTTATTTTTAAAAAGTAAGCTTGTTATTGACTAGAACTCCAAATGACCTCTTCCACAACGTGGGAAGAGAGCTCAAAACTGAATGAGATCCGACAAAAGCATAACACGTCGGTCCGTAATTAAAGGGGACCTTTTAATTAAGGTGGTTAGGTTTTCATTCTTCATATCACTTCCATGATCATCTGAAACTAATTCAACAGCCATAAACTATAAACAATATGTTTAATATAAGAAATCAATTTAGACACTGCATAATTTTTTACGTGTAGATTGTATTACGATCCCATTCACAATATAAGATCGTATTACTTAAAAGAACAATACTAGTATAACTATTAATCATGCCCGTGAATAATTATAAAATGATTGATCTTTATCTCTGTTTTAAAATTCGCGCTACATAGCGCTACGTAGCGCGAAATAACGTTTTTTTGGTAAAAAAACGCAACGAAAAATCACGTTTTTGGGTGGAATTGCGCTAAAATCGCGATATAGGGGACCAAAAGCGCAAAAAGCGCGAAATTCTGGACCAAAAGCGTAAATAGCGAGTTAGAAAAAAAAAAACAGCGGATCTAAATAATTAATATATATTGTGTAATTTTCATAAAAGTGGCAAAAAAAATACACCGCAAAGAGCTATATAGCAGCGCTTTTAGCGTTTCTCTCGAAAAAACGCTACGATAGCGATAACGCTATTTAAAACACTGATCTTTATACAAACTTTTACTCAAATTTTTGCTTCTTGCGTAAATAAACTGCTAAAAGTTGGTTAGATATATGCAAATAATATCGTCTTGCCATGATCCCTATATGCATAAATGCACCTATTAGTAATTTCCTAATGAATATGAAGAGCTTCTTCGTATAGCCACTTAGGGTTTACTTTGACTGTACCTAAAGTTTGAGACCACATGCATGATATCCTTGCCAACGACATCACTCTAAGTGGCTAATATAAATAAATAAGAAATGGTCTTGTTGATATTTTTTATTAAAAAGGTAATAGCCATAACATGCTGTCAAGCCGGCCCTAGTATAAGGCCAAACAGCCATTAAGCTTAGCTGCTCCTAAGATCGATGAGCGTCAAAAAAAATCGTAATTTTAGTTAATAAATAGAATAAAACAGTAAATGTGTATATATATAAACTTGGTCAATATTTTACATAAATTTAAGTTTGGTCCAATGGTAAATCTTCTTATTTAAATTCTTAAGTTTGATCCCAATGGTGTTTAATTTTTTACTCTAATTTTTAGCACTTAAACTAAAAAAGACTAAATTAGCTAGTAACGGTTGAACTCTATTATCTAAGTAACTTAAAACACTCAATTTAAACATTTTAATAATAAGGTTTGTTGATACATAAGCTACATTTTTAATAGTTAACATATATTTTTATTTGCCGAATATTTTTCCCAAATTAAGTAAACAAAAAAGTGCCAAATTTTTCACTAGACTTAGGTGCGGAATTTTTAGGGCCGCCCTGCATGCTATTGACCTAGATACACATGCACATTTAGAAAAGAATAAAAAAATTGGGAGGTTGAGGAGTTCCTATTGAAAAATATAGACCGCTATATGAAGTAAATAGACTCGTGGACAAAGACTTAAATGCTAGCAAGTATGAAAATTTTAAAAAAAAAGTGTATGGTAGTTCTACGCTAAACAAAAAATTAGTTCATGATTAATCAAAATTGCTAAATGAATTAATACGATTTAGGAGAACTCTATATTTTACTTTATAGTAAAATTAAAATGTAGTTCAAGTGTATAATATTGGAGAACTCTATATGAACTCTATATTTCCCTTAAATTCATCACTATCTTAACACATCATGCCATACAACATATAGTAAATTCGACATTGCATGTCCATATCATAAACGTTAGTGCGTCCTTGGGAGGTATTATCTTGGCGACTACCATTTGTATTTGGCAAGAAACAAATGCTAGAATTTATACAAACACTATACTTTTTCCCGGTAAAGTCATCAAGGAAACCAGGCAATTGATTACCTCTAGTTTCGATAGAAATTTCAAATGTAACTAATAGTAACAGGAATATTTGTATTTTCAATGTTTAAAGATCAGGACCACATGAGACTAAATGGCAGAATCAGGATTCAATGAGACTAAATGGCAGAATCACGATTCAATTTTTTGGAGGAGGGGGTCGGCGCTTAAAAGCTCAATTGTCTTGTCCATTAATCAAAAAAAATTAAACAACAAAGAAAAACTAACTAAAAATATGAATTTATTATAATTTAACGTTTGTTATTTTATAAATTTTTGCCGTAACACCTAAAAGATGCAATTTAATTGCAACTAGTGGAAAAGTCAAAGAGTAAAAAATACTAATTAAATGGACTGTAAAAAATAATCACCGGATTCAAAATAAGGATCTTATGGACACAAATACTTTATTTTAACCAAATGAACCAAGTTACAATTTATTCATTAAAGTACTATTAATATAAAAAAGTTTAAATATCATAAATTTTTTATATACAAATTATTTTAAAAAAATTCTAAGGTTTCCTACGCAAAAATAAGCGGAAAGGGGCTTATTCCGGCTAAGTTGTTAGTTTTGAATTTTAATTTAAATGATGACTATTTTGGTAATTGTTTGTTAGGAGGATAATTACATTAGAAAAAGGGGGAATTAACATCAGAATAGTTTACCCCTATTATATTAACAAAAACATACACTTAAAAGTTAAATTATCAAAAACATATCTAAAATTAATAAACAACAATAAAACTCATTCATTCCTCCCGATCTCTTTAAAAAACCAGTAGGAAAGATTGTTTTTTTAAAGAGCAAGTGTACCGCTGTAACACTAAACATACTTTTGCTATTGGAGGCTGTAATTATATTTAACTATAACTTAAAAAACTTATATGTATAAAAAAAGTTTTAAATTTTTTTAAGTTGGAGGCGGCACCTCCTCTCACCACCCCAGCTCCGTTCCTGATGAAACTTCCTTCGATTAAGTTATAATCATCCTAAGTATCTGCTTGTAGCCTTTGGAATAGTTTTGAAAGCTTGGGGAAAGTTAATAAATATATCGCTTAATCTTAATAAAAAAAGGGACATTGTCCATATCATTCTTGAATGGGTCATGAATTAATTCTTTATCAAATGAAAGTCATTTAAGATTTACTCTGACCGTGACTAAACTTTAAGACACATGTAATGAGAATTATTGTTTTTACATCCATTTGATCTTGTCCAATGCAGATCCATCGAGCTCATACACTTTTTTAAAACGTCGCATATTTTAAACAGGACGAGAACCATATTTAGAAAGTTAAATATCAAATTATACATACGTAAGAATGGTTCCAATTTTCCATAGCATGTGGACCTCTAAAAGAAAGGTGTTGGACCTTTCCAGTAAAGATCACATGCAATATTTATACCCAGATTTAGTCAATTCTTTATTTGCGGCTTGCACTACTTCAGATGCATGGTTTTACCAAGTCAATGTGTTCAAAACTAAGCCATTCCAACACTATAAATACCTCATCATACATAATAATATTCCCTCAAACCAAACATACATCTTTATCTCACTTCACAGTTCTAAATACTACTTTTTTTGAAATATACTTTTCATCTCTCAAATTTTCTATCTCCTTGTACAAAAAGATAATAAAATTACACATTTATAATGGCCACTGCACGTACCTTCCTACCGGTGTCATCCATATCCTTTCAACACGAATCCGATATGAAAACACCCAACAAATTTGGATGTTTTACAAATATATCAAAGCCAGCACCGATAAAAGATTTGAATTTAAAGGCAAGTATTCGGAGGCCGACCAAGATCAGAAGCACCGCGACTAAGACAAGGGATGATGAGGTGTCATCACCCTCTTCTTCTTCAACATTGTTCTTGAAACAACTGCAAGATTTGAACATGTTTTTTAGTCCCATAAACCCAATATTTGAGGAGTCTAAGCCAACAGAAGTGTGTGATAAGGATTTTGTCACTAACTCCGGAAGATTTGTTGAGAATGGTCTTGTTTTCCGCCAAAATTTCTCAATAAGATCATATGAAATCGGAGCAGATGGAAGAATCTCTTTGGAGGCTGTGATGAATCATTTACAAGAGGCTGGGCTTAACCATATGAAGCTTACGGGGTTATTAGGAGACGGATTAGGTTCAACGCCTGAGATGACAAAAAGAAAACTAATTTGGGTGGCAACTAAAGTTCAACTTGTTGTTGATCGTTATCCAACATGGGGTGATGATGTTGTTATCGATAATTGCATTGTTCCTTCAGGTAAAAACTGCATGCGACGTGATTCTGTAATCCGTGACTGCAAAACAGGCCAGACTTTGATAAGAGCATCAAGTAATTGGGTAATCATGAATAAAGAGACAAGAAGATTGTCGAGAATACCGGAAGAAGTTCGAGCAGAAATGAGTCCTTATTTAATGGATTCAGCACCTATTATTGAAGACGATACAAACAGGCTACCAAAACTTGATAAAAGCACATCCGATTATGTGGTGTCGGGGTTGAAACCGAGATAGAGTGACCTTGATATTAACCAACATGTTAACAACGCGAAGTATATTGGGTGGGTACTTGAAAGTGCCCCTCCTTCGGTTCTTGAAAATCATGAGATTTCGCGTGTGACAATGGAATATAGGAGAGAGTGTCATAGAGATAACGAATTAGAGTCTTTGACAACCGTATGTGGTGGTACCGACTTTTCCGGCTTAAGAAATGTTGAATGCAACCATATGCTCAAGCTCGAAGACGGTGCGGAGGTTATGAAGGCAAGAACTGAATGGAGACCAAGAAGCAACCTAGCTTAGAGGCTAAATTACTTGATAATCTTGTAAATGAATGTTTATAATATTCTTTTGTTCTTTAATTATAGATATCAAAATTAATTCTGCTAAATATTTATTTTCAAACGTTCTAAAGAGTTAATTAATTAGGGATGCCAATTTACAAGGCTAGTATCTCTACTTTATACAATGAGTTGTTTCCTTAAAATATTATGACTAAACAGAACTTTTTCCAGTTAATAAAGTTCCCCTTTCTGCTAAAAAAAATGACTAAACAGAACTTTGTGTTTGGTGCTTGGGTTAAAAGAGTTTCTTCTTCACTATGCTATGACATGACTTATGGCTAGAAATGCCGCTTGTTAATCGCCTGAACAAACCAAAATTAAGTAAAAACATATAAACAACAAATGCGAGCATAACCTGGTTAATCAACAGTCAAGTTTGGTTCTTGGTCAAAACAAACAATACAGTCAAGTTAGGCTGGTTCGTATGTTTTTCTTCATTTAAATTTATTGTAAACATATCCCTGCAAAGAAAATGTCGGAACAATGTCAGATAAATTAAATTAATGTTTTGTAGCTATTTTACGTTACTAAATTTGTAACTCAATATATAGCAGTTTATGTTTCTAATTTCCTTACCAATTTGGAACGGTTATCGAAACCATTTAGATATGCTGGCAAGTTATAACACGTTAAAACTCAAATTGAAGTTATTTAACAGCTTTTTTAAAACATTGGATTTAAAAACAAACTACCAAATCAGAGTATAAACACATTTATTATAATTAGGTGTTTTCACAAGGATGATTTTCATCGTATTTGAATGAAAAGAAATAGTTTATAGATCATTGTCAAATGATAAGTACTTTTAATTGGTTTTACGAATTAAATACAGACATAGAATTCGTTGTTACAACTGTTTTCATTATCACCACTTATGTACTAATTCTTGCATTTTATTTGTCGCTAAAACTTTTGGAAACCCACTCAGAGTTAATGAACCAACAACAATGTTATTTTAACGTGGTTTAGCACATATTTATGTGGAGTTGATCTAACTCTGAGAGTTAATTAGAAGGACTAGAATTCAAAACGATGAAGCTGGGAGATTTTAATAATATAATGAGTATGAAATCTATCAAGTTGTTGTTTTTATTGCTACAAGTTAGGTCATAAAAAATTTAAGTGGCATTTTTGCTTTTGTGAAATTAGACCAGGTACATAGTTTCTTATGTAGGTAGTCTATAATTAATTAAAATGAAAGTTTCACAATTAAAATACATAATTACAATATTATAAGCGAATTAATAGGAATTTTCATTATATTCAAATAGCTAGAAAAATTAATAAAAAATGAAGAGAAAAGGCAAAAGAATTTGTTACGAGAAAAGTAGTGTCTCCACATGCTTGGTAAAGTGTTGGCTCCCGCCACTGCTTGTATATATGAACTTCTTTAAAAGATTATAAATGAATGATTATTATCAGATATAAAAACAATTAGTATAAGGTAAAATTTAAGATATTATCATTGTTCTTTGTATCCTTAATAACTCTTCTGCAAATCGTTATGCTTTTATTACATGGATCAACTCCATTCTACAGTACGATACGAGTGTTTGTTCACCATATTTAAAAAGTTGAATACCAAATTATACATACGTAAGAATGGTTCCAATTTCCCATAGGATGTGGACATCTAAAAGAAAGGTGTTGGACCTTTCCTATAAAGAGCGCAATATTTGAGGCCGACCAAGATTAGCAGCACCCCGACTAAGACTCAGGGTGATGAGGTGTCATCACCATCTTCATCGTCAACTTTGTTCTTGAAACAACTGCATGATTTGAACATGTTTTCTAGTCTCATAAACCCAATATTTGAGGAGTTTAATCTAACAGAAGTTTGTGACAAGGATTTTGTCACTAACTCCGGAAGATTTGTTGAGAATGGTCTTGTTTTTCACCAAAATTTCTCTATAAGATCATACGAAATCGGAGCAGTCTACAAAATAATGTTTGATTTAGTGAGAGTTAAAAGTTGTCACAAGTCTGTTGCTAATTTAAAAAGTTGTCACAAATCTGTCGTAAATTGACTAAACTGTCACAAAACCGTCACAAAAACCGTCGCTAATAAGCTCGTAACAAAAAATACCGTCACTAATACCGTCGTTATTTAGGTATTTTTTTATAGTGAGATGGAAGAATTTCCGTAGAGGCTGTGATGAATCATTTACAAGAGGCTGGGCTTAACCATATGAATCTTACGCGGTTACTAGGAGATGGATTAGGTTCAACCACTGAGATGACAAAAAGAAAACTAATTTGGGTGGCAACTAAAGTTCAACTTGTTGTTGATTGTTATCCAACATGGGGGGATGACGTTATCATTGATAACGGGATTGTTCCCTCAGGAAAAAACTATATGCGACGTGATTCTGTAATCCGTGACTGCAAAACAGGTCAGACTTTGATAAGAGCATCAAGTAATTGGGTAATCATGAATAAAGAGAGAAGAAGATTGTCGAGAATACCAGAAGAAGTTCGAGCAGCGATGAGCCCATATTTGATGGACGCAACACCTATTATTGAAGACGACACTAACAAGCTACAAAAACTCGATGACGACACATCCAATTATGTGGTGTCAGGGTTGAAGCCAAGATGGAGTGACCTAGACATTAACCAACATGTTAACAATGCGAAGTACATCGGTTGGGTACTTGAAAGTGCCCCTCCTTCGGTTCTTGAAAATCATAAGATTTCGCGTGTGACAATGGAATATAGGAGGGAGTGCCATAGGGATGATAAGTTAGATTCCTTGACTGCCGTATGTGGGGGTGTTGATGGCGACTTTTCCGGGTTGAGAAAGGTTGAGTGTAACCATATGCTCAGGCTTAATGTTGGTGCTGAGGTCATGAAAGCACGAACTGAATGGAGACCGAGAAGCAATTTTTAGAAGCTATAGATTACGTTAAAAATCTGTAAATGAATATTAGAATTTCATTTGTTCTTTGTAATTACATCTAACTATTTGAGATTAGCAATTGCATATATCCTTTTAGCTTCTAGGCCAGGAGTTTATCGGGTATAATCAAGTATAACAGATTTTATAATAACTCTATATTCATGTTTTTTCGTTACTGTCCCAATTTTAAAGGGAAATGATTTGTCATTGTGGGTTACATTCTTCGAAGTTTCGAACAAATATTATCTAACAACGAATCCATGGTTAGTCTCCAAAGTCTTAATATAAAACAATTTCTGACTAAGGTACGTACCCATTTTAAGCTTTATTACAGCAAATAAACTCTACCAACTTGAAGACTTGGCCTTGGTTAGTGTATTTTCCCTCGTTAACTCTAGAATTGTGTTCACTCCAATTTCAATAAAACCGTGAAAGGTGGTTCAAGTTGCAGACGCGGTCTTCCCTCGAAAGAGTTCTTCAATAGCCCACTTTATAATCTATTCATCCTAAGAGACACGTCGTCCAAGAAACTCGCTTTCGATATATAGGTAACTCCCAAATTATCTTAGAGAACTCACATTGCAAGAAGAACTAATGGTTTGCTAGCTACTGCTTCTTCAAGAGATACAGGACAACCTTTGGTTAATGTCCTACAATCCGCGCGAAACATTTCTTTATTGAAATGAAACTCCATTTTCAGTAAAATACATCTCTCGAATCAGTGTCAATGTATCGAAAGTAAATGTAAAATATAACCAAAAACTAATACGTACAGTAGAATTTATCATGTATAACCACAAACGGAAAGATTCAAACAATCATGTTTTGTGCGCGTCCTAAAAGAAACAGACAGTCAAGTTTGGTTGATTTAGTTTTTTTCTATTAATTTCCGTACGTCATTATTCTTCATACAAATTTTAAAACATAGTAATTAGTTTGATGTCACCAAATTACATCACATATAACTATTTAATCAATTGATATCATGTTCTATTAGAACTCTTTGTATTATCGGTCACTTTATTTTAGCTGCAAAATAGGTTTGGCGGCTGCTTTTGTTATTTGTTTATAGTCGGGTTCAACTTCATTTTGCTCTTGAGCCTTAAGACTAAGATCGCATTGATCTAGACGTGTGAGGATATAAGTATAGGGGGTATAAGGACTAGGATTAAGGCTATCGAAGAAAAGTGATTTTGAGTTTGAGAATGCACAGGTTGCAATTGTAACAATTTTTTTCGTGATTTTGCAGCATTAGATCGTTCATTATTATGTGATACAACTTTATTTCTGATTTCTTTATCATCAGAATCTTGTTATAAGCCAAAATGGAGGTTGTTGTTCCATGTTTAATACTTTATTATCATTAATAAAACACACATGTACACTAAAAAAAAAAAAAATTTTAGAAGGGTTGGAAGACATGGTTTCAACTACGGTTGGAACTGCACTTAGAACTTCGCTGTGTGGGTTTCCAAAAAACTTAGGGTTTCTTTGATAAATAGAAAGAGAGAGAGAATTATTCTGATAATTGTGATTGATTTGGAATAATAAAAGAGTTTAGTATAAATAGCAATAAAGACCAAATCTTTTTGTAATTAGAAATAGATATACTCAAATCACTTTAGAAACAGAATTTTGCCAAAATTAAGGAAATTTCTTATCAACAGAATTTTTCAAAATTTAAACACAAAGAAATCACGAAGTAAACAGTTTTTCAGAAAGATAAATCAAGCAATAAATAAAGATCAACATTCCTTGTAAACAGATATACCCAAAATTTAGAATTCTAAGTAGTTGAAGATTTCGAGGAAATTTTTGACTTGATTCAAGATAAAAAGCAATTAAAAAGATATCTAACTTTTAGGAAAACAAAAATCTAGCAATTTACTCAAGAAAATATGTTTATCAAAGAATAACTCTAATAAAGATTAAATTTTAGGAGCTTATATTGAGCCAATCCGTTTTTATCTCTACACAAAAACTAGTTTGATGATCTCAGCAAGGAAAGAGTATAAGTGATGTAAAAAATAACAAGACTTTGTCTTGGATTTTTCATTCTAGAGTGTTAGGACAATCACTGAATTTTTCAGTATTCTGAGGAGGAGGTTTCAACTGGTGTTGCAACTGAGCTTGCAACCAGAATTATTAGCATGTGGTTTCAACTGGGGTTGCAACTTAACATGCAACCACTGTGTAAAAAGTGCACTTTGTGCTTGCAACTCTATTACCAGAGAGGTTTTAAGACAAATTACCTCACATCTGTTTTTGAGACACCAAAAAGCGGCTTTTTCAAAACAAAAACATCATAGCTCAAGTAAGACTTAACCATAGAAATAAAAATTATTGAAGGTACTCAATACAGACATATTTAGCAAGAATATTCAATTAGATTGATAATGACATACCCCTATGTCACTTCTTAATGATTCAAACTTGTTTGTATCAAGGGGTTTTGTGAAAATATCTGCTAATTGTCTTTCAGTTGAAACATGTTCTAAAATTAAGCTTTTTCTTTCAACAAGTTCTCTGATAAAATGATGCCTTAGGTCTATGTGTTTAGTTCTGGAATGTTGAACTGGATTCTTTGCTAAATCTATAGCACTTTTGTATCACAAAACAGAGTTAATATTTCTTGCTTAACATTATAATCATTTAGCATCTGTTTCATCCAAATAAGTTGAGTACATCCACTTCCAGCTGCAATATATTCTGCCTCAGCAGTAGATAAAGAGATGCAATTTTGCTTTTTACTAAACCATGAAACAAGGTTGTTTCCAAAATAAAAACAACCACCAGAAGTACTCTTTCTATCATCTATGTTTCCTGCCCAATCTGCATCACAGTAGCCACTAAGAAAATGGTTTGTATCTTTAGAATACCATAGGCCTATGTGAACTGTTCCTTTTACATACCTTAAAATTCTTTTAACAGCTAGAAGGTGAGGTTCTAGAGAATTTGCCTGATACCTGGCACAAACTCCTACACTTAAGCAAAGGTCTGGTCTACTAGCAGTTAAATACAGCAAACTTCCAATCATGGATCTATAAAGACTGGGACAGACACTTTTTCCTTTATCATTTTTAGACAGTTTAAGAGTAGTACTCATAGGGGTTCTCTTCTCTTTACTCTCACTCAGACCAAACTTCTTAACAAGATTGTCTGCATACTTACTTTGACATAGAAAAATGTCTTTTTCATTCTGTTTAACTTGCAATCCTAGAAAGTAAGTTAGTTCACCTCCACCACTCATTTCAAATTCATTCTTCATATCAGAAATGAATTCTTCTATCCTTTTATTAGAAGTAGAGCCAAAAACAATGTCATCAACATAGATTTGAGCAATTATTATGTCCTTTGTGGTTTTCTTAGTAAACAAAGTTTTATCAACTCCCCCTCTGTTAAAACCTTTTTCAATCAAGTACTTGGTTAATCTATCATAACAAGCTCTAGGAGCTTACTTTAGACCATACAAGGCCTTTTTCAGCAGATAAACATGTTCTGGAAATTTAGGATCTTCAAAACCCTTAGGTTGACAAACATAAACCTCTTCATTAATCACACCATTCAGAAAAGCACTCTTAATGTCAAGTTGAAACAATTTAAAATCATACAGACATGCAAGAGAAAGTAGCATTCTAATGGATTCAATTCTAGCTACAGGAGCAAAGGTTTCATCAAAATCAATTCCCTCAATTTGTGTATAACCCTGAGCTACCAACCTAGCTTTATTCCTGATAATCACTCCATCCTCATCACTTTTATTTCTAAAAATCCATTTAGTCTCTATAACATTTTTATTAGAAGATCTGGGTACTAAAGTCCATACATCATTTCTCTCAAATTGAGACAATTCATCCTGCATAGCTAAAATCCATTCACTATCTTCTAGAGCTTCTTTTATATTCTTAGGTTCTAACTGAGAAATATAACAAGCAAAGTGAACAACATTATTTCTTTTACCTCTGGTTTTCATACCTGAACCTACTTCTCCTATGACATTGTCAAGAGAATGATTTTTCTGAGTCCTTACATAGCGAGGCCTGCTAGTTGACTGAACATGAGAACTTTCTTCTTCTTCTTCAGACTCAGCAGCATTCCGGGTTTCAACCTCGGTTTCAACTTCAGTTCCAACTGGACTTCCAACCACTGTTGGACTGCTTGTTTGCTGACTTTCTTCAGTTTCTTTTCCTGTCATATCTGACTCTTCATCATCACCTGTAGTCTCATTCACATCTTTTGAGTCATCAAATAACACATTATAAGATTCCATAACACAGTTTGTTCTTTGATTAAAGACTCTAAAGGCTCTACTATTCTGAGCATAACCAAGAAAGATTCCTTTATCACTCTTAGAGTCAAATTTACCAAGATGTTCTCTATCTCTAAGAATGTAACAAACACACCCAAAAACTTGAAAATACTTAACATTGGGTTTTCTACCTTTCCATATTTCATAAGCAGTCATGGAAGTTCCTTTAGTAATGTAAACTCTATTAACAATATGACAGGCAGTGTTAACAGCTTCAGCCCAAAATCTGTTGGCAAGTTTCTTAGAGTTAAGCATGACTCTAGCCATTTCCTGAATGGTTCTATTTTTTCTTTCAACTATGCCATTTTGCTGTGGAGTCTTAGGAGCAGAGAACTCATGACTTATACCTAAGGAGTTGCAAAATTCTCTAAACTTACTGTTTTCAAATTCTGTTCCATGATCACTTCTTACCCTAGCAATGTTGCCACTGGTTGTACCTTTTTCAAGTTGTAGTTTTAAGCACAAAGTTTTAAAGAGATCAAAAGTTTCAGATTTATCTTTTAAGAAAACTACCCAAGAGTATCTAGAGAAATCATCTACAACAACTAAAATGTACTTCTTGCCACCTATACTAGCAGTTTGCATAGGACCCATTAAGTCAATATGAAGAAGTTCAAGGACTCTCTTAGTGTAGATTTGACTTATACTTTTGTGAATACTCTTAGTTTGTTTGCCAACTGCACAGTCACCATAGACACTTTGAGTTTTAGCACTTAGTTTAGGAATACCTCTTATCAACTCTTCTCTAACAAGCTTATCTAAGGTTTTGTAGTTCACATGACCAAGCCTTTTATGCCAAATATCAAAATTATTAGTGATAGCTTGATTACACCTATTCTGAGGCAATTCTTTTTCAGCTTTTTCAAACACATAACAGCTGTTTGTTGATCTAATTCCAGTCATGACCACATCATTGTTAAGATCAGTAATTAGACACTTATCTTTGTTAAACTTGACAATCATCTTGTTATCACATAGTTGACTAATACTGATAAGATTAGCTTTTAGACCATCTACCAGAAAAACATCATCAATATTAGGCATTCCAGGTTTGTTTAAGGTACATTTACCAACAATTCTACCAGTATCTCCTCCTCCAAACACAACAGTGTTCCCTGTGAGATTAGTGACATTTTTTAGGAAACTTGCAGTACCTGTCACGTGCTTAGAGCAACCACTGTCAAAATACCAATCATTAGAAGTAACAGGATTCAAGGAAGTAATGACAGCTTTATTATTAGCAATAGAGGTAGATTTTTCTTTAGCAATCCAGACCCAGTTCAATTTTTTATTGATAGAAGCCAACCAGGTCTTCTGAGAAATGTACCTTCTGTTCTTCTTTAAATAACACTGGATTTCTACATGACCAGATCTTTTACAGAAGTTACACAGTTTAGCTCTAAAAGTAGATTTAACCTCATAGCTATTCAGTTTATTTTTGGTTGCAACTGTGGTTGCATCTCTAGTTGCAGCTGTACTTCTAACCTTCTTCTCAAAAACTTGAGTTTTATTCCTGGTTACAACCTTGGTTGCAACTGAGCTTCTAACCTTATAGTTAAACTTATTAAAAACCTGAGTTTTAGCTTTAGCAACAGCTTCAATAAAGGTGGTTTTTCCTGTACTCTTACCACCATAGTAACCTAGACCACTGATATCTTTAGAGCCTCTAGAATATGACAGCATGTCATCTAATTTTTCTGAAGCAGAAACATTCATCAGTTTTATTTTCTTTTTAGTTTCAGTAAGTTCAGCCAGTTGTAAGTTAAGCTTCTCAGTAAGACTTTTAACCTCATCCTTTAGATTAACATTAAGTTTGCTTATGATCAAGGATTGTTTACTCAGACATTTATACTTTTCATAAAGAACAAGATATTGCTGAGAAATGTCTTCATCAGAAGGTTCTTCCTCATCACTGCTGTAGGTTTCAAGAGCAGTTGTAACTATGGTTGAAACATGTTCACAGTCACTTTCATAAGTAGGTTCTTTTTCAGTGATTATTCCCATAAAATTAACAAAATTAGAATCATCATCTTCATCACTGTTGCTCTCAGAATCACTATCACTATGAGTGGTTAAATAAGCATTTTTGTTCCTTTTTAAAGTATTTGCACACTCAGCCTGAATATGACCAAAACCTCTACATTCTCTACACTGAATCTCTTTAGGCTTATAATCTTTGTTATCCTTCTCTTTAGAATTCCACTTTCCTGTAGAGTTATTATTGAACCTGGATTCTGTCTTAAATTGGTTATCCCTTTTCTGAAAGTTTTTAGAAGAACCAGTATCATCCTCTTTTCTCTTATAAAACTTTTTGAAAACCTTTTTAGCAAAGAAAGCTAGCTGTTCTTCATCACTCATTTTATCACAGACATTAGGTTCAGATTTCTTAGCCTGAAATGCTATTCCCTTTTCTGGTCTTTTATGTTTAAAAAATTTCAGCTCATGAGTGCTTAGATTTCCTATAAGTTCTTCAAGTTTAAGATTATCTAAGTCTGTTGATTCTTCAATAGCTGTAACTTTTATTTCAAACCTTTCTGGGAGTGACATAAGAGTTTTCTTAACAAGTTTAGCATCACTGTATTTTTCACCTAAGGTTCCAGCTTGATGACCAATGTGGCAGATTCTACCATTAAATTGTTCAATGTTTTCATCTTCCTCCATTCTTAGGTTTTCAAATTGAGTAGTTAACTGTTGAAGTTTGAAAGCTTTTACTTTAGTAGTTCCTTCAAAAGTAACTTGCAAAATATCCCATGCCTCTTTGGCAGTTTCACAGTGAGAGATATACCTGAATACACTGAGAGTTACACCAGCAAAAATCAAGTTTATGGCTGTTGAGTTGGCACTTGATTTTCTGTCTTCATCAGCAGACCATCTGTTTTCAGGTATAAAAACCAGTTCTCCTTCACTATCAATGGCAGTTGGAGCCTCCCATCCATACATCACAGTTTTCCATGCATGTTCATTCTGGTGTTTGATAAAGGACCTCATTCTGATCTTCCATACTCCATAGTTTACTCCTCCTTCAAGCAATGGAGGTTTGTTGAAAGCGTTTCCTTCCCTCATTAAGTCCATTTTTACTAGAACACAGGATCCACACTAAGTAAGGTCTAGTGTAAAGCTCTGATACCAATTGAAATTCCTATCCGCTGTTCTAGTTGCAGTTTTGCAGTAAGGTTCCAAGTGAGGTTGCAACCACAGTTAGAACCTAGTGTATTAAATGGACAGAACTGTAAAAAGTTAAATGTACTTAAAATAGATCACAAGAACATTTAACAACGGAGTTCACCTAACTAGGCTACGTCTCCGGGGCACTTACCCAGATTATGATATTATAAAAGCTTACAATATAGGACTCAAGTCTTAATGAAAAACTCTCAGAATCCCTCTTGCTTTTTCTGCCTATCTCTATATTGCTCCTACTCTATAACTATCACGTATAAATCAATGGCATCCCACCATTGTTTCCTTTTTAAAAGCTCACGTGTATTCTCTCAAGAATGGGTTCTTTATAGTTTAGAACACACACCTTTTTACAAGCTAAGTTATTAACTATTTATAAGTAAAAACAATCTTCTTGCTTCAAGATCTTTTATGATTGCTTTTGACTTCTTTTGATTGGCTTCAATCTCTCCATATTGCACGTCTGCCTTTTGTAGGATTGACATCAATCTTCATAAGTTAATACCTGTTAAAATAACTAGCTTGGAAATAGGAGTTAATCTTTTCCTTTAACTAGGAAACATATAAGGATAATATCTTTTAGAGATAATATCTTTTCATAAACATATGAAACATCCAACTCCATATAACAATCAATCTTTAAACGTATCTTTACTGAATATATAAAGATCAAAGATTGAAACAAGTGATAAGGACAAACATAAGAATAGAGATCATATTTAAAAGGAAACATAACCTTATAAACTTATCTCTTTATATCTTTTAGAAAACATCTTTCCTTAACACTTTGATATTCTCAATATTCTCAATTTACGCATATTAAACCTTTAAGATCATATGAGAATATATCCTGCATACTGTAGAACAAATATTAATCAGTAAAGAACAGTTATGCAGTTTTACAGAACTAGACAGAATTCTGCTGAACAGCAGGTTGCAACTGAGGTTGCAACATTACTTAAAACCACCAACGCTGTCTAAGCAGGTTGTAACTGAGGTTGTAACTGAGCTTGAAACCTAATACTACTGTCTTAGTTCTTAACAACAGTTAGGATTATTTAGTGAAAACCAATAGACAACAAATATTATTTAGAACAGAAATCTGGTCCTAACATATTCATCCTAAGAGACACGTCGTCCAAGAAACTCGCTTTCGATATACAGGTAACTCCCAAATTATCTTAGAGAACTCACATTGCAAGAAGAACTAATAGTTTGCTAGCTACTGCTTCTTCAAGAGATACAGGACAACCTTTGGTTAATGTCCTACAATCCGCGCGAAACATTTCTTTATTGAAATGAAACTCCATTTTCAGTAAAATACATCTCTCGAATCAGTGTCAATGTATCGAAAGTAAATGTAAAATATAACCAAAAACTAATACGTACAGTAGAATTTATCATGTATAACCACAAACGGAAAGATTCAAACAATCATGTTTTGTGCGCGTCCAAAAGAAACAGACAGTCAAGTTTGGTTGATTTAGTTTTTTTCTATTAATTTCCGTACGTCATTATTCTTCATACAAATTTTAAAACATAGTAATTAGTTTGATGTCACCAAATTACATCACATATAACTATTTAATCAATTGATATCATGTTCTATTAGAACTCTTTGTATTATCGGTCACTTTATTTTAGCTGCAAAATAGGTTTGGCGGCTGCTTTTGTTATTTGTTTATAGTCGGGTTCAACTTCATTTTGCTCTTGAGCCTTAAGACTAAGATCGCATTGATCTAGGCGTGTGAGGATATAAGTATAGGGGGTATAAGGACTAGGATTAAGGCTATCGAAGAAAAGTGATTTTGAGTTTGAGAATGCACAGGTTGCAATTGTAACAATTTTTTTCGTGATTTTGCAGCATTAGATCGTTCATTATTATGTGATACAACTTTATTTCTGATTTCTTTATCATTAGAATCTTGTTATAAGCAAAAATGGAGGTTGTTGTTCCATGTTTAATACTTTATTATCATTAATAAAACACACATGTACACTAAAAAAAAAAAAGTTTGATGTCACCAAATTACATCACATATAACTATTTAATCAATTTATATCATTTTCTATGTAACATGTTTGTTAATGTCGGTTACAAGAGTTTTCATAGTTCTTTTAGATATATCATAAAGATAAATCCATAGTTCGGTAATTGTTTTGAAACTTTGAAAAAAAAAATGTGTACAGTATTTCATTGCATAACAAAACTTATATATATAAAACATAATAGTTAGCACCATAGTATTACTACGTCCACTATCAGCGTTGATCAATTCCCAATTACAGATAGGGGGTAATTGTTATACAGATAAATAAATAAAACTATTTAAGAAAAACTATCCAATTTTATTCTATACAAGAATACTATAGATATACAGGTTAAAAACAGTGGCATGACTTCACCTATATGGCCAATTCTCAATAAAGGGGCGCTGATTATGGAATATTATAATATTGACTCACTCAAATAATAGGAAAATCCACCACTATATAATGGTTTCCTAAACAACATATTTCTTCATCCTAAAATCTCTCTTCAGCTCTCTCTGTCAAAACAATTTTAAACATGGCCTCTACTGGTACAATAGTTCCAATGCCATCAATCCCTTTTCCAGTCCAAACCTCAAAATCTGCCCTTGTAAGAAGTTTATACTTTAAAACTAATGTGCGGAACCCTACCAAGATAAACAGCAAATCTTTAAAGACTAGGGATGGTGAGGTTTCATCGCCTTCTTCTTCATCGTCATCCTCGTCCGTAAGTTTTTTGAAGCAACTTACGGATTGGAATACGACCTTTAGTCCCATTAAAATATTCGAAGATACCAAGCAAACACATATAAACGATGACAATGATATGCTCGTTGGAAGGCTTGTAGAGAACGGTCTTGTTTTTAGACAAAACTTCTCAATTAGATCATACGAAATAGGGGCTGATGGTACGGTGTCTTTGGAGGCTTTGATGAATCAGTTGCAAGAAGCGGGGCTTAACCACCTGAAGCTTGCAGGGCTTCTTGGTGACGGGCTTGGCTCAACTCCCGAAATGACTAAAAGAAAGCTAATTTGGGTTGCCACAAAAGTACAACTTGCGATTGATTCTTATCCAACGTGGGGCGATGATGTTGTTATTGACAACTGGATAGTTCACTCAGGGAAAAACTGTATGCGTCGCGATTCTGTAATCCGGGATGCTAAAACTGGCAAAGCCTTAATAAGGGCATCAAGTAACTGGGTGATAATGAATAAGGAGACGCGTAGATTGTCAAGAATCCCTGAAGAAGTTCGAGAAGAAATGAGTCCGTATTTAAAGGATGCAACACCTATCATAAACGACGATGCCATGAAGCTACAAAAACTTGACAAAGACACGTCTGATTCTATCGTAACAGGGCTAAAGCCAAGGTGGGGTGATCTAGACATTAACCAACATGTTAACAATTCAAAGTATATTGGTTGGGTTCTTGAGAGCGCACCGTCTTCGATTTTCGAAAATCATGAGATTTCACATGTGACTATGGAATACAGAAGAGAATGCCATCGAGACTCTGAATTAGAATCCTTAACTAATGTATGTGGTGGTGGTGTCAAGGAATTATCTCATTTTGGTAATGTTGAATGCAACCATATGCTGAAGCTTGCAAGTGGTGCAGAGGTGATGAAAGCGAGAACTGAATGGAGGCCGAGAAAAAGTGGCACTCTTGAAAACCTTTAATTTTTTAAAAGAAAATCGCTAGACGTAGTATAAACGAATTGTGAACAATATTCTTTTATTCATCTAAATTCTTAATCCAGATGTAACTTTTGTAAATCTTATCATTGATTATTTCTTTTAACCAACAAGCGGAGTTAAACAGTCTTACTGAATTGTAAGATAAAATAACATGATTTTGTCGGTGGTGTCTCTACGCATATATATTATATACGATATTTATTAGTTTAGATTGAATGCAAACTGGCAATTGTCACCTATGTAACACACAAAGCACGCACATTATTTTATTTTGCAATTATTAAATGTATGGAAATTAATAAATGTGGTCACTTCGAACTAATTGAAGAGAAAATAATCGACTGTGTGAAACAGACGATGATGCGGTCAACAGTCAATTATGGTTGGTTTGTTTATTTTAATTACGTTCAAGTCAATAACATCATATGCATTAAGTTTAAGTTCAACTATATCACGCCAGTTTTTCACTACCATCCTTTAGTTCCCCTTTTTGTTATTTTTTGTGAAATAGGTAGAGTTTAGATGTAAAACAATATATACCCAAATACCCAATCTTTTTTCTGAATGTTTTAATTAATAAAAGATCTCCTTGACAAAGATCGTCTCCATAACGCACATAAAAGGTCGGCAACGTTGCTAGGTGCCAGAAATGTATAAATAAAATAAAAAAAAGGTTGTTCAAGATACCGAATTTGATTTTGATAATCCAATTTTCTTTTTTAATTGAGGGTGGTGGATACCCACTAATTTCCAGTGGCAAAATGCCTAATTACAATAGAAAATATTGAAACCGAAAGGTGCAATCAAGACAGAAGAATACACACTATAAGAAAGAAGAAAATAAGAGACCGAAATTCGGACACAAAACCTGAATCCGTCTCTAAATAGGAGAATTAGTAACCATTTTTTTATTTATTTTTTGCGTTTCTAAAGATACATAATTAGAGACTAATTTTATTTTTCCCCTAAGCCTAAGTATTTAACGACCCAAAAAAATGGTTGTCAAATAGAATATAGTACTAACATTAGAGTACTACGTTATTATGTAATATCTTTTGACACAAAATAATTTTGCTCCCTTTGTGTTGGTATTAGATTGTTTTTATAAACCAATTTTTATGTTTTAGGTCTCCATATTATATAGATTTCGAGACAAAATAATTATTTTAATTCCTATATTTATCTTCTTCTTCTTTTGGCAGAAACACAACTTTTATTAAGCTGCAAATAATAGTAGCGTAAAAACAAAATCCGATCAAAAACCGATAAAAATACACTGAAACATTTGTTCCTAGACTTGCTCTGCTAAGGAGAAAAGAAACTAGTTCACATTTTCACTTTAAACTATCAAAATCAAGAGTAAATGAGCCTTGAAACCTCCTTTTTTTCTTCTTATAACCCCTCTACTTATATCACTCTTATATCTCCGGATCAAAGTGATCAAAAAAGGAGCTTTTAGACAATTCCTATATTTATCATTTCAAGACGGATTTAGAAGTTATCTCTAATTTTTGGTCTCCAAAACTCTTGTGTTATAGTGATTTGACCACCTTTAAAATTCATTGTATTTATAGAAACAGTACCTAGAGTTTGATACTCCCATATATAAAATTAAATATTGGCCAATGATACCTTGGTAGATGACCCATAAAGGGATTTTATTTATTTATTTTTAAAAAGTAAGCTTGTTATTGACTAGAACTCCAAATGACCTCTTCCACAACGTGGGAAGAGAGCTCAAAACTGAATGAGATCCGACAAAAGCATAACACGTCGGTCCGTAATTAAAGGGGACCTTTTAATTAAGGTGGTTAGGTTTTCATTCTTCATATCACTTCCATGATCATCTGAAACTAATTCAACAGCCATAAACTATAAACAATATGTTTAATATAAGAAATCAATTTAGACACTGCATAATTTTTTACGTGTAGATTGTATTACGATCCCATTCACAATATAAGATCGTATTACTTAAAAGAACAATACTAGTATAACTATTAATCATGCCCGTGAATAATTATAAAATAATTGATCTTTATCTCTGTTTTAAAATTCGCGCTACATAGCGCTACGTAACGCGAAATAACGTTTTTTTGGTAAAAAAACGCAACGAAAAATCACGTTTTTGGGTGGAATTGCGCTAAAATCGCGATATAGGGGACCAAAAGCGCAAAAAGCGCGAAATTCTGGACCAAAAGCGTAAATAGCGAGTTAGAAAAAAAAAACAGCGGATCTAAATAATTAATATATATTGTGTAATTTTCATAAAAGTGTCTGCAGTCTAGATGGTTGAGATAGTGCTATAATTTTCAGCAGACCCAAGTTCGAAACTCGCCAACAACAATTTTTTTTTTGATTTCTTTTTATTACTATCTAATATAACTATACATTTATTTTTATTTTTGTTATATATTCTAAATTTTAGTGCATATTTAGGCAAAAAAAAATACACCGCAAAGAGCTATATAGCAGCGCTTTTAGCGTTTCTCTCGAAAAAACGCTACGATAGCGATAACGCTATTTAAAACACTGATCTTTATACAAACTTTTACTCAAATTTTTGCTTCTTGCGTAAATAAACTGCTAAAAGTTGGTTAGATATATGCAAATAATATCGTCTTGCCATGATCCCTATATGCATAAATGCACCTATTAGTAATTTCCTAATGAATATGAAGAGCTTCTTCGTATAGCCACTTAGGGTTTACTTTGACTGTACCTAAAGTTTGAGACCACATGCATGATATCCTTGCCAACGACATCACTCTAAGTGGCTAATATAAATAAATAAGAAATGGTCTTGTTGATATTTTTTATTAAAAAGGTAATAGCCATAACATGCTGTCAAGCCGGCCCTAGTATAAGGCCAAACAGCCATTAAGCTTAGCTGCTCCTAAGATCGATGAGCGTCAAAAAAAATCGTAATTTTAGTTAATAAATAGAATAAAACAGTAAATGTGTATATATATAAACTTGGTCAATATTTTACATAAATTTAAGTTTGGTCCAATGGTAAATCTTCTTATTTAAATTCTTAAGTTTGATCCCAATGGTGTTTAATTTTTTACTCTAATTTTTAGCACTTAAACTAAAAAAGACTAAATTAGCTAGTAACGGTTGAACTCTATTATCTAAGTAACTTAAAACACTCAATTTAAACATTTTAATAATAAGGTTTGTTGATACATAAGCTACATTTTTAATAGAGGTATATTAGATTTTCTAGAGAGAGAAAGAGAGAGACGACTAGGGTAAAAAACCCTAGCCGCCGATGTCTGCCGCTGAATCCTCTCCGGTCAGAGATAAACCCACCATAATAAAACGTAATCCCCAATGTATGTCTCCGGATCCTCCTCCTATGAAGTCCTTTGCAGCAATTGTAAGTATGCAGCCAAAGAAACCTAAAATAACATTAAAAGATGTAGGGTGTTATAAAGGTGAACCATTAATAAATTTCTCTATGGAAGATGTAAAACAGCTATCGGAACCGTTTAAGTATACTCTAGTAGGAAAGTTTACACATGGTAGACCGGAAGTGGAGATGATAAGGAAATTATTCGGAAAGCTTGACTTAAAATCAAATTATAATATAGGTGTTTTAGACCATAAACATATATTGATTCGATGCTTTCACGAAGAAGATTTTACAAGAATTTGGTTAAAAAAAATCTGGTATATAGAAAATTTTCCAATGCGTGTTTTTAAGTGGACCTATGATTTCGATCCAGAGTTTGAGACACCGGTAGCCCCTGTTTGGATCAATTTACCAAAACTGCCCATTCATTTATATAATAATACCAGTATTTTTTCTATAGCTAGGGCTTTTGGAAATCCGTTAAGAGTAGATGAACCTACTTCAAAACTTACAAGGCCTAGCTTAGCAAGGATATGTGTTGAGGTTGATCTTAGTGTGAAGCTAGTTGAAAGAGTAAGAATTGGTTATGGTGATGATAATGATGTGGGGTTTTGGCAATATTGTGAATATGAAGAATTACCTAATTATTGCAGTTTTTGTTACAAACAAGGTCACACCATTAACGTATGCAAATTTAAGTATGCTAAAAAAGAAGACAAGACTGATGAAGCAAAAGTGATCAATGAGAAAAAAAGCAAAAAAACTGGTGACAAATTGAACAATATGAGCTATAGAAAGAAGGAAAGTACCAAAGACTGGGTAGCAAGAGCATTTCAAAAAAGCAAAGTAGAGCCAAAAGAAGCTAATGGAGGTTTAAGCAATGCTCCGTCTTTCAAAACAGCAGTTCCTACAAGAGAAGTTGTGTATATTAGTGAGGGTGACAATAAAGAAGAAACAATAGATGAAGAAATTATTTGTGATACTTTGGAAAAAATTATCAATCTTGAGGACAAATAAGAAGAAAATCTCTGCACCAATCAGTATGTAAAAGAGCTTTCTATGGTCTGTTTTTATAATGACAAGACCAAACTGTTAAGTAAAATTATGGAAATCTCTGAAATTGAAGAGTATGAAGAAGAAAGAGAAGAAATTCCTAGACCAACAAAAGAGAATGAAGAAACTGAAGGAAAATGGGAAGTAAATTTATCCAAAAGCCAGAAAAAGAAGCTAAACAAAAAAGAAGAAAATTCAAAAAAACAAGGAAAAGATATGGGTTTAAGATCATCCTCTAATGTGGGGGAAAGAAAAAGGTATAATAAATGATTACATCATTAATATGGAATGTAAGAGGGTTAGGCAATGGGGCTACTTCAAGAAGAATTAAAAAACTCTGTTTGGTAAATAAGATAAAGCTACTTATTTGTATAGAACCTATGGTGGGTAGTGATAAGCTGGAAAGGTACAGAACAAAGTTTGGTTTTGACAAAGCTCTGGGTCATGAGGAGAATAAAATTTGGTTATTTTTCAATGAAGAAACTGAGATGAAAATAGTGAGGCACATAGATCAATGTATGCATCTGGAAATTAAATGGCAAGGCAGTTCTATTTTTCTATCTGTGGTGTATGCCAAGTGTACTATGGGAGAAAGGGTGGCTTTGTGGGACTTTCTGAAACAAAATTTTACTCTAAAGCCATGGTTTGTTACTGGGGATTTCAATACAGTTTCTAAAGAAGAAGATAAAGTAGGTGGTTTACCTATAAATATGAGAGCTGCTAATGATTATCTAAATTGTATAGATGGTATTGGGATGTCAGAAATAAAAGCTAGGGGTTCTAAATTTACTTGGTGGAACAAAAGAAGTGGAAATGGTACTATTTTTGAGAGAATTGATAAAGTATGCCTTAATATTGCTGGGGTTAATCTTTTTAGTTCTGTTTCTTTGGAGCATTTGAGTAAAACAAACTCTGATCATAGTCCACTTCTTCTTACTATGAAAACAGAGATAGATATGAATCCTAGAAGGTTTATTTTTCAAAAGTTCTGGACTAAACATCATGAATTTATCAAGATAGTCAGAAATAATTGGAAAGTGTTTTATAAAGGGAATGCTTTATACTCTTTGGTCAATAATCTCAAACTACTGAAAAAAGAACTTATTGATTGGAATAAAAGTACCTTTGGGAATATTTTCCAAGAAGTGATAGAAGCTGAAGATGAGGCTTTAAGAGTGGAAAATATATTTGAAGATGATCCAAGCCCTGCAAATAGAGAGGTGTTAATGAAAGCTAAAGCTCAGCTAAATTACAGGGTAAAAATTGAAGAAGATTTCTGGGCTCAAAAAGCCAATCTTAGATGGGCTAAAGAAGGTGATGCAAATACAAAAAAATTTCATGGAGTGGTCAAAAAAAGAAGATATAAAAGTATAATCACCTCCATTTCAAATTCTCAAGGTACTCTATTGACAGGAAAAAATGATATTCAAGATGAAGCAGTAAGTTTTTTCAAAAGCCTTCTTGCTGCAAATTCTACCCCTAAGAGTTTAATTTATAAAAGTTTAGAGTGTGTTACAAGGGTAATTTCTGATGAAGACAATGATAATCTTACTAAAGATCCTACTTTTGATGAAGTAAAAAGTGCTATTTGGGAGTTAAACAAGAGTAGTGCTCCTGGTATTGATGGCTTTAATGGTCATTTCTTCACAGTTTGTTGGGATATTATTAGTAAAGATCTATTTCAAGCAGTTTTACAATTTTTCTCAGGTGCAACTTTGCCTAAAGCTATGACTACCACAGTTATAGTCCTGATCCCAAAGACTGTTACTCCTACTTCTTTTGCTGATTTCAGACCTATAAGTTTGTGTACCTTCTTCAACAAAGTTATTTCCAAAATTATGTGTTCTAGACTTTCTAAAATTCTGCCTTTGATTATTTCAGAAAATCAAAGTGGGTTTGTGAATAAAAGGGATATAATAGATAATATTCTTTTATCTCAAGAACTTATTTGTAATTTGGATAATAAAAGCAGTGGAAGCAGTTTAGCTTTAAAGCTAGACATGAAAAAAGCTTATGATAAGATTTCATGGCATTTCTTAATTTCTACTCTTAGAAAAATGGGTTTCTCAGAAATTTGGATAGATAGAGTATGGAGACTTATCTCAGAAAATAGTGTGACTGTTCTGGTAAATGGAGCAACAACAGGTTATTTTTCTCCATCAAATGGTCTGAGGCAAGGTGATCCTCTATCTTCAAGTCTCTTTATTATTTGTTCTGAAGTTCTGTCAAGAAATTTAAATGGGTTAGTACAAAATAGATGGTGGAAGGGATTTAAAGCTCCAGTTGGTAGCCCTATTATTACTCACTTAGCATTTGCAGATGATTTTATAATTTTTTCAGCTGCAAATACAAGTTCAGTAAAATGTGTGAAAAGTGTCCTGGACATGTATAATAATGACTCAGGCCAAGAAATTAGTATTGATAAGAGTTTTGTCTATATTTCTAAAAGTGTAAGTAAAGTTCAGAAAGAAATAGTGAGCAAGTTGTTAAGTATAAGGTGTAAAAAACCCCCTTTTACTTATCTGGGTTGCAAAATTTATTCTGGAAGGAAAAAATGTATTAATTTTCATGAATTGATACTAAAAGTCAGAAAGAAGCTGTCTGGGTGGAAAGTTCAGTATCTTAATATGGGGGGAAAGTTGATTCTTATTAAGCATGTCTTAAATTCCATTCCTATATATACATTAGCAGCTATGGATCCTCCAAAACAGGTTATAAAGGAGATTGAAAAAATTATGGCAAACTTTCTATGGGGGGAAAAAGATGGAAAAATTAAGCATCACTGGGTAAAATGGAAAAATATATGCAGAAAAGAGGAAGAAGATGGTTTGGGATTAAGAAGTATGAAAGATATTGTTGCTGCTTATTCTATGAAGCTGTGGTGGAAACTCAGAACTTCTAACTCCTTGTGGGCTAATTTTATGATAGCTAAATATTGTAAAAAAGCACACCCTGTTGAGGCAAAAGCTAGAAAAGGGAATAATTCATGGTCTAGAATGCTGCTAGTTAGAGAAAAGGTAGAAGAAAGTATGCAATGGATTGTGGGAGATGGAAATATCTCTGTCAATTTAGACAATTGGTTGGGCACTGGTAAAATAAATGACGAAAACATTCCAAATAGTCTACTGGTTAAAGATTTGATGCTAAATGGTAAGTGGGACAGTAAAATTATAAATGAGTTAATTCCTCTTCATCTTAGACAGTTGTTTAAAGAAGATTTTAAAGCTAATATGTTTGGAAAAGATGAAATTATATGGAACAAAGAGGTTCTGGGGAAGTTTTCTTTCAAGACAGCTTGGGAAAATATCAGAGAAAAGTATGAAGAAGTCTGGTTTAATAAGTATAAGTGGGACAAAGCTCTACCTTTGAAAATAACCTGTTTTGTGTGGAAAATGTTCAATAAATCTTTACCCCTAGACTCTACAGTCAGAAAATTTGGGATACAATTAGCTTCAAAATGTGAGTGCTGTGGTAAAAAAGAAGAAAATAGTGAGCATCTATTCAGTTCAGGGAAGATAGCAAAAGAAGTGTGGTCCTATTTTGATGGTTTGTTGGGTATTATCAATACTAATATCAGTATTAAAGGAAGATTTTTAACATGGTGGTCTACATCTAGAAAAGTTAAAAACAGTATTGAATCTTTTCAGCTCAAGGTTTTACCCTCTATTATTGTGTGGGAGATTTGGAAAGCTAGGTGCAACTACAAATTCAACAATATGGAGATGACAGTAAGTTCTATTTGCCTTCAAGCTACTGATATTTTAAAGGTATGTTCCAAGAGTAACAAGATTTTCCCTACTATCTGGAACATAAATGATATATTCACAACAGAGAAGGCTGTTAAACTTAAGAAAGCCACTATAGTAAAATGGTTAAATCCACCAGTGGGGTATGAAAAGATAAACACTGATGGGTGCTACAAATCCTCCTCGAATACTAGTGGTGTGGGTGGCTTAATAAGAGGACCTAAAGGTAATTTTGTATATGGGTATCAAGCAATGGTGATTAGTAATTCAGCTATAGAAGCTGAAGCAAAAGCTATTCTATTCATGCTTCAATTAACAAATAAAAGGTCTATTATATTGGAAACTGACTCTCTACAAATGGTAAACATTTTAAATAATAATTTATCTGCCCCTTGGCATATTAAAGTGGTTACAGAGGAGATCAAAAATATATTAAAGGGAAGGAATTACCAAGTGGAGCACGTAGTTAGAGAGGCCAATGGAGCAGCAGATGCTTTAGCAAATGATGGATGTATAGAAGGCTTCAAAGAGTTCTACAAAAAGGTTGATTTGTCGCAAAAATTGAAGAACATTATTGATTTAGAATCCAAAGGGCTCCCAAATATTAGGGTTTGATGGGAGAAATGGTGAGAAACAGAGATGAAGGATTGGCGAAGATGAGGAGTGTCTCTCTCCTCACTGTGACGGTTTAGTTGCGAATGAAATGAATTGGGGATCTTCCTACACGTATTAACATAGTCTGTATATTTACACAGGCTAGGTTTAAACTGGTCCTTGAAGTTTTATTTACTTACATAGTAGTTTGTCAAGTTGTAATGTTCATTTATTTGCTACTCTAAGTTTCATTTCTGTTAATGTTAGTGTCAAGTTTTGTAATGGTACTTGGATTTTATATTAATAAAAACGTGGGTATTTTCCCACAACCTTATTTAAAAAAAAAAAAAACTACATTTTTAATAGTTAACATATATTTTTATTTGCCGAATATTTTTCCCAAATTAAGTAAACAAAAAAGTGCCAAATTTTTCACTAGACTTAGGTGCGGAATTTTTAGGGCCGCCCTGCATGCTATTGACCTAGATACACATGCACATTTAGAAAAGAATAAAAAAATTGGGAGGTTGAGGAGTTCCTATTGAAAAATATAGACCGCTATATGAAGTAAATAGACTCGTGGACAAAGACTTAAATGCTAGCAAGTATGAAAATTTTAAAAAAAAAGTGTATGGTAGTTCTACGCTAAACAAAAAATTAGTTCATGATTAATCAAAATTGCTAAATGAATTAATACGATTTAGGAGAACTCTATATTTTACTTTATAGTAAAATTAAAATGTAGTTCAAGTGTATAATATTGGAGAACTCTATATGAACTCTATATTTCCCTTAAATTCATCACTATCTTAACACATCATGCCATACAACATATAGTAAATTCGACATTGCATGTCCATATCATAAACGTTAGTGCGTCCTTGGGAGGTATTATCTTGGCGACTACCATTTGTATTTGGCAAGAAACAAATGCTAGAATTTATACAAACACTATACTTTTTCCCGGTAAAGTCATCAAGGAAACCAGGCAATTGATTACCTCTAGTTTCGATAGAAATTTCAAATGTAACTAATAGTAACAGGAATATTTGTATTTTCAATGTTTAAAGATCAGGACCACATGAGACTAAATGGCAGAATCAGGATTCAATGAGACTAAATGGCAGAATCACGATTCAATTTTTTGGAGGAGGGGGTCGGCGCTTAAAAGCTCAATTGTCTTGTCCATTAATCAAAAAAAATTAAACAACAAAGAAAAACTAACTAAAAATATGAATTTATTATAATTTAACGTTTGTTATTTTATAAATTTTTGCCGTAACACCTAAAAGATGCAATTTAATTGCAATTAGTGGAAAAGTCAAAGAGTAAAAAATACTAATTAAATGGACTGTAAAAAATAATCACCGGATTCAAAATAAGGATCTTATGGACACAAATACTTTATTTTAACCAAATGAACCAAGTTACAATTTATTCATTAAAGTACTATTAATATAAAAAAGTTTAAATATCATAAATTTTTTATATACAAATTATTTTAAAAAAATTCTAAGGTTTCCTACGCAAAAATAAGCGGAAAGGGGCTTATTCCGGCTAAGTTGTTAGTTTTGAATTTTAATTTAAATGATGACTATTTTGGTAATTGTTTGTTAGGAGGATAATTACATTAGAAAAAGGGGGAATTAACATCAGAATAGTTTACCCCTATTATATTAACAAAAACATACACTTAAAAGTTAAATTATCAAAAACATATCTTCAATTAATAAACAACAATAAAACTCATTCATTCCTCCCGATCTCTTTAAAAAACCAGTAGGAAAGATTGTTTTTTTAAAGAGCAAGTGTACCGCTGTAACACTAAACATACTTTTGCTATTAGAGGCTGTAATTATATTTAACTATAACTTAAAAAACTTATATGTATAAAAAAAGTTTTAAATTTTTTTAAGTTGAAGGCGGCACCTCCTCTCACCACCCCAGCTCCGTTCCTGATGAAACTTCCTTCGATTAAGTTATAATCATCCTAAGTATCTGCTTGTAGCCTTTGGAATAGTTTTGAAAGCTTGGGGAAAGTTAATAAATATATCGCTTAATCTTAATAAAAAAAGGGACATTGTCCATATCATTCTTGAATGGGTCATGAATTAATTCTTTATCAAATGAAAGTCATTTAAGATTTACTCTGACCGTGACTAAACTTTAAGACACATGTAATGAGAATTATTGTTTTTACATCCATTTGATCTTGTCCAATGCAGATCCATCGAGCTCATACACTTTTTTAAAACGTCGCATATTTTAAACAGGACGAGAACCATATTTAGAAAGTTAAATATCAAATTATACATACGTAAGAATGGTTCCAATTTTCCATAGCATGTGGACCTCTAAAAGAAAGGTGTTGGACCTTTCCAGTAAAGATCACATGCAATATTTATACCCAGATTTAGTCAATTCTTTATTTGCGGCTTGCACTACTTCAGATGCATGGTTTTACCAAGTCAATGTGTTCAAAACTAAGCCATTCCAACACTATAAATACCTCATCATACATAATAATATTCCCTCAAACCAAACATACATCTTTATCTCACTTCACAGTTCTAAATACTACTTTTTTTGAAATATACTTTTCATCTCTCAAATTTTCTATCTCCTTGTACAAAAAGATAATAAAATTACACATTTATAATGGCCACTGCACGTACCTTCCTACCGGTGTCATCCATATCCTTTCAACACGAATCCGATATGAAAACACCCAACAAATTTGGATGTTTTACAAATATATCAAAGCCAGCACCGATAAAAGATTTGAATTTAAAGGCAAGTATTCGGAGGCCGACCAAGATCAGAAGCACCGCGACTAAGACAAGGGATGATGAGGTGTCATCACCCTCTTCTTCTTCAACATTGTTCTTGAAACAACTGCAAGATTTGAACATGTTTTTTAGTCCCATAAACCCAATATTTGAGGAGTCTAAGCCAACAGAAGTGTGTGATAAGGATTTTGTCACTAACTCCGGAAGATTTGTTGAGAATGGTCTTGTTTTCCGCCAAAATTTCTCAATAAGATCATATGAAATCGGAGCAGATGGAAGAATCTCTTTGGAGGCTGTGATGAATCATTTACAAGAGGCTGGGCTTAACCATATGAAGCTTACGGGGTTATTAGGAGACGGATTAGGTTCAACGCCTGAGATGACAAAAAGAAAACTAATTTGGGTGGCAACTAAAGTTCAACTTGTTGTTGATCGTTATCCAACATGGGGTGATGATGTTGTTATCGATAATTGCATTGTTCCTTCAGGTAAAAACTGCATGCGACGTGATTCTGTAATCCGTGACTGCAAAACAGGCCAGACTTTGATAAGAGCATCAAGTAATTGGGTAATCATGAATAAAGAGACAAGAAGATTGTCGAGAATACCGGAAGAAGTTCGAGCAGAAATGAGTCCTTATTTAATGGATTCAGCACCTATTATTGAAGACGATACAAACAGGCTACCAAAACTTGATAAAAGCACATCCGATTATGTGGTGTCGGGGTTGAAACCGAGATGGAGTGACCTTGATATTAACCAGCATGTTAACAACGCGAAGTATATTGGGTGGGTACTTGAAAGTGCCCCTCCTTCGGTTCTTGAAAATCATGAGATTTCGCGTGTGACAATGGAATATAGGAGAGAGTGTCATAGAGATAACGAATTAGAGTCTTTGACAACCGTATGTGGTGGTACCGACTTTTCCGGCTTAAGAAATGTTGAATGCAACCATATGCTCAAGCTCGAAGACGGTGCGGAGGTTATGAAGGCAAGAACTGAATGGAGACCAAGAAGCAACCTAGCTTAGAGGCTAAATTACTTGATAATCTTGTAAATGAATGTTTATAATATTCTTTTGTTCTTTAATTATAGATATCAAAATTAATTCTGCTAAATATTTATTTTCAAACGTTCTAAAGAGTTAATTAATTAGGGATGCCAATTTACAAGGCTAGTATCTCTACTTTATACAATGAGTTGTTTCCTTAAAATATTATGACTAAACAGAACTTTTTCCAGTTAATAAAGTTCCCCTTTCTGCTAAAAAAAATGACTAAACAGAACTTTGTGTTTGGTGCTTGGGTTAAAAGAGTTTCTTCTTCACTATGCTATGACATGACTTATGGCTAGAAATGCCGCTTGTTAATCGCCTGAACAAACCAAAATTAAGTAAAAACATATAAACAACAAATGCGAGCATAACCTGGTTAATCAACAGTCAAGTTTGGTTCTTGGTCAAAACAAACAATACAGTCAAGTTAGGCTGGTTCGTATGTTTTTCTTCATTTAAATTTATTGTAAACATATCCCTGCAAAGAAAATGTCGGAACAATGTCAGATAAATTAAATTAATGTTTTGTAGCTATTTTACGTTACTAAATTTGTAACTCAATATATAGCAGTTTATGTTTCTAATTTCCTTACCAATTTGGAACGGTTATCGAAACCATTTAGATATGCTGGCAAGTTATAACACGTTAAAACTCAAATTGAAGTTATTTAACAGCTTTTTTAAAACATTGGATTTAAAAACAAACTACCAAATCAGAGTATAAACACATTTATTATAATTAGGTGTTTTCACAAGGATGATTTTCATCGTATTTGAATGAAAAGAAATAGTTTATAGATCATTGTCAAATGATAAGTACTTTTAATTGGTTTTACGAATTAAATACAGACATAGAATTCGTTGTTACAACTGTTTTCATTATCACCACTTATGTACTAATTCTTGCATTTTATTTGTCGCTAAAACTTTTGGAAACCCACTCAGAGTTAATGAACCAACAACAATGTTATTTTAACGTGGTTTAGCACATATTTATGTGGAGTTGATCTAACTCTGAGAGTTAATTAGAAGGACTAGAATTCAAAACGATGAAGCTGGGAGATTTTAATAATATAATGAGTATGAAATCTATCAAGTTGTTGTTTTTATTGCTACAAGTTAGGTCATAAAAAATTTAAGTGGCATTTTTGCTTTTGTGAAATTAGACCAGGTACATAGTTTCTTATGTAGGTAGTCTATAATTAATTAAAATGAAAGTTTCACAATTAAAATACATAATTACAATATTATAAGCGAATTAATAGGAATTTTCATTATATTCAAATAGCTAGAAAAATTAATAAAAAATGAAGAGAAAAGGCAAAAGAATTTGTTACGAGAAAAGTAGTGTCTCCACATGCTTGGTAAAGTGTTGGCTCCCGCCACTGCTTGTATATATGAACTTCTTTAAAAGATTATAAATGAATGATTATTATCAGATATAAAAACAATTAGTATAAGGTAAAATTTAAGATATTATCATTGTTCTTTGTATCCTTAATAACTCTTCTGCAAATCGTTATGCTTTTATTACATGGATCAACTCCATTCTACAGTACGATACGAGTGTTTGTTCACCATATTTAAAAAGTTGAATACCAAATTATACATACGTAAGAATGGTTCCAATTTCCCATAGGATGTGGACATCTAAAAGAAAGGTGTTGGACCTTTCCTATAAAGAGCGCAATATTTGAGGCCGACCAAGATTAGCAGCACCCCGACTAAGACTCAGGGTGATGAGGTGTCATCACCATCTTCATCGTCAACTTTGTTCTTGAAACAACTGCATGATTTGAACATGTTTTCTAGTCTCATAAACCCAATATTTGAGGAGTTTAATCTAACAGAAGTTTGTGACAAGGATTTTGTCACTAACTCCGGAAGATTTGTTGAGAATGGTCTTGTTTTTCACCAAAATTTCTCTATAAGATCATACGAAATCGGAGCAGTCTACAAAATAATGTTTGATTTAGTGAGAGTTAAAAGTTGTCACAAGTCTGTTGCTAATTTAAAAAGTTGTCACAAATCTGTCGTAAATTGACTAAACTGTCACAAAACCGTCACAAAAACCGTCGCTAATAAGCTCGTAACAAAAAATACCGTCACTAATACCGTCGTTATTTAGGTATTTTTTTATAGTGAGATGGAAGAATTTCCGTAGAGGCTGTGATGAATCATTTACAAGAGGCTGGGCTTAACCATATGAATCTTACGCGGTTACTAGGAGATGGATTAGGTTCAACCACTGAGATGACAAAAAGAAAACTAATTTGGGTGGCAACTAAAGTTCAACTTGTTGTTGATTGTTATCCAACATGGGGGGATGACGTTATCATTGATAACGGGATTGTTCCCTCAGGAAAAAACTGTATGCGACGTGATTCTGTAATCCGTGACTGCAAAACAGGTCAGACTTTGATAAGAGCATCAAGTAATTGGGTAATCATGAATAAAGAGAGAAGAAGATTGTCGAGAATACCAGAAGAAGTTCGAGCAGCGATGAGCCCATATTTGATGGACGCAACACCTATTATTGAAGACGACACTAACAAGCTACAAAAACTCGATGACGACACATCCAATTATGTGGTGTCAGGGTTGAAGCCAAGATGGAGTGACCTAGACATTAACCAACATGTTAACAATGCGAAGTACATCGGTTGGGTACTTGAAAGTGCCCCTCCTTCGGTTCTTGAAAATCATAAGATTTCGCGTGTGACAATGGAATATAGGAGGGAGTGCCATAGGGATGATAAGTTAGATTCCTTGACTGCCGTATGTGGGGGTGTTGATGGCGACTTTTCCGGGTTGAGAAAGGTTGAGTGTAACCATATGCTCAGGCTTAATGTTGGTGCTGAGGTCATGAAAGCACGAACTGAATGGAGACCGAGAAGCAATTTTTAGAAGCTATAGATTACGTTAAAAATCTGTAAATGAATATTAGAATTTCATTTGTTCTTTGTAATTACATCTAACTATTTGAGATTAGCAATTGCATATATCCTTTTAGCTTCTAGGCCAGGAGTTTATCGGGTATAATCAAGTATAACAGATTTTATAATAACTCTATATTCATGTTTTTTCGTTACTGTCCCAATTTTAAAGGGAAATGATTTGTCATTGTGGGTTACATTCTTCGAAGTTTCGAACAAATATTATCTAACAACGAATCCATGGTTAGTCTCCAAAGTCTTAATATAAAACAATTTCTGACTAAGGTACGTACCCATTTTATGCTTTATTACAGCAAATAAACTCTACCAACTTGAAGACTTGGCCTTGGTTAGTGTATTTTCCCTCGTTAACTCTAGAATTGTGTTCACTCCAATTTCAATAAAACCGTGAAAGGTGGTTCAAGTTGCAGACGCGGTCTTCCCTCGAAAGAGTTCTTCAATAGCCCACTTTATAATCTATTCATCCTAAGAGACACGTCGTCCAAGAAACTCGCTTTCGATATATAGGTAACTCCCAAATTATCTTAGAGAACTCACATTGCAAGAAGAACTAATGGTTTGCTAGCTACTGCTTCTTCAAGAGATACAGGACAACCTTTGGTTAATGTCCTACAATCCGCGCGAAACATTTCTTTATTGAAATGAAACTCCATTTTCAGTAAAATACATCTCTCGAATCAGTGTCAATGTATCGAAAGTAAATGTAAAATATAACCAAAAACTAATACGTACAGTAGAATTTATCATGTATAACCACAAACGGAAAGATTCAAACAATCATGTTTTGTGCGCGTCCTAAAAGAAACAGACAGTCAAGTTTGGTTGATTTAGTTTTTTTCTATTAATTTCCGTACGTCATTATTCTTCATACAAATTTTAAAACATAGTAATTAGTTTGATGTCACCAAATTACATCACATATAACTATTTAATCAATTGATATCATGTTCTATTAGAACTCTTTGTATTATCGGTCACTTTATTTTAGCTGCAAAATAGGTTTGGCGGCTGCTTTTGTTATTTGTTTATAGTCGGGTTCAACTTCATTTTGCTCTTGAGCCTTAAGACTAAGATCGCATTGATCTAGACGTGTGAGGATATAAGTATAGGGGGTATAAGGACTAGGATTAAGGCTATCGAAGAAAAGTGATTTTGAGTTTGAGAATGCACAGGTTGCAATTGTAACAATTTTTTTCGTGATTTTGCAGCATTAGATCGTTCATTATTATGTGATACAACTTTATTTCTGATTTCTTTATCATCAGAATCTTGTTATAAGCCAAAATGGAGGTTGTTGTTCCATGTTTAATACTTTATTATCATTAATAAAACACACATGTACACTAAAAAAAAAAAAAATTTTAGAAGGGTTGGAAGACATGGTTTCAACTACGGTTGGAACTGCACTTAGAACTTCGCTGTGTGGGTTTCCAAAAAACTTAGGGTTTCTTTGATAAATAGAAAGAGAGAGAGAATTATTCTGATAATTGTGATTGATTTGGAATAATAAAAGAGTTTAGTATAAATAGCAATAAAGACCAAATCTTTTTGTAATTAGAAATAGATATACTCAAATCACTTTAGAAACAGAATTTTGCCAAAATTAAGGAAATTTCTTATCAACAGAATTTTTCAAAATTTAAACACAAAGAAATCACGAAGTAAACAGTTTTTCAGAAAGATAAATCAAGCAATAAATAAAGATCAACATTCCTTGTAAACAGATATACCCAAAATTTAGAATTCTAAGTAGTTGAAGATTTCGAGGAAATTTTTGACTTGATTCAAGATAAAAAGCAATTAAAAAGATATCTAACTTTTAGGAAAACAAAAATCTAGCAATTTACTCAAGAAAATATGTTTATCAAAGAATAACTCTAATAAAGATTAAATTTTAGGAGCTTATATTGAGCCAATCCGTTTTTATCTCTACACAAAAACTAGTTTGATGATCTCAGCAAGGAAAGAGTATAAGTGATGTAAAAAATAACAAGACTTTGTCTTGGATTTTTCATTCTAGAGTGTTAGGACAATCACTGAATTTTTCAGTATTCTGAGGAGGAGGTTTCAACTGGTGTTGCAACTGAGCTTGCAACCAGAATTATTAGCATGTGGTTTCAACTGGGGTTGCAACTTAACATGCAACCACTGTGTAAAAAGTGCACTTTGTGCTTGCAACTCTATTACCAGAGAGGTTTTAAGACAAATTACCTCACATCTGTTTTTGAGACACCAAAAAGCGGCTTTTTCAAAACAAAAACATCATAGCTCAAGTAAGACTTAACCATAGAAATAAAAATTATTGAAGGTACTCAATACAGACATATTTAGCAAGAATATTCAATTAGATTGATAATGACATACCCCTATGTCACTTCTTAATGATTCAAACTTGTTTGTATCAAGGGGTTTTGTGAAAATATCTGCTAATTGTCTTTCAGTTGAAACATGTTCTAAAATTAAGCTTTTTCTTTCAACAAGTTCTCTGATAAAATGATGCCTTAGGTCTATGTGTTTAGTTCTGGAATGTTGAACTGGATTCTTTGCTAAATCTATAGCACTTTTGTATCACAAAACAGAGTTAATATTTCTTGCTTAACATTATAATCATTTAGCATCTGTTTCATCCAAATAAGTTGAGTACATCCACTTCCAGCTGCAATATATTCTGCCTCAGCAGTAGATAAAGAGATGCAATTTTGCTTTTTACTAAACCATGAAACAAGGTTGTTTCCAAAATAAAAACAACCACCAGAAGTACTCTTTCTATCATCTATGTTTCCTGCCCAATCTGCATCACAGTAGCCACTAAGAAAATGGTTTGTATCTTTAGAATACCATAGGCCTATGTGAACTGTTCCTTTTACATACCTTAAAATTCTTTTAACAGCTAGAAGGTGAGGTTCTAGAGAATTTGCCTGATACCTGGCACAAACTCCTACACTTAAGCAAAGGTCTGGTCTACTAGCAGTTAAATACAGCAAACTTCCAATCATGGATCTATAAAGACTGGGACAGACACTTTTTCCTTTATCATTTTTAGACAGTTTAAGAGTAGTACTCATAGGGGTTCTCTTCTCTTTACTCTCACTCAGACCAAACTTCTTAACAAGATTGTCTGCATACTTACTTTGACATAGAAAAATGTCTTTTTCATTCTGTTTAACTTGCAATCCTAGAAAGTAAGTTAGTTCACCTCCACCACTCATTTCAAATTCATTCTTCATATCAGAAATGAATTCTTCTATCCTTTTATTAGAAGTAGAGCCAAAAACAATGTCATCAACATAGATTTGAGCAATTATTATGTCCTTTGTGGTTTTCTTAGTAAACAAAGTTTTATCAACTCCCCCTCTGTTAAAACCTTTTTCAATCAAGTACTTGGTTAATCTATCATAACAAGCTCTAGGAGCTTACTTTAGACCATACAAGGCCTTTTTCAGCAGATAAACATGTTCTGGAAATTTAGGATCTTCAAAACCCTTAGGTTGACAAACATAAACCTCTTCATTAATCACACCATTCAGAAAAGCACTCTTAATGTCAAGTTGAAACAATTTAAAATCATACAGACATGCAAGAGAAAGTAGCATTCTAATGGATTCAATTCTAGCTACAGGAGCAAAGGTTTCATCAAAATCAATTCCCTCAATTTGTGTATAACCCTGAGCTACCAACCTAGCTTTATTCCTGATAATCACTCCATCCTCATCACTTTTATTTCTAAAAATCCATTTAGTCCCTATAACATTTTTATTAGAAGATCTGGGTACTAAAGTCCATACATCATTTCTCTCAAATTGAGACAATTCATCCTGCATAGCTAAAATCCATTCACTATCTTCTAGAGCTTCTTTTATATTCTTAGGTTCTAACTGAGAAATATAACAAGCAAAGTGAACAACATTATTTCTTTTACCTCTGGTTTTCATACCTGAACCTACTTCTCCTATGACATTGTCAAGAGAATGATTTTTCTGAGTCCTTACATAGCGAGGCCTGCTAGTTGACTGAACATGAGAACTTTCTTCTTCTTCTTCAGACTCAGCAGCATTCCGGGTTTCAACCTCGGTTTCAACTTCAGTTCCAACTGGACTTCCAACCACTGTTGGACTGCTTGTTTGCTGACTTTCTTCAGTTTCTTTTCCTGTCATATCTGACTCTTCATCATCACCTGTAGTCTCATTCACATCTTTTGAGTCATCAAATAACACATTATAAGATTCCATAACACAGTTTGTTCTTTGATTAAAGACTCTAAAGGCTCTACTATTCTGAGCATAACCAAGAAAGATTCCTTTATCACTCTTAGAGTCAAATTTACCAAGATGTTCTCTATCTCTAAGAATGTAACAAACACACCCAAAAACTTGAAAATACTTAACATTGGGTTTTCTACCTTTCCATATTTCATAAGCAGTCATGGAAGTTCCTTTAGTAATGTAAACTCTATTAACAATATGACAGGCAGTGTTAACAGCTTCAGCCCAAAATCTGTTGGCAAGTTTCTTAGAGTTAAGCATGACTCTAGCCATTTCCTGAATGGTTCTATTTTTTCTTTCAACTATGTCATTTTGCTGTGGAGTCTTAGGAGCAGAGAACTCATGACTTATACCTAAGGAGTTGCAAAATTCTCTAAACTTACTGTTTTCAAATTCTGTTCCATGATCACTTCTTACCCTAGCAATGTTGCCACTGGTTGTACCTTTTTCAAGTTGTAGTTTTAAGCACAAAGTTTTAAAGAGATCAAAAGTTTCAGATTTATCTTTTAAGAAAACTACCCAAGAGTATCTAGAGAAATCATCTACAACAACTAAAATGTACTTCTTGCCACCTATACTAGCAGTTTGCATAGGACCCATTAAGTCAATATGAAGAAGTTCAAGGACTCTCTTAGTGTAGATTTGACTTATACTTTTGTGAATACTCTTAGTTTGTTTGCCAACTGCACAGTCACCATAGACACTTTGAGTTTTAGCACTTAGTTTAGGAATACCTCTTATCAACTCTTCTCTAACAAGCTTATCTAAGGTTTTGTAGTTCACATGACCAAGCCTTTTATGCCAAATATCAAAATTATTAGTGATAGCTTGATTACACCTATTCTGAGGCAATTCTTTTTCAGCTTTTTCAAACACATAACAGCTGTTTGTTGATCTAATTCCAGTCATGACCACATCATTGTTAAGATCAGTAATTAGACACTTATCTTTGTTAAACTTGACAATCATCTTGTTATCACATAGTTGACTAATACTGATAAGATTAGCTTTTAGACCATCTACCAGAAAAACATCATCAATATTAGGCATTCCAGGTTTGTTTAAGGTACATTTACCAACAATTCTACCAGTATCTCCTCCTCCAAACACAACAGTGTTCCCTGTGAGATTAGTGACATTTTTTAGGAAACTTGTAGTACCTGTCACGTGCTTAGAGCAACCACTGTCAAAATACCAATCATTAGAAGTAACAGGATTCAAAGAAGTAATGACAGCTTTATTATTAGCAATAGAGGTAGATTTTTCTTTAGCAATCCAGACCCAGTTCAATTTTTTATTGATAGAAGCCAACCAGGTCTTCTGAGAAATGTACCTTCTGTTCTTCTTTAAATAACACTGGATTTCTACATGACCAGATCTTTTACAGAAGTTACACAGTTTAGCTCTAAACGTAGATTTAACCTCATAGCTATTCAGTTTATTTTTGGTTGCAACTGTGGTTGCATCTCTAGTTGCAGCTGTACTTCTAACCTTCTTCTCAAAAACTTGAGTTTTATTCCTGGTTACAACCTTGGTTGCAACTGAGCTTCTAACCTTATAGTTAAACTTATTAAAAACCTGAGTTTTAGCTTTAGCAACAGCTTCAATAAAGGTGGTTTTTCCTGTACTCTTACCACCATAGTAACCTAGACCACTGATATCTTTAGAGCCTCTAGAATATGACAGCATGTCATCTAATTTTTCTGAAGCAGAAACATTCATCAGTTTTATTTTCTTTTTAGTTTCAGTAAGTTCAGCCAGTTGTAAGTTAAGCTTCTCAGTAAGACTTTTAACCTCATCCTTTAGATTAACATTAAGTTTGCTTATGATCAAGGATTGTTTACTCAGACATTTATACTTTTCATAAAGAACAAGATATTGCTGAGAAATGTCTTCATCAGAAGGTTCTTCCTCATCACTGCTGTAGGTTTCAAGAGCAGTTGTAACTATGGTTGAAACATGTTCACAGTCACTTTCATAAGTAGGTTCTTTTTCAGTGATTATTCCCATAAAATTAACAAAATTAGAATCATCATCTTCATCACTGTTGCTCTCAGAATCACTATCACTATGAGTGGTTAAATAAGCATTTTTGTTCCTTTTTAAAGTATTTGCACACTCAGCCTGAATATGACCAAAACCTCTACATTCTCTACACTGAATCTCTTTAGGCTTATAATCTTTGTTATCCTTCTCTTTAGAATTCCACTTTCCTGTAGAGTTATTATTGAACCTGGATTCTGTCTTAAATTGGTTATCCCTTTTCTGAAAGTTTTTAGAAGAACCAGTATCATCCTCTTTTCTCTTATAAAACTTTTTGAAAACCTTTTTAGCAAAGAAAGCTAGCTGTTCTTCATCACTCATTTTATCACAGACATTAGGTTCAGATTTCTTAGCCTGAAATGCTATTCCCTTTTCTGGTCTTTTATGTTTAAAAAATTTCAGCTCATGAGTGCTTAGATTTCCTATAAGTTCTTCAAGTTTAAGATTATCTAAGTCTGTTGATTCTTCAATAGCTGTAACTTTTATTTCAAACCTTTCTGGGAGTGACATAAGAGTTTTCTTAACAAGTTTAGCATCACTGTATTTTTCACCTAAGGTTCCAGCTTGATGACCAATGTGGCAGATTCTACCATTAAATTGTTCAATGTTTTCATCTTCCTCCATTCTTAGGTTTTCAAATTGAGTAGTTAACTGTTGAAGTTTGAAATCTTTTACTTTAGTAGTTCCTTCAAAAGTAACTTGCAAAATATCCCATGCCTCTTTGGCAGTTTCACAGTGAGAGATATACCTGAATACACTGAGAGTTACACCAGCAAAAATCAAGTTTATGGCTGTTGAGTTGGCACTTGATTTTCTGTCTTCATCAGCAGACCATCTGTCTTCAGGTATAAAAACCAGTTCTCCTTCACTATCAATGGCAGTTGGAGCCTCCCATCCATACATCACAGTTTTCCATGCATGTTCATTCTGGTGTTTGATGAAGGACCTCATTCTGATCTTCCATACTCCATAGTTTACTCCTCCTTCAAGCAATGGAGGTTTGTTGAAAGCGTTTCCTTCCCTCATTAAGTCCATTTTTACTAGAACACAGGATCCACACTAAGTAAGGTCTAGTGTAAAGCTCTGATACCAATTGAAATTCCTATCCGCTGTTCTAGTTGCAGTTTTGCAGTAAGGTTCCAAGTGAGGTTGCAACCACAGTTAGAACCTAGTGTATTAAATGGACAAAACTGTAAAAAGTTAAATGTACTTAAAATAGATCACAAGAACATTTAACAACGGAGTTCACCTAACTAGGCTACGTCTCCGGGGCACTTACCCAGATTATGATATTATAAAAGCTTACAATATATGACTCAAGTCTTAATGAAAAACTCTCAGAATCTCTCTTGCTTTTTCTGCCTATCTCTATATTGCTCCTACTCTATAACTATCACGTATAAATCAATGGCATCCCACCATTGTTTCCTTTTTAAAAGCTCACGTGTATTCTCTCAAGAATGGGTTCTTTATAGTTTAGAACACACACCTTTTTACAAGCTAAGTTATTAACTATTTATAAGTAAAAACAATCTTCTTGCTTCAAGATCTTTTATGATTGCTTTTGACTTCTTTTGATTGGCTTCAATCTCTCCATATTGCACGTCTGCCTTTTGTAGGATTGACATCAATCTTCATAAGTTAATACCTGTTAAAATAACTAGCTTGGAAATAGGAGTTAGTCTTTTCCTTTAACTAGGAAACATATAAGGATAATATCTTTTAGAGATAATATCTTTTCATAAACATATGAAACATCCAACTCCATATAACAATCAATCTTTAAACGTATCTTTACTGAATATATAAAGATCAAAGATTGAAACAAGTGATAAGGACAAGCATAAGAATAGAGATCATATTTAAAAGGAAACATAACCTTATAAACTTATCTCTTTATATCTTTTAGAAAACATCTTTCCTTAACACTTTGATATTCTCAATATTCTCAATTTACGCATATTAAACCTTTAAGATCATATGAGAATATATCCTGCATACTGTAGAACAAATATTAATCAGTAAAGAACAGTTATGCAGTTTTACAGAACTAGACAGAATTCTGCTGAACAGCAGGTTGCAACTGAGGTTGCAACATTACGTAAAACCACCAACGCTGTCTAAGCAGATTGTAACTGAGGTTGTAACTGAGCTTGAAACCTAATACTACTGTCTTAGTTCTTAACAACAGTTAGGATTATTTAGTGAAAACCAATAGACAACAAATATTATTTAGAACAGAAATCTGGTCCTAACATATTCATCCTAAGAGACACGTCGTCCAAGAAACTCGCTTTCGATATACAGGTAACTCCCAAATTATCTTAGAGAACTCACATTGCAAGAAGAACTAATGGTTTGCTAGCTACTGCTTCTTCAAGAGATACAGGACAACCTTTGGTTAATGTCCTACAATCCGCGCGAAACATTTCTTTATTGAAATGAAACTCCATTTTCAGTAAAATACATCTCTCGAATCAGTGTCAATGTATCGAAAGTAAATGTAAAATATAACCAAAAACTAATACGTACAGTAGAATTTATCATGTATAACCACAAACGGAAAGATTCAAACAATCATGTTTTGTGCGCGTCCTAAAAGAAACACACGGTCAAGTTTGGTTGATTTAGTTTTTTTCTATTAATTTCCGTACGTCATTATTCTTCATACAAATTTTAAAACATAGTAATTAGTTTAATGTCACCAAATTACATCACATATAACTATTTAATCAATTGATATCATGTTCTATTAGAACTCTTTGTATTATCGGTCACTTTATTTTAGCTGCAAAATAGGTTTGGCGGCTGCTTTTGCTATTTGTTTATAGTCGGGTTCAACTTCATTTTGCTCTTGAGCCTTAAGACTAAGATCGCATTGATCTAGGCGTGTGAGGATATAAGTATAGGGGGTATAAGGACTAGGATTAAGGCCATCGAAGAAAAGTGATTTTGAGTTTGAGAATGCACAGGTTGCAATTGTAACAGTTTTTTTCGTGATTTTCCAGCATTAGATCGTTCATTATTATGTGATACAACTTTATTTCTGATTTCTTTATCATCAGAATCTTGTTATAAGCCAAAATGGAGGTTGTTGTTCCATGTTTAATACTTTATTATCATTAATAAAACACACATGTTCACTAAAAAAAAAAAAAAAAAATTGATGTCACCAAATTACATCACATATAACTATTTAATCAATTTATATCATTTTCTATGTAACATGTTTGTTAATGTCGGTTACAAGAGTTTTCATAGTTATTTTAGATATGTCATAAAGATAAATCCATAGTTCGGTAATTGTTTTGAAACTTTGAAAAAAAAAAATATGTGTACAGTATTTCATTGCATAACAAAACTTATATATATAAAACATAATAGTTAGCACCATAGTATTACTACGTCCACTATCAGCGTTGATCAATTCCCAATTACAGATAGGGGGTAATTGTTATACAGATAAATAAATAAAACTATTTAAGAAAAACTGTCCAATTTTATTCTATACAAGAATACCATAGATATACAGGTTAAAAACAGTGGCATGTTTTCCTCAGAAAATTTACGTTTCATATGAAAATAAAGTTTTTTACACCTTCCAAAAAGAAAGTATGGTTTTTCTAATAAGAATAGTGTATGAACTATTTTTCGTTTTTGCACGACACATTGTCTTTGACTTCACCTATAAGGCCAATTCTCAATAAAGGGGCGCTGATTATGGAATATTATAATATTGACTCACTCAAATAATAGGAAAATCCACCACTATATAATGGTTTCCTAAACAACATAGTTCTTCATCCTAAAATCTCTCTTCAGCTCTCTCTGTCAAAACAATTTTAAACATGGCCTCTACTGGTACAATAGTTCCAATGCCATCAATCCCTTTTCCAGTCCAAACCTCAAAATCTGCCCTTGTAAGAAGTTTATACTTTAAAACTAATCTGCGGAACCCTACCAAGATAAACAGCAAATCTTTAAAGACTAGGGATGGTGAGGTTTCATCGCCTTCTTCTTCATCGTCATCCTCGTCCGTAAGTTTTTTGAAGCAACTTACGGATTGGAATACGACCTTTAGTCCCATTAAAATATTCGAAGATACCAAGCAAACACATATAAACGATGACAATGATATGCTCGTTGGAAGGCTTGTAGAGAACGGTCTTGTTTTTAGACAAAACTTCTCAATTAGATCCAGTGTTTTAAATAGCGTTATCGCTATCGTAGCGTTTTTTCGAGAGAAACGCTAAAAGCGCTAATAGAGTTGCTATATAGCGCTTTGCGGTGTATTTTTTTTTGCCTAAATATGCACTAAACTTTAGAATATGTAACAAAAAAATAAAAAAATATATAGTTATATTAGATAGTAATAAAAAAAAATCAAAAAAGAATTGTTGTTGTTGAGTTTCGAACTCGGGTCCGCTGAAAATTACAGCACTGTCTTAACCATCTATACTGCAGACACTTTTATGAAAATTACACAATATATATTAATTATTTAGATCCGTTGTTTTTTTTAACTCGCTATTTACGCTTTTGGTCCAGAATTTCGCGCTTTTTGCGCTTTTGGTCCCCTATAGCGCGATTTTAGCGCAATTCCACCCAAAATCGTGATTTTTCGTTGCGTTTTTTACCAAAAAAGCGCTATTTCGCGCTACGTAGCGCTATGTAGCGCGAATTTTAAAACAGAGATTAGATCATACGAAATAGGGGCTGATGGTACGGTGTCTTTGGAGGCTGTGATGAATCAGTTGCAAGAAGCGGGGCTTAACCACCTGAAGCTTACAGGGCTTCTTGGTGACAGGCTTGGCTCAACTCCCGAAATGACCAAAAGAAAGCTAATTTGGGTGGCCACAAAAGTACAACTTGCGATTGATTCTTATCCAACGTGGGGCGATGATGTTGTTATTGACAACTGGATAGTTCCCTCAGGGAAAAACTGTATGCGTCGCGATTCTGTAATTCGGGATGCTAAAACTGGCAAAGCCTTAATAAGGGCATCAAGTAACTGGGTGATAATGAATAAGGAGACGCGTAGATTGTCAAGAATCCCTGAAGAAGTTCGAGAAGAAATGAGTCCGTATTTAAAGGATGCAACACCTATCATAAACGACGATGCCATGAAGCTACAAAAACTTGACAAAGACACATCTGATTCTATCGTAACAGGGCTAAAGCCAAGGTGGAGTGATCTAGACATTAACCAACATGTTAACAATTCAAAGTATATTGGTTGGGTTCTTGAGAGCGCACCGTCTTCAATTTTCGAAAATCATGAGATTTCACATGTGACTATGGAATACAGAAGAGAATGCCATCGAGACTCTGAATTAGAATCCTTAACTAATGTATGTGGTGGTGGTGTCAAGGAATTATCTCATTTTGGTAATGTTGAATGCAACCATATGCTGAAGCTTGCAAGTGGTGCCGAGGTGATGAAAGCGAGAACTGAATGGAGGCCGAGAAAAAGTGGCACTCTTGAAAACCTTTAATTTTTTAAAAGAAAATCGCTAGACGTAGTATAAACGAATTGTGAACAATATTCTTTTATCCATCTGAATTCTTAATCCAGATGTAACTTTTGTAAATCTTATCATTGATTATTTCTTTTAACCAACAAGCGGAGTTAAACAGTCTTACTGAATTGTAAGATAAAATAACATGATTTTGTCGATGGTGTCTCTACGCATATATATTATATACGATATTTATTAGTTTAGATTGAATGCAAACTGGCAATTATCACCTATGTAACACACAAAGCACGCATATTATTTTATTTTGCAATTATTAAATGTATGGAAATTAATAAATGTGGTCACTTCGAACTAATTGAAGGGAAAATAATCGACTGTGTGAAACAGGCGATGCGTTCAACAGTCAATTATGGTTGGTTTGTTTATTTTAATTACGTTCAAGTCAATAACATCATATGCATCAAGTTTAAGTTCAACTAAAGTTTAAGTTTTTCACCACCATCCTTTAGTTCCCCTTTTTGTTATTTTTTGTGAAATAGGTAGTGTTTAGAGGTAAAACAATATATACCCAAATACCCAATCTTTGTTCTGAATGTTTTAATTAATAAAACAATTTTTGTTGCTAAATTGTTGCTAAAATTTAGCGACACTTATTTTACTAACTGTTTTCAAAAATTAAATTGTTACCATCTTAACTTTTTCTTATAGCGCAAGTCTCCGGAAGAGAAACATATCACAATAATCTGGATTTATGCTCGTGTCTTCATCAAGTTCTTGACACAAAATTGGATTTCGTACTAAATTGTAACAGTCCATAACGCACATAAAAGGTCGGCAACGTTGCTAGGTGCCAGAAATGTATAAATAAAATAAAAAAAAGGTTGTTCAAGATACCAAATTTGATTTTGATAATCCAATTTTCTTTTTTAATTGAGAGTGGTGGATACCCACTAATTTCCAGTGGCAAAATGCCTAATTACAATAGAAAATATTGAAACCGAAAGATGCAATCAAGAAAGAAGAATACACACTATAAGAAAGAAGAAAATAAGAGACCGAAATTCGGACACAAAACCTAAATCCGTCTCTAAATAAGAGAATTAGTAACCATTTTTTTATTTATTTTTTGCGTTTCTAAAGATACATATTTAGAGACTAATTTTATTTTTCCCCTAAGCCTAAGTATTTAACGACCCAAAAAAATGGTTGTCAAATAGAATATAGTACTAACATTAGAGTACTACGTTATTATGTAATATCTTTTGACACAAAATAATTTTGCTCCCTTTGTGTTGGTATTAGATTGTTTTTATAAACCAATTTTTATGTTTTAAGTCTCCATATTATATAGATTTCGAAACAAAATAATTATTTTAGTTCCTATATTTATCTTCTTCTTCTTTTGGCACAAAGACAACTTTTATTAAGCTGCAAATAATAATAGCGGAAAAAACAAAATCCGATCAAAAAGAGATAAACATACACTGAAACATTTATTCGTAGACCTGCACTGCTAAGGAGAAAATAAACTAGTTCAGGTTTTCACCTTAAACTATCAAAATCAAGAGTAAATGAGACTTGAAACCTTTTTTTTTCTCCTTATAACCCCCCTACTTATATTACCTCTTATATCTCTGGATCAAAGTGATCAAAAAAGGAGCTTTTAGACAATTCCTATATTTATCATTTCAAGACGGATTTAGAAGTTATCTCTAATTTTTGATCTCCAAAACTCTTGTGTTATAGTGATTTGACCACCTTTAAAATTCATTGTATTTATAGAAACAGTACCTAGAGTTTGATACTCCCATATATAAAATTAAATATTGGCCAATGATACCTTGATAGATAACCCATAAAGGGATTTTATTTATTTATTTTTAAAAAGTAAGCTTGTTATTGACTAGAACTCCAAATGACCTCTTCCACAACGTGGAAAGAGAGCTCAAAACTGAATGAGATCCGACAAAAGCATAACACGTCGGTCCCGTAATTAAAGGAAACCTTTTAATTGTGGTGGTTAGGTTTTCACTCTTCATATCACTTCCATGATCATCTAAAACTAATCCAACAGCCATAAACTACAAACAATGCGTTTAATATACGAAATCAATTTATACACTGCATAATTTTTTGGTAGCGTATTTATACAGTCAGCATAATCTGAATCCAGTCTGAGACTCGTAAAAACAAAGTGGTATTTTCAAAGTCAAACTCGTAATTCTGAAATCAAACTCGTATTTTTAAAGTACGAGACTTCACTTTTCTGGATTGACTATTTATTTAAATTATGATTATGTAAAGTTGTGATTAGTGTTATTGTTATAGTTGCGGTATTTTTAATATTTTATTACTGACCTTTTCAGTTGTCGCATTTGCTAAAAAAATAAAAAAGAATCTATTAAATATTTTGTTGCTTAATTAGGTACTCCTATTAACTATTTGAGAACATGAAAGCAATTTATTCATAAGTTGAAAGTTTCCGCGACCGATCACAAATAAACTTTGCTTATTTCTTCAAATTCTGCAGCTAAATAAAACTAAGTGCATATTTCGTAGTTTTCAACATTATATATTATATGACTTGGACCACTTGGTCATTTTTTAACGACAATTTAAACTACGTACATTTCATTTTAACTGGAATAATTTCAATATCGATAGTTATACTCTATCCAACTTGAAAATACTGTCCTACAAGCTAGATTTTGAAAATTCCGAGTCATCAGATCAAAATTTTAAAACCGTCAAATGTGCATTGTCAAACAAATTTGTGAATATGCCCCTATTTCTTCTTCAAAGTTTATGTTATCGGGACAGCTAAATATAGAAATCATGCATATGTAACAAACTGGCTAGCACATAATAACATATATTTTTAGCCACAATTTAGACATATGAAATAATTTCAATGCCTATGTAAATTGAGTAATTTCAGCACATAATATCATAATTTAAATAGTAAACCCAGAAAAGTCAACTTTTTTGTAGAAAAGTCAAGACTCGTAATTCAGAAATACGATGTTGATTTCAGAACTAAGTGTTTGATTTTAAAACTACGACTTTGTTTTTTAAACTATGGATTCAGATTATGTTAACCGTATAAAAACGCTGCCTAATTGTTTATGTATAGATTGGATCACGATCCCATATACAAAATATGATCGTATTAATTACTCAAAACAACAATACATAATAGCATAACTATTAATTATTCCGGTGAGTAATTATAAAATGATTGATCTTTATGCAAACTTTTACTCAAATTTTTGCTTCTTGCATGCGTAAATATACTGCTAAAAGTTGGTTAGATATATGCAAAGGATATGGTCTTGCTATGATCCATAGCTATTACTCCTAATGAATATGGAGAGTTTCTTAGTAGCTGCTTAGGGTTTACTTTGACTGTACCCACAGTTTGAGACCACATGCATGATATCCTTGTCAACGACATCACTCTAAGTGGCTAATATAAAGAAATGAAAAATGGTTTTGTTGATATTTTTTATTCAGAAGACAAAAGTCACAACATGCTATTGACCTAGATACACATGCACCTTTATAAAAAAATTAAAAAATTGGGAGGTTGAGGCGTTCCTATTGAAAAATATAGACTGTTATCTAAAGTAGATAGACTCGTGAACAAAAGCTTAAATGGTACTCTTTCCATTTCTAATTAATTATTCATTACGAAACTACGTGTAATTTTGATCGGCTAATAACTTGTATTAAAATTGTAGCAAGTATGAAAATGTAAAAAATGTTATATATATGGCATATAGTTCTATGCCATGTATTCATTTATTTACATGATGGTTGATGTCATCTTCTATCGTGATGTTTTTTTTTTATATGTATATACATGTAGTAGTCTGCCTAAGCCCATCCATTTTCGAGTGTTTAAAAAATAAAATAAAATAGTTCTAGGCTAAACAAAAAAATTAGTCCATAATTAATCTTAATTGCTGAATGAATTACTATGATTTTGGAGAACTCTATATGAACTCGATATTTCCCTTAAATTCGTCATTATCTTAAACACAATATGTCAACATACAGTAAATACGACATTGTCCATATCAGTCTTGAATGGGTCATGCATGAATTAATTATTTATCGAAAGAAAGTCATTTAAGATTTACTTTGGCCGTGACTAAACTTTAGGACACACAATGTAATGAGATAATTATTGTCTTTTCACCCATTTGATTTTGTCCAATGCAGATCCATCGTACTCATACACTTTTTTAAAACGTCACATATATTAAACAGGGCGAGAACCATTCTCGTTATACTGCTCTATTTATTACATTCATTCTTAATTAACTTTAAGTTATTGAAAAAGTCTATAGCTAGGTAGCTACCTTTCCATGAACCATTTTTTTTATATAAATTGGTCGATAAACCCACACTACCAAAAAGCGCGCGCGCATATACTGACTGCCAAAACCAGTCGTAACGACCTTATTACAACTTAAATCAGTAATGAAAACTTTAATGAAATAAAAACTTATAGTGCTAATAAAAAACGCAGTTCTAGTACGCATTCCAGAAAGTTGTTATAACTTTTTCACATCTTGTGCCAGCAATTGATAATCTTTTGAGATTTGAAACTTTTATATTCAATACTCGAGAAAACTCTTTTGATTTTGTGACCGTCAATCAAATCGACGTCATCTTATTTGGAATAAAAACCTTGGTTTTAGTCTAAATGGAAGTTTCGACCCTTCATCAAATAGTGTAGCGAATCATTATTTTTTGTTGAAAATAACCCACGAAACTTCGTGTAGAGGCACAACGCACCAAAATCTCATCCATCAGATCTAATCTTGTGAACCCCTAGTACCTCTAGTTACGAAATCAGAGAGGCAGAGAGATTAGATCCACTCTTTTCAAAAAAAGCAGTACACAGTTGAAAAGTGGAGAAAAGTGGGGGAAGAGAAAGATTCGGAAAAAAATCAGGATCTAAAGATCGAGATAGAGATGATTGAAGAACCATGCTATAAAACCCGAGGTAGAGTGGGACCGAATCACCACTTCTACTCCAAGACGGATGACGGCTAACCATTTAAAGAAGTCATTTTCATCATGGAAATTTATGTATTTTACTATAAGTGTCAAAATTATATAGAGAAAAAAGTAACCATTGTTTACATTGGTTAAAAATGTATGATAATAATATAATAAAAAATTTCATAAATTGAGTAAATTAAAGACATAAAATTTATAATGTAATAACTTTATGATATAAAATAACAACATTTGTATTAAATGTAAACCGTATTTCGAGAGTGGGCATTAACATCGTAAATGTGTCCCCCTTCTTGAGTGTATATATATGTTTTTTTCTCTCGCTGGTCGGTGATTTAGGAAAAAAAATCCTAAATAATTGATTTCACTTTGAACCAATCTATTAATATTTGATTACCATGATTTTCTTACCCACTTTTTGGGTTAAACCCAACACATCAATTGTTAACAAATAACAGCACGTTTGTTAATTTGAAAAAAAAAAAAAAAAAACACGTCTGTTAATTGAATAGTTTACTTATTTATGACTTTCAACCATGCATTTTGCCAATTCTAACTTTGTGGGCTATTGACTTTCAACCATGCATTGCCAGTATATATATTAATGCTCTCATGATACTATAACTCCTACATTCAAACAATATATCTCTCTCTTTCTCTCATTAATTAGCCCTCCCCATAGATCTTTCTCAAACTTACTTTCTACAAAAACTCTAAAAAAAAGTTCAATTTGCATCATGGCTGCTACTCTTACAAACCTCCCAATCGCATCATTTTCACATGAAACTTCAAAATCTGCATTTACGAGAAGTTTAAACTTTAAATCTAATATTCGTAACCCTAGCAAAATAAATTGCACTTCACTTAAGACTAGAGACGGTGAGGTCTCATCCCCTTCTTCTTCTTCATCTTCCTCCATAAGTTTTTTGAAGTACCTACAAGATTGGAATATGCTTGCCACCCCCACAGGAACGATATTCGAAGAAACTAAGGAAACCCAATTATTCGACGATGAGTTTGGCTTGAACTCTGGAAAATTTGTTGAGAATGGTCTTGTTTTCAGACAAAACTTCTCCATTAGATCCTATGAAATTGGAGATGATGGTAGGGTTTCTCTAGAGACACTGATGAATCATTTACAAGAGGCGGGGCTCAACCACATGAAACTTGCGGGTCTTCTTGGTGACGGGTTAGGTTCAACCCCTGAGATGACCAAACGTAAACTTATTTGGGTGGCCACTAAAGTACAACTTGTCCTTGATCGTTATCCCACTTGGGGTGATGATGTGGTGATAGACAACTGGATAGTTCCCTCGGGAAAAAATTGTATGAGACGTGATTCAGTTATTCGCGACAGCAAAACGGGGGAGACTTTAATAAGAGCAACTAGCAATTGGGTGATAATGAATAAAGAAACCCGAAGATTATCGAGAATACCAAAAGAAGTTAGAGCAGAAATGAGTCCGTATTTGATAGATCGCGAGCCTATTATAGTAGACAATACTAACAATTTACCAAAAATTGATGAAAACACATCAGAGACTATCGTGACAGGGTTGAAACCAAGATGGAGTGATCTTGACATTAACCAACACGTTAACAACTCGAAGTATATTGGTTGGGTACTTGAGAGTGCACCTCAGGCTATCCTTGAAAATCATGACATTTCACGTGTCACAATGGAATACAGAAGGGAGTGTCATAGGGATAGCAAGATAGAGTCGTTAACTGCTGTAAGTGGTGGTGTTGCTTGTGATTTTAACGATTTGAGTAACGTTGAGTGCCATCACATGCTTAGGCTGGAAGGTGGTGCCGAGGTGATGAAAGCTAGAACGGAATGGAGACCGAGAAGTACTTGAAGGCCTATCACAGTTAAATAAAAAGTAACTGTTCGAGGACTATGAATTTGTAAATGATTCTGATAAATATTATTTCATTGTTGTTATCGAAATCTGATCAACAACGTTTATGAAGAAAAAAAAAACTTTCAATAGTAGTCACCGGTAGCTCATGTCTTAAAGCAATTCTGTCTGATTAGATGGTTATGATAATTGATAAGTACCTCTTACCATAAAGAAGAGCACATGATCCAAGTGCGTCATCTGTTTTACATTATGTTATAATTGTAATTTGGAGCTGCCTAAAATAGCTGATCCCTATATCATGGACGGACCAGCATGATTTAATTTTCATAATATGGGAGATTGAAACGCTCAATTTGAAGGTTGTAGTTAAACTAATAGAAAAAGGTTATTTTTCATCAATTTTTTTTTATCAAATTTAGGGGGAGGTACAAGTACAACCCCCGACTGTATCCAACTCGTTCATGATTATCAATTCCACCAGCTAGGTTTGGGTTCTGTTCATCTTTCGCTATTTCCAACTTCCTATTGTTTAGTAATTATAATTTAAGACACTACAAGACTTGTCTAATTATTCTTGACATTTAGGGAATGGAAGACGTAAAATATAGATCTTAATAACAACAGCAAAGAACTAAAGGAAAGAAAATTCCAGATGATAATAACGTCACACTACAATAAATTGTAAGAAATAAAGACCAATTACACAATTCAAAATTTTAGATTTAAAATTTTAGATTTAGGGATAAAAGTACTTTTATCTAATATTTAGAGACCATTTTGGGTCTTGCTTATATATAACATATGCCCCTGAGGCCTATATTGTGTAAATAAAGTGCTAAGACAAGATTAAATGATACTAATATGAAGATTTTTCATCATATATATTTGGATAGGAAAAAAATTCAAATAAATTTAAAATACCATCTATTGTAGTTTTGAAAGCTAAATACTAGTAGTATACACAAGTAATCAAAACAAACGATTGAGTCTTAGTTTTTGATTTTTACATACGGTATCATACATGCATGGGCCTAGATTTAGATTTAAAAAGGTAAAATAAATAAATTGTTCTAAGTCTTATACGGGAAGTGGTCAATCTTTTTCAAGATACCTTGAGTCTTTGTATATTTTTAAACATGATGATGATCATATGCTAATTAGCAAAAATTGTAAGTACATTAATTAGCTTTTTCGTGAAGAATTTATTTTCTATAATATGGGTGAAAATGAATTGTTTACTTCATTAAACTAATGGAGAAATCATTTTTTTTCCTGATTCTTATTTCGTGAAGAACTGTTTGTAAGTAGTTCTTAGATAAATAGGGGGGGAGGGGTTCATCTGCATTTTTATTTTTGTAAAATTAATAAATAAAAATATGGGTTTTCCCAAAAATTAAGATAAAAAAAATAGTTCTTAGATGAGTATTTGGAAGCATAGCATGTGAATCTCATTAATTATAAGCATGTAATGAACATTAAAGATACTATTAATTAACCTACCCCCCATGCATAACTTAGCATTTGCGTTATAGAAGGAAAATGCAAACTTGCCAAAATATCTGGGATTGGGAGTGAATACAGACAAGTTGTATTATTTTAAAAAAGATACTACTGTTTCACACAAATTTTCACCAAGTGCTGAAGACAGGAAAAATGAATGCGAAGTAAAGTAAATTTTATTTATCAATTAATTTGCGGGTACAATCTCTGATAATTTCTAAAATAAAATATAGAAATAAAAGTCATTTGATTCTCCTCTTCGAACAATTTGTGATGGCTCGAAATGCTGTTGTAGACTCTCTGATGAATTTTGTTAAATTTGCTGAACTTGAGTAGAATTCTTCAGATTTGATGACGAACTTTGTAGTTTTGTAGATTTCGTTGATGATCTTGACGCTCTTCAGATTTGGTGAAGAACTTGGAGATTTTGATCTAGAGAAACGTGTTTTTGCCTTTGTGTAGTCGTTCCTGAAGATCGAATGCCGGTTTGTTGTAGATTTCTTGGGTGGAGTTCTTCAGATTTGTTGAAGAACTTTGAAGACTTTGATTTGCAGAAACGTCTTTGCTAATTGCTTGTAGTCGTTCCTGAAGATCGAATGCCGATTTGTTGTAGATTTCTTGGGTGGAGTTCTTCAGATTTGTTGAAGAACTTTGAAGACTTTAATTTGCAGAAACGTCTTTGCTAATTGCTTGTAGTCGTTCCTGAAGATCGAAGGCAGATTTGTTGCAGAACTTCTTCAGATTTGGTGAAGAACTTTGAAGACTTTGATTTGCAGAAACGTCTTGCTTATTGCTTGTAGTCGTTCCTGAAGATCGAAGGCAGATTTGTTGTAGGAGTTCTTCAGGTTTGGTGAAGAGCTTTGAAGACTTTAATCTGTAGAAACGTCTTGCTTATTGCTTGTAGTCGTTCCTGAACATCGAAGGCAGATTTGTTGTAGGAGTTCTTCAGATTTGGTGAAGAGGTTTGAAGACTTTAATCTGTAGAAACGTCTTGCTTGCTGCTTTTAGACGTTCTTGAAGATCGAATGCCAAGTTTATTGCAGATTTGTTGCAGACTTTGAAGGCGTTCGTTGAGGCCGGAGTGTGCAGAGCTTCCCCAGGAGTTGATCCCTTGACGTTTGTGGAGGAGCGGAGCTGATTCTCTGACAGCCGTGGAGGAGCGGAGCTGAATCTCGGGCGTCTGTGGAGGAGCTTCTCTCTCTCTAGTCTTCAAGACTTTTTGATTTGTTTTATTGTGAGAATTATGGCACCCCCACCCCTCTATTTATAGCTTTTGGGATGGGCTTTTAATTTAATTGCAAGGCCACCTCCTCAAGTTTGGGCCCATTATCATATATGACAACACTTGTTATTTGATTTAAATTTAGTATTTGTGGTTTAGAAACATTTTAATGAGCTCTATAATTTTAAGAAACTCTTTGTTTGATCCATACTAAATGAGTTTTAACAAAATAAATACTTTTATTTTATTTTAATTTACTATCTTAATTTTATGTGATAATAAATTATAATTTCTTTTCTTTTAAATTACTAATAACTTATTTTCTATTTAAATCTGGAGATTAGTAATCAATTTAATTTTGTTTAAAAGACACGTGGCGTATTTTTATTAGCCATAAATTTTACGTGTCAACAACTACTATCATAAGATATACATACCCCACTTGTGTCAACACTCGCTATCTAGCCAGGTACCAAAAACACTCTTGCCGTTGAAGTATGACTTGATCAAAATGTACGTAATACCTAGACTTAGTTAAGTCAATTTTATATAAGTAAGAAATGATATATTATAGATCTTCACAGTATCCGACGGAGAAGCCAAGAATGGATTATGCTGGCGTCAAAATTCAAATCAACTATTAAATTAAGTAAAATAAAAAATATGTGATGTTAAATTATCGTTTTTAACATGTTTTAATGAAAATATATAATGATAAATTAGAAATTTAAAAAATATGGAAGTATCATCGCCCCCGATGTTATCCATTTAGCTTACCCGGCCAATATCCATATACTTGCGGCCGGGTCAAAGTATGAGAGGTTGACATACTGCATGTATGTAAACGTATGACTGATAAGTGAAAAGTAGCACTTTATTTACTTTGATTTCAGCAATGTAGGGCTATCACGTCTTTAAGTTCACATGTGGGTTTGCTGTTTGTGTTTGACTGTGATCGTCTAATCAAATGAAAAAAATGGATACAGTTATAGAGAGAATATATAAAAGAGATAGAGAGTATAGACATATTAAATATAATCTTGCACTGCTAAGGAGAAAAGAAACTAGTTCAAGTTTTCACTTTAAAATATCAAAATCAAGAGTAAATGAGTCTTGAAACCTCCTTTTTTTCTTCTTATAACCGCTCTACTTATATCACTCTTATATCTCCGGATCAAAGGGATCAAAAAAGGAAGATTTAGACAATTCCTATATTTATCATTTCAAGGCGGATTTAGAAATTATCTCTAATTTGTGGTCTCCAAAACACTTGTGTTATAGTGACATGACCACCTTTAAAATTCATTGTATTTATAGAAACAGTACCTAGAGTTTGATACTCCCATATATAAAATTAAATATTGGCCAATAATAACTTGGTAGATAACCCATAAAGGGATTTTATTTTTTTATTTTTAAAAAGTAAGCTTGTTATTGACTAGAACTCCAAATGACCTCTTCCACAACATGGGAAGAGAGCTCAAAACTGAATGAGATCCGACAAAAGCATAACACGTCAGTCCGGTAATTAAAGGGAACCGTTTAATTACGGTGGTTAGGTTTTCACTCTTCATATCACTTCCATGATCATCTGAAACTAATTCAACAGCCATAAACTATAAACAATATGTTTAATATAAGAAATCAATTTAGACACTGCATAATTTTTTACGTGTAGATTGTATCACGATCCCATTCACAATATAAGATCGTATTACTCAAAAGAACAATACTAGTATATAACTATTAATCATGCCCGTGAATAATTATAAAATGATTGATCTTTATACAAACTTTTACTCAAATTTTTGCTTCTTGCGTAAATAAACTGCTAAAAGTTGGTTAGATATATGCAAATAATATCGTCTTGCCATGATCCCTATATGCATAAATGCACCTATTAGTAATTTCCTAATGAATATGAAGAGCTTCTTCGTATAGCCACTTAGGGTTTACTTTGACTGTACCTAAAGTTTGAGACCACATGCATGATATATATCCTTGTCAACGACATCACTCTAAGTGGCTAATATAAATAAATAAGAAATGGTCATGTTGATATTTTTTATTAAAAAGACAATAAGCCATAACATGCTGTCAAGCCGGCCTTAGTATAAGGCCAAACAGCCATTAAGCTTAGCTGCCGCTAAGATCGATGAGCGTAAAAAAAAAATCGTAATTTTAGTTAATATATAGAATAAAACAGTAAATGTGTATATATATAAACTTGTTCAATATTTTATAGATATTTAAGTTTGGTCCAATGGTAAATCTTCTTATTTAAATCCTTTTTTGCATTGTGTGAGGTCACGGGTTCGATCCCAAGGATGTTTAACTTTTTACACTAATTTTTAGCTCTTAAACTAAAAAAGACTAAATTTGCTAGTAAGGGTTGAACTCTATTATCTAAGCAACTTAAAACACTCAATTTAAACATTTTAATAATAAGGTTTGTTGATATATAAGCTACACTTTTAATAGTTAACATATATTTTTATTTGCCGAATATTTTCCCCAAATTACGTAAACAAAAAAGTGCCAAATTTTTCACTACACTTAGGTGCGGAATTTTTAGGGCCGCTCCTGTATGCTATTGACCTCGATACACATACACATTTAGAAAAAAATAAAAAAATTGGGAGGTTGAGGAGTACCTATTGAAAAATATAGACCGCTATATGAAGTAGATAGACTCGTGGACAAAGACTTAAATGCTAGCAAGTATGAAAATGTTAAAAATAAATTGTATGATCGTTCTACACTAAACAAAAACATACACTCAAAAATTAAATTATTAAAAATATACCTTCAATTAATAAACAACAATAAAACTCATTCATTCCTGTGATCTCTTTAAACAAACAGTAGGAAAGACAAAAACTTGTGACATGTCGGTTGTTAAGGAGCAACTGTACCGATGTACCACTAAACATACTTTTGCTATGGAGGCTGTAATGATAAGGCTGTAATTATATTTAACTATAACTTAAAAAACTTATATGTAAAAAAAAAAGTTTTGAAATTTTTTGAAGCGGAGGCGGCACCTCTTGTCACCACTAGGGCTGGGCAAAAAACCGGAAAACCCTAACCGGACCGATAACAGAACCGAAAAAGACCAAAACCGAAAAACCGAAAAAAAATCGGGTCGGTTTCGGTTTTCAATAAAACCGAACCGAAAAAACCCGAAAAATAACCGAAACTGGACCGAAACAAACCGGTTTGGTTCGGTCCAAAAAATAAAAAGACCGAAACCGAAAAATATGCTCGGTTTCGGTTTCGGTTTTGCTAAAAACCGAACCGAAACGAAACGAACCGGACTCGGCCCTAGTCACCACCCCAGCTCCGTCCCTGATGAAACTTCCTTCGATTAAGTTATAATCATCCTAAGTATTTGCTTGTAGCCTTCGGAATAGTTTTGAAAGCTTGGGCAAGTCAATATATCGCTTAACCTTAATAAAAAAAGGGACATTGTCCATATCATTCTTGAATGGGTCATGAATTAATTTTTATGAAATGAAAGTCATTTAAGATTTACTCTGACTGTGACTAAACTTTAAGACACATGTAATGAGATAATTATTGTTTTTACACCCATTTGATTTTGTCCAATGCAGATCCATCGAGCTCATACACTTTTTTAAAACGTCACATATTTTAAACAGGACGAGAACCATTCTCGTTATACTACAGTATGATACGAGTGTTTGTTCACCATATTTAAAAAGTTAAATATCAAATTATAAATACGTAAGAATGGTTCCAATTTCCCATAGCATGTGGACCTCTAAGAAAGGTGTTGGACCTTTCCTATAAAGAGCGCAATATTTAGCCAAATTTAGTCCATTATTTATTTGCGGCTTGCACTACTTCAGATGCTTTTACTAATATGTACCAAGTCAATGTGTTCAAAACTAAGCCATTCCAACACTATAAATACCTCATCATACATAATAATATTCCCTCAGACCCAAACATACATCTTTCTCTCTCTTCACAGTTCTAAATACTACTTTTTTTAAATATACTTTTCATCTCTCAAATTTCCTATCTCCTTGAACAAAAAGATAATAAAATTACAGATTTATAATGGCCACTGCACGTACCTTCCTACCGGTGTCATCCATATCCTTTCAACACGAATCCGATATGAAAACACCCAACAAATTTGGATGTTTTACAAATATATCAAAGCCAGCACCCATAAAAGATTTGAATTTAAAGGCAAGTATTCGGAGGCCGACCAAGATTAGCAGCACCGCGACCAAGACTCGGGGTGATGAGGTGTCATCACCATCTTCATCGTCAAGTTTGTTCTTGAAACAACTGCATGATTTGAACATGTTTTCTAGTCTCATAAACCCAATATTTGAGGAGTCTAAGCAAACAGAAGTTTGTGACAAGAATTTTGTCACCAACTCCGGAAGATTTGTTGAGAATGGTCTTGTTTTCCGCCAAAATTTCTCAATAAGATCATACGAAATCGGAGCAGATGGAAGAATCTCTTTGGAGGCTGTGATGAATCATTTACAAGAGGCTGGGCTTAACCATATGAAGCATACGGGGTTACTAGGAGACGGATTAGGTTCAACCCCTGAGATGACAAAAAGAAAACTAATTTGGGTGGCAACTAAAGTTCAACTTGTTGTTGATTGTTATCCAACATGGGGGGATGACGTTATCATTGATAACTGGATTGTTCCCTCAGGGAAAAACTGTATGCGACGTGATTCTGTAATCCGTGACTGCAAAACAGGTCAGACTTTGATAAGAGCATCAAGTAATTGGGTAATCATGAATAAAGAGACAAGAAGATTGTCGAGAATACCAGAAGAAGTTCGAGCACAGATGAGCCCATATTTGATGGACGCAACACCTATTATTGAAGACGACACTAACAAGCTACCAAAACTCGATGACGACACATCCAATTATGTGGTGTCAGGGTTGAAGCCAAGATGGAGTGACCTAGACATTAACCAACATGTTAACAATGCGAAGTACATCGGTTGGGTACTTGAAAGTGCCCCTCCTCCGGTTCTTGAAAATCATGAGATTTCGCGTGTGACAATGGAATATAGGAGGGAGTGCCATAGGGATGATAAGTTAGATTCCTTGACTGCCGTATGTGGGGGTGTTGATGGCGACTTTTCCGGGTTGAGAAAGGTTGAGTGTAACCATATGCTCAGGCTTAATGTTGGTGCTGAGGTCATGAAGGCACGAACTGAATGGAGACCGAGAAGCAATTTTTAGAAGCTATAGATTACGTTAAAAATCTGTAAATGAATATTAGAATTTCATTTGTTCTTTGTAATTACATCTAACTATTTGAGATTAGCAATTGCATATATCCTTTTAGCTTCTAGGCCAGGAGTTTATCGAGTATAATCAAGTATAACAAATTTCGTAACAACTCTATATTCGTGTTTTTTCGTTACTGTCCTAATTTTAAAGGGAAATGATTTGTCAATTGTGGGTAACATTCTTCGAAGTTTCGAACAAATATTATCTAACAACGAATCCATGGTTAGTCTCCAAAGTCTTAATATAAAACAGTTTGAGACCACATGCATGATATCCTTGTTGGTGATTTTAGTATCATCAATGTATTTTACTAGTAATGTGATTTATTATAGGCCGATGCAATAATGCGTTAAACTCGGAAACGAGTTAGGGAAGTGCGGAGTGCACGCTCGTCGAGCCAACGTATAATTGAATATGAATAATTGAAACGGGGTTCCAAGGGACAGAGCCCCTGGCGGGGTCCTAGGGGCAGAGCCCCTGGCGGAGTCCAAGGGGCGAGAGCCCCTGGCTGGGGTCCCGCTGCCAGGATAGCGGGCGGGGTGCGGGGCAGCGCCCCGAGCGAAAAATTTTCCGAACAGTTGCTTCCTTTCCGGAAAATTTTGAATAGTTGGACCATTTCCCAACAGTTGCTTCCTTTCCGGAACAGTTGCTTCCTTTTCGGAAAATTTTGAATAGTTGGACCTTTTCCCAACAGTTGCTTCCTTTCCGGAAGAGTTGCTTCCTTTCAGTTTCGGTTATTGATCTCCTATATAAGAAGTCATTTGGCCTCAGTTTTGGTTACAGAAACATATAAGAAAATTCTCTCTATATTGCTAATCTATTCTCCTTGCCAGAAACAGATTGTTCTTCAAGAATTATCCCCACAAAGATTTCGTGAACCCAGGCAATAATAGGGTCGAAATACTTTGTTCGGAAAGTGTACGAACACGATTCTTCGAAGTTATCCAGGATTATCATACACTAAATCTCTAACAATCCTTCACAACGACATCACTCTAAGTGGCTAATATTAAGAAATGATAAATGGTTTTGTTGATATTTTTTATTCAAAAGACAAAAGCCATAACATGCTATTGACCTAGATACACATGCATCTTTTAAAAAAAAAATTAAAAAATTGGGAGGTTGAGGCGTTCCTATTGAAAGATATAGACCGCTATCTCAAGTAGATAGACTCGTGAACAAAGAATTAAATGGTACTCTCTTTGTTCCAAATTAATTGTTCATTACGAAACTACGTGTAATTTTGATCGGCTAATAACTTGTATCAAAATTGTAACAGGTATGAAAATGTTGTATTTAAGGTATATAGTTCTACGCTATGTATTCATTTATTAACATGATGGTTGATGTCATCTTCTATCGTGATGTTTTTTTTATATGTATATACATGTAGTAGTCTACCTAAGCCCATCCATTTTCGAGTGTTTGAAAAAGAAAATAAAATAGTTCTAGGCTAAACAAAAAAATTAGTCCATAATTAATCTTAATTGCTGAATGAATTACTATGATTTTGGAGAACTCTATATGAACTCTATATTTCCCTTAAATTCGTCATTATCTTAAACACAATATGTCAACATACAGTAAATACGACATTGTCCATATCAGTCTTGAATGGGTCATGCATGAATTAATTATTTATCGAAAGAAAGTCATTTAAGATTTACTTTGGCCGTGACTAAACTTTAGGACACACAATGTAATGAGATAATTATTGTCTTTACACCCATTTGATTTTGTCCAATGCAGATCCATCGTACTCATACACTTTTTTAAAACGTCACATATATTAAACAGGGCGAGAACCATTCTCGTTATACTGCTCTATTTATTACATTAATTCTTAATTAACTTTAAGTTATTGAAAAAGTCTATAGCTAGCTGGCTACCTTTCCATGAACCATTTTTTTTATATAAATTGGTCGATAAACCCACACTACCAAAAAGCGCACATATACTAACTGCCAAAACCAGTCGTTAAATTGTCGTAACGACCTTATTACAACTTAAATCAGTAATGAAAACTTTAATGAAATAAAAACTTATAGTGCTAATAAAAAACGCAGTTCTAGTACGCATTCCAGAAAGTTGTTATAACTTTTTCACATCTTGTGCCAGCAATTGATAATTTTTTGAGATTTGAAACTTTTATATTCAATACTCCAAAAGACTGTTTTTGATTTTGTGACCGTCAATCAAATCGACGTCACCTTATTTGGAATAAAAATCTTAGTCTTAGTCTAAATGGAAGTTTCGACCCTTCATCCAATGGTGCAACGAATCATTGTTTTTTGTTGAAAATAACCTACGAAATTTCGTGTAGAGGCACAACGCACCAAAATCTCATCTATTAGATCTAATCTTGTGAACCCCTAGTATCTCTAGTTACGAAATCAGAGAGGCAGAGAGATTAGATCTACCCTTTTCAAAAAAGAGTAATACACCACTGAAAAGTAGGGGAAGAGAAAGATTCGGAAAAAAATCAGTATCTAAAGATCGAGATAGAGATGATTGAAGAACCACGCTATAAAACCCGGAGTAGAGGGGGACCGAATCACCACTTCTACTCCAAGACCGATGATGGCTAACAATTTAAAGAAGTCATTTTCATCATGGAAATTTATGTATTTTACTATAAGTGTCAAAATTATATAGAGAAAAAAGTAACCATTGTTTTCATTGGTGTTTATATATGTTTACGAATGTGTCCCCCTTCGTGAGTGTATATATATGTTTTTTCTATCGCTGGTCGGTGTGATCCCTTGATTTAGGAAAAATAATCTAAATAATTGGTTTCACTTTGAACCAATCTATTAATATTTGATTACCATGATTTTCTTACCCACGTTTTGGGTTAAACCCAACAAACACATCATTTGTTAACAAATAACAGCACGTTTGTTAATTTGAAAAAAAAAAAAAAAAACACGTCTGTTAATTGAATAGTTTACTTATTTATGACTTTCAACCATGCATTTTGCCAATTCTAACTTTGTGGGCTATGACTTTCAACCATGCATTGCCAGTATATATATTAATGCTCTCATGATACTATAACTCCTACATTCAAACAATATATCTCTCTCTTTCTCTCATTAATTAGCCCTCCCCATAGATCTTTCTCAAACTTACTTTCTACAAAAACTCTAAAAAAAGGTTCAATTTGCATCATGGCTGCTACTCTTACAAACCTCCCAATCGCATCATTTTCACATGAAACTTCAAAATCTGCATTTACGAGAAGTTTAAACTTTAAATCTAATATTCGTAACCCTAGCAAAATAAATTGCACTTCACTTAAGACTAGAGACGGTGAGGTCTCATCCCCTTCTTCTTCTTCATCTTCCTCCATAAGTTTTTTGAAGTACCTACAAGATTGGAATATGCTTGCCACCCCCACAGGAACGATATTCGAAGAAACTAAGGAAACCCAATTATTCGACGATGAGTTTGGCTTGAACTCTGGAAAATTTGTTGAGAATGGTCTTGTTTTCAGACAAAACTTCTCCATTAGATCCTATGAAATTGGAGCTGATGGTAGGGTTTCACTAGAGACACTGATGAATCATTTACAAGAGGCGGGGCTCAACCACATGAAACTTGCGGGTCTTCTTGGTGACGGGTTAGGTTCAACCCCTGAGATGACCAAACGTAAACTTATTTGGGTGGCCACTAAAGTACAACTTGTCCTTGATCGTTATCCCACTTGGGGTGATGATGTGGTGATAGACAACTGGATAGTTCCCTCGGGAAAAAATTGTATGAGACGTGATTCAGTTATTCGCGACAGCAAAACGGGGGAGATTTTAATAAGAGCAACTAGCAATTGGGTGATAATGAATAAAGAAACCCGAAGATTATCGAGAATACCAGAAGAAGTTAGAGCAGAAATGAGTCCGTATTTGATAGATCGCGAGCCTATTATAGTAGACAATACTAACAATTTACCAAAAATTGATGAAAACACATCAGACTCTATCGTGACAGGGTTGAAACCAAGATGGAGTGATCTTGACATTAACCAACACATTAACAACTCGAAGTATATTGGTTGGGTACTTGAGAGTGCACCTCAGGCTATCCTTGAAAATCATGACATTTCACGTGTCACAATGGAATACAGAAGGGAGTGTCATAGGGATAGCAAGATAGAGTCGTTAACTGCTGTAAGTGGTGGTGTTGCTTGTGATTTTAACGATTTGAGTAACGTTGAGTGCCATCACATGCTTAGGCTGGAAGGTGGTGCCGAGGTGATGAAAGCTAGAACGGAATGGAGACCGAGAAGTACTTGAAGGCCTATCACAGTTAAATAAAAAGTAACTGTTCGAGGACTATGAATTTGTAAATGATTCTGATAAATATTATTTCATTGTTGTTATCGAAATCTGATCAACAACGTTTATGAAGAAAAAAAAAACTTTCAATAGTAGTCACCGGTAGCTCATGTCTTAAAGCAATTCTGTCTGATTAGATGGTTATGATAATTGATATAGATCTTAAAGGAATGGAAGACTTGTCTAATTATTCTTGACATTTAGGGAATGGAAGACATAAAATATAGATCTTAATAACAACAGCAAAGAACTAAAGGAAAGAAAATTCCAGATGATAATAACGTCACACTACAATAAATTGTAAGAACTAAAGACCAATTACACAATTCAAAATTTTAGATTTAAAATTTTAGATTTAGGGATAAAAGTACTTTTATCTAATATTTAGAGACCATTTTGGGTCTTGCTTATATATAACATATGCCCCTGAGGCCTATATTGTGTAAATAAAGTGCTAAGACAAGATTAAATGATACTAATATGAAGATTTTTCATCATATATATTTGGATAGGAAAAAAATTCAAATAAATTTAAAATACCATCTATTGTAGTTTTGAAAGCTAAATACTAGTAGTATACACAAGTAATCAAAACAAACGATTGAGTCTTAGTTTTTGATTTTTACATACGGTATCATACATGCATGGGCCTAGATTTAGATTTAAAAAGGTAAAATAAATAAATTGTTCTAAGTCTTATACGGGAAGTGGTCAATCTTTTTCAAGATACCTTGAGTCTTTGTATATTTTTAAACATGATGATGATCATATGCTAATTAGCAAAAATTGTAAGTACATTAATTAGCTTTTTCGTGAAGAATTTATTTTCTATAATATGGGTGAAAATGAATTGTTTACTTCATTAAACTAATGGAGAAATCATTTTTTTTCCTGATTCTTATTTCGTGAAGAACTGTTTGTAAGTAGTTCTTAGATAAATAGGGGGGGAGGGGTTCATCTGCATTTTTATTTTTGTAAAATTAATAAATAAAAATATGGGTTTTCCCAAAAATTAAGATAAAAAAAATAGTTCTTAGATGAGTATTTGGAAGCATAGCATGTGAATCTCATTAATTATAAGCATGTAATGAACATTAAAGATACTATTAATTAACCTACCCCCCATGCATAACTTAGCATTTGCGTTATAGAAGGAAAATGCAAACTTGCCAAAATATCTGGGATTGGGAGTGAATACAGACAAGTTGTATTATTTTAAAAAAGATACTACTATTATAAGATATACATACCCACTTGTGTCAACACTCGCTATCTAGCTAGGTACCAAAAACACTTTTGCCGTTGAAGTATGACTTGATCAAAATGTACATATATAATACCTAGACTTAGTTAAGTCAATTTTATATAAGTAAGAAATGATATATTATAGATCTTCACAGTATCCGACGGAGAAGCCAAGAATGGATTATGCTGGCGTCAAAATTCAAATCAACTATTAAATTAAGTAAAATAAAAAATATGTGATGTTAAATCATCGTTTTTAACATGTTTTAATGAAAATATATAATGATAAATTAGAAATTTAAAAAATATGGAAGTATCATCGCCCCCGATGTTATCCATTTAGCTTACCCGGCCAATATCCATATACTTGCGGCCGGGTCAAAGTATGAGAGGTTGACATACTGCATGTATGTAAACGTATGACTGATAAGTGAAAAGTTGCACTTTATTTACTTTGATTTCAGCAATGTAGGGCTATCACGTCTTTAAGTTCACATGATGTGGGTTTGCTGTTTGTGTTTGACTATGTACGTCTAATCAAATGGAAAATTTGGATACAGTTACAGTGAGAATATATAAAAGAGATAGAGAGTATAGACATATTAAATATAATATTTTGATCTTTTCCTTAATTATTTACCAAATACAGTTTATGTGAAAAGCCTATCATGCTTATTACCTTTTGTCTTAATGTTAATATTAAATTTCGGTTTGGCTATGAGTGGCTCCGGGACTTTATATAAGCATTTAATAACATTTTAATATTGTTTTGTAGGAGTATCAAATTACAAACATAAGTTGCATTTATAATCATGAAATTTGAATATATTACAATATGTAAAATTGAAACGAGTTTGATAACGAGTGTCCTGTAGCATCGTTTAAACATTTAATATCTTTCCAAAATCAATTTGTATTTAATGCAAAAATAGTACTATTTTCGTACCCAATTAATTGTACATTACAAAACTACGTGTAATTTTGATCGGCCAATAACTTGTATCAAAATTGTCGGAATGAAATTTTTTAAAATTTAATCATATAGTTCAAACATTAAATTATATGATTTAGTTTTGAAATTTTTCATTTCGACAATTTTGATACATGTTATAAGTCTGTCAAAATTGTACGTAATTTCGTAGAAGACAATTAATTGAGAACGAATGGAGTAATATGTATAATATCTAAATGGTATGTACCTACTACCATATCCCATTATGCCATTACCAAAACTATGTATTTAATTAAGTTAAAAAAAATGCTATATATGAATTGCTATATTAAACATTTTAGAACATAAAACATACATCCTTAACTAATGCCTAGCCAGCATTGGTTAGTTTTTCCCAAATTGAAATAGAAACTACCAAAACAATATCTTCATTGTACACAATTCATGAAAACTTGTTTATTTGTCATTACTATTCAATGGCTAGCTATATACGTTGCATTTCTCTTTAAAGCTTTAAACTTTTTGTTTCTACTTGGACTTCCATGGCATGGGCTTTCTCCCCCCTTAATTAAAAAAAAAATTCTATTTAGAATCCAATAATGTAATTTGGTTTCAATATACCAAATATTTGAATCAATTTTTAAATCAAAATGGAATGAGCAAGGAAGATGCAATTATGTTCAAAAACTTACTGCTGCATGCGTTCTGATTCGCAAATTAATTGACTTTTGGCTGTTTTCAGAATCAAGATATAATTAATCAATAAAGAACAACAAACCCGAAATAAATTTATAAACAAATACTATAAAATAAGATTGTAGAAAGTATAAGTTATCAAAGTTCAGTATATCCAATTGATTTATTATTTCATTTTCTTGGAAGGAGAGGCCCAAACCCTTGACCAAATGAACGTGTTGGACTCGTTTGTTTGTACTTTTCCAAAACAAATACTGGAATAATTTTAGGTGGAGTATGTGTAAGTATTTCAGTTGTTTTGATATATAGAAGTCAAGATATTATTGCCTTAGCTTAAAAAATGCATAGTTAATAGGTAATGTGATCATTTAGTACATATTTTGATACTTAATTAATTATTAAGTATTAATTAATACTCCGCATAGAGGAGGAATCAAGTACTTCGGACAAGGGGAAAAAAACTGCGTCTCTTTTTTAGATACAAACAAGATGTTTTCAGTATTGTCAAACAAACTAATCATAGAGATAAATTAAATAATATAGTATACTGTATTTGTCATACTCCCACAAAATATATCAAATAACATATCCAATTCATATGTCTCTCCACATTTTTATAAGTTTGTTCTCCTTTAATTAATTATCGTTTCAAGTTCTAGATAAACATTAATGCTAACTACTAGCTAGAATCTAATATTCAGGTAATTTTCAAAAGGTTCAGTGTCTCTACTATCGTTGCAAAGTCTAACTATACTATTTTGGTAATATATTGTTATCTGAGGACAGTTTTTGTGACGGACTAAGGACACTTTAGTAGACGGGTGATGACTTTAAAACAAACTTCTATCTTAGTGGCATATTGGCATTTACCTAAATTAACTTTAATTTTGTTTTGAATTTTTTTTTTATATTTCACTTTTCTTATAAATATTAAATAATTCTTCATTCTCACTGGCAAACTCTATCAGAGAAGTATACTCAGATTCTCAACCACGGTTTACCCTCACTTACAATTTTTTTACTTTTCGTTAATTTCATTTACAAGCTGTTTTTTTTTTCAAATTCTTATGATTTTTAAATAATTAAAGAAGGCGTCTCAAGCCTACAATATGACCAAGTTAGCATTCCATAAACCAATAAGATTTTCAGCAGCTTCTCTATAATTTACATTGTGATTAAGATACATACGTTCCTTTTTCTTGTTTCATTGTCTTATAAGCCTTGAACGAAGTATTCTTGCTTTTGTTTTCGTAAACAAATATGTCATGATATGATGACATATTTGAAGTAATATAGACTTATACTATCATGTTTTACCAACGACATTAATTAGCTGCAAATTTTATACGTTGTTTGTACTTTTTTTGTCGTCAATATTCGTTATCATATTGGATGTTTCATCGAAAAAGCATTCTAATTGGAAACAAAAAATTTGATAACTCCATTTAAATATTATTACTTATAAAATTTGCGGTACAAAACATAAATAAAAAGGTCGCGTGGCCTAATGGATAAGGCGCTCGCCTCCGGAGCGGGAGATTGTGGGTTCGAGTCCCACCGTGATCGTTTTTCTCTTTTTTCATTTTTTCCATTTTTAATCTCACTGGGAAAAAAATCGAATTCACTAGCTTTGTTATGAAAATTCTAAACTTTTGTAGCTTTCAATTTAGACTATCAGTGTTAGCTTACATCTAAAGTTAGAAATCCGGTTATGCCATGTCTTTTAACATTGAGGCAATATTTCATTACAACCAACCGATCTCGAATAAAAGAGTTCAATACTAATTCCGAATGAGAGGAGAGCCGGCCCTTTGTCTAGTTATGGCAGCCAGCCCACTCGGGTTACGATCCCAAAGTTTTTTTTGTTTTTCAAAATAACTATACAAAATGGTGAGATTTTTTGTGTCCGATAAACACGCAAGGGTGAAATTTTCTATCCGGACTAAGGTGTTGGGAACTTTGAGCCGGCACTGAATGAGATTAAAGTTGCAACAGTTGTTCTAAACATCACGCCAACAGAAGTAGGAAACGATTCACAAGAGTCGGACAATAATTTGACGTTCTCAAAGCTAGTTTGAAATATTTGCATAAAAGAGGGATTCATAAACTTTTGAGTCTCCAAAAAGCACCAGTGGTGCATTTACTTTTTTTGCTTTCAAGTGTTTTCCTCTAAAAATTCCCAGTCCAAATGGAATTATTGAACCACAATCAGTAACTTAATATTTTGTAAGAGCAAATATTAGATTTGTTTATCAAGTTTTAGGAAGAAATAGAGGACAAGGATTGAAGCTTAGAAACAATGGAATCTATAGCAGAATGGGAACTCTTGGTTGCTGCAAACATGAGGTGTTTTGAAGCTTCCGCTCTATCGAAATAGAATGAGCCTGATAACAATTTATCTTTTGGCTGTAAAGCCAGCCAAAGCACAGTGTCGGCACCTTCTTCGCTTGTTCTGAGTTTTCCTTCAAACCTGAAATAGCAATTTAGCAGTGTAAAATCATTGTAAATGGTCTTGATTACTACATGTAAATATTATACTACAATAAAAGTTGTTTTGGACTTACGATTTTGAAAAACTAGGTAAACTTTTCGAAACTCCTGGTGTCTCGGCCCAACCTGGGTGCATAGAGTAGAATCCTACCCCTTTATCTTTGTACTTATCAGCCCATTTTTCCGTCAAGGCCACCTAATTTTCGGAACATGGATGAAAAGGAAAAAAATATAGTTTGATACTGACCAAAACATAAATATCTTCCAGATTTTATAATAGGATTTATATATATATATAGGAATGTGATATGATAGAAAGCTGTGAAAACATAAGACATCTGGGCTTCCACATGAATCATAATGAGTCCATGATATTTTTTGTGGTAAAGTTGCAAGAAAACCGCAAATCAAAAATAAGTAAAGAACCCCAAATTATCTACTATACACATTACACAAGACTTGAGAGATTTGAAAGGTAGTCGAACTTGATAGAAGGAGAAAATTTTAACTATAGATGAAACAAAGAGTAAACCACCATATTTTAGCTGCTGATCAAGAGCTTAGAATGTTTCTATGAAGGCCAACCACACCAAAGGAAGTATGCTCACATGTCTTATTTAGAGTTTATACATAAGAAAGTTGGTAACATAAGTAGCAAGGTTAAACTGAGAAGATCTCAGCCAGTCTGGAATAAGATATATTTGGGAAAAAGCTAGATTATGTTTCATAGCACAAAAATGAGAAACAAATAATCAAAAGCAAAATCAGAAGTAACTAAAAAGGCATAGTAATAATAATAATATAAACCTGGACTCTCTTGTTTCGAGCATATTGATCAACTCCGTCAAATTTACTGCTGCTATACTGCGACAAGAATGATTTGCAACGTAGCGAGTATTCAATTAGAGTTTCTCAGGAGCCAATCACCAAAGATAATCACACATCAATCATTTTTAAAGATATAGATGCAAACCTGTAAATCCTCAGTCAAGGGAGCAGTGTACATACCACCTGATGCAACAGTAATAACTCGAGCATCTGGTGCAGCTTTTTCCAAGAGGGGCAACATTAATTCGGTCATGGTATAAGTGCCCAACACATTTACCGCAAAATTTAACTCGTATCTGTTTTAGAAAAACATACATAAAAATAACTCTTAGTTTCAGAACGTGACGACTATGGAATTTCGAACAAAAAATAGATCATTTTACCCTTCTGAAGTGGTGACACGATTATTCTCAAGCAAGCCAGCATTGTTAACCTAAAGGCATAACATAAGAAGAAAAAATTCAAATCCATAAGCAAAAAAATAATAAATAAACCTTGGAAAGAGCATTTTAAGTAGAGGGATATAAAATTAATCTTAAAGAGAAGATTACCAAAACATGAACTGGGACATCCTTTGATGAAAATCTGGAAGTGAATGCCTTGATGTCACTAACAGATGAAAGATCACATACCTGAAATCTATAATTGATAAGCATCTAAACAACAATAGTTCCTTTTCCTCGTATCTTACTCCATCAAATTGATAAGTGATTGTTACAGCTCTTAAAGATACTAAATAAAAACGTCTGATAGACTGTTTGCCGAAACTGGGAAGGAAATAAATACAAAATGTGCACCTAATTAAGAAGAAGAGATTTTTAATACCTCCAAATAAATATTTTCATTGTTGGTCGTTGACTGGATTTTAGACCGAGCATCTTGTCCTCTCTCCTTGTTACGGCAAACCATGTAAACATTTGCACCTCTACAGAAATAATGTTCATCGCATTAAAACAAAGAGAGGTAGACATATAGGCTAAAAATATTCCAAAAACTAAAAATCATGCTATCTGTTAATAACATAACTAACTGCACCTAGAAGCAAGGCCTTGCGCAATTGCGAAACCAATGCCAGAATTTGCTCCAGTAACTATACAATTCTTTCCTTCTATTCTTGTTTCCATATCTGCGGGGTTAAAGTTTTTTGAATGTTCCCTGAAAATTGAGTAAATCACCTTTAGAAACTGTTTAAGGTAAAACCAACATAAACCCTCATCAGGTAAATGAATGAAAGGCATATCAGCACAGCAACCAAAATTCCGTACCTAATACGCTAAAATTGTCAACAACAAAACCAAATGTATGTGTACATAAAAAATATATACGTCTAAGTCATACAGGATGCTAGAATTTTTGTACTCAAGTGTATCCACAAAGAGCGATGAAGATCAAAACACAAATTACTCGCTCTTCATTAGCTAAACCACAACAATTCACAGTATATGAATCCAAAGACTAGATTGGGGAAAACAAACAATCAAAAGTGACACCAATACGCTTAGGTACAGGAAAACATGAATACTAGCCAATCAAAATAACTCTCTCGCAATAAAAATGGCTAAATTAGAATGAGAGCCATATGGTATCAGATAAAGGATCAATATTCGAAGGCAGGGTAGGGTTTAGTATCGTTCCGTCTATGTTCTATTATCTGAAGGGTTCATATCAGCACAACAACCAATTTTCCTTAATTAAGACGGTACAATTGTCAACAACAAAACCATAAGTATGTGTACATTAAAATATATACGTCTAAGTCATACAGGATGCTAGAGAACTTTTATACTTGAGAAGGTCGGCAAAATTATGGAAATTAATAAATCAGAAATTTTAAAAATAAAAAATAAAAAATACATTGTAAGTGCGAAAAGTGTACCATAAAGAGCGATGAAGATAAAAATACAAAGTACTCGCTCCTCAAGAGCTAAACCACAACAAGTCACAGCTGAATCCGAGGACTAGATTGAGAGAAAACAAACAATCTAAAGTGCACCAATACGCTTAGGTACAGGAATGTATGAATACTAGCCTATCAAAATAACCCTCTCGCAATAAAAATGGATAAATTAGAATGAGAGCTATATGGTATCAGATAAAGAATTGGTCTTTGAAGCCAGGGGAGGGCTCGTCATCATTCTGTTTTTGTTGTATTTTCGTAAGGGTTCCTGGTTATAAGTATAATGAGTGAGTTAAAGAATCTACTTTTGTCCAAACAAAAAAGTAAAAACATTTCCCTCTGGCTTTCTTCTAAATTATAGCATGTATCCGTCCGTCCACAGGTATTCGTTTTTTCCTTTCCCCGTTACCAGTCACTCTGGTCGTAGCTTAAAGCTTAACTTTTTGTACTCTTGCTTAGAAACCGGTGCATTTGGCTGATCAACTTAGAAACTGGGTATTTTTTGTTCTTCTAGCCTAAAAAACTTTACTGTATTTATGTTTATTTATCTGGGACGATCACGAACAAGGGCGGATGTGCAGACGATCCATATGCAAAAGGCCTCGCGATATATAGAGGGTTCCAATTCTTTACTAGTTATATACATTTGTATTACGTACTGTAAATGAAAAGGTGTAGTACTAGTAATAAAGAAAGGCAGAAAAGCACTCAACAGTCAATGCACGAGAGGCTGAATCCCGGAAGTTACACATTCATGTTGATAAGTTTAGTAAAAATTCTTTGACATGCAAACAGAAAAGAAACCACAAATTCAAACAACTTCAAAATCCTTGGCTTATTTATCATTTACCACAGGCACAACAATCCCAATCGTCTAACGGGTAAGTTATTTTAACCTCATGAACTCTCTCTCAAGTCTTTGATCTTATTATCCACCCCTCTGAATGTCTTAGTTTGATTTAATAGCTCAATTAATATCGTCAGTTTGTATTAAGATACAAATTGTTCGAATAAAAAATATGGGGATTCTATTGCGGAGAGATGAAAAGAGAGAACATTAAAGCTAATTTTTCTAAGTTTGTAATGAAATTGGAAACCTTTGCTAAGGTCACGGTTGTATATGAAACATTATTGAGTCTTTTACGTGACTGTTGCTTCAACTGAAAGAAGCTTTTCGAAATTGAGAGTTGTTAAACTCTAACTCGAGGACAACAATAAGCCAGAGGATAGGCTATTTTGATGCATACCCAAGAAGGATGCATTTCGAATACTTTTGACAATTAAACCAATTTTTTGGGCGAGGAAATGATGTTTTTTTTTTAGAAACAATGTTTTCCCTAGCTTAATATCGAAGCTGTAATTGAACTTTCTGAAATCTTTGAATTACAAGAGATAGTTTTCCTACTAAGAAATGTAATTGTTTAGTTGCTTTTTCACATAATCTGCAACAATTGAATTGATTATAGAAAAAGGGACTTCTATTTATCTGTGCACCGGAAACCAAAAACCTCGGGGGGCCCTCTGATCACTAACCCTAATGTTTCAATAAGCTAGCTTACTTTCTTTAAATTTACAGACAAACAAGCCATGACCACTTTAAAAAATTAACAGTCCTAAACTACCACATATAAGCAGTGGGAACTGGTATGGAACCACAATACTTTTATCAAAATACATAGAAAAAAATTGTTTTTTTCATCAATTTTAATGGGAAAAACTTACATTGACACCCCAATAATTATAACACTTACATTTTTTATCATTAATATTTACTATAATCTGTAAAAGATGATGATTTGGCACCTCTTGTAACTATTTTTTTCCAATTTACAATTTCTAGCTTGCCTGCCTGCCTTCTATCTAAGTGTAATCATTTCAATATTAATAAAATAAGTTAACATTTACCTAATGATAAAACAGTTAAAGACCAGAAAATGAAATAAAAAAGAAAGAGTTAGCTTACATATAACCAGCTTTGGTGAAATTGAGATACCCATAAAGCCCAAAACTTGTTGATCTCCATGTCTACATATATATTATGGAAAAAAAATATAAAACTTGTCTAACCAAAAATAACAAAAGAGAGAATTATAATGAAATAGTGGGTTACAAATTACAATCCTTACCTTGAGAAGAAACATAGTTAATGTAACATAAAATGAGAAAGAAAGAGAATTATTTGTAGTATGAATTATTTGTTGCATAAGTTAGGTACTTAAAATGAAAAAAAAAATAGAAAGAGAATGGTTAGTTATTTAACCGTCTTAAATTAAATATACAGGAAGGTCTCACAGGGCTATTATTGTTCCACGTATGTTGTTATTTTGCCGCTTAATAAAACGAAAACTATTGAAATTGGATGGATTATGTAACTGAAATTAGTTAGTACACATTTTGTTGACTTTTTTGTAAACATTATATTTATCAGTCCTAATAAAGTTTATTATTTTATGATTAGACGATTAAGACATTCACACTTTCCCATTTAACTTTTTTTTTTCCGCTTAACGAGGGAAATTGTACACTAATCAAATGGACTATGGGCTAAAACGAAAATTAATGAGATTGGATGGATTATGTAACTGAAATCGGTATATATTTTGTTGAGCTTTCTGTAAAGTTACATTTATCGGTTGTAATAAAGTTTATTATTTTATAATTACATGAGGAAAGCATTCACACTTTCCCATTTAATTATATATTTTTTGCTGCTTTATAAGGGAATTAAATTGTACACTAACCAAATGGATTATGGGGTTAAAACGAAATTAATGAAATTGGATGGATTATGTTACTGAAATTAGTACATACATTATTTTGTTGAGTTTTATGTAACATTACATTTAATAGTTGTAAACTTGTAATAAAGTTTATTAGTATATGATTAGACGAGAAAAGCATTCACATTTTCCTATTTAATTATATTGTTTCAAAAAGTATAGTATTTGATGATTGGAACAAATTTCATTTCAAATTCACCAAATACATAAAAGCGTTAAAATCTTAAATCTACTTAAATTGTGAGGCTACAAGATTAAAATTGAAAAGTTGACTCTCAAATTAAATAGGATTAGTTGAAATTGACATGCATACTAATGTCATAACTCTTATATCTATGAATTTAGCGTTTAAAATGATTAGTTTTGCGATTCATAAAGGGTTAGCGGCACAGTTTGTTGCTCGCTTAACTTCCTTGTCAATGTAATCATTTCATTATTTAATAAAATATCATTGAGTTCGGTCCAGGAAAAAAAAACTTCAAAAAATAAATAAAAATAAAATTGAAAACCAATGCACTTGAAATGGGAAGGAGGGAGTAGTAATAAGTTGGTTTGGATAAAATCCGATCCGAATCCGACTAGGGCCTGTCATGGTCTGGTTTTGATTCTAGGATTTTAGGCAGAAAGTTCGATCCGAATTCGATTCAGAAAGTATAAAAGTCGAATTCAACTGTCCGACGAATCGATCAGGATCAGATCGAATTAGATCTGATATCTACTCTCAGAAAATTCCTATATACAAATCATTACGTAATGTGTTTTTGCAGGAAGTCTTCGTAAGAGTAATGGAGTAGTAATTTAGGCCGTAACCGGAGGAACCTTTTCAGCAAAAAAATTTCTTTTATACAGAAGAGAAAATTTGTTTTTTGATCTCTTTAGAAGAGAGCTTTAAGGTACGTAAAAAGCTATTTGACACTTATTCTTTAGTTTAGTATAGACATTTAATCATCGTCATTCACGATAAATAGTATATAAACGATTTTTTTTTATTAATTTAACAATCGATTACTAGGTACAAAGTTTTCTGTTGTCGGCTTCCATTACGATTTTATCAGATTTAGAATTGATTTCAACAGACCAACCAATTACTAAATGACATGCATACAACAATTTATGTTTTGTCATAATATATATTCAATACGGGACAAACAACAAACTCTAATTCACAGTTGTACGACTTATGATCACACTTAGTTGAAAGAAAAGTATCGTAATCTGTAATATTAGGCTGCAGAAGAAACTCAGAAGCATAGTTCATCAATCTATTTCATGAGTTGCTTGACCATGAAAGGTGTTACATATAGAGATAAAATTACAACTGTCCCATGTATTTACTGAAGTTACACCGATAACGAAATCGCAGACCTTTTGTGATGTATATTACATCCTGTACATGCATCAAAAAACCATCAGCCGCTATAAAACAGATTTTACCCTCAAAACACCAAAAAACTGAAAGAACCAAGATAATAATATTTCCGTCGGTATGCTGAAACATACAAGCTCACTAGCAGAACCCAGTGAACGGAATCGAGAAATGTTAAAAAGTATTGTTCCAACAGAAAGGGGCAACATCAAGTCATAATCACAGCCACTTTGAAGTTTGCCAGAGAATAATGCGACCAATCAGGTTTACTCTGCAGTCTGCATCATCAAGTAATTATTCACATCTTGAGCCTTTTCGAATATAAAATATTTCTAACGCAAAAAAATACAAGCACAAATACATCAATTGTGCGGATACAGAAAGAAATAGGCTTCATCTAAGTTTGACCTATTTACAACTATAGAGTTAAGATTTGTCTTGTTGCAGTTTATAAGCCAATATGTGCAAAAAGTTGAATTCAATCAAATGCCAGAAAAACCAGAAAGACAAAAAACAAAAACCAATAAAGGATGCAACCAAACAAGAACTTGCCAAGTCTAAACTTGATAATAAGGAACACAGCTAAAGAAAAAGGAAAATGAATGCAGGCACCTTGGAAACACTTACCCCCGATAATTTTGGTTCATACAAAATTGGAGTGACAATTTCAGCGTTTGTGAAAGTGAGGGCCTTTTGAAGCTTCCTAGGGCTAAATACCTCAACATCTATTTTGTACAATGCAGTAACAGGTCGGTGGTCAGAGAAAGAGAGCTCACATCTCCTGTAACTCAATAGCTTCATTCCCTTGCCAAACGAAAGAATACGGTCACACCTGAGGCGAAAAACAAAGTAATACAGAAATTCATAAAAGTCTGAAGATGCAGTCGATTTTGAGCAGTAAAAATAACAAAAATCATCTGCCTAGTTTTTTATTTTAGTTTTTAACATCTTTGTTTGATGATGGAAGTGATCATAAACACATCATTGTTGATTACATGAAGTAAAAATCACGTTTTCAAATTTTAAAGAGGCATCATCAAGTCATCACCCATCAACCATGTAAAATCTTTTGAGTACAAAGCTATTGCATTCTTACTTCCATTCAAAGCGTTGCTACTTGTGATAAGTGGTGAACGAAGATAAGATCATGCCATTAATCAAAAATTGATGAATTTATCCCCATTTCGCATAAAGCAAATGCATATAGCATCAAGATGTGAGGTGTGCTATGTCCTAGATTGTATGAGGGAAAGAAATTGTAGATAATGTCAGGCTTTGAGAAACCAAAATTGGTAACTTAATAACACCAAGATAAAGGAAAGAATATAAAAAGATTGAATGCATAAAGTAAAGATGAGATATTATTTGACACAATTAGGGGATTATATAGCCTAGAGGGATCGTACGAAAATATCCTTAATGGCTAACTAATTACTAATAATAATAAAAAACTGCTCATAGAGACATACATACCATGCTGGAGTACGCCTCCCAACCTTCGGATCCTCGCCACAGTATTTCTCCGAGTTAAATTCGTATTTGTAAGTTGGTGCAAAATTCAAACTACCTTCACGCCATCCACCAAACACATGCCCTTTCCTGAGCTCTCGTGTAAGCTGCCACAAGTTTTACAACATAGTTATTCACAAACTAGAAAACAAAAAACCGTGTCACCATAGGACAAGATCTTCTGGAAGATACTTATTCACAAACTGGATTCTCTTAAGTTTTACATATAGAAACTATGTTGGCATATCTCATTTCATCATTTGATTCTTATATATGTGTCACATACTGAAAAGAAGAACTGGAAATAGTCATTGTATACCTGGTCATTTTCGAGTAACTTGGACCAGTCTTTTCTAGAAATTAACTCTCGCGTTTTCTCATATGACAAATCAATACGATAATTTAGATCCCCAAGCCAGATTATCCTCCTGCAACAGTCAAGTGATAAATTCATGAGTTCTAAAAGAACTTATATGTAGTGTTTTCCGGAAGAAGCAATGGCGGAAGCAGTAATTATGAAATACACAATTTTCCTCTTTCATGAAAAACAAATGACATCAACTTATCATGAAAAATAGATTTCAGATAAAGAAATACTTTACAAGTATACAATCAAATTTTCATTTGTATGTGCTAAATCTAACAGATACTTGGTAATAAAAAATGTCACACATGACATGCAGAGAATTTTGATCCGAAGTTTGAATTTATGCAGATACTTACTCATGGTCTCGGATACGCTTGGGAAGACCAATACCTGAAAGTGAATGAAATCGAGTTCTACGATAAATTTCATGCACACCAAAATTTCTTTTACCCGCATCCGTCTCTTTCTCCCCCGATGTTAAATGTGTGCAAATGAAACAAAACAGTGTCTGGTGTACAGACATACTAACCGCTATTGAGCCCTGAAATATTAATAACCCACCATTATTATAGCATGTAACCATAGGAAATAATAAATTATCATAAAAAGCATATAAGGCGCATAAACTATAAAGAGAAAATTAATTAAGATTTAATTCTCATACAATCAGAAGAAAAAGCTTGTCGAATTATTATAAGCATGAACTTCAATGAACTTAATTTTGATTTCTTCTAACTAAACTGATTTCGTTTTTGATAATGATGTAGTATCAATCAACTGATTTTTGACTGGCATACAGTTCAGTAAATGAATTTCAATATGAGTACTGAATCGCAAGCAATAGCATTAGTGAGAACCGAAAGGCTTCTCACTGGCACTTATGGGAAATAAATTCAAGATACGTGACTTAATGTCAATTCACCAAAACGGCTATGAAATATAGGACGAAATGCATGAAACAAGTACCAAATTTAAAAGGGCATTCAACAAGGTACACACCTTGTTACCTATATAGCCCATAACACCAACACCAACAGTTGAGACTTTCAAGTTCTGTATATGTCTTCTCAAGCTCCTACGAACCCAAATAGTAATAAATATACCAACCATTTGCTTACTAACTATCCTTACAAATTGGGGCCTTTTTTTACGATACATAAGGGATTCAAGGTCAATATCCTCAAGAATAACCGCCTTTGACCCTACTCTATTTTCACCGTCTTTCGAAAAATTGAACGTATTGTATTTCACAAAAGATTTTGAAGATTGGATAGATATCATAGGCTGCAAGGATTTTGGTCTATCCAAAACATGTTTGGCCAACAAATCCAATGGTGGCTCAGGCCAGCTCAACGCAATTCTTTCTGTTCTGCTAAGGGTCCTTGTTAATTTTCTATCATATGGAATAAATTTTGATTCTGTGTTCTCTGGAAAGTCTTCTGTTTTAAGGCTTTTCTCCCTATCCATTCTTCCCGAAGATGAAAATTGCCTCTTTAACTCCTCTGGAACTGACATACCACTATCACTAGAGGTAAAAGATTCAATGTTTTGATGATATTCACTGGATAATTTATTCAAGGGATGAGTTTCTTCTTCGTTTTCACCATCAGATTCGAACATTATTTCATCCTCTATAATTGGAGCATCAACGGGTGGAATGAACCTTGAAGGAGAAGTGGGGTCACTGTAGCATTTAAATTTTGGTTTTGTAGGTTGGACTCTATTTAGAGTTTCACGGATTATATTTTCCCATTTTAGCACTGGGCGTTTATCTTCAGCACCGAAAATGTTGCCTGCATTTAATGGTATAATCTCCTGTAACCTGCATATTTTAAAGTGAAATACTAAGAAATAAATATGGGTATCCATAAGCCAAATTATAGCCAAGGAAATGTTACAACATTCTAATGAACCTAGATCTGGGGAAAAGTTAGGGTGAAATGAAGTCGACAAACAAAGCATAAATGAATCAAGGGCTTACATGTAAGTTATCAAATGCATTAAGGACTACTGCAAATTATGCATATTCAGAGGCCTATATTGCAGTCCCTACTCCCTAGTAATATTCATTTACTGTCCAGAAGCATAAACAAGGGTTCAAGCATTTTTCAGGAAATGAAATCATATGATCAATCCTTATAATTTTCAATTAGCAGTACAAGTATTGGTAGTAGTTAACTTTCTGTTCCTGGAATTCCTATGCATCCCTGAATAAGCATGAATAATTTCTTGGTCCTAAGGTTATAGCTTGACCTTTATATGCTTTTGCTCGTCGACTTCACTTCGCCCTCATTACACAACATGTAAAGGAGAAAACTGACATTTACAACTTAGATAAAGGATTATTCTTCATTTGTTTAGTATAAATGTTGAATAGAAAGTGAAGTCATAGTGCCAACAACTGATCAGAAATATTCTGCATAATAATGTCCAGTTGGTAATTGATATGAGCCCTTCAAATGGCAATACAATAAGAAATCCTCAAATCTTTTTTGAACACACATGCACGTTCTGATCAACATCGAAAAAACATTACATTAGCTACACACCTATATGCACAAAACAACTGTTTTGATAAGATATTTCTATGAACTAGCAAAACCAAATTAAAATTGCTAAACTAATCACGGACCACTTACCCCATTACATAAATGTCAGCTGGAGAATTGACATCTAGCCAACTTTCTATATCTATGTCGTCCGGTGGAAGCTTTCCGCCGACATTCCACGTGCCAACACATACTCTATATATTAAAGATCCAATAAACACAACAAACCTCATTTACAACTAACAAACTTGAGGATTCTCGGTGAGTATAACTTACTTTATCTCTTTTGAGTCTATATACTGAGATCGAAAAGTCTCTGACTTGCGCCTTCTTATTCTAGGAAGGGCACCTGAGAACAATCAGTACATAAACATTATAAATAAAAATATACTGTAATTTGTTTTGAGTGAAACTACTACTCAGCACTCTACTCATAAAAATATACAACAAAAATGGGATATTTTTTTACTTATAGACGACTACTAGCTTTTTTCAGTTATATGGTATACTATTTATCTGCCAAACTTGCTTCCAAAGGCATACATTAGTATTAATTATAAGCTCTTCTTTTCGTATTTTTTAGCCGATTCGGTATACCGCACTGGTCATCAGAGTTCTATCCATGTCATCCCCAATGTGAGGGCAATTGATGTAAAAAAAAACTACCATCGGTTTTTCGACTTTAAAGCTTGTGTTTATTGTTTAAGGCTATACATCTAGTTTTTAGTTTTTTTTGAAAATATCATCTTCTTTTTTTCCAATCAAAAGCTACATCTAAGCTAAGCCTCGAAAAATCTAGCACACGGTATTTTGTTCACACTAATCCACATTGACATGATTAGATACATCTTGTTTTGAAAATATCTTCTATTTTTTCCACTCAAAAGCAACATCAAAGCAAAGCCTCATAAAAATCTAGCACAAGGTACTTTGTTCACACACGTTGTCATGATTTAGTTTGATAAGATATTGTATTTTTTCCTAGAGGTACAAAAATTGAAATTTGTTATAAGAATATAGACCCTACTCCACCTTCAATTAATAGACTCATAGCCAGAACATGTCTCTTTACCCTTACTGGGAGGTTGCTGGATCTAATCACCAAACCTAGAAAAATATAAGGGGCCCAGATATTGACAACTTGATAGTTTTACAGAAATAGAACCCCCCCAAAAATGAAAAATTAAGTGACTATCCCACTCAATGAGGGTAAACTAGAATATGCTCTCCAAATGATAAGGAATTTCTTAACAATGTGAAATTATCTACCAATATAGTCAAATGTGACATAACTCACATCCATAGTTTTGTGTTTTTTTTGTCTCCTTTATTTTTTTTATTGTTTTGATATTTTAGGTTCAATTAGAAGTTAAGGTGTGGTGATAAAAGAGATATATTAAAATATACTATAAACACTAAGCAACCCACATGATGCATATCATGCCAATTGCCAAGACCAAAACTGGATACCCCCATCAATAAACATTTTAAACTTTTTTGAGTGTACAGACAAAATAATTTCAACATATCGTATCAATTTAACAATTTGCAATATCCACAGTTGCAAGAAAATCTAAATTCAAATAAAGATGATAATATACTAAACTAGTAAAACTAACAAATCGACGCAATTTAAATAGCATAATGTAAAATAAAACTATAAACATGCAGCTTCAGATTATTGAATGCCTTAATGTATAACATCCACTAAATATTTCATGTTAGGAAAATTCTTTAATGACGTTAGGTAAGTTCTTTAAGAAAAATCTTAGTCAATAATTTCATCATTTAGTTAATAATTACTTAAAAAATATATTTTCATGTTTTTATAATATTTGGATATATAATTGTTTATTTGGCATTATTTGGAGAGATATATTTCAAAAAAATATAAATGTTTAATTTTTTTCAATTTTTTATGGTTTCAAGTTATAAATTAATATAACTGGTGATCATTAAAAAAGTTGAAAAAAAAAATCAAGGATTTATGAAGAGAACAATATAGCTAGTGTTAGTCTAACTATATTAAAAGTATAGTTTGGCAAACAATGTTCTTATTTAACTAGTAATCGTTGCCCATACGTTATGTGTGCGATACGTAGTGACAAATATATAATTCCGATAAATAAAGTTAATATTTTTTATAAAAAAAAAATCAATGAATAAATATAATAAATTAACAATCGTATATAAAGACTAATATAATGTTTTACTCTTATGACGATTTTGTTTGAAATATGAATATGTATGAAACATGATATTTATTTAAGTATTTGAATTAAATGATGACATTTAAGAGTAATTATAATATTAGAACGAAAAATATTTTTATAAAATTTAGGTAAATTTTGACAGGAATTTATTATGGTTGTTTATAGTAATAGCATGACACCTATAAAATTTGTATCTCTAGCTTTATTTTATGGAAAATACACATGCTATCAACCACACAAGGATATACCTTTTTCCAGTGCTGAATTTCTTAATCAGGTGCAATTTCACGCATATTAGTTAGAGTTTGTAACTAATAGCTTATTGGGTATGGAAATGACTTTTTATTTCAAAAAAACAAATTCAAAAGAAAACAATTTAAAATGTAAAAAAAAATGTAACCGGAGTTTTAAAAAATTATGAGTAAATATTTGATTTTTTTTTTTTATCTTCTTTGAGTTTTTTCTAAAAAATCAGAAAACTAAAAAATAAACTAATAAAAAATAGTAAAATTATAAAAATTGGTTCTAAAAGTTAGGAATTTGCTAAGAAAATAAAATCAATTTTTATTTACTTTTCTAATTTTCCACAAAAAGTCTTTAATAAAGTTAGAATAAGCCCCAAAAAAATACGAAAAAAGTCAAAACTGATTGTTTAATTTAAAAATCTACTTATAAGCTTTTGATTTTTTCGAATATTTTTTATATTTTTATTTTTTTATAAAGTCAAAAAAATAAAAATAAAATAAAGTAAAAAATTGATTTAGTAATTTTTTTATATTCAGACCAGTTTTTATAATTTTACAGTTTTTTTATATTTAGAAAAATTGTTTTTTAAGTCAATTTTGTACTTAATAATCATGAACAATAACTAGTACGTGCGAAATTACACTCGATTAAGAATTTTTGCACTTGAACGAAATTAATGCACTATCTAATCAGCAAATTAAAGTTAGCTAAATAATTACAATATAAATTTCTTAAGTTACCTGTAGGATCGTCCCCTGTTTCGTTGCTTGGGTCACTTCCATTGATTTCTGTAGAAAGAAAAGGTAAAAAAAATAAAATTAACTCTAAAAATTCTTAAATGAATTGCATAAAACCTAAACAGAAAAAAAATGTCACAAATTATATATAATACAGTATTTGTTTTTTCTATGCACCAGAAGCAGATACAACACCAAAAAGTAAATACTTAGTAATTTTTGAAATAAATCGTAGGATGAAGAAGTAATCAATAAGTATTTATTACAATGAGAGGGCAAAAAAAAGGTTTATTATAACTCTATTTAGCTTAAGATTTCTAGAATTTTAAAGGAAGCAAAATACTGGTAAACCATTTGCACCTTCATATTGTAAACAAATAAGCCAACAAGTTGAGTTTATAACTACTACCAAACAAACATTTGGCCTAATGAAATTAGAATATCCTGTATCTTTTTTATAAAGTTTATTCAAGAAAACATTAACCACTAATTGGTTTCTATTTCAGTTAAATATTGTTCAGAGGAGCAAGTGAACAACCCCACTATTTTATGTATCTATCTATCTATATTAATATAAATTGCAAAATTCAAATATTTAAATATTGAGATAGAGAAGTGGTGACCTTCAGGATCAGAATCGGAGTTTCCGTCCTCCTTGTCATGGGCGCCGTAATCAGACTCTTTAGCTCTGATATTCAGCCATTTTCGTAACACGATTTTGGGCCAGAATGGCTGAGAGAGAGATATAGAGATTGGGCTTAGCTAAACTAAGAACCGTAAATGGGATGGCCAAATTCACATAAAAGAACACGAACTTAAAACGGAGTTGACAAATCACTATTTTAGCAAATTGCAATGGAGCTACATGCAGTAACAGACTGAATGAGACTGTTGCACTTGAGGAAAAACCGATCTTTGACCAAATATAAATTTTCCTTTTTTATCGATTTTAGACTTTCAGCAGCACCATAATTACGGAAAAGACATATCTACTTCTGCCATTGTCCATGTAGAAAATTTTGTTTCTATCAATTACGGGGTGTTGTGTTGTGGGAGTTAACAAGGATAAAATAGCAACAACTTGATTCACAAAGTTAATGTGAAACCAACTGGAGAGCTACAGGCAATCGTAATCGTATATTGAGACTTGTATGCAGAAGTAAAGTTTAATTATAAGGAGGAAAAAAAGAGAGAGAGATATTTATTACCTCTGGTTCTTGACGATGAAGTGTTGAGCTTTGCTCCATGTTTGTTTTCTTTAGAGAAAATGAGCTGTTGAAAAAGGCATGAAGAATAAGAAGAAAGTGACGCAGGAATGGACTACTAAAGCAACTCAACCCATTCGTAACAGTGCCATATTATCTTGTTATATTAAAGTTTGTTATTAATACTTTTTGCTACCTTCCACTTATATTTATATGTCAGCTCAGTGTAGTGTGTATGTACATGTCAATGTTTTAAAATGATAAAAAAAGGTTTTTGTCACGGTTCACTTTCAAGCATAAGCTCTTGGCGGAAAAAAAAACCTAAAACTCTATAATTTTTTCAAGCTTTCACTATTAAAAAAAAATTCCAATCAACTACGACCATATCTGTTACAAATCAATCGCTAAATGACAATAATTATTAGTAAAACTAAAATATATGGTCAAATCTACGATTAATGCGTTGACAGAGAAAACCTGTCATTACTTCCGTCTCCGATCTAACTTTTTTTGTAGTGTTTTTTCATTAAGGTTATTGAGTACTTTGAGATTTAATCGAGAATTTAGACTTTAGAACTTCAAAACAAGCTTTTTGAAACATCAAATTATGTGTGGCAACCGAACGAGACCTTGCAAGGTTGCTGCAATGTGGCACTGAAACCTATATAATTTGGACTGTCAGAAAAACAAAAGTGAGCCTATATTTGTGAAAGATAGGAAGTACATTAATATTGTTAAGTTCTTAACAGGCACTAGGATTTAGTTTAGGGGGTTGTGTGGGTGCGTGTGTGCGTGTGAGGACTTGAAAGGAAGCCTCTACATGGATTAGAGTACGTGTTGAGAGAAAAAAAATGTTATCCGGACAACTTTGAAAGGAACATTTCACAGTGTGTCTGATCCGGAGCACCCATAATGTACCGGACATCTAGATTACAATGTCCTCGCGGAAGTTTATCAATCTCAAACTCCAAGTGTCTCGTCATGTAAGGGGCCACGGGAAAGAAACAAGTGTTGATACCAATTACCATTGCTATTTTTTTTGTGTGAAAATAAGACGAAGCGGATAGAGTTGGATCTAAGTCTGCAAATAAACGGTCGTTAAATACTCAACTCCTGTTGGTTTACACCCGGTTAAAAGTTTCACAAATATATTAAATATGCAATTCCATTAGGGGAAAAGAAAACAATTGTCTTTACTGATACAGTGATACTCAATAAGTAATTGCTAAATTATTTAGAGTAAATTACTTTTTAGTGTATCTTTTTAAAAATAATTTCTAAAAAATCATACTCCCAAAAACTAATTCACTTTTGTTGCATCTTTCTTCAATTTAACTTGAAAATTTTGAATTGAATGAATTTTGATACATTCACTTAAAAACTGAAATAAATGGGTTTTGTTTGTTATTTTGAAATGAATAAACTTTTGTTTGTTATTTTGAAATAAATAAACTTTTATTTGTTCATTAACATTGATGTGAATGTTTTTTGTTTGATTTTTTGAAGTGAATGAGCTTTTGTGTGGTACATTCACTTCAAAATATCGAATTGAATGAGTTATTTTTTGTTCATTCATTTTAAAAACTTGAAGTGCATGAACTTTTGTTTGATACATTCTCTTCAAAATTTTGAAGTGAATGGACTTTTTGTTTGTTACTTTTGATTGAATGAACGTTTTTTTTTATCCATTCACTTTATATTTTTGAATTGAATGAGTTTTTTTTAAGTGAATGAGATTTTGTTTCATCCATTCACTCTAAAATCTTAAAGTGAATAAACGTTTTTTTTATCCATTCACTTCAAATTTTTTAAGTGATTGAACTTCTTTTATGTTTTTTTTTTTAAGTGAGTGAGATTTTGTATGGTACATTCAGTATAAAGTGTTGAAGTGAATTAATGAACGTTTTTTTTATCCTTTCACTTCAAATTTTGAAGTGAATGAGCTTTTTTTCATATTTTTTTTTAATTGAATGAGATTTTGTTTGGTTCATTCACTCTAAAAATCTTGAAGTGAAACGTTTAGTGAATAATTAATGAAATGTTAAAACGAAACCTCCTATATCTTATATCAATATATGGGATGACACTTGTGTTATAGTGAATATAGTTTGCAATAGTTTGACTCACATTTATAAGGAAAAGAACAGTGTGGCGGACAGATTAGCAAAAATGGGTTCTAATAAGCATACAAATACTTATCTTAACTTGATGCAGTTACCGATGGAGGTTTATGCTGCTCACGTTCTTCACTTGACTGGCATACCAAACTTCAGGGTGGTTTTTGTGCTTTTAAAATCAACGAGTTTCAAGTAAAAGTTTTGAGCTTCATCGTTATAATGGGAATCAGATATGGGAATAAAACCAGTCTACATGGTTAGCTAGGTAGTGTCGGATCGGAAGGTTGTAATTTTGCTATTTTGGTCATCTGTATTCTGTGTTAGGTCACACTCTAATTTTAATAAAAGTTTGTTATTTGATTAAAAAAAAATATTTTTTATCCATTCAATTCAATTTTTTAAAGTGAATGAGTTTTTTTTATTTTTTTTTTAAGTAAATAAAATTTTGTTGGTTTCATTCACTCTAAAATCTTGAAGTGAATGAACGTTTTTTTTAAATTTATTTTTGATTTTTTTACATTTTATATATTTTAAGTAATTTTTATATATTTTTTAATTTATATATATATATATATTATTTTGATTTTCTTATATTTTTTGTATATTTACGAAGTGAATGAGATACTGGCGAAATGAATGAGAGAAAAGTTACATCGAAAAATAATTAATTTTTTGCACTAACACTAAAAGAGAATTAATTTCTTTTTTTTATATTAAAATTGAATTACCCCTATTATTTATCTAATTAAATGCTAAATATGAGGTTTCATCACCGCCCCCACTATTTTAGTAGAGAATCCGCGTGTTTCTTTTTATATTACACCATCAAGGCAATCTTGAAAAGTTTTAGAAATTTAAAATGACCCTACAATATAAATTTGTTTATTTGGTGTGACTTAGGGGTGGGCACGGGGCGGATTGGTCGCAATTCTAACCCGCCCCGTAAAATAAATGGCGGAACGGATTGGGGCGGATTAGTGAAATTCAAATCTCAACCCAACCCAACCCAACCCATTATAATTAAAACCCCAACCCAACCCAACCCAACCCATTATCAAGCGGGGCGGATTGGGTGCGGGTTGTTTCTTGAATTTTCATTTTAGTCATAAATTTTTCATTATTTCGCATAATTTACCTAAATATTTACAAAAAAAAATATCTTTCAAATAGAAATATAAACTAAAAGCCAACCAAAATAGGTTTAGAATGTTCGGAACAAGTAACAAAGCTAAAACAAAACAAAACAAAATAAAACAAATTATTATTCATCAACATAATCAAAATAAAGTTCAATAGCTAATTGAATCCACAAGTTCAATAGCTACAGATTTCGTAATAACTTTATATAACTTCATATTTGGCTATACTTCAATTACAAATAAAGTTTTTAAAAATAAATTAACCACCCATACTACCTAGACCCAGATTAAAAATTCCTTCTTTTTGTAAGTACGAGATAATACATTGAATTTATAAGACAATATATCAATCGAATCATTAAGCTTAAGTTTGGACAATCAAAAGATTTTTTGTCTATATATATAATTTTTCTTAAATCAATACTATTATAATATAGAAACTCTTATTAAAAAAGATCTTGAGAAAATTTATATATATATATATATATATGCGGATTGAAACGGGTTGGGGTGGATTAACCCGCGGTTTGGAAACCCCAACCCTAACCCAACCCACGAATTTTTTTACGGATTGGGGCGGGGCGGATTTAACTTTTTTTGACACCCAACCCGCCTCAATCCGCCCCAATCCGCACGGATTGGGTTACGGGGCGGGTTTGCGGATTTTTTGCCCACCCCTAGTGTGACTCATTAATAGGGATAAGGATGTAAATTAAAACGGCCGAATAAGATTCTGTTTATTTTCATGTTTACCAACTTAAAAACCTGTTCATGTTCAGTTAAATACGAACAAACGTTTGACGAAAATGAACCGAACATTTGACGAGCCGAACACGAGTTGTTCGTGAACGTTTCTTTTCATTCAAAACATTTAATAATTTAAAAATAATATTTTTTCCTTTTTTTTTTGGAATATATTATAATTTTATCTTTGTTATTATATTGTTTATTATGTTAAAGTTGTTTACAAATAAATAAATTGTTAGTTAATTAATCTATTTGACTCTATAACATAAATTTTTATTAGCTTTAAGTTTATATATTCTATTAATGTATAAATTCTTTTTTACATATGTATAACTAATTACTTTAACGAGTCGGGAACTTAATAATAAAATCGGTGAATTTATTTATAGTATGATGATATAAATTACCTTAATAAGTATGAGATAATACAAACATATCATTAATATTATTGTAGTATAAATAAGTTTATTATTTTATAGTAATACTAGTTAGTTTTTGTTACATTATTAATAGATTTAGTTTTTTAATTTTATCAAATTTATATATCATTACACGAACACAGATTAGACGAAACGAACAAAGTCGTGTTCATGTTTAACTCAATTAATAGATGAACGTTATATTCTTGTTTATTATCATATTCGTTTATAAAATGAACGAACATGAATCGAAAATTAGTCGAGCCGAACACAAACGATTACACGAATGACTCATCTCATTTACAACCCTGTTCATTGGTTCTGGTCAAATTTATGTCTAACCAACTTTGGATTATACTTCAAAACAGTCACCTTCCAAATTCTAGGTTATGTTTAATACTCTATAACTGTACCGTTAAATTCTAAATGATAAATTCTTTGTGATAAGAAGAGGGCTATAATTATATGGACAATATATGGATTTACTATAACAACAAAAACAACATGCATAACAGCATAGTCACCTATCTTGTTAGACAACAACAGACTAATAATTTTTTAAACAAAAATAATCTGGTGTCACTCAAAATAAGTCAAGGTGGGGTAATTTGATTTATTTAATCAGCAGTCGTAGTTCCCGTATATATTGTTTGGTCCCGCGTCCCGTTGTGTTTGGATGGGGTTCGGATGGAATTTATTGAATTTTGCGTAAACGGTCTTGAATGCAACGTTAACGTTTTTAAATTAACGGTAGTTTATATGTTGTTTAACATTAATTGTAGTAGTTTATATGTTTTTTTTTTTAACTTTTTACAAGTCATAGCATATGACATATATAAAAAATCCGTAAATCCGTCCCGTAACCCAACCCGTATGGATTGGAACGGGTTGAATGTCCAAAAAAAATCAATCCGTCCCGCCCCAATCCGCTATATATTTTGCGGGTTGGGTTAGGGTTGATGTTCACAAATCGTGGGTTAATCCGTCTTAATTCGTTTCAACCCGATATATATATATATATATATACACTGTGTGTATTTTAAGATACCAAAATTTAATTATTGTTATATTTGAGTTTTATTACTTGTTCGTGAATATTCTAAACGTATTTTGATTGAGTTTAATTTATATTTCTGTTTGAAATATTCAATTTATTTTAAATTTTGGGTTAATTATGTAAACTATGAAAAATAAAGGACCAAAATAATAATTTAAGAATCAATCTAAACTCAACCCGTCCCAACCCCCAATTTATTTTGCGGGTTGGATTGGGTTGTGTTGAGGTTTTAATTGTAACGGGTTGGATTGGGTTGGGTTGGGTTGGGTTGAGATTTTAATTTTATCAATTCGCCGCGTCATTTATTTTACGGATTGGGTTAGGATTGAAACAAATCCGCACCAATCCGTCTCGTGTCCACCCCTAGCATATGCCGGTCCAATTCAACTTGATGGCTAAAATGAACGGCTCACTTCGAATTCAAAGTAATTAATTTCAAGTTTGAACCATTAAGAAAGGCTTTATATCATTTTAGTCTGTATCAGAATGGTTTATGATCCAAACGGTACGTTTCAATCTAGCTTTACGGTCCTACGTACGTACAATATTGCAATAAGGTAAACAAAATTACTAGCCTAGTAATAAATAGGACCCATTTCTATGTGCAGATATATTATGACGGATGTTATGTACCGCCGTACAAGTAGCATCTAGCTACCTAAATCAATGCATGTTTAACGTCTTCTTAAATGACCGCTAGTTCTCCTTATGTTGGCAATATGTTTTTTTATACTTCATTGCTCTTTTGAGATCCCCCGCGGCGGCCTTATTATTTGAACATTTCAGTTCCCGTTAAATTTTTGTCACCTATTTTCTTATCTAAAAAATTATTTTTAAAAAAATCAAATATTGACTCCTTCACAATCGGTCGACATCTAAGTTAAATGACTAATATGGCTTAGGTTAGGACCATCATCTAGAGATGATAAAGATCTGGTACAATTTTATATGACTATTCTTTATAAACGACATAGATAAGTAAATGAAGATTTGAAAAAATAAATAATAATCTAATTTTTCTTAGTGTATATTTGGAAACATTCGGAAATATATACGAAGACACAGTTTGTACGGATTGTGCATAGAGAGATATTCAATCATAATCTTAATAATTTGTTTAAAAGACTGGCAATATGGTTGTCATTTATGTGTGTTTGTCGTACGCCATGTGATTTTTAACTTTTGAGAAGTAGAAAAATGCATGCATTATCCTTGAGTTCATATGTTAAAATATCTTGGTTTTCAGTCATATGTGAAAATAAATAACTAGAGTTAAGTTAGAGAAGAAAGTGAATGTCTATATCAAATTGTAAGGACCACTATCTTGGCATGCTATACATCTTTCATATTTTTAATTTTGTTTTCTATGATGTATGAACATTCATGTTTGGAGATCTTTTCTAATAATTATGTTTTCATAATGTAACCAATCATCAATTTCAACCATACACGACGCAGAACCACTCAAGCTATTTAATTTATAAAACTAGCATGAGGACTAAAATTAAAAGAAGGTTTACGTCAATTGCAACAAAGTACAAACATATGTTCATCAGTAAATGGAATAGAATGTCCACCTTTTTCATTATAACTTAATATTTTAAGTTAATATTTATAATAATTAATCAAACAAGTGGAGGAATGAGTTTGGAAGTATTTCCTTGGTTGTATTAGAAATTTGGAATAGTGATCGAATATACAATTTTCTTAACTAGTAGATTAATCTAGAGCAGGTACATCACTTTGTGGTTGTAAAGTACTGTTGACAGTCAAATGAAGTCGTGAAAAATGAGCATAGTTTGATGGCCAAATATCATTCTGCCCTAAAATGTTGATGCAGTTTGAAGTTGGCCAATATTTTCAAAAGGGTTCACTCAAACTAAGACATGTGCATATTCGATCCCAACGACATATTATCTCGATCGATTAACTCCTTTTCAATGTACACCCTTGAAGTTTGGCCTTGAATGCATGCATTGAAGTAATGTATAATTAAGAAAATTGTATGGGACATTTTGATCGTAAAAATATTAGGTACTTTGTTACTATAGATTCAGATTGTGAATTATATTGGTCGTGCAGATAATGGTCTGTTGTAGCCTTGAAAATCTCTTCGTAATTTTTGAGCAATTTTGTTCAAGATTAATTTGGATATATGTCCAAACTCCAAAACCATACTAAAACAGTCTTCGTTAAAAACTGATCCATTGGAAACCGGTTTCCCCTTCACAGGAACTACTCTATTTGTATAAGAACCGATTTTGCGTGTTTGTAATATTTTGAGTATTTTGTCCCTTTCAGGACGCGGTAATGAAAAAGATATTGATTTTAAATCCGTCCATATACTTGATTTTGTTTTGTATATTAAGATTTGTTCATCAAAAAAGATATTGGAATAATATTCGTACGATTAATGAGGCATATTAGACTTGATTTCGGGGTTCTCTACTTTGCACTGAAAGAAGTACAAGAAAAATTTATTTCACTGGTTTGTTTATCTGAGTAATCAAATCATTGAAACGATTATATACGCATGTCAATGTCAGATGAACAACAACAAACCTAGTAAATTGTCAATGTCACATGAACAATAAGAAATCTAGTTAATCATCATAAGCAATTATTATTAAATATGACTATATATAGTAAGTACAAAGGTATTAGGGTAAAGACGACTATAGCAAATTTGTGATGCGATTCCTAGGTGTAACTGATAATTATTTTGCTGAAAATGGAGGGTGCTAAGATATTGAGACTAAACTTGCACAGTTCTCAAACTTAAGATTGATTGGTACACTATTCAATTAATGAGGCATGAATGATGAAACCATCCTCAAACATGGAACCTAAGTTAAACACAGTTATAACATAGTAATTATTTTACACTTACGAAAATACGTGAATATTCAACTTGCGAAAAACTCATAACATGAATTCATGAAATGATTTTTTTAAGACTTTTTGATTAAAAATAGTTTAAATGTTAACTATATGATTAATTTTATAAATATAAATCTTCTCATAGTCAAATACTTCGTTCATTCCCAAACAAATCATCATTATGAAAACTACGTGTAACTTTGGTTCCACAAAGTTGTATCTGAAATGTCGAAATAATTTTTCTTTAGAATTAATAATAAAGTTCAAATGTTAAACTGTCGATAAAATTGAAGAACTTTATAGTACTAGATATAGACGTAACAGATTTTTTGGTCCAAAATCATATTTTAAAAATATGGATTTTTTTAGTTTTTTTAGCTTAAAAATCAGATTTTGAAAAATTAAATAATCTGACAGTCCAAACACGCATAAATTTTTAAAATTAAAAAATCCAAAAATCAACTAATTCCAAAGGGACCCATAATATAAAATTTCCGCAAGTCTTGCATATAGCTTTTGTAAAATATGTAGGAAAGTTTCGAAATGAAGAACAAAATTCCTTAAGAGAGTTATTTACATTGTCTTCTTCCTAAAGGGAATAGTGAATACTGGATAGTCAAAAAGGCAAAAGCATTAATAAAAAAAGTTAAAACGTTGCAAGACTATGAGCCATAATTTTCACTTCTGGGACAGAATTGTGACGATGCATTTTAATTATACTTTGTCCTCCTTTCTTCGTATTAATAATGGGATGTCAGATGTGTAGGAAAAAAACAAAGTCACTACTGGACATAATTATGATGGTCTCACAAAAGAATTTTCACTGGTAATGAGCATAAAAAGTAACATTTCAAAATAATTCCCATACAAACTGAGATTAATTAAACCATTTCTGACTCGCATGTTCATAATGTATTGTTTCAGAAGTTTATTTCTAACTCATAGTTATCCGAAAACTCTCTTTCGGATACGTGTCACGTTTTTCCGAAAGCGCGTTTCGGAGACGGGTATGATATTTTTTCAAAATTTTAGGTTTAGGGAAAAGTTCGGAAACTTAAACGAAACCTTTTTTAAAATCTTAAATTATATTTATCGGAAATCTCAATAAAACATTCTAGAAACTTGTAAAATACTTGTTTTTGAATAAAAGTCAAAAAAATGCATTTAAAATTTGATGAAATCAAATTAATAAAAAATAATATATAAGTTATTTTGATAAACTATCTCTTAAATTTTCAATGTATTAATTGAGACTATTTCATAAACATTTTCTACATGTTATATTCTACTTTTTTTTTAATTATGCCGGTGTTTCCCATTTCCCATTAAAAAGTAGCAAACGTTTTCTGTTTTCGTTTCCTGTATCGTTTTCCGCTTCCGTTTTCCGACTTGGTAACTAATCTAACCTTCCAAACTAGGACATTTAGTCTGAAATATAAAACTAGTACCACTAGAAAATGTATATTTTTTTCACCATTATATTTCTACACGTCCTTAACATGACTCATGACCGGCATTCATGTGTTTGCGTCGGCTTCATATTTTCTTGTATTTTAATGCAATTAATGCAAGACTATGAAGTATGAAATCTATACTAATACATTCAAAACCAATAACTGCAAAAGCTTGTGCAGTCACTACCAATGAGTCCTAACATAAGTTACCGTAAGCAATGTCATATTCCAATTAGCTATCGGTTAAATTTAGGATAATAATAGAGGTATATATTTTATAACACACACTACTGATGAGACTTACTAAGGGTCATTTGATCCATGCATATTGATAGATCAATGGATCACAATAAGTCTCTGCAAGAATGTGTGTTAAAATATAAAAAGTCTCGACCCATATCAATAATACAATGAACTTTCACTGTGTTATATGTATCTATATTCGGAAGACATCGTTTACAATTTTTCAGTTTAAACTTTTAGGGACAAAAATTTCATCCTCTTTTAGCGCATATATTGGATATTTGCAAACAATATCATGCGCCTTTATAAGAGACTAATGATCGAGTGACGCCCAGTAGTTTCTGGCCATATTGAGAATTGCACAATAAACACTTAGATGCACTTTTTAAATGAAATATTAGATGCATTTCATAACTTTTTAAATGAAATATTAGATGAACTTCACAACTTACAGTTTTAAAGCGATTTCAAAACTCCAAAAGAACCAGATTGGCGATAATAGTGATAGTCGATGGGGCTAGATTATGTGAATTATTCAAACCAATGTCCTTCTTTTTCGAAGAAAGGCAACTAGCAAAACCAAATGGGGTTCAGTATCGTTTAACACATCGATTTGCAGTACTTCTATTCGAATGGCCGATGGACACTATAAATATTATTATATTGGATAATTCTAGCTACATATATTGAGCTTATTTCTCAGAGAGTGCTACAGAGAAATTTTCATTCAGATATAAAGGCAACTTAAAGACCTAACAATATTAATGGGCCATCCATATACAGGTGGTCAGTTGACATGTGACTGGCGACCAATACTGTTGAGTGTTGAATTAATTTTTACATTTATAGGATTGTTTGTTTGCACGCACTTGGTTGGTTAACTTAAAAGTTTGTTCATTTTTTTCCTTCAATGTCAAATAAGTTCGGTTTTTTCTTCTTAAAACAAAACAAAAGTATGTACATTACTACATTATACTGATTCAGAATTTGATGAGCCATCTCAACCCTGTATACACAAAACTGATAATAGTCGACCCTCCCTAAAAACGTTTCACTTCTCGTAACACTTTTGCTTCTTCAACGTGACGCTTGACACAAGGATTCCAAGAAATAGACAGTAACTTGGAATATTTCCGATCATAGCTTCAAGGGCTACGGTTTTTTCTATTTTTATTTTTCTAACGCTACAGCAGAGACGTTTCTGTGATCTTGGGTAAAGCAATTAAACCCTTTGTTTCTCACAGTAGCAGGACTGTTACCATATTTTGTACGAGCACACGAACCGCCTACACGCACTGACGAAGACAGTGATATTGCTAGATTAACAGCTAGTGATAGTGGACTTGCTCCATCGTAGCCAAATCGCGAGTCTTCAATTAGAGGATTTGAAACCCTTCTAGGCGGAGACCCAGAGAAAACGAAGGTGACAAAGCAACTTGGTTATTTGACTCGTCTTCCTTCATGAGAATTATGTGAAGAAGTTCACTCATAGACTTAATATCTAATTTTGACAACAAATTCTTTGGTCGATAGCTTGGTTAAGGAGACAAATCCAGTGATCCTTCGGACACAAGGCATTGTTCATCATTCTCCGCTTCATCTCTCTCTCTCTATATATGTATATATAACTTATATATGTATATATGTCCCTCTCAGACAGATTTGAAGGAGAATGGAATGTGGCGGTGTCAAATAAGCTCGTTAATTTGGTTAAAGCTTCAGCTAAACAGGCTGTGCTTGCTCCAATGTGACGATGAAACCAGGGCTGAATAAAATGTAATATGTAATATGCATAGACAGAGACGCCAAACTATACATGTGAAAACGGCCGAGTAAAATTCAAAGATTGGACCTATCACCACGGAGCATATATAATACTGTTTTGAAGCAGTAGTAATGTAAGTATACCTTAATTTCCATAAACTGGATTAAACTCCATTAGGTTCTTAGCTTTTCTACCAGAAGGTCTTTACACTCCCATTATACACAAACTATTGAAAGTATTTGACTACTCAAAAGACATTCTTCGAATGTAACAAATTTAAACTTGACAGGATTGGGGAAAAATAAATGTAAATGTCCCTTTCATACTGTATAGCGTATCTTACTTACCAATGGAAATTAACAAGAAGAAAAAACGCAATACCTGTCAGCTAAAGGAATAAGATTTTGTTTCATCATATGAATAGAGTGTTCAGCTCTCACAGAGCCTATGAACTCATTCCCTAAAGTGTTGCACATAACAGAGAAAAATGGGGAAAAAATGGGTGACTATTTCAACTTTTCCTACAGCATATGTGCAACATAAAAAATGAAATAAGACTGATACTGTACAGTTTACATAAGACATGCCAATATGTTCGGGAATTCGCTGCGCAGGTTTGCTAAATTTCGAAGTGAATTTCAGCTAAAAAAGTGTTTTGTACAAAGGGGTTAGTGAGAGAAAGGAGGAAAGAAGAGATTCAGAGTTTTAATCCAGCAGCATAATGCTTGCCACTTGAGCAAATTTTGGGCTGATATATTCACATTGGATTTCAGCACGATTCTTCCCGCAATTTGCAATCTCAGAAAGTTCACACCAGGAAAAGAATCATAATAAAAAGGTTGCTTCGAAGTAAAAGAGCAAGTAATTGCAACATCTAAGCATGGTAAACAACGAAAAACCGCCAAACTGGATATTTGGTGATTGATCTCTACATTTGACATTATGCAAATTCAAATAAAATTACCTGTTTTTTTCTGACGCAAGACAAAACCAAGATAGAGACAACATGGATTCAAAACAACAAAATCATCTTCATAAGTCAAACACACATCACACATGCTGTTTGTTCAAGCGCAACAAGGAAGCATGAAAGAAATACAAGCATGAACTCTTAATCTGGGATCCTACAGAAAAGGTGGGGAAAACATGTAATCCTAGCAAGAAACTCAAAGCGAACAACTTTCTAGAATCGGAACAACAGGGAAGCAAGAAAGAGATACAAATGTGAACTATTTATGAAGTTGATCTAGGATCCTACAGAAAGGGATAATAAAAGTGAAATCCTAGAAAGAAACTCAAAGCGAACTTCTTTTTAGGATTGGAACTGAGTCGGGAATAAAAGTGCACAAGCATATCAGTTCCCTTATATCACAAATTTACCTTAAATATGAGTAGATTGTTCTAAAATTGTATATGCATCAGTTTCCTTATCCATTACCTTAAATATATGAACTCAAATATCCCTCAAATATAAGAGATCAATATGTTCCCTTATAATTAAAATAATAATTTATGTCTCTTAGTTTTCTCTTATTCTCTCTCCTTTATTTGTACTTTTCACATATAAATTAATAAAATAACAAAAAGATGAGTTGTATAGTTGTTATAGAGAAATTTATAAAAAAAACTAATAATTTTAATAAACCAAAACGTTTCCTTATAAGTTATAAAAGTGTACTTTTTACTTTAAATACGAGAAAACGTGTAAGTTATTTAATGTGCTTGCTCTAGTAAATTAATTTGGGTTGAAAACAATTGATACAAGTATATTAAAATATAGCAATATTTAGTTATGATAATTAATTTGATAGGAAAGCTGAAAAATGTATAAAGTTAAACTGTTACCCTAAAAATATAAAAGTGATACTAATTACCTTAAATATGAGGAAAACTGTAAGGAAACTGGTGCGTTGCAATGAAAGAACCCCAAAAGTTAATGTCCAATTGTTCTAGAAGTCTCTTGGCCATTTGTTCTGTATCAGGTTTAATATCACCCCTTGCTCTTTAGATATCTCTATCCAAAAAATAATTTGCTGCCTTGAAACTCTAACAAGCATCCTTATGCCTACTTTAAATATTTCGATCACATCAGATTAACCAGAAACGCAAGAACGGCAAAACAGGTTCACTGGAACCTTGTGTTAATTTGACACTATGCTTACGGCTATGGGTCAGTTTTTTAAGAGTGGAAAACTGAACATCACTTCCAGAAAGTGGCAATATCTAATATCATTCCCGTTGATCATCTCAAGTACCTTATGTACTCCAAAAGTGGCAAAAAATAACATTTTTCTGATATAAATTGTCATTATCATAAATAAACCAGTTGGTTCTCTTTTTCCATCCTCAAATAAGCACTTGTACGTTAAATGCAGCAGTTAGACAAGCACTAATTCCATAACTCAGTTTGATCACCTCACATAACATAACTGACACCACAACTACCGCGGAAAAAATGTTTCACTTATAACAACCGATCATATAAGCCCGACAAATAATTATAAAAACAACTCCAACTTCATATAAATCAAAAGGGAAATATTATGATACATAAAAGAACCTCACTGTCCGTTCAATTGCTCAAGTTCGACCTCTTTTTTTTAACACAAACGAACGTGGGCTTTGTTTTCTCAATTCTCAAATAAGCCACTTATTCGTTTAAATGAAGCAGCCAAACAAAACCTAATTCCATTTCTGAGTTAATCATCTCACAAACATAAAAGACACCAAATGTTACTCACTTATAACAACTGATCACAAAATCCCCACACATAATTGAAACAAGAAAACTCCAAATTCATATCAATAAAAAGAACAACATCTGAACAATAAAAAGAAGTGCTCGGTCTAGTTTTTTCAAACCAAAGGAACCTAGTTCTTTTTTCCCATTCTCAAATAAGCCACTTACTCATTTAAATGCAACAGCCAAACAAAAGCTACTTCCATTTCTGAGTTGATCATCTCACATTACTTAACTGGCACCATAAAGCTTCTCATTTCCAGCAATTAATGATAAAATCCAAAACATAATTATAAGAAAACCCCATATTTAAACCAATAGCACGAACAATATCGGAACGATAAAAATAAACATCACTATCCGTTCAATTGCTTGAGCTCAGCCTGGTTCTTTTTGGTAACCCAAACAGACCTAGACAATTCTTTCCAATCTCAAATAACAACTTATTCGTTCAAATGAAGCAGCCAAACAAACTGTAATTCCATTTCTAAGTTGATTATCTCACATAACATAACTGACGCCATAATGCTTCTCACTTCGAGAAACTGATCATAAATTCCAACACATAATTAGAAAAAAAAACTCCAAATTCATATAAATTAAAAGGGCAATATCCAAATAACAAAAATAACCTTTCTATTCGTTCAATTCCTCGAGCTCGGCCTAGTTTCTTTTAACCCAAACAAACCTAGCCTTTTTTTTATTCTCAAATAAGCCACTTATTCGTTTAAATGCAGCAGCCAAACAAAAGCTGTTCCTCACATAACGTAACTGACACCATAATGCTTCTAACTTCTAACAACTTATCATAATACCTCAACATATATGCATTAAGAAAAACTCCAAATTCAAATCAATAAAAAGGTGATTATCCGAACAACAAAAAGAATCTCGCTATTCGTCAAGGGAGGAACTAGTAGTAGGCTGAAAATGACTCCAGCACCCCCATACTGATAAAAATCAATCATTTACCATGTATCATGGAAAAATAATTGATTTTAGCCTTTCAGCACCCCCATAATTTTGAAGGAAAAAAAAAACAGTTCTAGTTCTACCACTGCTATTCGTTCAATTGCTCAAAACCGGACTTTTTTTTTCCCTTCTCAAATAAGAGACTTATTCTTTTGAATGCAGCAGCCAAACAAAGGCTAATTCCATTTCCGAGACCATAATGCTTATCATTCCAACAACTAATATATAATTCAAGCACAAAACTATAAAAACGCTCCAAATTCAAATCAGCAATAAAGGCATTACCCGAAGGACAAAACGAATCTCACTACTCGTTCAATTGCTCAAAACCGGGATATTTATCATTCCAACAACTAATGATATAATCCAAACACAATATTATAAAAACACTCCAAATTCAAATCAATAAAAAGGCCATTACCCGAACAACAAAAAGACTTCGCTATTTATTCAATTGCTCGAAACTGCTCTTTTTATTTTAGCATTCTCAAATAAGCCACTGATTCTTTTAAATGACCATATCATTCCAACAACTAATCAAATAATCCAAACACAAAATTACAGAAAAAAATTACTCGAAACTCAAATCAACAAAAAAGGTCATTATCCGAACAACAAAAACAACCTCGCTACTCATTCAACTGCTTGAAATCGGCCTATTTTTTTAAGTATTTTTGTAAAACCATCAGTGAAACAAAGGCTAATTCCATTTCCGAGACCATAATGCTTATCATTCCAACAACTAATCAAATAATCCAAACACAAAATAATTATATATAAAAAAAAAGACAACTCCAAATTCAAAATCCCAACATATAATTATAAAGAAAAGAGAAAACTCCAAATTCAAATCAATAAAAGGGGCATTACCCAAACAGCAAAAATAACCTCGCTATTCGTTCAATAGCTCGAAACCGGCCTAGTTTTTTTTTATTTTCGCATCCTAAAAAAAATCACCTTTTTTGGAGGGTAACAAATAAGCCATTTATTCTTTTAAATGCAGCAGCCAAACAAAGGCTAATTTCATTTCCGAGACCGTAATACTTATCATTCCAGACACAAAGTTATGAAAAACACTCCAAAGTCAAACCAACAAAAAGAACCTCACACAACTCGTTCAACTCGCTATTCGTTCAATTTCTCGAAACCGGCCTTTATTTTCCTTCTCATCAATAACTAATCATAAAATCCAAACACAATTTTATAAAATACACTTCAAGCTCAAATCAACAAATAAGCCATTTATTCTTTTAAATGCATCAGCCAAACAAAGGCTTATTCCATTTTCGAGACCATAATGATTATCATTCCAACAACTGATCATAAAATCCCAACACATAATTATAAAAATAAAATAAAAAACGAACAACAAAAATAACCATGTTATTCGTTCAATTGCTCGTAACCGGCCTAATATTATTAATTTTCGGCATTCTCAAATAAGCCACTTATCGAAGGCTAATTCCATTTCCGAGACCATGATGTTTATCATTCCAACAACTAATCATATAATCCAAACACAAACTTATGAAAAACATTCCAAATTTAAAATCAATAAAAAAAGGCATTACAAAAACAACCTCGTTACTCGTTCAACTGCTCGAGCTCGGCTTTTAACTGCTCAATCTTAAGCCCCATAGACCTCTGAATACCCATCTTCTCTTTCTCGGGCAACTTCGCTAACAACCCGTCGTACAAATCAAGAACCTCTTTCACAGCGTCCCGAGCACACTCTGCCTCCTCGTCGAAGTACACCGTCTCTTTGGACTCCATTGCAGACTCTATCTCCTCTCTCGCCTCCGCAAACTTCATATTTATCGTGTCCACAACTTTATTCGTATCGGTATTGAAATGCCTTGTTGTTTGGGTATTTTTGGGTGAAAAAAGGAGGGATTTTTTTTGGGAAAAAAGATGGGTTTTTGAAGGGTTTTGGTGGAGAGAGAGAGTTGTGAGGGGTTTTAGGAAAAAATAAGAAGTGGGTATTGGAGAGGGGTTAAAAGGGTATCTTGAAATGGATTTAGAGAGAGAGATTGATGATCTACGAAGCATCTTGGAGGAGAGAGAGAGATGAAAACCTACAAAAGAATGCATGACTGAATTTGGTTGAAGTTTTATTTGTATTGGCCAATTTGATTTGGTGCTGGCTCAAACCGCTCGAACGTAAGTCAGAAATCGTAATTTTGATTTTAACTGTAAAATTATCATGACCTGCCTTGAAAAAAATTTAGAAGGCTTCACCGATCGATTGGAGTTGATCCATCGGTATTTCTAGTTAACTAAAAAAAAACATTTACGGACCGTAATCGTGAGTTGCGGTTTGACTTATTCATATTTTTTTTCGATATCGTATATTGTGAAACTATAATTTATTCATTCGGACTCACTCCAAACTTAGTTACGTTTCAACCGTTATGTTCGTTATTGAAACGTCTATCATTTTAAACAAATTAACCATTTTTTTTAAATGATTAGTACTCGAAACGACCTTTTATCATTTTGCTCGAAACAAATTAACTTATTGACATTTTATCAAACCATAAGTCACGATTACGATCTGTAAATATTTTTTTGAGTTAAGTAGCCAAATTTTATTTTAAACAAATTAATCATTTTTTTAAATGATTAGTACTCGAAACGACATTTTATCATATTAATCTAAACAAATTAACTTATTGACCTTTTATCAAATCGTAAGTCATGATTACGGTCCGTAAATGTTTTTTTTTAGTTAATTAGCCAATTTTACAGTACTCAGGCCTCTGGAAAATTTTGCAGAGGGCTTGGCCGATCGATCGGCTGTCAACTCCGATCGATCGGCCAAGCTTTCTGGAAAATTTTCAGATTTTCAATACAGGGGCAATTTGGTAATTTTACGGTTCGTATAAAAAAATTACGATTTAAATGTGAAAATCGATAAATTGCAATGAAAAAATCCAGGCTCATTTGATTTAAAGTATGTTTATTCTAGTTTTAGTTGGATTAATCCAATTTAAATTAAGTTGTGTTCAGCTTTTTTGTCATGAAGCTGCCTTTTAAAAACGGTGAGAAAAGGTTAGGTTAAATGAAGCTGGAACATATTTGTCGGGATGGAAAACATAAGTGTTAAAAGTTCTTTTAACGAAAACGGAAACATAAAACAATAATATTTAATTTACATGCGAAATAATAAAAAACATGAATGAGAAGTGAGATTTTTTTAAAGCAGATTCTCCCGGTAAAGGTAATCAATTGGAGTATACTATTTGACATATTTTAGTTTATTTTAATTATAAGAGCATTTCCGATGGAGATTGAAAATTTCAATGGTAAAAAATCCGTAAATCCAACCCGTAACTCAACTCGTACGGATTGAGACGGGTTAAGTGTCTAAAGAAATCAATCCATCTTGTCCCCGGTCCGTTATATATTTTGCGGATTGGATTAAGGTTGATGTTTTCAAACAGCGGGTTAATCCGTCTCAAACCGTTTCAAACTGCAATATATATATAATTATAAATATATATATTTATATATACATTGTGTGTATTTTAAAATAATAAATTTCCATTATTGTTATATTTTAGTTTTGTTACTTCTTTGCGAATGTTCTAAACGTATTTTGATTGGTTTTAATTTATATTTTTATTTGAAAAATTCAATTTATTTTAAAATTTAGGTTAATTATGCAAATTATGAAAAATAAAATACCAAAATAAAAATTTAAGAATCAATCTAAACTTAACCCGCCACAACCCGCAATTTATTTTGCGGGCTGGGTTGAGTTGGAGTTTAAATTGTAACGGGTTGAGTTAGGTTGGGTTGCTATTTAAATTTTATCAATCCGCCCAAATCCGTTCCGTCATTTATTTTACGGATTGATTTAGAATCCGGTTCAATCCAACTCAATCCGCATGCGCCCACCCCTGCTTTCACTTGTTAGTATTTGCTACATGGGAACAACATTTTTACAAATTAAATCAAACATGTTTTTTTTTCTCCACATTGGTCTCATTAAATCCAACTACAAACATTTCTTTATGTTACTTTATTTCTTATAAAGAACATCTAAAGTTTACGTAGGGTTCAATTCTTATTAGATTTTACCCAATTAAACTGCCATATCACAGTTACATGAAAACTTAAAAGTCTCACATACAAATTTTGCCAACTCACCTTTGCTAACACATCCAATGTGGGTGTAAAAGCCTCTTCTTTTCTTTAGTCTTACAGTAGATATTAGATGTAGTGAGGATTGTAGATGATCTAATTAAAAATATATCATATACAGCATTGGAAAGATTGCTAATGTGATCCACAACCCTAATCCAACCTGCAAAATATACAACGGATTGGGACGGGACGGATTGACTTTTTTTGGACACTCAACCCGTCACAATCCGTACGGATTGAGTTACGGGTTGTGTTTACTTTTTTTTACCAAGGCTAAGTTAAATCATAAAAAATCTATTAATCACCGGAGATTGAATGATTCATTGAAAGACCAGTATGATCAAAACAATTAAATAACATGGGAAGATAATACTTCAATATTCATCAAGTGTGTTTACATTACAACCAATATTTTTTTTCCTTAAATTCGACTCATAGAAGTAAAAGCAATACAATGAAAATTTTGAGAGAATAAAAAATTCCTCTTTGCAAAATGATACCAGACTCTTAAAAGGATAATGCAAAATGATTCCAAAATGGTTTTTTAATATTGTGAATTTGCGAAGATCTACAATAGTAAAGTTTTTTTTATATACTTTTGACTCCTCGAGAAAAACATGTTGAGAACATTATAGCAGTGAAATATAAAAGACCAAGTTTCTTATAATGCATACCGTCCTGTCTCCAATTTCAAATATCTGTTTGCAACAGTTGCTTCGAAATAAAAACACAAAATATCAATTGTCAATTAACAATTGCAAGTAATGGAAAAGATACTATGGGTTAGCTATATCAAGAGTAACAAAATCAAACCTAGATAGAGCATATATTACATATGTCAAAAATAAAACAATGATCAATAACTTGGCAAGTTTGCTAACTAAATTTTCAAAAACAATATCTGCAACCGCAGAGTGGGAGTTTGTTAGAATTTACAATAAAGACAATCTTGGGAACTAAAAATTTAGTTTTGTTGTCTGACATATTAGCTAGATATATAGATATGGAGATACAAGTATAGAGAGATAAAGGAGTCGTCTTTTATTCATTGATAAGTGTAGGGAAGTTACATCAAGAGACCCCCTAACCTTCTTTATATAATAGAAGGTAGGGTTACATATGCTAGAAAAGCCCAATAGAGGCCCAATAGAGTAAGGCCCAAGATGAACAATAATATCCTACAACACTCCCCCTTTGGACGTCTTGAATTCTTCGTCTTCATGCAGTCGATCTGAGTCGAGTTCATTCGCAGTGCTAAACACATAAAAACCTTAGGCCGGAAAACCCAGTGTGGGACAAAACCGGTACCTAGGAGAAACTGTGTAGCCGAATAATATATGCCGAAATATCATGTAAGTAACTAACCACAAAACAGTGTGCCTCATCAAAACCTTGCCAGAGCAAACCCAATGGAAAAATCTCTAGTCGAAGGAAAAAGAGTGCAACAATGGTAGTCGTAGGGATCAACCACAAAACAGGTGCCTCATCAAAACCTTGCTAGAGTAAACCCAGTGGGAAAAACCTCTAGTCGAAGGACAAAAGAGTACACAGTGGTAAGAAGTATACAACAGGATACTCCCCCTAATTTCGGCAATCTTAAGTGAGATAAGATGGGAACGTGTCTCGCTAAAAACCTTGCCAAGGAAAACCCAGTGGGAAAAAAACCTTGGTCTAAGGACAAAAAGAGTACACGAGCATACGACTGGATGCTCCCCCTCACTTGCACACGACAGGGTGCGAGGATTTCGACTAAGTAGTAATTAGTGCAATAAGCATTCACCTGGATGCTCCCCCTCACTTGCACACGACTGGGTGCAAAGATTTCATATTCCAAGAAAGAGTACGAGCATTCGACTGGATGCCTCATTTACTTGTACACGACTGTATGCAAGAAAAAATATAACGTGGAATAAAACGAGCATTCGACAGGATGCTCTTAAACTTCATATGTGAAGATTCATTTCGACGATAAATGCTAAATAGCATAATGTAGTCATGTCTCTCTTGATCGATAACAACAAGTTGTCTTCTATGACAAGTGTTTTATCTGGATCGTGAGACAGAGCATATGTAATTCAAATATGGCTAATACGAGCTCGAAGCCATATACACTCTCTAGTCGTCTCATAGAGCACGAAATCAGAGTGATTCGTTTGGAGTCATTCCAAGACCTCCAAGATATCGCCTTATTCCTAATGGTAAAGACAGACCATGTAAGGAATATCCCTTATGCGGGTCTGATAAGTAACCAGCATCGGTATAACCGAAAAAGGGTTGCGTTAATTCGAGTACCAAATGGGGTAGGTACACTCGATGACGCAAAATGGGATAAGACAAGCTCTCATTCCAAAATTACCATAAGGTAAGGGAATGTGTCTTTAGTGCCATTTCGATGGCAGCGTGTTAGCGCGATGCTGTGTCGAGCTATACCATTCACAGCATACGAGATGTTCGTCCTAGTACATTACACCAAGTACAATGATGCGCTTATTGTACTTAGATATGAACATCATGGTTCAATATCTCTTCATCGTCTCATCAGGGACGGACTGGGTCTATATCAATGTCTAATGATCGAACGATCATGGGAGAATCTGACGACTTAGCGTCACGATGACTAAAACGTCATAACACCTTCTTGGTGCAGTCTGAATCATGAACTTAGATTCAATCTTTACGGGACTCGATCATCAGGCCGAGTCACTACCGTTTCTTCCCAAGATCCTTCATCTCGAAGGCAAATCCAAAAATGGATCGCATAATAAAACACGCAAGGGCATAATACTTGTTCAAGTATCCCAAGCTGATCAAGTACTCACTTAGGCGGTATACCACATCCGCTCGGATTATATTAATCCATATAGTGAACGTCTCAGTCAATTGAGATCATGTTCCGTGGTCAGGAACTACTTGATTTAACCATTATGAAGTCACACAGGGACCTTCATCTATATCTCTTTGTCTAAATCCCCATAGAGATAAAACAGTGACCACAATCACATACTGCATAATCAGTTTTTTTGGGAAAACTACTAAACTGATAAAGTAGGGGACCGTTATAACGTCCATTACGAGGAAATCAACCATCTCGTAATCAATTCCAAGATGTGAGAGAAGCCTTGCGCTACTAGGCGAGCATTCTACAATCTCATTATTCTCATCACTTTTCCTTACGAATAACCAAATAAACGAACTCGTTTAACATTGGTGGTGTTGGAGCTACAGGTCCGAACACACTTTCGCTAAGGAGTCTACTTGGATTGCAAGTTTCCATTAGTACAGTCTATTCTACGTTGACTTCAGGCAACGGTACATGGTTCCCTATCATAATTTGTTCATATTATCAATCGTCACCGAATATATGAACAAGTAATCAATGACAGTCTCGTTTCGCTTCAATATCGTCTAAGATATCATGATCGACAGATATTTCGAGATTCTTAGGATGAGGAGGAAATCACACATCTCCTTGATCCTTTATAATCTCGTGCGACAAACGAGTTTCAGTTCACCACCTCTGGGGCTGAACGAATTAAGAACCGGTCAAATTCCTCATATCTTAGGAAGGACGACAGACTGACGGCCGACGGCAGCGTCCTTTGCTTGGCGGGTTCGGCCAAAGCAACGTGTTACGACAGGAACACGGCGTCCGACAGGGACGTCTATCCTTGCAAGCATTTTGCAGCTGGTATAAATGATCTCGTGACATCTCATAAAGTCATTAAATGCGTCTGGCATTTAGTTAGACTTGAGGGAGTCTATGCACTTACTTATCACTAAGTGCAGTTTTGGGGATCAAGCTAAGACTGAGTGGGTTATGCCACGTTACTTCACGTCGTTCCTTATTAACGGTAACGTGCAAATCTCCCCCTAACGACGGGGAGAACAGTCTTAGCGATGTCACTTTCGCATATCATGCGGTAAAGAGATCGCTTGCCAAGGTTACTCTATCAAATGATAGGCAGGGGATTCATAATCGACTTATGTCTCCTTCAGAGGTCCATATTTTGAACGCTATAGCGGCTCAATCAAAATATTAATTTAGCACTCCAAACACGCGTTAATATGAGACTTCTGGCTCATAACCAGTAACCAGCTGGTACGCATATGGTGTTTGAGTGTCTATGGGCCTCATGACGGACCAATGCAGCAAAATAGCATAACCCCACACGGAAATATAAATCTTGGTGCGCAAGACCAAGAAGTGCGTGCAATCATTTACAGTCGCATCATCAAACTTTCCGTGAGTCCATTTGGGTCTGAACATAATCGACAGGATGTTCAGTTTCAATTTCCAAACTCAAGTAAATTCAAATCGAAATTTCGATTCTTACTCTTCGGAATTATCAAGTCGACTAGACTTTTCAGGATAATCCGGATCATGAGCCATCAACTTAATGATAGGGCTAAAAGTTTGGAACGTGCTGCATTTATGTGGACAACAATAATCATGTGACCTTATTGTCGATGCATCAACCATAACCATTCATATTTATGGTCCGTCTTATGGTTGGATAAGTCCACAATAACTCCTTCAATTCTTTACAAGAATTCTACGAGTTCATTTCGTGATCTTTACACATACTAGTCTTTCAAAGTGAGCATTAGTGGCATTAATTTCGGATTAATCACGAAATTAATGCCACTAAGAGAATCCAAATGCGATGCGATTATAAATCAACTATCGTCTTTTGACCCGGGAATATCTCATCCGGTCAATGCCACAATATCAAAATGCTCTTATCAATCGACGACAGGCGAATGATAGTAAAGACAATCATGTCTTAGCATTTAAATTCTTTATCATTCGACGACAGGCGAAATGATAAGGAAACTTTAAACGCTTTAAAGAATGTGATAGCAACCACTTGAAAGACATTCCAACTCCTCTAAAAATACGCTTTTGATCGTATTGAATGGAGGCTATGTAAAGAAATTTTAATTCTTTCATGAGCTATTACCAGATAACGCTGGTTTTCTCGAATATTTTATAACTCAACAAGGTACGGCAGGACCTACATGAGTATAAGACCTCATATTTGACAAATCAATTTGGTTTTACCAAAGATTTCGATTGGAACGACAGGTCCAGAATCGTTGTCACTGAGTACTCTTTTAGGCAAGTAGTTGGTGAAATTATGTGGTACACGGTTACCCACTATTTCCAAAAAACCAACTACACCACAAGTATTGCCTAAAATTTCATAATTTAAAGTTTGGTCACATTTGTCAAAAGAATTTGCTCAAAACACTTTAAATTATTTCGAGAAATTTAGTAAACAGGCAAACCATAATCCAAAAGTATGGTCTAAATGGAAAATTAATAATCCAAATGGAAAAACATAATCCAGATGAGCGAAAAAATGGCTCAATGATTTATCAAAATCAATAAAGAAAGGTCCCAAACTCATTTGAGCCACAAAATCGGGGGTCTCAAAAGTTTCCTTTCAGTTAGCTTTAACCACATTAGCATCGGTTTTTTTTACCTTTATAATAGTTTTGAACTATTAAGGAGTAACCGTGCATGACCTTTGTCTTTATAGCATAGAGTTGCCTCCTTGAGCATTATCTCTTGCTTTGTGACAACGGGCCATATTGTTCCTTTCAATTACTGTCTTGTAACCACAGGTTTTCAATTTTGACGATTGTCTAAAATCTCGCTTGGCTAGGCGATTCATCGGGATCGCGACAGTTCGAGACAAATAACACTTGTCTCGGTTCTCGATTCGTGGAAAAAAATATACACGAAGAGCATTAATATCAGGCAAACAATTCGCCATTGACCCAATAGGATTAAAACTACTCACCGGGGTAATTTTCTTATCCAATAACAGATGGGCGATAAAGGAACATGGTGAATATAAATTCACGATACTGCTTATGGAATACAATTTCCAAGCTAGTATTTTGGTGAAGGATTGCTCCAATATGTCAATTTCAGACATTTGTTCACCATAGACGTCATCACGTCTCATATGTGGCGGCGGAATAAATCAACGCCTTAGCATTCATCTCGAGAGTAACAACAAACTCATGTTTTACTCATCAAAGATGGCATCCAAAAAAAATTTGGGCATCACATTTTCACACATCAGGGTGACTAACATGTGGTGACGGAATAACATCAATGTCTAAACAGTCATTTCGCAAGTATGTTTTGCGATTTTTCTCATCATAGATGGCATCCAACCTGTGTTAGGAGTTCTGGATTATTTATCATATAAAACGACTGGTTTATATGTTTATGGTTTGCACAAGCACAAACTTTTTTCCGAAACGACAGGTTCGAAAACATTAGTTTTGCTTCTCATGTGAATCGGTTCTCATTGATCGAACGACGGGTCGATACTGAAACACCAATTCGGCGAAACATACATCACTATATAAACACACTCGGGGAAATTATTATTTAGTCAACCCTTTTCGGTAGCTCTACTTGAAAAACGACCAGGAAAGACGGTGAGGGTGGAGGGCACGAATGCCACTTAAAACCCGACCTCATTAGGATATCGACTTCCGCCTATATCTTTCCTAGACATCGTATCCAAATAGGTGAGCCTAGTTGGGGAAGGTTCATAATTTTTCCAACTTAAATGTGAAAATATATGATTTCGCAAATTACCGTATTTTACACATGTGTACATGGTAGTAAATAAATACATAGTCGTACCTGCTTGCATGATTAAATAATATAGCAGTAGCATGGTAGTACATATTAGCACAATCTAAATTTACCAATTTACACTAAGCAAGATATTACTCAATATTTAATTATTCTATTGCTATATGTGTAAGTTCTATAGATGGTAACTAAATCATTCATGTACGTAATATATTTTATTTACCAATTTACAATATACACGCAAGTTACATACATGGTAATTCACAAGATTCATTATATATGGTAATTTTTAACATGAAAAAGTATTATGCACTGGTCCTTTAGTGTTTTTATTCTACACGAAATTAACACATATGCACGTGTAATAGGTTTCCAGTATAGTTGTTGAACATAGAGTTCAATAATGATTTTGATTATTACTTTGATTATGCGTTTAATGATTTTACAATTTCGATGATATAATACTTGTCTTGTCCAAAAATAGAAAACGTATATTTCAGGTCTTTAAATGATAGAGCATTCGATAACGAAGCCACAGGTTCAGACGGAACCACAATCGGAGCTAAAACGAAGGAGTTATGAGCATTCGAAGATTTACGGGACCAGGATTACAGTCGACCGATCGACTGGACAAAAACGATCGATCGTTTTTGATCCAATTTCTTCCAGTGAGTCCAGTATAAAAACGACCGATCGTTTTCAGAAAACGACCGATCGTCTGTCTGAAAACGACCGATCGTCTGTAGAAAACGACCGATCGTTTTCTGCAGTTTTCGAAAACAGCTTCTCAGCAATTTCTGGAAAATAGCTGTTAAAACCTTTCAACGGTCATAACCCAGAAAAACAGACTTTGCTGTGATATAAACCAGCCCAATCATCTCTCCAAAGTCACCAATTACACAATCAATCAATCCTTCAACCTCTCTCACATACAAAAACCCAAAATCACCATTTTGGTGAAATACTTCGGAAAGAGAGAAATTGAAGATAAAGAGATACAAGCTCCAACAAAGATCAAACATCCTCGAAACCACATATTAGCTTATTTTAGAAGCAATCGATTGTGGGTGTAGTTTTAATATTCGATAAAATTGTAACGAGTATTTTATAAACTCATTTTTGTGAGCGAGTGATCGGGTAGAGGCTTTGTAAGCAAGTGAAGCTTAAAAGCTCTAGGTCTTTTCATTCGGGACACTCATAAAGTGTGGGGGAGCTTAATCGGTTGATTAGCTCATTAGGATTGTAATATCCGGGAAAAGATTTTTTAGTGAAATACTCGGTAGTACCGAGGAGAGGACGTAGGCGCGTTTTGCCGAACCTCTATAAATCACGGTGTCATCTTCTTCCCTTAAACTTTTATTTTCCGCAAATATTTATTCTTGCTTGCTTGCGTTTGAATTTATTAACGATTATTAACGCTTAAGCTTAGAATTGCGTAAGTTGGGGTGTTAGTTGCTTAGAATTTTTAATTAGGCGAAAATCGCCATAAACCTTATTCACCCCCCCCTCTAAGGTTAGCACACGGGCCAACAATTGGTATCAGAGCCGAGGCTCTTGCATATAGGAATCTAACGATTCTAGAGTTAAGATCCCGATGGCTAACTTCCTTAATTTCACTTCCGGCATAGCTTTATCCCCCAATACTCCACCTTATTTCGATGGGATAAACTATAGTTATTGGAAAGATAGGATGAGCATTTTCCTACAAAGCTACAATGTCAATCTTTGGAAGATTATTAAAGTAGGATATTCCGCTCCTAAATCCGAAAATAGTGAGAATCCAATCCCCGTAGAGGACCTTGATAACGCTCAACTAGAAGCCTACTCTACGAACGCTAAAGCGATGTATGCTATTGTTTGTGCCGTTTCCCCTAACGAGTACAACAAAATTTCCGCTTGTAAAACCGCTAAGGGCATGTGGGATAAGTTAGTAGTTATGCATGAAGGGACTAACCAAGTTAAGGAGTGCAAACTCCAAATTCTAGTGCACGATTACGAACTTTTTAGGATGAGCGAGGGAGAAACTATTTCCGATATGCTTGCTAGATTTACCACTATTACTAACGGACTAATGTCTCTTGGTAAGTCTTTGTCTTGTAAGGAGATGGTTTCAAAAGTGATTCGGAGCTTACCGAAGGAATGGGAACCAAAGGTCACCGCAATTCAAGAGGCGCACGACATGAACACATACACTCTTGATGCATTGACGGGTTCGCTCATTACACACGAGATCACCCTCAATAGTCACAAGCCAATCTCGAAAAAGAGGGAGATAGCTTTCAAAGGAACGACTTGTGACGAATGCGATGAGATATCCAAGGACGACAAAAATTCAATGGAAATCATTCGAATCGTCAAGGAAATCCTCAAGCTAAAAGACCACCGCAAACATAAAGGTAAATCGTCAAATAATTCAATTTATTCTAACGATTTTGTTTGCTATACTTGTGGCAAGGAAGGACACATGGCGAGAGATTGCGTCATGAATCGCAAGAGCAAAGGCAAGAAGAAGATATCCGCTTCAAGCTCTAGCGATAGCTCCGACCAAGATGAAGTCGCGCATCTTGGTTGCTATATGGCCATGGAAGACAACAATGAGCCTAACCAATCGTCTTCAAGCGAAAGTGACCACTCAAGCGAAAGTGACAACGATGAGGTAAAAGCTTTATCTCATGATGAATTAATGCATATGTGTGGAATTTATTCCGAAAAAGTTCCTAAGCTTGTAGAAAAGGTCAAATCTCTTAAAAAGATAAATTCTTCTCTCAATGAAGAAATAAGATCTTTAAAAAGAGATAAAAATGAAAATGAGTCTATTCCGAAATCGTCATTTTCTTTAAGTGATATAGATGACGAAAAGGAAGACTTAAAAGATAAAAACAATGATCTCATTATTAAAAACGAGTCTTTACAAACCGAGATCAATTTTCTTAAAAATGAGATGTCTAGACTTGCTAAAACTCTTTCAAAACCATCTTCTTTAGATTGCGATTTATTAGAAAATTTTGAAGAGTTAAAAGATGCTTTCGATAAAGTTAAAAGCAAAAACAAGGTTTTAAGTTCTCATGCTTTTAACTTAAATGACAAGGTCAAGGTTTTAGAAACCGAGAATGAATCGTTGAAAACTAAAAACAACGATCTTGTCATTTCCATTGAAAAACTTAATTTAACAATTTCAAAGTTTTCTAAAGGTAAAACCGTTTTAGATAACCTTTTGAGTTGTCAAAAAGATTTCAATGATAAGAGCGGTATAGGTTTTGATTGCATTGGCTCTACTTCTAACAAACCCCGCTTCGTTAAAGCCTCTAATATTTCAAAAACTCCTATTCCACCTAAACAAGAGGTTGTTTTTCCTAAAAGGAGCACTTCCAAGATTTTTCAAAAATCTTTTAATGATAGGAAAGGTGTAGGTTTTCAAACCAAATCGGATGCTCCGAAAAACCTTTCCAAAACTACGTATAACTATCGTTATACTAAAAAGTCTAAGCATTGTGTGCATTGTAGTAGAAATGAGCATATTTCTCCTAGATGCCCTTATCGTTTCCATGTTAGTAGAAGCGATTTGAAATGGGTAGTTAAGACCCGAGCCACTAACAATGTCGGACCCAAAAGAAATTGGGTACAAAAAGACAAATCTCGTGTTGTAGGTATCTCCATCCAAAAGGAGAAAATCGACAAGTGGTTGGCAAAACCGACAAAAGGTATCTCCATCCAAAAGGAGAAAATCAACAAATGGTTGGCAACGCCGACAAAAGCCGTGGAAGTCAGGAAGATCGACTCCACCATCAAAGATGAAGTGCCGTTGATCAACAAAGATGGAAGGCATACCAACAAGTGGTACCACCTATTAGGAATCGGCAACGCTCAATGCAAATGCCATTAGCGAGCGGACTCGACTCCACATCACATATTCGGTATACTCTAATCTATAATATCTACATATATGTGATTAGTTGGGTCGGGTATAAGCATCATAATTACATTTTTCATGTTTGGTTTTTCTTTAAAAACCCTTCACATAACCCCATCTTTTATTTTTTGATTGCATTTTGATAATGCCAAAGGGGGAGAAAAATGATATATTTTGGTGTAAATGCGTTTTGTTAAAATGGAGGAGATATTTTCTTGTATCTTGTAAAATCATCATTAGTTTGTCATAATCAAAATGGGGGAGATTGTTGAACATAGAGTTCAATAATGATTTTGATTATTACTTTGATTATGCGTTTAATGATTTTACGATTTCGATGATATAATGCTTGTCTTGTCCAAAAATAGAAAACGTATATTTCAGGTCGTTAAATGATAGAGCATTCGATAACGAAGCCACAGGTTCAGACGGAACCACAATCGGAGCTAAAACGAAGGAGTTATGAGCATTCGAAGATTTACGGGACCAGGATTACAGTCGACCGATCGACTGGACAAAAACGACCGATCGTTTTTGATCCAATTTCTTCCAGTGAGTCCAGTATAAAAACGACCGATCGTTTTCAGAAAACGACCGATCGTCTGTCTGAAAACGACCGATCGTCTGTAGAAAACGACCGATCGTTTTCTGCAGTTTTCGAAAACAGCTTCTCAGCAATTTCTGGAAAATAGCTGTTAAAACCTTTCAACGGTCATAACCCAGAAAAACAGACTTTGCTGTGATATAAACCAGCCCAATCATCTCTCCAAAGTCACCAATTACACAATCAATCAATCCTTCAACCTCTCTCACATACAAAAACCCAAAATCACCATTTTGGTGAAATACTTCGGAAAGAGAGAAATTGAAGATAAAGAGATACAAGCTCCAACAAAGATCAAACATCATCGAAACCACATATTAGCTTATTTTAGAAGCAATCGATTGTGGGTGTAGTTTTAATATTCGATAAAATTGTAACGAGTATTTTATAAACTCATTTTTGTGAGCGAGTGATCGGGTAGAGGCTTTGTAAGCAAGTGAAGCTTAAAAGCTCTAGGTCTTTTCATTCGGGACACTCATAAAGTGTGGGGGAGCTTAATCGGTTGATTAGCTCATTAGGATTGTAATATCCGGGAAAAGATTTTTTAGTGAAATACTCGGTAGTACCGAGGAGAGGACGTAGGCGCGTTTTGCCGAACCTCTATAAATCACGGTGTCATCTTCTTCCCTTAAACTTTTATTTTCCGCAAATATTTATTCTTGCTTGCTTGCGTTTGAATTTATTAACGATTATTAACGCTTAAGCTTAGAATTGCGTAAGTTGGGGTGTTAGTTGCTTAGAATTTTTAATTAGGCGAAAATCGCCATAAACCTTATTCACCCCCCCCCCCCCTCTAAGGTTAGCACACGGGCCAACAATAGTCTTAACATGTTCTGGAGTACTACAAACTAATTAACATGTACTGGAGTATTACAAACTAATCTGTTCGCATGCCTTATCTGTATATCACTTATGATTTAATCATACATCAGTTTGATACCGTCAAACAGTAAAGGTATAACATGCAATAATTATATAAGCAGCTATACTAAGCATACAAATATTTTTACACATAGTACAAATAAAAACCGAACATGCAGTTATTGGTGATAGTATCTCAGCTAGTATTGTTGGTATTTAATCAATCTATACTCGTAGCAGATTAACAATAATAACAACGCATGCAATTGCTATTTTATTTGGGAAAACTTGTACCGTACGCCTCGTATTTTGGGGAAGACTGGCAAAATAAAAAAAACTTCAAAGTTTGTTCGTATATTTATAACTCGGTCTTCGAGCATATAAATCCTATCTTTCGAACAAATACTCCAATCTCTTAGATTTTTCTCCAATCTACACGAACAAAGTGCTGATAACGTGTTGTGTGACATATTAGCTAGATATATAGATATGGAGATACAAGTATAGAGAGATAAAGGAGTCGTCTTTTATTCATTGATAAGTGTAGGGAAGTTACATCAAGAGACCCCCTAACCTTCTTTATATAATAGAAGGTAGGGTTACATATGCTAGGAAAGCCCAATAGAGGCCCAATAGAGTAAGACCCAAGATGGACAATAATATACTACAACAAGTTTATTATTTTCTAAATCAAAGCTATTGTTGTATAATTACAACTCAATAAGAGTTGATGGCTCTGTATAGAAATTTCAGAAATCACTTTTTCGTTGAGAATTCCCGTTCCCTCGAGTAGTGCATATCAGGTGAAGAAGTTTCTGGCAGATTCTTATTAATGTTAAAGGTTACTCAAATTGGATATCTATGTTACAAGTAAAAATTGTTGGGAATTAAAACAAATTACCGTTAATGTGAAAGATATTGTAATAGTATATGGAAGGGTGGATTCAAAAGTTCGGGTTTATATTTTGATTCATCTCCCGGTTCCTATATTAAAGTGCAAATTAGGTGAACCCCTCGGAAACCCAAAGACACGCTTAATTAACTTATCAGAAGACAAGTTCGAAAACAGAGAAAAGGCATACAAAATTTGTTGCTTGATCAAAATAACTAAGCAAACGGGTTGAGGGAATGCTTAACCAAGTTAATGGTATGATTGAACCAAAACCATTTTTTTTTGTTCAAACAAACACAAAGAAATAGCGCGAAAAAATGCAGTTAATTTATGATCGAATTTTCCAAGGTGAAGAGAATAATGATTGAGAATTAGGAGAAAGAGTTCAACGGAATAGAGAATACCAAACCATGCGCCCATCAATCCACAAAACAACAATTTTGATTACAAAGAACATAACAAGCACTTATTTGTTTGAACAGCAAAAGGCTTATGTAAACAATCATATTACTCATTTAGAGATTTCAACAACCAGTTGAAGTGCATGTTTACTTGTTGGTACCCAAAACATGCAAATACATCATCTATTTAGCACTTGCAAAATCTATTTATTTTGAAAATTAGCAAACCCCGGTTAGAACATGCAAATACTTAAGTGTTTTAATACGTAATAAATTACACATGAAATAAGAATTTTGTGAATTCAATCAAGTGGTATACATTTAAAAGGTATAAATGTAAGAACAATTGTGATTATAGAAACCTGCACCTGAAAGGCTGAAATTGATAACAGTTTGTTTACCCTTATTTGAATGAAAGACTTTGGGAGAAGGCAATAACAGTAAGAGAACACTGTTTTTAAGCTGATTGATCAATACAATCCAGCTTCCAAGTAAAAAAACTGAGATTAAAAGCTACTACCAAACAAAGCCATATAGTGATAACTAATGAGTAATGAGTAACCAGGGTAAAGTAATAAGCAGTTGTTTTAGAGTAAATTAGTCTTTAGTGACCTGTGTTTTGGCCTATTTTAGGATAAGTGACCTAAGTTTTTTTTATTTCGGTTTTGTGAGCTAAGTTTAACTTTGTTAGCATTTAGTGACCTGCCATCCTATTTTTCAAAAAAAAAAAACACATTTCTTGCTAAAAAGACTAAAATACCCTCATTAAACTGAAATTTTCCTCCAAAATCTGAGGGTATTTTAGTCATTTTAGCAAGAAATATGTTTTTTTTTTTTGAAAAATAGGATGGCAGGTCACTAAATGCTAACAAAGTTAAACTTAGGTCACAAAAACGAAATAAAAAAAACTTAGGTCACTTATCCTAAAATAGGCCAAAACACAGGTCAATAAAGACTAATTCACCCGTTGTTTTATCTTCTTCAAGTTTTTTATGGAAAATCAGAACTGGGCACGCAGAGCTCTCCACCTCGGAACCATAATAATATATCTTAATCTTGGGAGAATTCACAAATTGTTCTAGTTCCGTTTTGTCTTCGATTAGATGAACCTGCAAAGGGGGAGAAATCAGAGAACAAAATACTTTAGATATTATACAGAATTTGAAAGAAACGACTATATCTAAATGTCAAGGGCGAATTAAAGTTTGAAAAGGAGAAAACAAAATAAATTCATTGAAAAGACATATTTTCATTGAAACCTCAGCATCACCAACCCACCTTAGCACGAAGTAAAGTTTCGAGAGTACCGATTGAAGTAGCTGAAACAGTAATGTAAGAAGATGAAGTCAAAATGTTTAATACGGGGAGCTAATTCGTCACCCATTTATCAAATTATTAATAATAGCAGAAAAAAACTGATAGTATTGAGAGGCAACAACCTAATATTTCAAAAAGATAAAGAAGGAGACAAAGAAGAGTAGAGAAAGACAGTATTAATAAGCAAGGGAAACAACTAAAAACTCCGCTCCGACCACTAAAAATGGAGCTCAGTTGCGCGAAGCATGAGCCTCTAGAAGTACACTATAGTAATGCTTATCTTACAATACTAGTCATACAAGTAAAGCTCTGTATCCACTGAATATCGAATGTGTTCCAATTTTTTGAATTACATTGAAATTGTTAGATCACGTGCTTATTGACTTATTGTTCCATGGGTGTTTTAAGAATGTAAAGAAACACTCATACAAGTAAAAGCTGGAAAAGTTGAACCGAGTTGCATACCTTTTCCTAACTTTGATGAAGCAGTTATGCCAAATATACGAGGAAGTTCCGTAACGTCATTCTTGTAAAATATCTACAAAATCCAGAAACAAATTGTTTGTCAAAAAATGAGGAAAGTAAACTTGTTTAATATACATAAACAAAACCATCAAAACTGAAGGAATTATTACTCTCATAATTTCTGCATATGGATGTTCGCTATGTAGTTGTGCATAACGGCACTCATCAAAGATCAAAAGTGCAATTGATTCAATCCTCATGAAGCAGTGGGATAGGTTCCGAAATAGTACTTATGGGGTCATAACAAAAACCTGTCACAAATGAAAGTGGTACGTTTAATCATAAAAAAACTACATGTTGGCATAAAAGGTAAAATAAAATAGAAGTTCACTGTTCTCTCTCTTCACTAACCTCAAGTTTTTCCATCTCTTTCCCAGTCTGAATGAGCCGTCAAACGACGTGAACCTCCACAATATACCCCAACTTTGAAATCAGTGGAGTCTTCTATTACCTTGGCTTGCTGGAAAATACATCTCATTTTAGCAACTAATGTCAGGACATATAAATAGCAAGTGAATCATAATAGAAACAACAATCCCAGGAGTAAAGACAAGGACCGAACGAAATATGTGTAAGTCATGCCAGATTCAAAGCTGATTTGGTTGCATTTGTCAAGCAAATCAGCTAGATTTTTTTAATGTAGAAAACATGATTCATACAGCTTAAAGCTAGCCATTTACCATAAAGTCAATTTTAAGCTAAACAACCAAATGCAGTCCATCTTTGAAGCTAAAAAGGGCTTCAAGATGCAACCAAACAAGGCTGCCTAAGCTCGATACTTCAGTCCCAGATCTTTGTAGCCTCCTTTAATCCAGCAAACGCATGGTACTCCAAACTTATTACTTAACAACTAATGATGATTTAGTTCATTGAACATTCACATTTCGAAAGATAAATTAGCATTTCACTCAACGTAGGTGACATGGAGAAATGAAAATAAAATAAAAATCTAAAAGGGCATAAATGCATAATGCATATCAACAATCTCGATGATAATCCTTAGATGCAACACGGACCACCAAAAATTATTTTATTGTCCAATACCGTTTGTTTTAACTTCATATTTATTTTATGTTATGTTATAAAAAATTCTTTTTTTTTTATATTAGACCATATCTATTTTATCTTCTATTCGACATATTTTTTACACCACGGTCCAAAAAAAAACATTCTGGTTCCACCCATGATGCTTTGATGCAATATTCTCATTTGTATAACGATTATATAAGGTTATGAATTGAAGAAATACACACAAATCCGCCCTTTTTAAAAATAATAATTAAGTTCACTAATTCTTGCCATTTGAACAACCTTCACATATGAATAGTCTAGAAATACAAAACAATATAACAAAACGTACATATATATATACATGAGATCATAAATAAACATATAAACTAATAAAATAAATATCCAAAAATATCATCCATTTGATGAGTTACTAAGGTTTATATGCATTTAAAGTAAAGATCTCCTACAACAATTGAAAAATATTTATATGCAAAATAAATTCAATTACCTTTTATCTGGAAAATCACGTATTCGTTTTATAATTGATTCCATACTCGTAATGTCATTATCGTCTTTGTCTTTAGATTTTTCATCACTTCCATCGGCAATGTTAATGCTTTCCATTTTGTAAGAAATCTAGATTTTTTTCGCCGCCGTGACAATTAGGGTAATGTATACAAGCGTTATATTAAAAAAAAGTATATATACGAGTGTTATATAATGCAACCTAATGGGCTTTTTTTCATTGGGCCGGAACAACTATACTCGGGAATTAATTTGCGTTGTTTATTATTTTTTTGTCGGTTTAACACAATTTTTAGTGACTATAGTACTACATTTAAAAACTCATTGCACAAAGTTAATTTAATTGGATTTATAGCCACAAAGTGAACCACGGTCTTTTTTCTGGTTGATTGAGAGTAGAAGCGTGGTAATCAGAGGGAAAAAACTATACGTTGGCTTTGGATACTACTAATCATGTGTTATTGAAGATAGGGAAAAACTAGAGAATTTGGAATGATAATTTAGAGAATTGGATGCGATATTAGAGGGACGTAGAGATAGAAGCTAGAGTTCTTATTAATCATAAACCTGATGAAACTTAAACAAGGAAGCATATATGCTCTTGCCTTTATGGGTAAAATGCAAATAAACCAAATGCTGAACCAGAAACAATTGAAAAAGGAATTAATATATAAACTATCTCTTTCGCGTCGGAGCCTACCAGTCCGTCATCCGTATAGTAACATTATCAAAGAAGATGCGAAAACTTAAAAAAAATGAAATATTACTGAGCGTCGTTGTACATATGTTACTATAATAGCCAAAATTCTGTGTTAATGTCTCGCTAGTTTAATGCAAATCAACTCCCATCTAACATCAATATATGTCGTTATAGTCATAAGCATAATAAAACAGAATTTACTTAAACTGCATATCGCTTGATATTTACCTGAATTAGATATTGGAGAAATTTATCCTATTACATTAAAAAAGCAGTACAAAACCTATTTCCTTCAATTCAAGAAAAAAATATATTAGGACGATCAATCACAGAACTCCATTTGTTTAGAGTCTTTAATTAGACAATTGATAAGAATAACATTGCTTGAAAAAATAAACTTCATATGGTTTTTTAATGAATTAGAAAAAAACGAATAATATATACCTAATGATCATGTACATAAGAGTTTTTAATGCATAAATATTAGTACAAAAAACATGCACAAAAAAGTAATTACAAATACGAGAGCAAGTGGTGGTATGACAAATAATTTATCGATTAACGTATGGTTATAAATCAAGGTCCAATATTAAGTACTATACTTGTTCACTTTTGCTAGTGATGAATTTACTGAAGATATTCAAAATGATCAAGTGTCATGTTGTATACTTTAATTTGTTGATGGTACTATTATTTTAGGGGACGAGAATTAAATAGGTGTGAACGAGAAATTAAATTTTAAATACTTGCATTTTTTTTTAGTTAATTAGGTCAAAGACATGATATATATATGGTAATTCTAACTGTCACAAGGTGGTAACCCCTCGTACGTAGTCAAATTAGGTTGGTAGTACCGATATATATATGATAACTTTCATTATCTTGGATAAATATATAGTTCGAAATAATGTTAGATGTGGTCTTAAGATTCAAACATATGGATCGGTTGGAGAGTTATTTCGGGTTAGCTCTGGTACCATGATAAAAATAGTAAGGTATGAAAGACTAATAATAAAAGAATGTTTTGTTGTTGTATTTATTCATTGTCATTATACATGTATATATAGGCAATTAAAAAATAAAGAATGTAAACTAATCCCAGAAATTATGGCTATACATTTTCTTATTTCCTAACATAACCGAATCAAATTAATACTAACGTCTATAATATATTTCTTTTATGGTAGTAATTGATTGTATCCAATAATATTAAAAGATATCTCGTAATAAAACAAAGTCATATAGTGATAATTAATGAGTAACCATGGTAAAACAATAAGCAGTTGTTTTATCTTCTTCAACTTTTTTATGAAAAATCAGAACTGGGCACGCAGAATTCTCCACCTCGAAACCATAATAATATATCTTAACCTTGGGAGAATTCACAAATTGTTCTAGTTCCGTTTTGTCTTCGATTAGATGAACCTGCAAAGGGGGAGAAATCAGAGAACAAAATACTTTAGATATATACAGAATTTGAAAGAAAATGTCAAGGGCGAATTAAAGTTTGAAAAGGAGAAAACAAAAAAAAAATCGTTCAAAAGATATATTTTCATTGAAACCTCAGCATCACCAACCCACCTTAGCACGAAGTAAAGTTTTGAGAGTACCGATTGAAGTACCTGAAACAGTAATGTAAGAAGATGAAGTCAAAATGTTTAACACGGGGAGCAAATTCGTCATCCATTTATCAAATTATTAATAATAGCAGAAAAAAAAACTAATAGTATTGAGAGGCAACAACCTAATATTTCAAAAAGATAAAGAAGGAAACAAAAGAAGAGTAGAGGAAGACAATTTTTTTACACCACGGTCACAAAAAAAAACCATTCTGGTTCCAACCATGATGCTTTGATGCAATATTCTCATTTGTATACCGATTATATAAGGTTCTGAATTGAAGAAATACACACAAATCGGACCTTTTTTAAAAATAATTATTAAGTTCTCTAATTCTTGCCATTTGAACAACCTTCACATATGAATAGTCTAGAAATACAAAACAATATAAGAAAACGTGTATATATATATATATTGGGATAATTATAGTTTACTACACCGACCTATTGTTGGTTAAGAATTTACATACTTATTTTATAAGATTAACAATTTGCATACTCACCTATAAGATATATATCAATAAACACATTTTAGTTGATTTATGTTAACTTTTTATCCGATTTTTGGTCATATAGGATGTTAGTTTTACCTTTAAATCATAATTGTAAGCGGTAACGTGATCACACTTGACCACAATTTTCTTAAAAAATTTCGTAAATGATTATTGTATTTTCCCAAATAAGATTACTAAAAAAAATATTTTATTGTCCAATACCGTTTATCTTAACTTTATATTTATTTTATATTATGTTATAAATTTTTTTTTTTTATATTAGACCATATCTATTTTATCTTCTATTCGACATATTTTTTACACCACGGTCCCAAAAAAAACATTCTGGTTCCACCCATGATGCTTTGATGCAATATTCTCATTTGTATACCGATTATATAAGGTTATGAATTGAAGAAATACACACAAATCGGCCCTTTTTAAAAATAATAATTAAGTTCACTAATTCTTGCTATTTGAACAACCTTCACATATGAATAGTGTAGGAATACAAAACAATATAACAAAAGGTACATATATATATATATATATATATTTATTTATTTTATTATGGAACATGCACTTTGATTAAACCGAAACGTGGCGAGAATTCTCCACTAATTCATACTATGAACAAGTTCTCATTCCCAAAATCATGATATACCCAAAATTAATCCAGAACTTTAAAGTTGGAACATGAGAAACCTAAACAACTGTCTCATAAGCAACTAAAAGTAACGAGTCTCCAAAGATGCAAGAGCTCCAACACTAAAGAAATTACCCATCTTCGCCTTTGAAAAGTCCATTTCAGGGTGCTGTTCCATAAACTTCTTCAGCATATCCTGCTTTCCAATTTCATCACTAGTCGGAAGACCCATTTGCTTTTGGCGATGATCAAACATCATTTTCTCCACGGTGGCACGAGTTTCACCATCCAAGTCAGATAGCTTGCTGCTCTCGGTTTCAACCTTCTGGGTATCAACTTCAGGGCCATCTTTAATCAGAGACTTCCACCAATCCATCTGGTTCTGCTTAGTCAGCAAAATAGAGACAGATTTCTGATCCTCCAGACTCCACAACGAGTCTTCAACTTTAATGGGTTGAAACAGTTCACCATCAATAATTGGAGGCTGACCCTTGAGCCCAAGTTTGAGATGGGTCCTCTTAAACTCACATGTTATGAGCCTTGATTTAGTACCTTCAGGGACAGGAATAGTAATCGTCACTTCCTGCAAGCTTTGTCCCCACGAGTAATTGTCCATATCCAGACCATTGCCTTTGTTCGGAACTAGCTTCCCGTCCTTCTTCTCCTCCTCCTTCGGCAGCTCTTTCACCGCAACGTCAGCCTTCTTCTCCACCTTCTTCACTTCTCTCTTCTTAACCTCCGCATCAGCCTTCTCCTTCTCCTCCCTCTTGACCTTTTCCCTCGCCCTCCTAACGATTCCGTTCACGTCCCTCACCACCGCGTCGCTCCTCATCAGGTCCGACTCCTTCGTCAAAAACTCAAACACCGCCTCGACGAACCCTAACGGACTCGCCGGATCCAGCACCGCCGTGAACAGCTTCCCCCTCAACGGAGCTGCGGTGGAGGAGGTTGCTGGGGACTGATCGTCTTCGAAGTCGGATAAGATCGCCATTAGTGTTTTTAGAGAGAGAGAGATTATTAGGGTTTTGATTTGGTGATTGTGATTTTCAACGGTACATATATATATATATATATATATATATATATATATATATATATATATATGAGATCATAAATAAACATATAAACTAATAAAATAAATATCCAAAAATATCATCCATTTGATGAGTTACTAAGGTTTATATGCATTTAAAGTAAAGATCTCCTACAACAATTGAAAAATATTTATATACAAAATAAATTCAATTACCTTTTATCTGGTAAATCACGTATTCGTTTTATAATTGATTTCATGCTCGTAATGTCATTATCGTCTTTGTCTTTAGATTTTTCATCACTTCCATCGGCAATGTTAATGCTTTCCATTTTCTAAGAAATCTAGATTTTTTTCGCCGCCGTGACAATTAGGGTAATGTATACAAGTGTTATATTAAAATATATATATATATATATATATATATATATATATATACACAAGTGTTATATAATGCAAACTAATGGGCTTTTTTTCATTGGGCCGGAACAACTATACTCGGGAATTAATTTGCGCTGTTTATTTTTTTTTTGTCGGTTTAACACAATTTTTTAGTGACTATAGTACTACATCTAAAAATTCATTGCACAGAGTTAATTTAATTGGATTTTTAGCCACAAAGTGAACCAGGGTCTTTTTTCTGTTTGATTGAGAGTAGAAACGTGATAATCAAAGGGAAAAAACTATACGTTGGCTTTGGATACTACTAATCATGTGTTATTGAAGATAGGGAAAAAGTAGAAAATTTGGAATGATAATTTAGAGAATTGGATGCGATATTAGAGGGACGTAGAGATAGAAGCTAGAGTTCTTATTAATCATAAACTTGATGAAATTTAAACAAGGAAACATATATGCTCTCGCCTTAATGGGTAAAATGTAAACTAACCAAATACTCAACCAGAAACAATTGAAAAAGGAAATAAAATATAAACTATCTCTTTCGTGTCGGAGCCTTCCAGTCCGTCACCCGTATAGTAACATAATCAAAGAGGATGCGGAAAAAAAAAATGAAGTATTACTGAGCATCGTAGTACAAATGTTACTATAATAGCCAAAATTCTGTGTTAATGTCTCGCTAGTTTAATGCAAATCAACTCCCATCTTCAACATCAATATATGTCGTTATAGTCATAAGCATAATAAAACAGAATTTACTTAAACTGCATATCGCTTGATATTTACCTGAATTAGATATTGGAGAAATTTATCCTATTACATTGAAAAAGCTGTACAAAACCTATTTCCTCCAATTCAAGCAAAAAAACTATTAGGACGATCAATCACAGAACTCCCACTACAAAATAATGTTTGATTTAGTGAGAGTCAAAAACTGTCACAAACTTGTCGCTAATTTAAAAAGCTGTCACAAATCTGTCACAAATTGATTAAACTGTCACAAAGCCGTCACAAAAACCGTCGTTAATAAGTTCGTAACAAAAAATACCGTCACTAATTCCGTCGTTATTTGGGTATTTTTCTGTAGTGTCCATATGTTTAGAGTCTTTAGACAATTGATAAGAATAACATTGCTTGAAAAAATAAACTTCATATGGTTTTTTAATGAATTAGAAAAAAACGAATAATATATACCTAATGATCATGTACATAAGAGTTTTTAATGCATAAATATTAGTACAAAAAACATGCACAAAAAAGTAATTACAAATACGAGAGCAAGTGGTGGTATGACAAATAATTTATCGATTAACGTATGGTTATAAATCAAGGTCCAATATTAAGTACTATACTTGTTCACTTTTGCTAGTGATGAATTTACTGAAGATATTCAAAATGATCAAGTGTCATTGATAGAACATAAAAATTAAACCCGAATATTCTATTCGGGTAGCAATCGACACACACTTCAAAAACGGGTATCCAATGCTTGATGGGTCATCACATACCTTTTCTAGATATTAGAGGAAGATGTTAATAAAAGCCCAAGCCCACTTAACTAGGGACCCATACATGGAAAAACCCCTGAGATGAAGACATTTGTCAACATCCTAGAAGGCATAGTTGCCTATAAATAGCCAACTACCCCTCCTAGAAAACCCCCGGAAAAAATCCATTCAAAAATATAGAGAGAAGTTGAGAAAAGAGAAAAACTAATCAAAGCTTATCCAGTTAAGAAACAAACCGAACAGAGAAAGAACCGAGTATCGAAGAAGAAGGAGAACGACCAAGATAAGATGATAAATAGTTAAATCGAGCGTAATTGTAGTAAGTTAATAATAATCCGAGCAAGTGTAACATTCCGAACAAGTGTAATGACCTAATCAATAATAAAGACCAAGAAGTGTTCATTACTTGCAGCTGATTTATCATTATTTTATTGTTGAAAAGCCTAACGCGACCGACCAAAGTTATGGCTTTATCAAATGGCGCCGTCTCCGGGAATCATCTAGTCCCCAACTAGTTTAGAATTCGAATACCAATACTCTACCAGACGAGCGACAATGGTGACCAATGTAGAAGAAACCCATCCCGAGATAGTAGAAACCAATAACCAAAACGTGCAATTCAGCCAACAAGACCTCGACGATCTACTCGAAATCCGTGATAGAAATGACGCTATCCAGCCCGGAAATCAACCAACAACCTCCTATATCAACCAAGAACCACCCCAGCAAATTGAAGGGATTGTTGACGAACCCTCCTCGTCCTAGGATGACGAACAAATCATGCCCGTATTAAGGCGAGCACGAAGACGCCAACCCGGATCCCAAGCAGGGCCGAGCTCAAGAGTCCCGTTGCCAACAGCCTCGGTCAACTCCGGCGCTCGTTTACAAACGAACGAAGATCGCCGATATGGTATGCCCGGGGGTCATGTACTTGAACAGTTGTCCCGACCACCAACTCTTCCGCCGAGGATAATTACACCATCCACGGTGGAAGTACAACACGTTGTCCCATCAGCCGATGAAAGGAACTATGCCCAGCTGCAAGCTCAACTGGCGGCATGCATGACGGCCATGACAGCTGCCGGCATCGCATTGCCAATTACCCAGCTCGCCAATACAGACAAAGATCTACGCCGTGAAGCGGAAGATTCAGCTTACAGGGCCGCCCTGGAAGCAGTAGGGCGACGAACCAACACAAGACTGCCCCATCAAGGGGGCAGTGTCCCCGAGATGATCCCTCCGATAGTCGTCCACCCAAACACTCATAGGGAACGCGTCCTCGATACCCACACGAAGGACGGTAGATATCCCGAACACATGATCGGGGAAAGTTATGGACCACCACCACATCAACGGGGATACCCCCCCTACCAAGCCTCGGATGACGCGTTCCAACAAGCATGGAACGTATGCCAAGAAACCCCATGCGCCGAACAGATCACGAGATATCGCAATCCGGTGGGGTTCGTCATTCCTGAGTTCAGGCTTTATGATGGAAGGAGTTGTCCTATCGACCATCTAAGGCACTACAAGACGAAGATGGAATTGTGGAGTGATGACCAGGCACTCATGTGCAAATTTTTCAAAAACAGCTTGGGCCAAGAGGCTTCGTCGTGGTATCACAACTTACCACAGGGCTCCATAAGAGACTGGGCAGAGCTGCTAAGAGCGTACTCCACACGATACGCTGCCCATAGGAAAAAGAAGGTTAGCATCGAAACCCTTCTGAAAATGACGATGATGCCGAATGAGAGGCTCAACGACTATTGCATACGCTTCATCGACGTAGCAAACCAGATTCCACAATACGCCAATAATATAGCCATCCAGAACTTTATCAACTCCATCCCTAATGGCTATTGGGCGAGAAGGAAGTTCATAGGCAAAGACTTTCCGACCGCGGATTCTCTGCTGGCCTACTGCACCCACCTCACCGATAAAAATGATGAAATTCGTTTCCTCAACCGAACCCTACCAAGAAGAGAAACGGTTCGGGAAGCACAGGTGGGTCGCAAAAGAGCCAGGAACAACCAGGAAGAAGCATTCAAACCGACCAGGAAGGACAAAGGTCCCGAGGTCCACAGGAGGGACGAGCGACAACGAGAACCTGAGCCTAAACCGCTCCAGATCGCATACCCGACCCCGATCAACGAACATAAACCGCTCCAGCTCACTTATCCAATACCCCCCAAACCGATCCAACAAGATCGGTTCCAAGAGAGGGAACGCCGAAATAACTACGGACCGGTCGAACTACGATACACTTTCAACATGTCCGCTGACGATATCCTAAAAGATATATGCAGGGAAAGTTGGTACTCCCGACCACAACCGATCAATTCTCCCCCAAATATGAGAGACTCTAAGCTTTTCTGCACATATCACGAGGATCACGGCCACCTCACCGAGCATTGCCGTCACCTGCGATGGAAAATGAACCTGTGGTGTGATGCGGGACACCTAGCTAAGTTCATCAAAGGCGCGGAGAACAAAGGCAAACAACTGGCCATCGAGGGAGCCGACAACCGGCAGGGGAAAACGATCAACGTCGTTCACATGTCACGACCCAAGGGAACAGGTGGAGATCGATCTCGACAGCGGCAATTGGCGCACTTTGGCCGGGTAGCCAAGGCGTCACAAGCGTCGACCTCTAAAAGGCAATGCACGTCCCGACGATATCCACCCATTTCCTTCTCGGGTCTTGACGAGGAAGGGGTGATTTATCCCCACGGGGACGCCATTAATCTCCGTGTTCAAATTGGCCTCGACACGGTCAGCAGAGTGCTTATCGATCAAGGAGCCTCTTGTGACATCATGTACAGAGAGCTTTTCGACAAAATGGAACTCAAGACACAAGATCTCCAACCTACCGATGTCACATTGATCGGGTTCATCTCCGAGACGACTAAACCTTTGGGTAAGATCGTCCTCAACGTCACAACTGGATCCGTTTCGGTTCCCGTGGAGTTTTTAGTAGTCAACGACAGCTCCGGCCACAACGCAATCTTGGGCCGACCTTGGCTGCATGCCATGCGGGCCATACCCTCGACCTACCACCAAAAAGTCAAATACCCAAATGACAGGGGGGAGATCGAGACAGCCAGAGGATGTCAAGAAGATTCAAGACGCTGTGAAGACATTACCGCAGCCCTACAAAAATAGTTGATTGTTGTCGAACAACCCACCAGCACAAAGAAGCTGATCAACCAAATATCCAAAACCGAGAGGGTTGTTGAAGAACAAGTAGGAGAAACACTTAGGAAGGTGTATATCCCGGATATGGACGAGGAGCACTACTTCCTCCTCGGGAATAACCTTCCAAAACGGGAATCCGAAGAGTTGGAAGCATTCCTATTCAGCAACGTTGATAAGTTCGCCTGGTGTCCCAAAGACATGCCCGGCCTAGACCCCGAAACGGCATGCCACAACCTAAGTGTTAATGCCGAGTACAAGCCGGTAGCACAAAGGAGCAGAAAAGTGTCTGTACATCACAGAGCAGCTATAATCGCTGAAGTACAAAAGCTATTAGAGGCTGGAGCCATAAGGGAGGTTTTCTATCCGAAATGGTTATCCAACTCAGTCGTCGTCCCAAAAAAGAACGGGAAGGAGAGAGTCTGTATACACTTCACCAATCTCAACAAAGCCTGTCCGAGAGACCACTTTCCCCTTCCGAGGATAGATCAACTGGTGGACGCGACTGCGGGAGCAGAAAGAATGACCTTCCTCGACGCATATTCAGGATACCACCAAATTCCCCTAGCCCACGAAGATCAAGAAAAGACGTCGTTTATATCGCCTTTGGGAAATTATTGCTACACGGTAATGCCGTTCGGCCTGCGCAATGCGGGAGCAACATACCAAAGGATGATAACGAGGGTATGTAGAGATCATATAGGAAAGACGATGGAGGTGTACATAGACGACATGGTCGTCAAAAGCGAAAAGGCTACGTCCCACCTCCAAGATATAAGAGATGTCTTCAGTACGCTGGGCGAGCACAAATTGAAACTCAATGCGAGCAAGTGTGCCTTCGGAATCAGCAAAGGAAAATTTCTGGGGCACATGGTTAGCCGACGAGGAATAGAGGCAAATCCCGACCAGATCACAACACTACAGAACCTGGCAGCGCCCAAGAATAAGAAACAGGTACAAGAGCTCACGGGAATGATGGCCGCCTTGAGCAGGTTCATCAGTCGATCCGTAGATAAGGGACGACCGTTTTTCGAATCACTCAAGAAAGATAGAAAATTCGTATGGGACCCGGAATGTGAGGCTTCATTCAACAATCTCAAAGAGTACTTGAGGACGCTGCCACTGCTGGTAAGGCCGAACAAAGGAGATATTCTGGCATGCTACCTAGCAGTTTCCACTACAGCCGTGAGTGCAGTCATCCTCAGAGAGGAGGGTCGCGAGCAATTTCCGATCTACTTTGTCAGCAAAACTCTGGTCGAAGCCGAAACACGTTACCTACCCTTGGAAAAGCTTTGTCTGGCATTGGTCGTCGCAACCAGGAAGTTGCCACACTATTTTATAGCTCATCAGGTCCGGGTATACACGAAGTTTCATATCAAAGAGTCACTTCTACGGACAGACATAAGCGGTCGAGTTGCCGCATGGGGGGTCGAACTATCCCAATTTCATATCGAGTTCGTACCCCGACATGCCATAAAAGGACAAGTCTTGGCCGATTTCGTCGCGGAGTTCACCGAAGGCTACGACGAGCCATTGGCACTCTCTCCACAATCACACTGGCAGATACATGTCGACGGATCAGCCACCAAGGACGGATCCGGAGCAGGGATCGTCCTAAAGTCTAGAGAGGGAGCAATCATCGAAAAAAGCATAAAATTGGGCTTCCGAGCTACCAACAATGAGGCAGAATATGAAGCCATGATAAATGGCATGCTCGTCGCCCGGTCCCTCGGATGCTCCCACTTAGTTGCGAGTTCAGACTCCATGCTCATTGTCAATCAAGCCCTCGGCGAGTACCAAGCCAAAGATGACAGGATGATCCTCTATCAGGAGAAAGTCCAAAGCTTGATGGCCACCTTCGAACAGTGCGAGTTAGTCAGGATCAATCGCACCGAAAATGCACATGTCGATGCCTTGGCCACCTTAGCCTCGACCTTAACATTGACCGATAACCGGTCGATCACAGTAGAACTATTGATGACCCCGAGCATAACTAAAAGGATAGACCGAGTGACGTCAGTACAGTACGAACTAGGTTGGATGGACGACATGACTCATTATCTGCGAAGTGGAACGCTCCCGGCCGACAAGATAAAAGCGCTGAAAATTACGAGAAAAGCTCCTCGGTTCTGGCTATCCGAGGACGACAAACTGTACAAATCCAGTTACCAGGGACCCCACCTACTGTGCGTGCCTCCCGAGCTACAATTGCCGGTCTTGGAGGAAATCCATGAAGGATCCTGCGGAGCACACATCAAAGGGCGATCCCTTGCGAACAAGGCAGTTACCCAAGGGTATTGGTGGCCCTATATCAAGCGAGATGCTGATGTGTATGTCCAACGTTGTGATAAGTGCCAACGATTTGCCAAAATACCACGACTCCCCTCGTCTCTAATGGCCCCCGTATCGGCTCCATGGCCGTTTGCACAATGGGCAATAGATCTGGTCGGAAAACTCCCAAAGGCCCCGGGGAGCGTGGAATATCTGATCGTCGCGACGGATTATTTCACCAAATGGGTTGAAGCTAAGCCCCTCCGAGAAATCAAAGCGAGCAACGTCAAACAATTCATCTGCGAATACATCATAACCAGGTTCGGAATACCGTACGCTATTGTCGCCGACAACGGAACCCAGTTCAAAGATGCACAATTACAACTGTGGTACGAGGAACTAGGAATCCGAAAGTTCTATTCGACGCCGACATACCCACAGGGTAACGGCCAGGCAGAGGTATCGAACCGAACAATACTGGACGGCATCAAGACGACCCTTGAGCAAGCAAAGGGGAGATGGCCCGAGCGGGCACCAAGGAAACCCCATTTAGCTTAGCATACGGTGTTGAGGCCATCATACCAACAGAAATTGGGCTACCCACGCTCCGAATAACTTTAGTCGAGCAGGGAAACAATGAACAAAGAATGAGAGAAGAACTTGACATGATAGACGAGAAACGAGAGATAGCAGCTCTTACACTCGCGAAGTATCAACAAGGCGTCAAACAAGCATATGACAAGAGGGTAAAAGGGACTAAGGAGTTCATGGTCGGAGAATTGGTGCTACGACGAGTAACGGTATATACCCAAAATGAAATACATGGTAAATTGAGCCCCACCTGGGAGGGACCATACGAGATCGTCAAAAGAACAAGCCCAGTTACCTACAAACTCAAAAGCGTTCTGTTCGAAAATAGTAGAGGGGAGAAAAATTCTTGGAACGTGGCTAACCTAAAGAAGTACTACATATAAGCCAGACCGTCAGTACAAATACAGGTGCCGCCTTATCTCTCTAACCTAATGTCCTTGACTTTTGAATAAATAAAGTATCATATCATGCTATCTAACCAATGCAGATGAAATTCCCAACATGGCCGAAGTGCCTAGGAATACTATGAAATTCCCAACATGGCCGAAGTGCCTAGGAATACTATGAAATTCCCAACATGACCGAAGTGTCTAGGAATACTATGAAATTCCCAACATGGCCGAAACGCCTAGGAATACTATAAAATTCCCAACATGGCCGAAGTGCCTAGGAATACTATGAAATTCCCAACATGGCCGAAGTGCCAGGAATACTATGAAATTCCCAACATGGCCGAAGTGCCTAGGAATACTATGAAATTCCCAACATGGCCGAAACGCCTAGGAATACTATGAAATTCCTAACATGGCCGAAGTGCCTAGGAATACTATGAAATTCCCAACATGGCCGAAGTGCCTAGGAATACTATGAAATTCCCAACATGGCCGAAGTGCCTAGGAATACTATGAAATTCCCAACATGGCCGAAGTGCCTAGGAATACTATGAAATTCCCAACATGGCCGAAGTGCCTAGGAATACTATGAAATTCCCAACATGGCATGTCTAAAAGAATGCCTAGGAATACTTATGTATATGCAGGTACACGTTGACCCAATGAGCAAGGATGAAAAGAAATACAGCAATGAGGAGAATAATTCATGCCCACATTCTGGGGACGATAAATTACCCAATGGCGAAAACAATGGAAAGAAATCAATCAAAACAATGAAATAGCAGCAACGGGAATGTCCAATACACGTATAATGAAATGACGCAGATAATAAAGGCCCACATTATGGAGGCAACACCATGCCAAACAAAGAAATCAGCAAAGGAAAATCAATCCAGTCAATGAAATACCCGTACAACAATGAGAAGATCCGAACACATGAGTAAAGAAATAAAACAAATAGTCCTCGCCCGCGTTACGGAGGCAACAGGGTACGACCAACAAATAAAGAAATTTATTTAAGAGCTACTACATGAGGAACACGACGGTAACTGACCGAGTGACACTTCTTCGTCATCCGTCGACGTATCCCTATCAGTTTCCTCGCCATCAAAACGCTCCTCAGAAATAAGGGCATCAAAGTTGGTCGTATGTGCGCCAACGCATGTCAGCGTCTTAAGCCGTGCAGAGAATTCGGCTCCTTTAGCGACCTCGTGAGCATCCGAGGCCGCTTTCCGGCGAGCATCGTCGAAAGGAAGCTTGCGACTTTCGATCATAGCTGCAGAGGCATCGTATCTGGATCGGGACAAACGGAAATACTTCACCAGCATGTTCGCTTGGGTTACCAACGACTTTAGTTTACTGAAGTATTTTTCCTTTACCCGCCAATATCTCTCTAAACGACGCTCCTGAACCTTAACAACATGCTCGGAACGCCGAGCGTACTCACGAAAAGAAGACGCCTGAGTTTTCAACTTGACCCTAAGTCGGCCACACAGATTGAGCAACTCGACATTCTTACCCAATAAAAAGATATAAGGAACCTTGGCATGATCATCACTAGCCACACCAGATGGGACCTCATCTCGGGCGGCACAAGTAGGTCCTGGCCCCGGACTAACTAGGCTTGGAGAGCCAGCCTGGTGCGACGTAGTATCATGTGCCTAAAAAAAAAAATGGAAGAAAGGAAGAGATGAATACTCAAAAAAAAAAAAAAAAAAAAAAAAAAAAAAAAAAAGCTACAAATAATACGACAAAACAAACAACTCAATTATTAATCCGATAGCCCCTCAACGGACGCTGAGGTCTCTACTACATCAGCGAAATGAATATCTCGCAATGAAACAATTTGAGTCCCCAAGCTCTCACGAACGACCGCATCGATTCGATTCAAGGCAGCCGTGGTCTCAGTTACCCCGGCCGTCGCATCAACCATGCGTTCTGCCCGGGCAACACCACTCATCCCTTTCACATGCTCAGGCACCTCTAGAGCGCGAGCTCGGGCCCAATACGCTTTGACAAAGGTTAGCAGTAGGTCCGCATCCTCGAAAACGACACCTAGGGCCAAGTTCAAGCTCGTCACACGGCCCCGGGCTTCATCACGAGAGCGCCGAAGTGCACCAAGAAGTTCATTCGCCTTACCCTTGTTCGCCTTATAATATGCGGTCTTTTTACTGAATTTCTCTCCCAAGTCACGTAACCGAATCGACATGTTTGAAATATGAACATTCAGATCATCGATTTTATGACGGGCAGAATTCAGTTCTGCAGTTAGGAAAGCCTTAGATCTCTCAAGGCCATCTATAACGTTACCTCCGCTACGACTAGGCGAGGTCCAGACCACCATGGCCAGAGGGTTATAGGGTACCTGACAATGTTTTGTTTTCACATTCTTCAAAATATGATGACCCTAGAAAAGGGGAAATTAATTCGGAAAAGCCAAACAAAAAACAAACACATCACCTATATTACCACTTCTCCAAAAGAATATGTTTCTAGATACAAAACAGACCCACAATTCGGGTACCCAAAGACTTTACAATAAGATACAGAGAAAATACTACAAGAAAATGGTCAAGGCTCCACCTGAGGGGATGCGGGTGGGGGAGTGACGGTGGGAGCAGACCGAGGAGTCGTTGGAGCCGACCCGGAATGGGGACGCAGCGCCGTCGAAGTAGTGTGTCCCGGCAGCCGTGGGAGCTCCTCGTCTCGGAGGTTGATCCAATCCTGAGGCTTAGGAGGTGCACCATGAGGACAGGGGTACACCAATTCCGACCACGCTTGATCCGACAAGGGAACCTTCGCGAAATTAAGCGCGCGCACATGAGCGCAATAGACGGCGAAATTCGCCGTCATAGCGTACTTTGTCCGCTCCTCAGCATGCGCCACTTTTAGAGCCGCAACCTCGGCCTTTTCGGCTTCCACGTCCTCCGCCAAGAGCAAATTCTCCTCCTCTAGTTGGTCGTACTTTTCGACCATGCTCTCTTTTTCAGCCTCCAATTTACCGACCTCCTCGGTCACGTGCAGGAAGTCCCCCGACAGCTTGTCATAATTATCGCCCAGGGCTTTATTCTCGGTGACCAGTTTCTCTTTCTCCTCCTCGAAGGCCGCAAGCAGATCCTTCTTCTCGGCCACTAGCTTCTCTTTCTCAGCCTCGAGTGCCTTCCACTGATCCCTCAGAACAACGGAACCCAAGAAAGCCTGCCATCAAAAACAAAAGTAGACATCCAACATCAGACACCCGCCAACTAAGGGTATAAAGACCTATATAACTAAGTACATGCTAAACATACCCAAAGCGCACCACTGCTGGCTTGCTCAATTAACGACGCTAACGGGAGAGCAGAAATTTCCTCGGCATCCTTGAAAACAAGGGGCTTCAGAGCAGTATACCCCATCCTTACAGCTTGGGGCTGCTCCAGCAATTTCCCCTTACACCGACCAATGTAACGGGTCGTCGCGACCCCGTCCACCAACACCTCTTCAGGTAGCTCGAGACCCTCATCCTCGACGCCCACCACTACATCCTTGGCAGTCTCTTTGCCGACTTCCTCTACTTCCTCAGTCACCTCCTTCTCCGAAAGGCCAGTCTCAGGGGCCCTATGCTCGCCCACACCCTCAATACGGGTGGGCGAGACAACAAGCGGGTCCATCATCTCCTCAGTATGAATAGGCGAGATCGCAGGCAGAGTCAGTGTACTCTTGCCCATGTTCACCATGAGGTTGAGATGTTCGAATATGTTATCCATCGACCCCTGAAACACAATAATACCCATAGACCGGGCAAGAGCGAGGATAACCAATGGAGAAGTCAGTAGCTGAAATAAGATAACCAATGAAGCAAAGAACTAGATAACAACACAACAATCACAAGACAAGAGAATAAATATACATATACACATACCTCGCCAGTTGCAGGGACATCCTCGGGGATATTCCCTTGGGAAGTAGCCTCCTCGGTGACCGATGTATCGGTCCCCCTAGCCCTCTTTGTTGTTCCAACGACGGGGTCAGGTCCACGACGCTTCGAGCGAACGGTCTTTTTCCCTACCCGAGCAGCACTTCGAGCTCGGACCACCTTTAAAAATTCCTCCTCGGACTCTTTAGGAATCTCGGGGACAGGATTCCCCTTTGTCATTGGCCCCGTAGGGTATCCGAGAAGCACGGGAGAAGTACGACTAGCAGGATCCCTCGTTGATCCAGGCCCCCACCATTTCCAAAGAGCTAAGAGAGTCTCGACATTGGGAGCACCGAGGTCTGGAATCATGGGAGCCTTGGTAGCAGGGCCGGGAATTTGGTGTCCAACACAACCCCAATTACCGGAAACAATCACAACACCAAGGTTCTCCCCATTGTTGGTATCCGGCAGACCAAAAACAAGCCGACAGAAGGCACGCATGGTCTTCAGATACGAGCTACGGCGATCAAAACTCAAAGTATAGATCCCGAACACATCCTTTAGTTCGATCGGGATTCCGGCCAACTCTGATAGCCTTTGAATACCATTTAGGGTACGGTAACCATTCAGGGCCAGTTGGGCCGGAGCAATCTGAACGGCCTCAAAGAACGAAGACACCCACTTGCTGAAAGGAAGTCTTAAACCCCCAGTAAAGAATGCCGAGGAAAGTACAGCTACCTCGCCGGCGGGAACAAACCCCAACACCTCGTCGTCCGATATCGGAAGCCGAACATGTATGTTATCGGGTATTCCGGCAAGCTTCTTAAAATCCTTTTCCACAAATGGGCCCACTTGGGCCAGGCATTGGGTCAAAATTTCCTGTCCAAACATCAACAAAAATCCATCAATATACTAATACACAACCCACAATAACATCAACATAAAGAAACCCCCCCCCCTGCTAACAATTAACCAGCAACCCTACGTTTTACTCCTTTTCCAATCAGTATAAATCCAATACATAACTCAATATCGCCAGACATATATAGACAACCACGGCATGTTACCAACGCCATATCTACGACCACAACAGCAAATCAAATACCAGTCCTCAAACAAAAAGAACATAATAATAACAAAGCACTTACAGTTGTCATTCTGAGCGGATACGTTCGAACAGCACCAAGTATATCGACAATACAACGAAACCCTAGATGGAGCGGCAACACTTTTTTCCTTTTTGGCGGGAAGAGTATACTTTAGAGAGAGACAGATATTTTCTTCAGCAAATTATGTGATAAAAACAAAAGGGATTGCTTGGCACAGTAAAAAAGGAGCGGAGTCACAAAAAGAATAAAATAATAACCACCTTTTCGTGTGACAGAGGTTTACCTTTTTTCCAACCATAGATAAGTCCACAACCGCTGCTATTTTTAACTTATATACGCTCCAGATTTTGCCACGTCAGCGCATATCCCACTACCCAAGGCAATTCACATCATTACACCTAAATAAACGGCTAGTGGACCCTACCACGAAAAGCTTCCAGCATACGCTACCAATAATATCCCCGATTAAGATCCTCGACGCCCAACCATTCCTTACCGAAAGAACACACCGAACAAGGCGGACGGAGACCGTTTCTAGCCTGACGGCATTCATCATCAAGTCTACAAACGCTCTCCGGGGGGATAACCGCGCTCATTGCTCGGTGTGTACTGAAACATCATCGACTGTATTGACATACAAAGTGAACAAGAAATAAAACAGAATAGACAGAATCAATTGTAAAGCAAAAGTTTTATTCATCCACAAGGGGGAAAAACACAAAAATACAACCAAAGAGAAAATTTTTACAAAAAAAAAATACACCATCCTACTTTTTAGAACTACCCCCCATATCGGCATCCTTCTTCGCCAAGAGCTCCTCCAGACGCTCTCTCTCCCTAATCAAACGAGTAATGCCCTCCGCATCCCAATATTGTTTAAACCGCCTCGCTTCAGTCTGAGCACACTTGAGATCATGCTTCAGCCATGACATCTCAATCTCTTTTAGCTGAAGAGGAGTCAAATCCTCCTCCCCAAAACCAGGGGGACGGGGTAGCAGGAAAGTAGGCTCCTCTTCCAGAAGGGCTTTCTTTTTGGAGACAGATCTAGTAATGGGAGCCATCTCAAAACAAAAGCAAGTTAGAGGAAACAAAAATTATCAACAAGAGAGAGAAAAGAAGATTGGATAATGAAGTACAAGCAATAGGGAGCATTTATAGAGAGTCAAAGGGCACAAATCGCGACACAGAACAAAAGCACGAGATACGAACAGATACATCTGATTCAAATACAAATACAAAAAAAAAAGATAAAAGTTCCAAAACATGAAATACATAAGAAAACCAGCCCAATCTAACTAAGGACCAATGGGTGGAAAAACCGAACTACCAGACCGAGAGAAAGCAAAACGAACAGAGCCGGTCAACCGAGCTTGGTAGGAATCATTCATGGCAATCAAATTTTCATTCTCCGCAGACAGTACGGATTTCTCCCTAGTAAGAACCATGATGCGCTCCTCCAGCCGAGCATTCCTAACCATCATATTAGCCAGGCCTTGAGGGGAGTTATCGAACTCGTCTTGAGCGTGGTCCCAAATTTCCTCGGTATCATACCAGGAGTTGACCAGATGATTTCTTTGTAACAACAAGTGATCGAGCTGACGGCTCAAGGCCGAAATCTCGGTCCACTTCACAGTCTCTTCGGGATGAGATCCGAACAAGCTCAAGGCCAAAACGCCGTACTCTTTTTCAAGCCTTGCCATTCGACGTCGGACGCGAGATACCTCCGCATCCAAACCCTTCATCTGAGCATGATATCTCCCCACAGGTTCAGACATTCTGGGAAATTGCTATAGTACAAGAGAAAGTAGGGGTAGAGGGAAGAGCAAACAGTAAGAATAAAAGGAGAGAGGGTAGCTAATAAAGAAAAGAAGAGGAGTATTTATAGAGAAAATATAGTATGGTATTTCCTGACATACTTGGGAGCCAGCATATTTCCTGACATGCTTGGGAGGGTGCACCTATGATCGACAGTACACCCACATACATTTGATATCACAGTACAGCAGAAAATAGAAAAGATATTCAAAGATCTGGATTTCGGAAAAACGACAAACCACAAGTACAACATAAAAAGAAGTGCCAAAATAAAGGGGCAAAAGTTCTTCTCATTAATAAAGATAGAATACATCATTGTTCATTACATCAAAAGACGATCTATTACATTGAGGTCTATTACATCCGAGCATTACATCAAAAGAAAATCTACTACATTGTGTGTTGAGTGGTGGAGCCAAATGAGTAGACGATATGACCAAAGAAGATCGACAACATCAGCGGACCAAGCGAACAGCAGGAGACGAAGGAAAGAAACATAAAAAGAAAACAAAAAGGGGAGAAAGAAGCGAAGAGAAGGAACATAAAGAAGAAGTGAAAAGAAAGAAGAGTCAAAAAGAACAATGACAAAAATCCTAGAAGTAACACAAAATCCTTAGGATCACAGGATTGATTGTTACGTCATAGTGGTGAGAAAGAAGAGGATGAAGAAAGTAAAAGGAACACGATAAAAAAGAAAAAAAAAGAGATGATAGTGAAAAGAAAATGGAGGAGGAAGAAATGAAGGAAACAGACAAATAAAAAAGAAGTCAAAGAAACAAAAAAAAACAGAAAAGAAGAAGAGTGCAAAAAAGAGGAAGAGGAAGAAATGAAGAAAATTGAAGCAAATCAAAAAAAAAAAGAGAAAAAGGAAAATGGAGGTTAGGGGGAGGTCGATCGGTATCGATGAGAGGGCCCGGCAGAGACATCCCTGTCTCGAAGTGCCGAGTTTCCCCTTAGCACCTCATTCTCTTCAACTAGAGCCTGACGAGCACGTCGGCAATAATCTAGTTCGGATCTTAGCCAAGTTAATTCCCGAACCATCTCGGTATGGTGATAACGCATCACCTTTAACTCCTCCTCGGCATCCTTCAACAGTTTTAGTGCATGGCCATAGGAAGCTTCAAAAGCCTCCACTTGCAAAACCAATGCAGATTTGGTGAAAGAACTGGCCATTATAAAAAGATTATAAGATGAAGATTCGTATGTAGGGAAAGATAATATGATAAGGGTTGTGGATGTAACCATGCTTTAAGCAGGTATTTATAGGTCAATTAGATGAGGGCTGGTATGGAGAGTCGCAACCGTTCGCCAATGGGTTCTAAGAAGCGATGGCAATTAAAAGATATGTCTGTTCAAGAAAAAACGTTTGGATTCCCAAAAGGCTCTGAAAAAGCGTGGGTAATTAAAAGCCACTCTTGTTCAAAAAACGCTTGGGTTCTTGCCAATATTTAAAGGGGGTAAGTAATAATGGAAGCAAAACACGCGTCAGTTTGGGGAAAGGCAGCAGTTCAAATAAATATCTAAAATCTTTTGCACAGAGCTCAAGAAAACTCTGGTGAATAAGATTTTTGCGCACATGGCTCAAGAAACCTCAGTGGTCCCTAGATACAGAGATTAAGAAGATCCAGTGGATAAGGTCAAACACCAGGCCCAAGAAAAAGCATTAATACAGCCACAAGCATGCGCAGTCAAATAAATTGCGTTGGGAAAGTAATATTTATTGATTGATTGATACTTTATTACAAAAAAGGCAGTCAGCAGAAAGGAAATACAATAAAAATAATAAAATCATTTCATAGAAGGGCCTGCTTTGTCATTCGGCTTCCCCTTCGACCGAGCATACACTTCCTTAAGGGCCAGTTTGTAAGCCCTCTTGGAAGCAATGTGCCTATTTCTAGAAGCCTCAAGCTCTTTGATCCGAGCATGAGCCCAAATATTGTCGATCAGAGACTTCTGATATTCACGCTCCATGGCCTCCAAGCGCTCGTCCATCTCTTCAGCTCGGCGAGCCTCCATGGATAAAAAGGCAACCCTCTTTTCAAGGATACGAGCCTTCCTAACCTCCTCCTCGAGATGGGCAACGTATTCACGAAGATTGTCACCACTATCTTCACGAGGAGAAGCCATTTGTACGATAATAAAAAATGAGTTGCAACAAGAATACAGGGACGATCACCTTTTATAGACAGAAATAAGAGATAGATCAAAGGTCATCTCGAAGAAAGACAACCTCTTGAACTTTCCTAGAGCATTTATGGCTAACTACATCAGTACAAGTCCAATTAAGTCATCTCATAGGGTATCAAGAAGATAAACAGACAAGAACAAGGATCGGGAAATATTTTATTAATTTCAAAAACTTCGATTACAACTAAGGAGAAAACTCCCCGTTCGAAGGAAATTACAATAGAAATCGTAAAAGACTAATTATTTCGAGGAAGAGCCTTCTTCATCTTCATCTGAGCTCGGTTTAGACCGAGCATGCAACTCTTTGAAGGCAAGCTTGTAGGCCCTTTTCGCTGCCTTCTGCTTAGCCAGACAAACCTCGAGCCTCTTTATACGCTCGAAGGCCCAATCCCGATCGACCATCGTCACATGATGAGCAGAATCCATGTCAGACAACCTTTTCTTGTAGTTTGAAACCTTGGCCATGAGTTTCTTATTGGCGGTGCGAGATTTCGTGACCTCAGTTTCTAAATAAGAAATATAGTTAAAAGAGCTCTCACCAGTAGAACCCGAGGAAGCCATTACGTCACAAGCACAGTAGTAGTAAAATGCATGATTATGGAGGGGGCGCACCCCCTTTATAGGAGTTTTTTCCTCGAAGAAAGATATTAGGGTGGGTAACTACAAATGGGCCCCCCTGGGAACCGTCATGATATTATTGCGCTTCTCGATGAAGCATTGGGAACGACAAGACCGAAGTAGTATCCTCGACAGACCGAGCATGACTCCCTCGACATGGAAACCCATGCCGAGGAAGTCAGGGAGCACTTGATAGAACATAAAAATTAGACCCGAATATTCTATTCGGGTAGCAATCGACCCACACTTCAAAAACGGTTATCCAATGCTTGATGGGTCATCACATGCCTTTTCTAGATATTAGAGGAAGATGTTAATAAAAGCCCAAGCCCACCTAACTAGGGACCCATACTTGGAAAAACCCCTGAGATGAAGACATTTGTCAACATCCTAGAAGGCATGGTTGCCTATAAATAGCCAACTACCCATCCTAGAAAACCCCCGGAAAAAATCCATTCAAAAATATAGAGAGAAGTTGAGAAAAGAGAAAAACTAATCAAAGCTTATCCAGTTAAGAAACAAACCGAACAGAGAAAGAACCGAGCATCGAAGAAGAAGGAGAACGACCAAGATAAGATGATAAATAGTTAAATCGAGCGTAATTGTAGTAAGTTAATAATAATCCGAGCAAGTGTAACATTCCGAACAAGTGTAATGACCTGATCAATAATAAAGACCAAGAAGTGTTCATTATTTGCAGCTGATTTATTATTATTTTATTGTTGAAAAGCCTAACGCGACCGACCAAAGTTATGGCTTTATCAGTCATGTTGTATACTTTAATTTGTTGATGGTACTATTATTTTAGGGGACGAGAATAAAATAGGTGTGAACGAGAAATTAAATTTTTAAATACTTGCATTTTTTAGTTAATTAGGTCAAACGCATGATATATGAAGTATGGTAATTCTAACGGTCAGAAGGTGGTAACCCCCTCGTATGTAGTCAAGTTAGGTTGGTAGTACCGATATATGATAACTTTCATTATCTTGGATAAAATAGTTCAAAATAATGTTAGAGGTTGGTCTTAAGATTCAAACATATGGATCGGTTGGAGAGTTATTTGGGGATTTTTATAGGATCCTACATATGCCCTTGAGGTTGAAAGATTTTTTTTATAGGACCACTTTAAGAAATGGTTTATTATATGCTAGTGATTGTGAGGCGACTAAGATGCGTAATTTTGAGATTGATGTGCGGAAAGATAAAAAAGGACAAGATTCTAAATAAGAAGAGCCGTATTGCGATAGAAATAGTCTCGGTCGAAAATAATATATATGAGAGAGAGTCAATTAGATGCTTTGCGCGCATTATAAGGAGAAGTGAGAGTGCACCAGCTATAACAACTCATTGTATAAGTGTAGGAAGTAAAGGAATCGTAGAGAAAATCACTTGAAATTTGATTGAACTTAATTCGGAGAAATATTAATGTTAAACAAACTTTTGAAAAGTAGAAATAGATAGAAAGATTATCGAAATAAAAGAATTCAGAGTTACAAGCTAACGTGATTGTTTGATATGATTTCATATAGCCGATCTCAACTTCTTTGAAGGAAGTCGTAGCTAGATAATAGGGATTAGCGACGACGATGTTGCAAGAGCAGTATAATGAACATATCATTGATCTGAAATGTCTAAAATAATGAAAACTACAAACAAACAAAAAATAGCTTCAAAATATTTTGCCTATAAGATAGAAAGGGAAAACTAGTTTGAAATAATTCGCTTTAACAAAAAAAATTTGAAGTACATACCTGTAGTTATAAGTTTGTAAAATTTCCTTCTTAATTTCATGATTGTATGCATACCACTTATGTTCGGATTCAAATACCCCTCCCAGCTCTCTTTCTTGTGGGTTGTATCTCATTCTCAGTGTTGCTATCCATCTTTGACGTCAACATTTTTGACTCGGTAATGAATTTCTTTTTAAGTTAATCATATAATTTAACATTTGAAATACATGATTAACATTCGTAAATTTGATTTCGTCAATTAGGTAAAAATATTTGACATCAAACTTGCATGTAGTTTAGTAAAAGACAATTAAAATGAAATGGAGTGACTAGTGAGTATAAAAAAATATGTACGAAAAAAATAGTTACAAATACGACAGCAGGTGCTGTTGTGGTGGTATGATGGATACTTTTTCGATCACAATATGGTTTTATCAACGTCCAACATTAAGTCCTTTAAAGATTCACCATAGACAGTGATGAACTCACCAAAGATATTCAAAATGAAGTGTCAATGTGTCATGGTGTATACTTTTGTTGATGGTGTAGTTTTAGTGGGCAAGAATAGATTAGTTGTAAACGAGAAAGTAGAAGTATGGAGTCATGATTTTAAATCTTGTATTTTTAGATTTAGTAGGTCAAATACATTATTTATGAAGCATAGTTTTAGCTTTTCTTTCAACCTCAAAGCCACATGTTAAAAGAAAAATGCCCTAATTCTGGATATGCAACTGAACCAAAGTAAGAATAGCGAAACGAGGCCAAAGATGGGGTTAACATGATTTATAAAGGGTGAACTAGGCTAAAGATGGAAAAGGTACGAGCAAAAGAGGAAGTTAGGCACCTGATTAACCAAAATAGCCATCCCAATCGGATAAGCGCTATTCATTTTGCTGCGATCTTATTCATTAATTACGAATGCCCTTTACACAACACCTGCATTAAATAACTTGAAGAAAAATAAAATTTGAACAGCAATGCTGCCTGCATTAGATGCTTCAGTTTTTCCTGATTTATTCTGTTCTCATATTTTCTCCTCTTAGTAAAATGGTAGCCTTTTGATACATGCTATTCAGCATGGGCAAAACTTTGACTTTAAAACCATTGTCGAAAAGAATATCTAAAGTTTTCATAACCAAAATAGAAAACAAATATCCAAACCAATCCCTTCCAAACAAGGTCATAAGGGTTAAAAAGCACATCCACCAAAATAATCTGCGGAAATACATTGCCGAAAACATAACAAAACAAAATAGAAAAATTGTTTATCCCCTCACAAACTGATTATTTTTGCTTCTCGTTGTTGACATTTTCAGAGTCATCTGTTATCATGGCTACATTCAAAACTTTTTCCGCCAACACATTTTCTTTCAAATTTTCGGGTGTTTCGATAAGATGAAGGATCTCTGTCTGGTCCATTTCCAGAAGCATTTCCGTTAGTTTCCCTGCATTCTCAGCATCAAGCTTCTGGACTAGCGGTCATAGCTGCTCCCCCAGCATCTGTAATTTAATTATACGAAAAATAAATTTATACAATTAATGTGCATCCACTCATTTAACACACTACGCTTTACTGACACAAATACCGTGACCCCTTCATATTTTTGTACTGTCCACAACATTCAAACTTTGTTTAGTGACAACCTTTAGGGTCTGTTTTCTTTGTGTAAAAGCAGGACTTTTATTGTTGACCATTTGAAAAACTGAGCTTTTCTAGCTTTTACCCTCAAAAGATAATACTTTAGATGAACCAATTTTTTTCCTGAAACTAAAATATCCACCTAAGCTGATAATAGTTGCAAACAATCAAGCTCTCAACAATGGAATTTGTAACAGAATAAAAAAAATCATTAAAAAACTAATGCCAAATAAGTTTTCAATAGCCCAAATCTTAATATTCCTAAAGCCATTGATTCAAGTTATAATGGAAACATAGAGAGAGGCATTAATTAGTGTTATTACTGAGACGTCTTAAGCTTCTCTGTTTAGTAGCACAAGATAGTAAATGAAAGTATTGAAAGTGAAACCAGGAAGTAGAGAGAACAAAAGTTGTTAATAAATGTTTCATTTATTTTCAGGAAACAAGTAAAAAAAAATTTATAGAGATGTATGGTATGGACATGTACATTTAGCAGGAATCCCCAAACACATACATCCATTCGGATTGAAATGTGGTACATAAGACGATTCTTTCAGTTTAAGTTAAAAGTAAAACCAGCTTAAAGCTTCTAACTCTTTCCAGCCAGAAAAGCCAATGTTCTTGATGACAGTACTAAATTACCTTAAGTCACCGAGTTCACTATAACACTTTTCCTTTTCTGATGAAGTTAATTTTCCAATATTTGCAGATACAAGTATTACAAAGTAATAACACGAGCTTTAAAGAAAATATATACAAACCTGCTGCTGATGCTGCAGAAGGAATGTTCCGCCTCTTCGGGATGTCCTTAGTGCATTTGGAGACCTTTGAAATGGCTGCTGCATCTGAGGGAAGAAACTGGGGGAGAGAGACAGCCCCATACCGGGCATGAATGGCTGTTGAAATCTGTAAGCGCCACCTGGCATGCCATGGCCATAATACAGCTGCTGCGGTGATAATCTTGATGCTCCAGGGTGAAACACGGGCATGGGCATGGGAAACGGTGCTAGTACTAGGGGAAGTTGTACCTGCAAGGAAAAATAACAGCTTTTTTAGTACAGAATTGAGTTTTTCTGTTTCTTTAAAACATAATCTCGCGGAACATATGAATTGCAGGAGAAGGATTACACAGATAAAAATAGTGCGTTCAAGATGAGATTGACATGACCTCGTTTGGTTGTATCTAATAATCATATGTACATGTATGATAATGGAGTTAAAAAAATGACAAAAGTCTGAATCAAGATATTAATTGAAATACATTTTTGCTCTTCTAACTATAAATAAGTATACTTTTTCCTCTTATGCCAATCAAACATTCTAATTTAAAGAAAAATTGTTTAGAAAAGTTTTAATTATAGGTTTTACCAAAAAAATCCAATGTATTAAGCTGTTATCAGTAGATTCAGTAAAACAATATAAATCCCAGATTGTAGGGGGGAAATCACCTGCAGCTATGCTCTCCTGTCTTCTTTTCTCTGGGCGATAGCAACACATAATGGCTTTCCTCTGATTACTTTGCCATTCATGGCACTTATCTGAAAAGAGAGAACATAAATTAATTTAACATGGCATAGGGTATAAAAATATACATATAATGAAAATAGTATTTTAAAAGATGCAAACAGATTGCAGCTTACCGCGTTAGCCGCTTCTTCAACCGTAGAGAAGGCAACAAAACCAGCCCTGTAGCTTATACCTTCAGCATTTCTCAAAATCTATAACAATTATTACATAAAAACATCTCAATGAAAAAAAAACTACCAAATCAATAAGAATGTTACTCGAAGACCGAAATAATCACCGGAGTATAGTCAAATACCTTGGTGGATGTAATAGTCCCAAACTCCGAAAACAATTGCTTCACCTTCTCTTCGGTTATTCCCTCTTCCAGGTTCTTAAAATACAGGTTAGCTCTTCGAGGTCTCTCGAATCTCTCTCTTCTCTGTTGGTCATACTTCTCCCTCAACTCAGCTTCTCTCTCGGCTTTTTTCTGAGCTCTAGCAATATAAAACTATTTCCTCGCTAACAGAGGTCCCATTTAGCCCCTTAACAGCCTAAACAGCAGACTCGGTAGTTTCAAAGTTCACAAAGCCAAAACCTTGCGATCGTCCATCAGTCTCCATAACTACTACCAAACTTCTTATAGCACCAAATTTTGCAAACATACTCCTCAACTCCTACTCTGTCGTGGATTCTAGAAGATCTTTCACATAAACATTTGTGAATTTCCGTGACCCGTTTCTCATACTTCGCTCATGGCGACGAACGAATAACCCAACAAAAACCTTCTTACCATTCAATAACATGCCATTCAATTCATGGATAGCTCTCTGTACTGACTCGTCATCGGCATATTGCACAAATCCATATCCTTTGGATCTACCTTTGCTACCAGTTACAACCTTACATGATGACACATTACCAAACGCGGTAAATGTTTCTAGTAGAGCTCTATTATCTATGGACCTGTCGAGGTTTTTTATAAATACGTTTCCCAAACCGCTCTTTCTCATGCTTGCGTCACGGTGAGAGAACATTATCCTCATGGCTTTGCCATTAAGAGGTGTAAAGTTGAGATTTTCACGAGCCATTGCAGCTGGGAAAATATAAAGAAATAGGTTTAAGATGCTGGTTCTAAATTCTAACTAAGCAGAAAAAGAAAGATGAAATGTGTCGATACATTTAAAAATAGACCATCTTTTTACATATAACCAAGAAGTAAGGGCATGGTCATTCAATGAGTTTTACAGTTCAAAATTGAAGATACTGACATCAACATTTGCAAAAAATCATCCTTTTAATTATAAGGAGCTTGAAGGGAGAAATCCCATATTGGTAATAAAAGAGAGGTGCAAAGTAAAAGCATTGAGGTTAATGTTAATCCCAAGAAAAGTACAAATACTCAAGCTACTGCTGCTAGTTAATGGCAAGTTGTTAAGAATGGGAAAAGGAGCACAAATGGTTTAGTAACCACAGTGTGTAATTAGTTTGATATGGTGCAGGGTGAGAAATCACAAAAACAGGCCATATATGAAAAGGAGCATAATAAAAATGCTCCCACTGTTCCTAGACTATTTTAGCACCAATCACAATACCTTACCATTTAGTTTTAGTTTGGACCCTATGGAGAAATTATTTGGTCCTCACCCACTTTATAGGCACACATTTAGTGGGTCCCACAGGCTTACATAATAAAATATACTAAGTGTGTGGTTATAAAATGGGTTGGAGAGGTATCAAATAATTTCTCAGACACTATGACCCCGAGTTGTCATAGTAAAAGAAACTTAAACTTTTTCTTCAACTTGTGAATTACTACTTTAAAATCCGAGTGCATACCTAAGTCATTTGATGAAGATTCATCATAACTATGGTATGAGAAGTCCAAATTCAGACCTGCCATAATGTATTACTATAAGAAGGAATGTTCTCATGAACATCATGAACAGACTTAGGAAAGCCAAATTCAGACCTGAGCTACAACCTCTTTTTTCTTCTGTTTTTTTTTTCTCTTTCTTTCTCTTATTTTTAGCATATTTAGCAGCAGAATTCAATGCATCTAAACATTCTTCTCGAGGAGGGATGTTTTCCTTCTTGTAAAGTGGAGAATCAGCTGCAATTTATTTATTATTCTCTAGAGACTTAGGCTCAAATGGCAAAACATTTGGGGACAAACTAGAGAGCAGAACCTGCAAGCCGTCGTCATTTCTTCTCAATATATCCCCTTTATCAACAACATCCAGATTTCCTTCTTTACTTTCTTTTTAGCTCTGAAAACTTTCCGTTAGACCTTCAAATGAATTTCTTAATTCTACTTAAGATGCGATATATTTTCTATTGAGTAAAACAGGTGGTGCTAAATTAGCTTTATATCTTTTCAAAAGTAATTTTTAAAAATTTATAGTCTGAAAAAGTAATTCTTTTTTGTTAATCTTTCTTTCATTTACTTGAAAACTTTGAATTAAATGTATTTTTGTTTGATACATTCACTTGAAAAAATTGAACTAAATAAATTTTAATTTATTTGTTATTTTGAAATGAATAAACTTTTATTTGCTCAATAAAATTGAAGTGAATGATCTTTTATTTGATTTTTTTGAAGTGAATGGGCTTTTGTTGTTTGGTCCATTCATTTCAAAATATCGAAGTGCGTGAGTTATTTTTTGTCCATTCATTTTAAAAGCTTGTAATACATGAGTTTTTGTTTGGTGCATTTATTTCAAAATATTGAAGTGAATGGACATTTGTTTGTTATTTTGAAATAAATAATGTTTGATCCATTCACTTCAAATTTTTAAAGTGAATGTACTCTTTTATGTTTTTTTTGAATTTAATGAAATTTTATTTGTTTCATTCACTCTAAAATATTGAAGTGAACGAACGTTTTTTTTATTCATTCACTTCAAAATTTTGAAGTGAACGAGCTTTTTTTTTATGTTTTTTTTGAATTGAATGAACGTTTTTTTTTATCCATTCACTTCAAATTTTTGACCTGGATGGGCTTATGTTTTTTTTAAGTGAATGGGACTTTGTTCTGTCCATTCACTCTAAAATCTTGAAGTGATTGAACGTTTTTTTTGAATTTTTTTTTTTTAAAAATATATTTATTTATTTTTACATTTTATATATTTTACATAATTTTTTTTTAAAAATAATATTTTTTATATTTTTAATTTATATATTATTATTTTTGGTTTTCTTATATTTTTTGGTATATTCAAGAAATGAATGAGATACTAACGAAGTGAATGCGATAAAAGTTACACCAAAATAATTTTAAACTAGAAGGGAATTAATTTTCTTTTTTTATACTTTTGGGAATTGCCCATTTTCTATTATATGCAAATATAGGTCTGATTTGGGTTTTGAAATTTAGTTTTTGTAATGTTTAAAGGTTAAATGTCGTATGTGAATGATCTAAATCCTCTAAATTTACTGTTTAAAAGTGTAGATATCATGATGATTAATTATACTATTTATGATGCGTTGCAAGGTGCTCGAAAAGAGAAGCTTCTGCAAGTTATTTTTGTAGGGTTTATGGAGAGAGTGTAGAGGAGTGTTATGTGAGCAACCAACCACTCTTTGGATTTATGTCATGTTTGCTTTTTTCACTTTTAGATCTGTGTACCCCCATAAAATGGATTAGGTACCTCAAAGTGAGGTTATTAATTATAAAATAAAACTGTATATATATATATATATATATATATATATATATTAGTTTTAGAAGTTACTCGTCGAAGTACTCCCTCAAAAGTATTATGTACTATATAAATAAATACATGCTTTGATGCAATATTCGCATTTGTATACCGATTATGATATTATATAGGGTTCTAAATTGAAAATTGCACACAAAACAGCCCATTTGTTTTTTTGGTAAATTTAATTTCACTAATTCCTGCTATTTGAACAACCTTCACATAAGAATAGTCCAGAAATACAAAACAATATAACAAAACATACATATATACATGAACTCGTAAATACACGTATAAACTAATAAAATTAATTTTTAAAAATATCATCAATTTGATGAGTTACTAAGGTTTATATGCAATTAAAGTATAGCTGTAAATCTCATACAACAATTGAAAAATGTTTATAAGCAAAATGAATTCAATTAACTTTTTTATCTGGTAGATCACTTATTCGTTTTATTGTTGATTCCAAACTCGTAATGTCATTATCATCATTGTATTTAGATTTTTCATCACTTTCATCGGCAATATTGATTTCCATTTTGAAAGAACTCTAGATATTTTTCGCCACCGTGACAACTACGGTAATGTATACAAGCGTTATATTATATTAAAAAAAATATATACGAGTGTCATATAATGCAACTTAACGGGCTTTTTTTCTTGGACCGGAACAACTGTATTCTGACATCTATCTGCGTTGTTTATAATTTATTTGTCGGATTAACACAATCTATAGTAACTATTGTACCACATCTAAAATCCACTACACAAAGTGAATTAAATTGGATTTAGCCACAAAGTGACGTATTTTAAACTCCATGTTGGCTTCGGATGCTACTGATGTGTTATTGAAGAGACGGAAAAAGTAGAGAATTTGGAATGATTTTTTAGGGAATTCGATGCGATATTAGAGAGACGAAGAGATAGAAGCTAAAGTTCTTATTAATCATACATCATGTCTCTTTGGAACAATCACATTATTTGATTGTTTATGGAACGGTCACTTTAACCACCGTTAGATTAAAAAATGAATGCTTAGGTAATGTTTTCCAATAGCTAATTTATTTTTTCTATTTTCAACAAATTAGAATTTGATAAATTAAAACAAATTGTACAACACGCTAAAAAACCCAAATAAAAATATAGAACCTTAGAGAGAACTACCCTAAACTTAAATATTAATAAAAATTTAAATTTTTTTTATGCATTTGACACATTTTTATGCTAACGGGTTGTGAACCAGTCATATAGTCTGACTGTTCCCTAGTAATTCCCATCATACACGGAAATTTAAAACAAGGAAACATATATGTTCTCACCCTAATAGGTAAAATGCAAATAAACCAAATACTCAACAAGAAACAATTGAAGAAGGAAATAATATATAAACCATCTCTTTCACATCCGAACCTACCAGTTCGCCATCCATATAATAACATAATAAAAGATGCGACAAATTAAAAAAAAATATGAAATATTACCGAGTGTCGTTGCACAAATGTTACTATAATAGCCAAAATTAATAAATTGTGTTAACGTCTAGCAACTCCCATCTTCAGTATCAAAATATGCCGTTACAGTCAACATACTAAAACAGAGTTTACTTTAACTGCTTATCGCTTGATTTTTACCTGAATTAGATATCGAAGAAAATTATCCTATTACATTAAGAAAGCTGTACAAAACCTATTTCCTTCAATTTAAGCAAAAAAAATAATATGGCCAGGCGTTGTTCATGCAACTGAAAGCAATCAGCATACCCGTGTATCACAAATATATCAAATATTGAATTCCGTACAAGTTACATAGATCAGAACAACTATATGGCAAATAATCAATACACTTCTGACTGAGAAGTATAGTATAGTATACAGCAAGTACAAAAAAATGGTTTAAATGGTAACGACCACCAAAATATCAGCAGTGACCAACAAATTGTAGATGAACTGGCAAAACCAAACTAACAATTGCAGACTAGCAGGCACATCCACCTCCTTGTTGTGCTTCGGAAGCGGCCTCGGGAATGCCTTGGAAATATCTGAAATCATAAGACAAATTGGGTCAGTATAAGGAATCTTTTTTGGAGTAACCTTTGCATCATCTGTAAATAAACCCTCTTTCTGAACCAGCTTCATAGAAAATCTTACAAAAACCTATACAAGTTGTATTACCTCTACAAAGTCTATAATGGACGGTTTCCACAATTAGCATAGCACATTAAAAAATGGGTCTAATATCGACTAAAAGATAATAGACTAAGAAGAATAGTATGCTTTTCATGTACTGGCGGTTTTGATTCTTTATGTGTAGTTGTATACATCAAAAACAAGGATATCGTTCCATTTGACAAACATTCTTAACTCCAAACAAGAATTAGAGAAGCCACTTATTTTGGTGCACCCGAACCACAGAGCTATGTAGAGATATACGAAAAGCCCTGAATACTCATATCACAACACAACTATCTGGTTAACATCATTCAGAAACTGCCAAACTGGTAGCATGTTTTGAAGTCTTCCCAAGTAATTAATGCATATACATCAGTATAGTTGTAAAAATACAGAAACCCAATCAGTTGCAACAGAAACAAATTAGAAACTGATGTGGACAACCATTAAAACTATGCAAGCATTGGAAAAAACATACGAGCTACAGGTTTTGTAATCTTGTCCTCATTATGAGTTGCTAAATGGATCCATCAACCATTTCAGAAGTTATGGCCAGAATAAACAACGCTTGCTGTTATATACATATTATCTTAATTAGTGATGTCCAAACTCCAAATTGGAGCAGACAAGTGTCCTTTCTTTATTTGAAGTTTGAACCATATCTCAATGGGAGAGAAATTGAAATTCACGACCTTATTAACGAAATCAATAATTTATTCACTAGGCTAGCTTTTGTCAGAAATTTTCAGGGAAACTAAATAAACTTGGAATTCACACATAAGTCAATCCCAATCTATGGCCGTCTTGACCAAATGATCAAAGTTTCTTAACAGATCTATAAGGCCTTGTTTGTTTGCTGAACTTTTACTCAAGGATTATGAATCCTACCCAGGGACAGAATACAATAGGAAAACAAAAGATGTATGGGATGTTGATATGAAAAAGTAATCCAGTGCAGTGTTTATTTGCACTACTATTAGTCTATCACGAAGCAACTATTCTGTATAATTTACAATTCTACTCGTTCCTTATAACGTAGCAAAAAACTATTGTAAAGCAATTCAAAACTAAGTGGAGGATTAACATGCGACTCCTTTAATGGTTCAATGGGACTCACATTGGCAACATTTAGCAGTAGAGGATACCATATTTTTAGCACAGAATTCACATAAAACAAATGGCTAATTGTGGCAGAATGCTTCCAAGCAACGCCTTTATCTTACTTATTTTTATTAATTACGCCATCGTTCTTCTAAGTTTTTCTTAATTATAGTTTTTTCTCTTGGACCTTGGAATTCACAAATACCAAAATACGTATGATCTCAGGAAAAAGAATGTCGACAATAATCGCATAGGTTTGCTAGAAAAGTAATGGCTCCTAAAAAATACAAGGGATAATTTTGTCTTTTCACGGTCTAATTAAAAGTCACTAATTGGAAGCTTCCCTCCAAGGCTTTCCAAATGATGTTGTTTAGGGTCTTTCCTAGTCCGGTTCTGATATGCAATCTGCAAATAAAAAATGCACCCGAACGCATCTTTTCCGGCGTGCACTAATAGTGTAATCCAAACACACTTCAAAAGATGCAAACAAACATGGCCTGAATGACTAAATCTTAATGAGAAAATTTTCATTCTGAATTTCCTTCCAACAAGATAACCTTCAAGATAATATCTCGGAACATCTCTATAAAGACTATCCAAATAACAGCTACATAAACATCTCGCAAGATAAACAAAACCAATGTCAACCAAATATATTAAAGACAACTGGGTTTTCTTCAATGCAGATGTTGTAAGCTGGACCCAACAAATTAGTTTTGGATATACAGACTTATATAATATTAGTAGGAATACTCCTGAAAATGTACTTACATGTCCTGCTCGTGCTCATTGGCCAAAGCAGTTTTAGCAATAGACAGAAAAGCAACATCCACATTAATGTCCTCTTTTGCAGATGTTTCGAAGTAAGGAATATTTCCTTTTGAGGCACACCACTCCCTCGCTTTCTTTTCAGAAACCTAAAATAAATATAGATAAACTAAAATCAAATCAAATCCCTAAGATGTTAATTCAGGAACGGTTAAATAATGAAAGGATATTCAAACTAATATTATATTATATTCAAAGGGTCAGAAAACTAACCACTCGGCTATTTCCACCATCTATATCGATCTTGTTCCCAAGCAAAATAAATGGAAATGTCTTGGCATCAGAAGGGCTTGCCTACGATGCAATATAAAAAAGTTAATACTGATAAACTGCTAAAAAATTGCATACACCTAAGCTGTCATTGTCAATACCCCATATGAATACGAGCATAACGATAACTTCTTAGCAATAGGCAACTCTTATATATCTATTATTAATTCTTATAGCAAATAGAATATTATCAACCTAAAAGATTCAGATACACCTATAGCCAGTCCACATACAAAAAAAACAAAACGCGAGTGTGTTCTCATCTATTTTCATAGTTTTTAATATAACAAAAGGTGTTTCATGCTAACATATGCGTATCAACCTGTTTTAGAAATTCTTCATGCCAGGTGTCAAGAGTATCAAATGATCTCATGACATTAACATCATACGCCAAGACACAACAATCTGCCCCTCTATAGAAGGCAACACCAAGACTCTGAAACCTCTCTTGTCCAGCTGTGTCCCATATCTGCAAAAATTGAATCAGAAGTGTTAGTAATACCAATTACAAGTATTTCTCAACCCAAAAGAAAGAAGAAATGCCTATTACAAACCTAAATCAACAAAGTTTATTCATTTTACTTCCAATGTGGAACTGAGCATTCTATTGCTGTTATCGTAAGAACATAAAGATGGCATATTTGTTCTTTTCCTCATGTTAGAACTTATTAGCAGACATGTATCAAATTTGCTTGTTTGTTCGTGTACCGTTTCTAGACTCGTCATTTTCTAGTTCTTTAGTAAATGCCTTTAACTATTACAGCTTTAAGCTGTGCATTTCTTGCCTATGCAAGTTAAAAGCATTAAGCCTTTGAGCCAGATATTTTCTTAAATTGAAAAAAGCTATATTAATTTAGGTTTTTAAAAGTTGCAACAAAAAACCCATTAATTTCTCGATTTTCCTTTCATCCCATTTTCACTTACTTTCATTTTCACCCTTCTAGATTAAAACACCAAAGGATCATAACAGAATCACCTGAAGCGTGACGAGCCTGTCATCGATCTGCAACTCTTTCGTAACAAAATCAGCGCCAATTGTAGCTTTATATTGTTGACTGAACTTCTTATGTACATATCTAATATGCAGTTAATGTCAACAAAATGATAATCGTCATATGGAAACACCCATACAATGACCACGAAAAACAACCAAATTACACAAGTCCTCTATTCCAATTTCCACCTAGACGAAGCAGTTTTCTTTGCACTCGAGAAATCTAATGGCATCCTCCATCATATCTATTATACAACCATAATAACTCCTCCGACTTCGGAAACTAGTATCGCCAAAAAGGCAAAAACCAATTCCCAATACGAAGAGTTGAAATTCGCGTCCAATAAGCTTTTCTTACTACTAGGAATTTCACAGATAATGTTAACCAATTAACTATAATACTGACACCATACGAATTATTACTGAATTTTTTTCTCTCTACTATATCCAACTTTGTAGTTATATATAACTTCTTAGCATACCAAATTTCAAATACCTGCATATTGACTTACCATAAAACTGATATTTTCCTATATTTTGAAGGTCAAATTCAAGTTTCTAATAATGCAAACATAGAACATAAAATTGTATTGATCGTGTTTTCCTATTCAATAACAAAAGCAAGTCTCTTGAGAGATCTTCATCAACATGTCAAGCTATCAAAACTAATCCTGGTCTGAAATAGAGTTCATGAAAATTTTAAGACCACAAAATAATTATAGTTAAAATGTGATTTTTTAAATACTCCCCCTGTCCCAAATTCTTCTTCCAGTATTCATATTTAAGAAGTTCCAAAATATAAATACATGTATAAAATGCCAGGCTAAACATGACACAAATTTTAAATGTTACCCTCTGCTTTTGTTTTTAGCAAATTAAATTTAATGTAAAAAAATCCCCCTTGACTGAATCAAACCCAACTGGACAATGGGACAGATATGAAAATGTCTAAAAAGAATATTAAAAAACAAAAGCAAAAAATAATCCTACATAATCGTTCCTATGCTAATATCCAACAAAACATGGCAGAAACTGTTTTCCAAATAGAAGTACAATATCAGAAAATTATCTAGAATACAGTAAAGGGTAAAATGCAAATAACCTCCATTAACTATGGATGTTACATGAACTGTCAAATTTTGCGTTTGACCCCAGGTCAACCTTAAAAATGGCTATGCTAATCAAGCAATCGAACGTTGACTAATGCCCTTTTTTTTTGCAAGAAAGCAGGTTTTCGTATGAATAAATTCCGCATTGCCTGAAAACGCTTCAATTAACTTTTATCCGGTAACCGTTAGTTTCATTAATATGTATCGGCAAAATACATAAACTAGTTGCTAGTTTATGTATTTGAGAGGTAGGTGTTCAGGCCATTTGACTCTTTTTCTATCATTTAGTTTGCATCCCCTTTGTAGGGGAGTTGGTACTCTCGGCTACCTTTTTTGGTAGTTGATTATGCTTTGGTTTGCTCAGCCTGTGAGCCTCCTTTGATTGTTCTGGTTATTTGATATCTCACGCTTAACTTCCAAAAAAAATTACATACACCAAACAAAATCATGTAAAGCGAATAAATAAATACAAACTCTTCATTTCAGAGTCTTAAAGGGGGGGCAAATCGCAAAACTTAAAAATTTAAGGGACCAGTTGAAAAAAAACATAGGGTGTCATTTGCAAATCAGCCATAATTTATGGGGATCATTGAAATTTATATAATAATGGGGGTCAATTGTAAAAAATCAAATTCCATAGGGGTCACTTGCAAATCACTCATAATTCATAGGGGATTGTTACAAAGCTTATATAGTATATGGGGATTAGTTGAAGAATATCAAATTCCACAAGGGTGATTTGCAAATCACTCATAATTCTTGGGTGCTTACTGCAAATATGCAATAGTATATAGGCTCCATTTGCAAATCACTAATAATTTATGGCAAAGCTTACACAGTATATGGGGGTCAACTGAAATAAAAATCCAATTCCATGGGGATCATTCGCAAATCACTCGTAATTCATAGGGTATTATTGCAAAGCTTATATAGTATATGGGGAGGATCAGTTGCAGAAAATCAAATTCCAAAGGGTTCATTTGCAAATCAGTCATAATTAATGGATGCCAAGGGCGAACCCAGGGGGTGGCCGTGGCCACCCCGGCGACCCCCGGCGGCGATTTTCAATTTTTTTTTTTTTTTTATATGTGTAATTTAAAATTTTCTAAGATATATACATTGATGGTCCCCCCTAATTAAACAAAATAGTTGTTGGTGTAGTGGTAAAATTGGCTTTAAGGTAGTGGAAGGTTAGGAGTTCAAATCATGTTAGTTGCTGTTTTTCTAAAAATTTCTGTTTTTTATCTTGAAATTACCAAATTTCGTAAATGACCATTCTATTTTCCCAAACAAAGATTACTAAAAAAAATATTTTATTGTTCAATACCTTTTGTCTTAACTTCATATTTATTTTATGCTATGTTAAACATAGAAAAAATTCTTTATTTTTGTATTAGATCTTATTTATTTTATCCTCTATTCGACATATTTTTTACATCACGGCCCCCCCAAAAAAAACATCCTGGTTCCGCCCCTGATGGGTGCTTATTGCAAAGCTCATATAGTATATGGGGGTCAATTGCAAATTACTCCTAATCAATTGCAAAAAATAAACATTGGGGTCACTCGCAAATCACTAATAATTAATGAATCTAAACATTGCTAAGCTTATACAGTATTTGGGAGCCAATTGCAAAAAAAAAAAAAAAATAATAATTCCCCGGGGTTCAATTGCAATCACTCATGATTATTTGGGCTAATTGCAACGTTATATAGTATATGGGGAGCAATTGAAAATAAAGAAATTCTACAAGGATGATTTGCAAATAACAAATAACTCAAGGGGGGTTATTTGCAAATAACCCAAAATGAGAGGAGTATGTAAACTAATTAATTAAATCTGAATCTCAAAAAATCAATTAAAAATAATGTTAAGAATAATAAGGATACCGATTCATCAACGAAGTCTTACCAACCCTGCATAACAAAATCATAAATCACAAATAATCCAATCATTGTTAAATTCATAACCCTAGAATCATACGAATTAGATATATATATATATATATACATATATATAGAGAGAGAGAGAGTACCCGCTGTCACCAAGGACGATGACCTTGAGAAGAGTTCGTCGACGCAAAGACGACATAGCTTCTAAATTCTAGAGAGAGAGTAATGATCAGAGAGAGAGAGATAAAAGGGGCGCCAACTTCGATTTGCTATCAATTTTATTTTATTATTTTGGGGGAATAGTATTATTATTAATTTTAACGGAGTAATATAAATTTTAATTGTATTTAGTTTTAAATGTTATTTGGTACAGGTCCCTATTCTGTGTGTGACTTTGTACCGTTGGATTAGAAAACTGACGGTTATATGCTATCTTTTTAAAAACTAATTATTATTTTTGTTTCAATTATATATTAGATAAATTAATTTTTAATAAATTAAAATTAGTTATTACAACATAATAAAAACTCAAACAAAAATATAAATGTACAAGTGAAACTAGCCTAAATTTTAATCAAAATTTATAAAAATTTAGCCAGCTGTACATTATGAAATGTACTGCACAAAAGAAATACTCTATTTGATACATGCATGTTCAATTTATGCATTATTTGTCACGTTGATTTTGGAAAAGATAAAATATTGCTAGTTGATTGTCAATTAATTTGGATATACTACTTGTAAATGGTAATAGTAGCCAATCTAGCCAAATTAGTTACTATTAAGTTACTATTTCTCCTTTTATCACACTTATATCTCTGGGTGAATTGAGTATTAGTGTTTGATGAGTCATTTTCTTGATATGAATTGATTTGTGATCAATAGTATGATGTCAATTCGTTATTTAAATATGGTGCACTTGAAATTTTTATGATGTTTAACATTACGTGATTGACATGTTAAAATAATTAGTTTTGTGACTTGTGATGTACTACATATCTTTCGATTTAATGAAATAATTAGTTGCACATACATTTCAAGCTCTTTCGTACACTCTTTGTGAGTGAGAGGAATTAAAATAAAAAATAAGTTGTGCTTTATGGCGTTTTCGTTCTCAGTCTTTCACAAGAACAATATGAAGGAGTGTAACGGTTGTGTGGTACTAATACATAATCATTGGTTCTTTGTTAAGTTTTGATGAGTCATTTTCTTGATATGAATTGATTTGTGAATAGTATGATGTCAATTCGTTATTTAAATAGGGTGCACTTGAAATTTGTATGATGTTTAAAATTACTTGATTGACATGTTGAAATAATTAGTTTTGTGACTTGTGGTGTACTACATATCTTTTGATTTAATGAAATAATTAGTTGTACATATACCTTTCAAACTCTTTCATACACTCTTTGTGAGTGAGAGAAATTAGGATAAAAAATAAGTTGTGTTTTATGGCGTTTTCGTTCTTACTCTTTCACAAGAACAATATGAAGAAGTGTAACGGTTGTGTGGTACTAATACATAATCACTCGTTCTTTGTTAAATATACTCTAAATAAAGTTATTTAACTAAGGAAGTGAACATATTCACGATGACCAAAATGATAATATGAGCCATCTTTCACTAAACCGAGGGACTAAATTTAATTAATCATCTTTTGTCTTGATATCTTTATATAATTATATTTTCTCAAGTAAAATAAATATTATGAAATGGAAGGAAAGTATTAATGTCATAAAAACCTTGACTTAAACTATGGGTTGTTTCTTGTAGTTATTTCTGTATGTTTGAGTAGTTATTGGATTTGGGGGTACCGACAGACTATACAAAACCAGCTACTTGCAGGCTACGACGTGACCCCAATAGTGCTGGAAATTCCATCAAAAGTTCGAAAGCTAATATGAAAATAAATAAAGAAATTGATGAACCATCTAGAAATTTAAAATATCTAAAATTAAAAGGAAACTTTAAATATTTCCCCCTCAGTGTCACGCATGGTTGTCATATTGGTGTGATATTAGTTTATGGAATATTAATTTATTGGTCCTTAACCAACTTTCTTTTATAATTTTGTTGACTTGAAAGGTGTAACTTAATTTTAGATTAATTTGTTTTCGAATATGTTTTTATTTCCGAAGATGTATCGTCGTATGATATGGTCACTACAAAATAATATTTGATTTAGTGAGAGTCAAAAGCTGTCACAAGCCTGTCGCAAATTGACTAAACCGTCACAAAACCGTCACAAATTGACTAAACTGTCACAAAGCCGTCACAAAAACCGTCGTTAATAAGCTCGTAACAAAAAATACCGTCACTAATTCCGTCGCTATTTGAGTATTTTTTTGTAGTGGGTAGTCAAAAGTTAGTACAATTGTACAACGTGACATAATTCAATATATTTTTTCACTTGAATATTCGAAATTGTTTGAAACTGTGCTATATAAGATTAAACACCACATTTAAGACAGTTATATAAAGGCTCAATTTGATTTTCAGTACTTATAGTCTTATACTACCACTCTACCAGATGACAGAAAAATTACGTAGAGGTGTTATATTAGAATCGCATCTTCAATTTAAATTGCATTGTACCATGGTGGTTATATGTTGTTTGGGAAAAAGATTGAATATATGGGTGTTGAGCTAGATTATATTGATTATTGTGATGGAGATTACTTTAATTATTTGAAACTTATAGGGGTTGCTAATAGGTTATGAACTTATGATGGCTAAATGTTAACAAGTTGTATTATAGCAAAACAATTTCTGAACCACTTGAACAAATTTAGTTCATATTAGATTTGATAGGGATGAAAAAAAAGTGGTTAACTTTCTAGATGATAGTAAAAAGGTGCTAATTTATCGTGTGGTTGATGATGAAGTAGATTGTGATTTGGGGAGTTCTTATGGTAAATATGTAGTAGATGAGAGTCAAGTAAAATCCGAATAGTGATGATGATATTTGATAAGAATAGTGATGGTTTGGTACTTTAGTTCCTCCGCAAACTGAATTATGCAAAGGGGGCCTAATGTTGCTAGTAAAAGGGAGTATGTTGCTAATCAAAGTGAACCCAATACTGCAAAATGTAGTCAACCTAGAAAGAAAGTCGGTAGTAAAAAGAGGACTAGTGCATCAAAAGGGGTTGATGAGTAAGGTAGGCTTCTTTTGAGTGACCCCTAATGAGGATTTTTTAAAATTTGAGAGTATGAATGGGTTTGATGAAGAGGATGTCAAAGTGACATACCTATTGTTTACTGAAATGGACTCGAAACATGAAATAGTTTTAAAATTAGGGATGAAGTTTGCGACCGCTAGCTTGTTTAGAAAGTAAGTAAGAGAGTACGGTATTTAAAGAGCTAAAGACATTTATTTGGATGTGAAGTGTAGGGCAAATATATAGGAATACGATCAATAGAGATGGTTGTCCATAGATGATATATGGTGCTAAAATAAGGGATGAAGAAACAATTCAAATAAAAACTTTTCATGACAATCACAAATGTACTAGAACTTAGACAAATAATAATTGCAAGCCAATATTATGGCCTCGTTTATTTGAGATTCTATTGGGGTGAAATTACAGTGGGATTGTATTAGAAATACCGTCGGACCCACAAGTAACGTGTTTTGTACGAAAAATGGAGGTGAGACTATTAGTAACATAAGATTAGAAATGACGAGAAATGATGGTATTTAGAGTAATATGAGGGTATGATATTAAGAAATTGGGGTATTTGGAGTAAATGAGGTGTGATATATATATATATATATATATGTTAAAATCATGTGTATACATATGTGTGTATTTTACAAGTTTATTTATTATGGATATAAATGTAAATTTGTAAAATAGTGCAACTCCAATAAAAAGCAAACAAACATTTCATTGATATTTCATGTGTATACTATTAATCCGGCATTCATTTGTTATTCCGTTATAGTTCAAAATTCAAAAGTTCGTTTAATATATTAGAGAGAATCACACCTGGTGTATACATACTTTTCACAGGCATGTTATAAAGTTATAGTGTAAAGGGAGTTTAGGCAAGGCTTATAAGTCTTTCAACTTAGCAAAGCTAAAGATGCATGTCAGTTCAGCAGATTGTATATTTAGCATATTTTAGGATTTCACAAGAATTTCTGTATTTGGAAACTCGTTTTTTAACAAAGTGAATTTCAAGTGCTTTCCCCATTACAAGCACACCTATTTCTCCTCTCTCTCCTGTATGTTCTCTTTCGTTTGTCATCTCCGACGGAGTTGTGACAATGACAGAGGAGATCATCGTCGCTCTTTCTCTCTACCGTCTCTCTATCTATATCTCTTCTCGTCTCTCTCTCTCTCTCTGTATTTCTCTCCGTCTATATGTCTTTCCTTTAACTCATTCAAATCACCATTGCACATGATCACCTAGTCGTCTACGACGATGGTTGACTACGCCGACGTCCACCATGTCTCCGAAAAATACTCTGGCCCGCCTACGTGATTGGGTTAATATGTTTTTTAGATTAAGTTTTCTCCCTCCAATTATATTTTATTCAATTGTATATGTACTATCTATCTCTATATATATAATGATTTTAAAGTTCCAACAGATTAAATATAAAAACATATTGTTTTAGTTTTGTTTTGGTGTTTTTTCAATGTATATGTATTTGTCTATTTTACTATATATCAATACTTATTTTCTTTTGAATTAATGCCCAATAGGTAGCACTTTTGAAATTATATTTCTTATAGGTACCTCCATAATTTCACATTTCCCTATAGGTACCACTTTTTAATTATTTAATTTATTTACCAAAACGCCATACACATATTTCATAAAAAATGAAAAAAAAACACATAAAATTATATAAAATGCAAAAAATCTCAAAATAAATGAAAAAAAATCACAAAAAATTGTAAAAATTAAAAAAAAAATGTATTTTTATAAAAAAAAATAAAAAAATCACAAAAAATGAAAAAATCACAAAATTTTAAAAAAATTACAAAAAAAATAAAAAAATTCACAAAAATCACAAAAAATTTAAAAAATTACAAAAAAATCACAAAATCACAAAATCATAAAAAAATTATAAAAAAAATAAAAAAATTGAAAAAAATCACAAAAAATTATAAAATATAAAAAATTTATAAAAAATGAAAAAAATCACGAAATTATAAAAAAAAATGAAAAAAATCACACAAAAAATCACTTTTATTGAAATTTATGCACTTTCGACTGTACTAGATGCACTTTTAGCTGAACTATATGCACTTTCAGCTGAACCAGATGCACTTTTAGTTGAAGCAGATGCAGGTTTTACAGAACGATATGCACTTTTATTGAACTAGATGCACTTTTGTCTGAACCATATGCACTTTCGCTGAACCAGATACACTTTTAGCTGAACCATATGCACTTTCAGCTGAACCAGATGCAGGTTTTACAGAACGATATGCACTTTTATTGAACTAGATGCACTTTTGTCTGAACCATATGCACTTTCGCTGAACCAGATACACTTTTAGTTGAACCATATGCACTTTTAGGTGAACCAGATGCAGGTTTTACAGAACGATATGCACTTTTATTGAACTAGATGCACTTTTGTCTAAACCATATGCACTTTTAGCTGAACCAGATACACTTTTAGCTGAACCATATGCACTTTTCAGTTGTACCAGATGCACTTTTAGTTGAATCAGATGCATTTTTAACAGAACTATATGCACTTTCGACTGTACTATATTCATTTTTGACTACACTATATGCACTTTTGACTTAACTATATGTACTTTCCACTAAATTAGATGCACTTTAAACTGAACCAGATGTACTTTCAGCTGAACCAGATGCACTTTTAGCTGAACTATATGCATACTCACTTTTATTGAACTATATTTACTTTCGACTGAATTGTATGCACTTTCAACGGAACTAGATGTACTTTTCAGCTGAATTGAATGCAATTTCGACTCAATTTTATGCATTTTTGACTAACAATATACACTTTTGACTGAACTATATGCACTTTTATTGAACTATATACGCTTTTGACTGAATTATATGTATTTTTGACTGAAGTAGATGCACTTTCAGCTCATTTAGATTAAAAAAAGGCACATTTATCATGGAAAACCCATTTTTTTGTATAAAAAAATTACTTTTCGGTATAAAAAGTGTTATATTGACAAAAAAAAATTATATATTTTTTGTAATTTTTTAAAAAGTTTATGATTTTTTAATTTTTTTATAATTCTTTTTTTTGTGATTTTTGTGATTTTTTATAATTTTTATAATTTTTTGTGATTTTTGTTATTTTTTTATAATGTTTTGTGATTTTTTGATTTTTTGATTTTTTTTGATTTTTTGTGATTTTTTGTGATTTTTTGTGATTTTTTGTGATTTTTTGTGTTTTTTTTGTAATTTTTAATTTTTTTGTAATTTTTATAATTTTTTGTTATTTTTGTATTTTTTAATAATTTTTTGTGATTTTGGTGATTTTTTATGATTTTTGGTGATTTTTGGTGATTTTTTATAGTTTTTTTGATTTTTTATGATGTTTTGTGATTTTTTATGATTTTTTGTGATTTTTTTCATTTTTTAAAAAAATCAATTACTAATAAAACTCATATAGTATAAAAAATGGTACCTATGAGGAAATGTGAAATTATCAAGTTAACTAGTAGGAATATAATTTGCTATGAGTTACTTATAGGAAATTACCCCTTTCCTTTTTATGTTTTTGTACTCTCCACCCCGGCCGCTTTAGTGAATTCTATTACTACAAGTAATTCTTTTTGTTACCGTCATTTCCGTTAAATAGAGGGGTATTTTAGTTATTTTTGTTACTGTCACGTTGGAATACAAAATCATGAAATTCTTCAAGTAGGGGATACTAAACAAAATCATTTATAGTAGAGAGTACTAAACCGAAAGATGGTGTAAACAGAGGGTACAAGAAAACTCCAATAGTTTAAATGGGAAATACTAATAAGCTAACGAGATTTTAAAAAAAAAACTAGTTTTTGTTGTGATATTTTACAACCGATAAAAGTTAGTAAAACGGAGATGCTAGGAGTCATCAGCTCTTGTGTAACAGGTTGGAGTTTTTACGTTTAAACTGTAATTTTTTTTCCGAACCGTAAGTCGAATTTACGGTTTGACTTTTGGTCAAACCGTAATTTTGACTTATGGTTCGTAAGTCAGATTTACGGGTTGACTGTGAAATTACCAAATTGCCACTGCGTTGAAATCTGAAAATTTTACAGACGCCGATCGATCGGACTTCACAGCCGATCGATCGGCCAAGCTCTCTGAAAATTTTTCCAGAGAGCTAATTAACTCAAAAAAAAACATTTACGAACCTTAATCGTGACTTATTCATAGATAAAAGGTCACAAGTTAATTTGTTTCGAATAACATGATAAAATATCGTTTCGAGTACTAATCATTTAAAAAAATGGTTAATTTGTTTAAAATGAAATTTGCCTACTTATCTCAAAAAAATATTTACGGATCGTAATCGTGACTTACAGTTTTATAAAAAGCCAATAAGTTAATTTGTTTCGAGTAGCATGATAAAATGTCGTTTCGAGTACTAATCGTTTTAAAAATGGTTAATTTGTTTAAAATGATAGACGATTCAATAACGAATACAACGGTTGAAACGGAACTAAATTTGGAATGAGTCCAAACGAATAATTTATAGTTTCACAATATACGATATCGGGAAAAAAAAATATGAATAGTTTCAAATTTAGTTCCGTTTCAACCGTTATGTTCGTTATTAAACCGTCTATCATTTTAGACAAAGTAACCATTTTTTAAACTGATTAGTACTCGAAACGATATTTTATTATGTTACTCGAAATAAATTAACTTATTGACCTTTTATAAACTGTAAGTCACGATTACGATCCGTAAATATTTTTCTAGATAAATAAACAAATTTCATTTTAAACAAATTAACTATTTTTTTAAATGATTACTACTCGAAATGATATTTTATCATGTTACTCGAAACAAATTAACTTATTGACATTTTATCTATAAATAAGTCACGATTACGGTCCGTAAATGTTTTTTTTGAGTGAATTAGCAATCTGGAAAATTTTCCAGAAAGTTTGACCGATCGATCGGCCTCTGTAAAATTTTCAGATTTCAAGACATCGACAATTTGGTAATTTTACAGTCAAACCGTAAATTTGACTTACGGTTCGTAAGCTAAAATTACGGTTCAAGAAAAAAAAAATTATGATTTGACCGGCCTCTTGATACATAGGCTATCAAATTAGTTCATGACACACTCAAGTGACAAAGGTCACAATTACATCAGATGATATGCATCCTATATAGACAGTGCACTTCACTTCCAATTATTAATAAATCATGAATGAAATTGTATTATATGTTGTCGTGATAAATAGGTATTATGGAATATTTTACTTTTTAATTTACCAATTTCATATATATAAAAGGTAATAATTTTTTTCCTATAGGGGTTAACTCTGAAATATTGAGACGCTGGATCACGTTATATACCACGTTCAATTTATATTTATGTTTTTAATTATTAATATATTATTGAGTTATTTAATAAGCTATCTATATAAAAGGGTGAGTTTTGTATTATTATTTTAATTAAAAATAAATGACAGACGGCACAAGTCAAAAGCAGTTGTCGGTGGGTTTCAATTGTTTTGTTCAACTGAGCTCACTCAAAGAGTAACTCATTTCATTTACTCCAAAAAAACAAAAATGGCGAATTCACATATATATTTGGGTCTTCTCTTCTTGGCAAGAACATGGGGTGTTATTGTTTCTGGATTAGTGCTCATTTGGGCACTTTATTTCAACTCTAGTTTCATTTTCCCAAATGTCTCACAATCCCAACTCAACTATGCTGTACTGTACACCTTTCCTCTTTCTCTCTCTCTCTTTACATACATTAATAGTTGGGAAAATGATTTATTTAGTACGTAATTTTAGTCTTAATTATCAAAAACTCATGCTTAAAGTCTCTTTTCAACTTGGGTACGTATGCTACATGATGCTACTTATTTTCACTCTCTGTTTTTACTTACCCATGCTATGTTGATATGTAACAAATCTTAAATAATATTTAGTATGTTTTTGTGTACTATTCAATGATTCTCGGGAAAATGATCATTTAGTACATAATTTGAAACTTAATTATAAAAAACTCATGGTTAAAATCTCTTTTAAACTTGGGTACACATGCTACATGATGCTACTTATTTTCACTGTCTGCCTTTGCTTACTGATGCTACATTGATATGTAACAAATCTTAAATAATATTTAGTATGTTTTTGTGTACTATTCAATGATTCTCGGGAAAATGATCAATTAGTACATAATTTGAAACTTAATTATAAAAAACTCATGGTTAAAATCTCTTTTAAACTTGGGTACACATGCTACATGATGCTACTTATTTTCACTGTCTGCCTTTGCTTACTGATGCTACGTTGATATGTAACAAATCTTAAATAATATTTAGTATGTTTTTGTGTACTATTCAATGATTCTCGGGAAAATGATCAATTAGTACATAATTTGATACTTAATTATCAAAGACTCGTGGTTAAAATCTTTTTTTAAACTTGGGTACATATGCTAAATGATGCTACTTATTTTCACTTTTTGTTTTTGCTCACTAATGCTATGTTGATATGTACCAAATTTTAAATAATAGTTGAGAATGTGGGTTTTTGGTTATTTAGTATGTTTTTGGTTATTTAGTATGTTTTTGGATGTTTAGTATGTTTTTGTGTACTAATCAATGATTCTGCCTTAATAGTGCTTTTGAGTCCGTCTCCTCTTTTTGAACTATTGTTTTAACTTTTATATCCTTATTAATTAAGTTGGTAATTAACGAACATTAAACAGGGTTTAGGGTCCATATACACCAACATTTAATGTTTGTGATTAATCCTGAAACTAACTTCACATCTACCTAAAAACTAAATTAGGTGCAATTGTCGAAGAACATCACTTTGTAACTAAATTAACAGAATTTTTAAATCACGTGAAAACCCTATTTGAACTATTTTTAGGGACGGATATAGTATTATTGATTTGCTTTTGTTGTTGGCTGTGTGGTTTAGGTACTTCATCCTCTGCTTATGGTGATTGGCTTCATTGTCATCAGCGGCGAAGGTAATCTTGGAACTCCGTTCATTTTCGGCAACTGGTAGTAGTTTTTACTTTTTATTGAGAAAATTGGTGTGTTTGTAATGGTTAGCACTTTGTTCTGGGTACTTACTCTGGAATGGTAATTCACCGGGATTTTAGCAATTTCGTACCTTCTATTATTGTTGCATGTTTATCAATTAATATCTTACATTGTTAATTTTTCCAATTAGTACTCTGGATTTGTGTTTTTTTTTTACAATTTGAACTTTTCCATTCAATTATGGATGGAAAACACCCGTGTTATGTTGGTTTCCCATCCATAATTGGATGGAAAACTTCAAAATGTAGAAAAATACACAAATACATGGTACAAACTAGGAAAATTGATAATAGAGGGCAGTAAACGAGAAAAACACAACAACACATGCGGCAAAAACCCAATTAACCCGTAATTCAACAGTTAAGAAAAGTAAGATGTTTAGTAAAGGGGTCGTAACAACCAAGGAGGTCCTTAAATATGGAATCGGTGTTTCACCAATTTTGATATGAATTGCTTTAAGAAGTGGGTTTTGATTGCTTTTTTTTTTTTTGAGTGGTCACTTCACCGATTGTGTTATGTATTCCGTTTCTGCTGTGTTTATGTGTTTTTTCCTTTATGCGAAGGCGGTACTTATATATAGAAATAATCAACTGAGAAAAATTCTGTCTTGATCAAAGAAAGTGCTCTAAAGAAAATATTCTTAAATGGTTTAATTTTATCAACTTTTGGCAGCGATTTTGGTGCATAGATGGTTGCCGGGTTCGAGGAATCTAAAGAAATCCTTGCATTTGTGTCTACAAGGAGTGGCTTTAGCTTGTGGGGTTTTTGGGATTTGGACTAAGTTTCACGGGGAAGATGGCATTGTGGCTAATTTCTTCAGTTTGCACTCTTGGATGGGATTGATCTGTGTTATCCTTTTTGGAGCCCAGGTATATTTTCTTTAGTGTTTCCGGAATCAGTTTTTACAATTTCCTTTAACGGGATTGCTTTTATTGGTAAGTGTGCAATTCACCCTGACGGTAGTATTGGAACCCAACCATTATTGAAAACGATGTTGTTTTTACTTGTGCATCGCTAGGTGGTGAAATATAATGAGGAGTAATGTGTAAAGCATTGACAGTATAGATTAGCTACCAAATTTACTTATCATATATTATAAGTTTGCTTAAAAAGTCTACCAGTCTTTTGTTCTGGTGGTTGTCTAAGACACTTATTTCTGTCATGTGATCTCAAAGTTGTAGATGGATCTCAAAGTTATAGTTAGAACAACGACCATCTTCCTTTTGAAGAGATTATTGTAGTAACTAATGTAATAATAATCTTAACATTTACCTAATAATTGCAAGCTGGAGCAAAAATTGACAGTACATATAATTGTTTCTAATGTTGTCAAAGAGAGTGGTAATTATTGGGATGATGATAATTTGGTCCACCTGTTCATTTTGTCACTTTCCCAGTGCAAGCTGTACCTTACAGTATTGTATTAGGCATTCACTAGTTTGTTGCTGTGGGTTTCACTTTCAATGACAAAAGAAATAATTGAATATATAACAGTATTCTCCCCAACTCTTTGTGATGTTATGGTGCACATTCCATTAAACTTTCGAGAATTATTCTCCAGTATCTTTTTAACCTGTATCTGTTTCATCTTAGTTTCTTGTTCTAATTGTTTTCGCTGCTCTGTCCTCTTTACCATTGCTACAGTTGTTTACTGTAAATCGGATAGATACTCAAGAAAGCGCTAAATGAATTTTGTGTGTTATTCTACCCTCTGAACTGTCAACTTTTGGGCAGTTGGTTCACTTCATGAAAATTGCTTAAAAGTATTTATGTAACGCAGAGTTGACTTACGTGCATCAACAAAGACAATATTCTGATTCGGTTTTACCTCCTCTTTGATTATAGCTGACCTTAGCTTTTAACTCTAATAAAATAGGAGATTACTTCACGAAATAGTTGAGAGTTGACCTAACATCGCTAAAGATGATCATGTTGATTAAACATTTCATCCCTTGCTTATTTAGGGGTTTTTTCAAAATCTGGTTAAAAGTACCCTCTTGCTAAATGCCAGTGACCCGGCATTTTTAGGACAGTTGTACATATTACCCAATTCTTTTCTCAAATTCCTCTGCTCAAGAAATATGTTTTGCGTCTTATTACTTTGAAGAGTACGACAACACGCATGCTTATTTTCTTTTAAATAAACATTTTTTTTTGGGTACTTTACAGTGGCTTGTAGGTTTCTTGAGCTTTTGGCATAGAGGGGAGGCAAGATCAGTGAGGGTCAGAGTATTGCCTTGGCATATCTTCCTCGGACTCTATACATACGGCCTAGCGATAGTGACAGCTGAAACTGGATTATTAGAGAAGTTGACATTTTTACAAACCAAAAGAAATCTACCCAAGCATTCTACAGAATCCATGTTAGTGAACGGTTTAGGGATCGGGTTAGCTCTACTGAGTGGGGCTGTAATTTTAGCTGCAGTTTCACCAAAGCGGCAAACTAAATATGAAGTGAAACCCGTGTACTCAAAGGACAGATGTTTGTCATCTTAAAGGTGTAGCTACTGCATGTAGTTTGAGTATTTTGAGTGTAAATATGCGTTTTAAGATGTTAAAATTTTATTCATTTATTCATACTTTTTTTTTTTTTTATCATTTATGCTTTTATCTGTGGACATTGCTGTTTCTGAAGATGAGTTTTCCATTTCAATTTCGTTGGAAATGTGGTGCTAATAATAATAATGCATTTCTGAGGACAACAGCCCTGTTGAGTGTGTAGACCAATTACTCCGGGTTCCTACCAGGGTTAATGGTGTGTGTATTAAACTTTGGTAAAGTGATTGGCTAATTAATGTTCTTCTGAATGGTTTTGTTAACATGAGAGTGATGATAGCAACTGGTTTCTTTAATTGAGAAGCTTAGTTCTGTCATAAGAAATGGGGTTTGCAACTGTCATGGCCAACCAGAAATAATCCGATTACGTAGCTTTCTCAGATTAGAGGTTTGCCATAACTGGGGGTAGTTTTCGAATGGAGCAAAAATGAAGTCTTTCCCAGCTAGGAAATCAACATGGTAGTTTTCGAATCTCTCGGGGGGAAATTCTAGTGGCTTTTCCCATAACTAAGGATCTCTTTGGATTGCCCACATGTTGATCAACAAAATTGTTTTCTTAGGGATATCAGACCCGTGTACTTTCACTTGTTCACTTGACTCGCGAGGAAGCAGAAAAGGAGTTGGAGTGAGGGTTTATTTCATATCACATTTCAAGTAGGTCATGCTTTCGATATCCTCTTCGACTATCTCCGTTTTCTGGCCAACAACGCGTCATACTTCTGCTTGAACTTTCTTCATTTTCACCGGGTTCTTCATTAATAGTACCATTGCCCATTCCAACGCAACAGCTGGACTACCAAGTCCCCCCGTGAAAATGCTGTGGTTTTTCAACAATAGAAGTGATTATCTTCAAATTAAGTTGCTTAGAATATGAATTGATCAATATTTTTCTTTTTTTAATCAAGATAAAAAGAATCTAATTTGTGCTGATATTAAATGTACATCAAGTTACTCAAATGGTACAATATAATTAAGTTAACGAGTGGTGCTATAACATATGGATTCATGTTATTGTCGAGAACCTCAATACCTGAAAGTTCCTAAATTCATGCCGTTCGATTCAGCTGGATAATTTTTAATTTTCATAATATTTCGTATGTTTGGTGAGTCTTTATAATCTCTTTTCCTTTGGAGGTTGTTAGTGGCTTGATACACAACCCCATGTTTGATGTACGTTAATTAGTGATTGGTCCGTCAAGATTGTTTAAAGAAACAAATGATGACATGCATTGATTAAAATTTAGTAGTTCCACTTCTTCTATTTCAACCTTGTGTAATGTAATGGATTATAACCGCAATTTATGTATAGTTTTACTTTTCTTGATAAAAGTGAGTAAGAAAAGTTTTGTAGAGTTTTACTTTACATTGGAAAAAATTCACAGCAGAAACACAGTTTGAAATATTGCAACATTAACTATTCAATATAAGGTGACAAGTCCAATCTCACTATTAGTAAAGGGTAAACAAACAAGGCCTAAGGGTAGAAAGATACTTTTATGTTCTTTTTATATTATCTTAACATTGGAAAAAAATCACAACAGAAACACAGAGTTTGAAATATTGCAACATTAACTATTCAATATAAGGTGACAAGAGGTGTCATTATACCTGTAGCAACCACCTCAACCTATAACGCTAACTGATTTATAAATATAAGTAAGACAAGAACCACTATAACTGATTTATAAATCGGAAAAAGGACATGAAACTGAAGGTTCATTGGGATTCTTCAATAATATTTCCTTGACGCCATATAAGATTTTTTCCGATACAAATATTGGTGACTCGACTGCAACATAAAACACCGAATCAAACAAACATTAAGCACGCAAAATGCCCTTCCTAAAGTGAACCTACAAAAAAGATATTCAAAGTGAGAAACCACTCATAAACAAGCTTTAGCTAGGTCAATTTGTAAACTTTAACAAACAAACAAAAATTGGCAAACACGAGTATATTTTGGAGCACAATTTGCAGTACATCAATCACTAGTTAGTATCGAAGATTACAAAAATGAAGTACACGCTAATGTCCACATGCATTCAGTAAAGATCCAACACTAGTATTCGATCAAAAATAATTTTAGTATCTACTGTATATATAGATGCATATTTGATGGCAGATATTGGTTAGCTATGCGTAAATGGAAAGGAGCGGCGTAAAATCAGGTCATTAAGACAAATCGTTTAATTAAGTTTAGGCCTTCATCTTTGATCCTACATTTATCTTTTATTAGGTTTAGGGCTTCATCTTTGATCCATATATAAATTTAATCGTTGTATGAGAAGGTACTCGATCTATAGATGTGTCAACTGCAAAGTGAAGGGGAACAAATCTAAAACAATATGAGGGTCTAAAAGTTGCAGATTTTACCTCAAACTTATGTAGAAAAACTGTTCTCCAACCATCCCTCTTCTTTGGCCAGCGAAACATAGCATGAAAACTGTTTCTTAGCATCGGGAACGTCCAATGCCAGGTCATCAAGAGATTCCCCCACTCTAACAAACCCCTTCGTCATTTGGCTCATAGGAATGAGCCCGATCCCATAACACTCTCTCAATAAATCCCATAATCTATCGTTCTTTTTCTCCATAATCTTAACAAGCGATTTTTTTACAACTTCATGGTGAAAAAATGGCATTCCTAAATCTTTTATGCATCGACAAGCTTCAGTTTTGTCCCCACCAGACTCAAACTCCTCTAAGAGATTTACAATTTTGTCCTTCACATCCTCGAGGGAAAATCCATTACCACCCCAACACCGTAAAATTCTCTCACCTGATAATCGAGGCTTTAGCAACGATTTGGTCATTTCAACCACTTTGTTTCCAACAGTATCTGGTCTAGGAAAGTGATTTTCTATCTCTTCTAAATCTGAAGGAACTAAAGCTTCATCTACTCTAGCTCTAGCTAAAAACATTGCAAGATCCTCACGAACAACAGGGATATCGAGTGCAGTATCATCTGCAGATTCTATTAAACTAACAAATCCATTTACTACGTCATCAGCTGAAAAACACGAAGAGGATAACAAAACAGAAGCCATTTCTTTTTCCCGGTTCTTCCGTTCCATCGCAAGTGTAATGAGTTTCTTTATGAATGTAGCGTTGAGCTCCGAAAAAGAAGATTTATTTTCAAGCTTTAGACAGCGGGTCGCTTCCGAAATATCACCTGACAAAAAGTACTCTTGAATTATAAATTGTGCTTTTGTCTTGAAGGTTTTAGTGTCACTATCTTTTGGCGATTCTTTTTCAGGTTTTAACGCAAGTGTTCTTAAGGACGAGGAACATAACCATCCTTCCGATGATGCCTTAGAGATCAAAGATCGCAAAATACATTTCGCATTTGGTATATCGAGTGACAGATCATCTACATTGTCAATAACCCGAGCAAATCCTTTAGAAATTTGACTTGAGTTCAACAGCCCTTCTTCGGAAGCTTCTTTCAAAAAATCCAGAAGCTTATCTTCAGATTTCTGTTTCTCCATAGCCATACCAATCGCCCGCTTAACAATCTCGTGATGGTAAAACGGAACATTCAAGGCCTTGATGCACCTAAAGGCTTCTTCCTTATCTCCACTTACTACATACTCTTTTAGTAAATTATCTATTTGCCCCTTAACATTTTCCGCTGTCTTGTTCCTGTTACCTTCCCATCTCCTTTCGATGAAATCTGCATGAAGAGGGGCAGATAAGATACTTTTATCGGCTTTCTTAATCACATCATGCCCACGCGAGCTTTCTGATAAATTGCCTTTTTTATTTTTAAGAAATGACGGTGGGAGTATATCATCAAAAATTGCCCTTGCGATAAACAAAGCAAGATCATCAACGACATTTGGTATATCAACAATTAAATCATCGGTAGATTCGACCAATTTACAAAAGCCTTCGTATACTTGTGAGGGTTCAATCACATCAGCATAGAGAGAGGATAACAAAATAGCAGCCATCTCTTTCTCTTTATCGTGCCTATCCATGGCAGTGGAAACAAGCTTCTTTACGAAATAATAACTGTAATATGGCTTTCCGAGTTCTTCTAGTTCGTTAGCAGTTGATGACACGTCATCGTTCTCGAAATATTCCTCCACAAGAACTGTAACCTTTTTCTTGTACTCATCTAATTGAGGCTTTGAATTGGTGTCCGATGGTTCCCTCTCCTACAATCACATAAGATGCATTCATTTCAATGACTATGACTGGTAAGAAAACATCAAAATGTCGACTCTAATTCTAACAATGAAAACCAGTATATGAAATATCGTATTTCAAATTGAAAAGAGAAAGAGAAGGTCTCTAACTGAGACCTAGTATACCTCATTGCTGATATAGTTTGGGTCATTGGGGTCAAGATCGTAATTGTCATCTACATCAAGTATACCTCCCCAAGTTCCTTTTCCTCCGGAACCACCTGCATAATGGTATCTCAATAACGAAACTTCTGAAATGACTCGATTTGCTTGCTTACTTGCGTAAAAGAAGTTAGATAAAAAAAAACTCAAGAACTCTGCAGGTACTAGTACTACCGAGAACAGTTTGCTTTCACGGATTAGTCTTATCCTTTACTACTAGTACTTTATAAAGAATCTAACTAGATAAAATATTTGCAAAAACATCAGAACAGTTATAGATGAATGAATTTGTGAAGCTTAATACTAATAATCTTTTAGATTATCAAACTTATGGAGTTACCACTATGATATATTCATATGCATTGGTTTTACGTCTCTTCATGAGGGTAGACATGTAAAAGAACACCCTTGTTAACCTACAGTTTTGCATGAATACACACGCTTGTTAACTTGCTGATTTAAGTTTAGATTTATTTATAAGGTTGTATTTCATTTGCAAAGTCATCTTCAAAGGCTGTGAGTCTCTTGGTGCTGTCTTGAAAGGCTACAATAAAGCTAATTAATATAATTTAAGTTTTTCCCGATCTCAAGAAACAAGTTAATTTCTTAGACCGATCCATTTTTTCAAAGTTCATGTTGTAAATGACAAGACAACAATACCTTTCTTAGGGGCTCCATCTCCTACACCATGTGAATGTTTATCGTTCTTTATAGGACCACCCTTGCCTGAAAATTGTTTGACGGAATGCCCGTTTAAAGACTTAGGTGAATATAGAGGCAGCTCTTGATGAACCTTTGAGATATGTCCATCCGAGGATTCCATCATAGAATTCTACAAATATAAACAATTAATTCTGCAATGACTAGCTGAAAACAAGAATTAAATTTAAATTCGAAATATTTCTTACCAAATGATTAACTTTCTAAACTTTATCCTTAAGTTCTCCTCTAGTACTTACGTAAAAGAGGATATCCACATCCACTTATCTTGAACTTAGAAAGAGAACGTATGAAAAACTGAATTTGTAACATTAGAGAAGCGGAGCAAAAGTGCAATCCAACAACAGAGACACGATAACGCCGGTTTTTTTTTTTTCAGTTTTTAACCTCAGTTGTTTTGGATACTGTTATTCTGCATTGATCTGACAAAACTATAACTTGGTTTAATTTTTCATTTTTGGTGTGGAAAATGACCAGTTTTTTGTCAGCCTCAAATCAACCAAAACCTACTTGCTTAAAAGATGCACCAAAACAAACCCGGGCCGTGTTAAGTTGCAGCTTTAAAACCTACCTTAAATCATTCTTTTTTTGCTAAGAAGTTGGGTGGTATTTACTTGATCAATATAAAAACTGAATTTCTCTGGTTTTTCTAGCCTGAAAAAGTTAAGAGCCTTAACTTAAATGAACCTAACTATGTCTCAGACAAAATAATCCATCCTTATTAGCTTAAAAGTTGATACAAATACCTACCAAGCCCCAAGTATGAAGCACAAAAATAACAATACACCCCCGAATATTAATATAGAAAACCATGTATTCTAACAAAAAAAATACACACTTTTTAGTCTTTCACCAACCCGCGTACAAAACAACAACATTGCAAGTCACCCCATCCAAATTCTAGATCCCCATAGTCAATCAAACTCGGTACAAAACTAGAACTAAGCGTAGAACATGAAAAGAAAACTATAATGAAATTCAGTTTAGTAACCAAACGCGATAGCAGGGGAAGCATTGGTGACTATCTAGAGCCAGGGCACCCTGGATAGGCCTCAAAAAATGTAACTTCTAAAAAGTTTACATACAATTTGACCATATTCTGTAGAAATTAATAATTTGACAAATCAGTATTTATTTTTACTGGTACTTCTTGAATATTTAAGATAGTATTGTATTAATAATGTTACCTCTGTAGAAGAATCACTAGCCGGAGGGACATGCAAGGCCTGGATAGTGACCACTCCCTATAATAAAATAGAGAGAATGAAAAATATACAAAAAACTGAAACAAGTTTAGGCTTTTTCTTCTTATTGATAGTATACTACCAAAAATAGAGAGAATGAGATTAGGCTTTTTGTTAGGCAGAACTTGGCTGAGAACAAACCAGATTTTGGTATATAATTATTTTTATTTTGGTAACTAAATAAATTGATGATCCTTGTAGCGGTTGTGTACGGAAAGCCCGGGAACTTTGTGGGGACGTTATGAATTGAAATTATTTGTGCCATTCACGTTATTATTTATTCTAATTTACTATTTTAAGATCTTGTTACTCATAACTATTTTTTTTAATGATTACTAATTTTTGTTTTCATAATGTGTGGAACGTTTTATGACTTTGTAAATTAGTGCTATAATTTTCTACTTGGAATGGAGATTATAGATTTATTTGTGTGATATTGAAAATTAAATTATTTTATTATTATTACCCACTTTTCTAAAAAAATAATAATAATTGTAATTTGAAAATGCTGCTCCAAAACAACAGTTAGTGCCACAAATATCAACCACTTTAATAAAGTGATTTTATTCCAATAATAATATAAATGTGAGGGTAAAACATTGTCATCGGTGGTTGTTATTTGTTTAATGTAGCGGTAACAAACATGTGACAGAGTTATGTAATTCTGATTATGTATGATCAGTTCACATATTTGTTGACATTGTTGTTCTAATTCACATATTTTATATGAACAAGTTTTATAGCCATATATACTTTACATAAATAATAACGAGGGTACAACGGTAATCGATGAATAATTACTCTTACCAATACTATATACTCTCTCAAGAAACACTTAAAAAAAACTCGGTCTACCACATAGCAAATATGATATGGTGTGTCAAGCCAATTTGTGCATGACATTTGTATCCATTTCATGGATAGATTTAATTTTAAAATGCACTCGATTAAAATCAAACAATACAGCAATTAATAACCGACTCTACTAAACCCACTTTTCTTTTAAACCATTGTGTTTATAGATTTATTATAAATAACAATCGTTTCTATATATATATACCGGCAAACATGCCCACGCGTAGCGGGGTGTAACGCGTGAAATTGTATAACGCTATAAAAATATGTAAAATAAGAAACAAATAATAACTCCATTGTATTAATTTGAAAAATAAATCAAATTAATAAGCATATATCAAGATTTGTAGGAAACAAAATCCAAAAAAGAAAAGGAACAAAGTGAAACTCACCATTTATAAAAATAATTTGATAACATTAGTGTACTTTCTCGACAAAGAGAGAGGGGGGAAGTAACCACCTGATGCAGTTTTTGGGTTTCCTAATTTGTTTTGGGTTTTTAACATCTGTTAAATTAATTTTATGATAGTTATTATTGTGTTCACTAATAAAAAAATTGATTCTTATTTTTTATCAATTTAATAATAGTTATTTTTAGATTTACCAATATTTGTTGGGTTTTAGTATTTGTCACACACAAATACAATGCGGCGGGTTTATGATAAGGGAAACACTTATGACCCGATGCATTATGACAACACAAATTTAAGAATCAGTGGCTCTGGGTAGGGCTGTGTTCGGTTCGGTTTTTGAAAAAACCGAAACAGAAACCGAGCATATTTTTCGGTTCGGTTTTTTTCGGTTTCGGTCTTTTTATTTTTTGGACCAAACCGGACCGGGGTTTTTCGGTCCGGTTTCGGTCTTTTTCAGTTCAGTTTGATTGAAAACCGAAACTGACCCGAAAATTTATCAATTTTTCGGTTTCGGTCTTTTTTTTGTTCGGTTCAGTTCAGTTTTTTCGGGTTTTCGTCCGGCCCTAGCTCTGGGCCTCTTAATCTGGTGAGGCCCATTTTTTTATATATTTATATAATATATACATACTATGTATTGATCACCGTATCTATACTATTATAATAAGCCAACCCAAGATTTTTTGAGGCTGCCAAATTTTACCATTTTTTTTCAAAAATAACCTTACATTTTTTTATTAATTACCACAATACCATATTCTCATAAAAAATAGAGAAAAAATAATAACTAATAACACTTTTTATTCCTATTTAAGCTCTCAAAATTCTTTTGAGTCTTCTCATCTTATACTTTTATCTTTTTTTTATTCTCCAAATATTTATACCATAACTACACTTATTTTCTAAATTTTATCGCATTACGCGTCTCACACGCAAAGCGTGGGACACGATTACTAACGTATATATAAGCGAGAGAGAAACATGAATTAAAAAAGTAAAAAGAGAATTTGTAGTGGACCTCTTTTTATTAATTTTGTTCAACCTATATTGTGATCCCAAAAAGGCCAACAACTTATCTTTTTCATCCTTTTAGTTTTGAAAGAAATAATAATAGTTATCAATTATCTAAATATGATACCAAATGGTTGCCCGTTCACTCACACTCTTAAGTTCTTAAAATCTGTAAAGAACTTGTCTATTGGATGCAATTTTGTTTTATAGAAGTTCATAACCCATAGGAAAAAAATATTTTTTGTTAAAACAATACATATTACTACTAATATTTATCGTTCATTTTGAAAAAAATTAAAATATTTTTTTCCTTTAAATTTGCTCTTTGCGTAGGTTATTCGGTGTCCGACGGTAATTTGGTTAAATTATATTGCAAAAATAAATCATCATAAGCAAACAAAAGTCCTATTTTTATGACGGTTCTCGGTCGCAAAATACAAACCACTCGTCTGACGGTAGTTTGAATAAAATTTATGGTTAAGTGTTTAAATAAGGTTAGATTTTTAATTTATTTGTAAATGCCACGTTGAAAATTCTATTTTCTCGGATTTTTTTGTATACAAATACAAATGCCCCTTATTTAAATCCGATTTTGGCTTCTAAAATACTGGAGACGGCACTGATGTCAACCAATAAAAAATTTAGTTTTATTTTTGAATTAATTTTATACTAGTTATTTTTAAATTAATTAATAATTGTTGAGTTTTTAATTGATGACACGATCCTGAGTTATAGTGCACTGCGTTTACGATAGTGTTACTCATATTTATTTAGGAGTGTTATTTTCAAACTATGATTATGTTTCGTATTAATAACATGTTTAGAATTCTCAAATAAAATTTTTTAAGAAAAATAACATTATCGTAAAATAAAAAAGATATATCTAAAAATTCGAGATAAACTTATCCGACACTATGAGATCCCGATTTATAACAGTGTTTCTCATACTCACTCCCCTTTGTCTCAAAATAAAGCTGATTACAAAATTAAGTAGAATTTTATATAATCGGTCGAAATCGAATTTTTTAAAAGTTAACGTTAGGCCTGGACAAAAAACCGGAAAAACCGAACCGATAACCGAATCTAAAAAAATCAAAACCGAAAAACCGAAAAAATTCGGGTCGGTTTCGGTTTTCAGTAAAACTGAACCGAAAAAGACTGAAACCAAAAAAGACCGAAACTGAAAAAAATCGAAAAAACCCGAAAAATCCCAAAAAAGAAAAAATAACCGAAAAAACCGAAACTGGACCGAAAAAATCGGTCCGCTTCGGTCCAAAAAATAAAAAGACCGAAACCGAAAAAAATCAAACCAAAAAATATGCTCGATTTCGGTTTCGGTTTTGCAAAAAACCAAACCAGCAGAGTTAATGTAGCGGTGTTATAATTGTATTAAAGATAGAAAAAGAGTAACCACCAAGTTCTGCATCTCTCTTATCTGTATCTATCTATCTATCTGTATATGTATCTATATATGTAGAATAGGAAAATAGAAGAAATAGAAATGGAGGCAGCAATGGGGTTGATGAGGAGAATACATCCAAAGAATACGGAAACAGCTTTATCTGCATTATTAAGTTTATTACCATCTCATCATTCCTCTGATCTTCTCTCTCAAGTTGATCAACCTCTTCAGGTCCCCCCCCCCTTCCCTTTTATTTATTTATCTATTTTATATGTTGTGAAAACATTCTCCTGTATCTATTTATTTATTTGCAATTTATTCAGTGGCGGAGCGATACGCTTAACCACCACTAAAAGTCATTATTTAGTGAAAGCAAAACTAGAAATACTATTAACTTAAACCAATACTTCGTAAATGGAAAATCCATTTAAATAAACTACTATTATTGGGTATGTGTTTCAAGATGGTATCTTTTTTCTGTTTGAAATAAGCTGCCTAACAATCTAACTCAATTTCCTTCTAACTAACTAACTAGTCTAAAATATGAACTAGTAAATTTTGTTTTGATGCCTTTTATGGTGTTTATTTGTAGAAGAACTATTTCAAGTAGATCCTGGGAAGAAATCATTTCAGTTTATAGGACCTCTTTAAGTATTTTGTGAGTGGATATTTGATTGTTAGTGTGATACATTGAGGCCATAAAATGTGACAAGTATGAATGTTGGAACAAGAGCTGAAAAATAGGGGGGCTTGGAGTAAATCCTGTTTTCTGTCATCTAGGTTGCCTAGCGCTCTTTTGTGCATATCCTTAAGTGATCTACTTATCTGCACGGGTTTCATGTAATCTGATAATGTCGTTGTAAATTTTGTTATATTTCATAATTATCATTCAGATGTTCTGTAATATATACATATATATATATATATATATATATATATATTTCATTCTGTAGAGTTTTTCTCAAAGTTCATTGTTTTATTTTGTCTATAATAGGTTTTATGTGATGTGGACTGTGGAAAAGAGTTCATCTTGTGTGAATATAATAGGGATGCTGATTCGTACAGGTAAACGGTTGTTTCTTGAATGGCTGTTATTGTAAGGAGTTCACCACTGTAGAGTTATTTCGTCAATTATTTACAGTTTCGTTCGTAGTTTATTACATTAAAGTTCATTGGTTAATGGCTTTGCTTACTGCTTACCATCGATCATGTAGGTCTTAAGTTACATCCAGAAGGGTAATTATTGTGAATAGTTCAAATTATAAAGCAGTTTGGTTATATTGTTTACAGTTTTGTGATTATACTTTAAAGATATTTGGTCAAATGGCTTTGGTTACTAGTTACCATGGATCTTATTTTAACCTTGAGGCCTTGTTTGTTTACATCTTTTGGCCCTTTGGACTGGACTATAATATTAATGGGCCCTCAAAGGATGTGTCTGTGTTACGAGTGTTTCACCAGAAATGAAGAATGGACATAAAAAAGATGGTCTTTGGGTTTTTTTTTAACAGAAAGGAAATTTTATTGGATGAAGAAGAAAAGGTCGATTACATGGGACAATACCCCCACGATGGTAATCAAATAATCCGACTACAAATCGCTAAAAACACTGTTGAATAGATCCATTACAAAGAAATTATAGCAATATATTTGAGGGAAAAAGAGCGCAAGTAGACATCATTCAAACCCCATTTATAAGAGAAATTGAGCTCAAGAAACGTCACTTTTCTCCTTATACCCACTATCCTTATGACTCCCCTTATTGCACCAAGATCAATTGTGATAAAAAAGAACGTTTAATGACAACCAAAATCTCAAATCAACGTACAAAAGAGAGGTCTACAAGCCAAATTTGAAAAGTTTTCTTGGATGATGTTTTTTTAAGAGCTTGTGGGAGGTGATATTACATTTAGTGTGATTCGGACTAACTTCTAAGTACCAAACATACCTTTCCAAATTTATGGAACGTAAATAAATGGATCCACTTAAATTTGTGTTTGTTCGAGACACTGTTGTCTATTTAGTAGTAAGAATTATTGAAATAAAACAATAAGAAAAAAATATATTTCCCTGTGATTTAAAAATGAATAAGATATAAAAAAAAATTGACTTTAATAATACAGTATATTCTAAATATTTTGGAAAAGGACTTGGGTCGGATTAGCATTCAATCTCCACTTGCCAACTGAAAACTTCACTGCCTCTGTCCATGATTCCCACTGTAGAGTCTAGACCCATTTTCACTTTTCAAAGAGTTTGAGACTGCAGTGTTTGATACTCTAATGGTGAATTTAAATTTGCTATTTTATGTGCAGTTTAAGTTCATGTTTGTTTTTTCGATGCTTGCAATTTGTACATTCTAGAGATGTCTTTCCAACATTCCAAATTCTTATCATGGTGCAAGTCATTTCTAAAACAGTCTGGCTTTTTTGCATATTTGTTATCGCTTACCAACATTGAGGATATCTATTATTTGATTTGATTAGATTAAAACATTTTCTCACACAACAGCTCATGATATGAAATCTGTAGGTAGAAATTTACTCATACAGAAACAGCACATTGTTGTTTGTTGTTGCAGCACGTTTACAATAGCCTTAAATTGTATATAAAACGATTATCTGGCTAATATTGTGTTATTTTTTGCACATGAGAATATATTATGCATGTTAACAACGTTTATGATGAAGGATTAAATTGTAAAATATGTTAGTGCTTACTTAATAGTCCTCTGCATTTGAACATAGGACTATAATAATGCCAACCATAGAAGGCCTGAGTTTTTGCTTTGTACTTCATTGTCTGATTCTTCCTGCCCAATTTCATTACGCTTCTTAGGAAACCAGCATCTTTTTTTACTAGTATGAAGTTATGAAATTCTTTTGTTTACACGCATACCAGCCACTTCCATAACAATCTAGTTGACGTGTGTTCATATACATATTCAATGAACAAGATTCTCTTTTTTTAAAGCAAAAAGTCTCCCTTTATGACGTGTGTTATCCAAATTTGTTGCAGATCGCCTTGGTCAAATAAGTACCATCCATCACTTGAAGATGGTCCTTACCCTTCGGCGAAGTTGAGGAAACTTGAGATCGAAGCAAATGACGTCTTTGCAATTTATCGTGACCAGTGAGGTCCTTTTACTTTCTTCTTTGTAGTTGTTTTTTATAAACAAAAGTGCCATGAAATAACTACCCATTTTATCAATACTTATTTGACCACCACTCCTTCATTATTTGTTGTGAACTTAATAAATAACTCCTGATACTGCATAGTTGGGCATTTCCGAATCATTATTTAGTCAATAATCATTTACTTTAGGAAAAGGGCTTTGCTGCTGTATTTGGTTAATGTTTATGTATGGTTTCTGAGAAACGTGCTTGTATAAGTAGTAGACTAGTAGTTATTTTTCTGATACAAAGGAAGTAGTAACTGATAAACCAATATTTGGTAGGTACTATGAAGGTGGCATTTCATCGGTATATATGTGGGAAGATGAAAATTATGGTTTTATGGCCTGTTTCTTGATAAAGAAAGGTGAATTTTGTAAAGACTCGTAATCTTCTTTTGTTTTAAGAAAATGTCAGTTTTTGTTGACTAATTGCTCGCTTTTGAGGATTAAGATGGCTCAAAGTCTGGACAAGGAAGGAGAGGTTATTTACAGGAGGGGGCTTGGGATGCTATTCATGTGATTGAGGTATGTTCGATCGACCAACAAGGTATATATTGAAATATAAGTGATTATAATCCATATCATTATTCGACCAGGAGAAATTAAAAGGATTGACATGAAGGCCGAAAAGTTAAAGTAAATTGATAGAGAATAATAAAAATATAACATTTGTGTTTTACCTCAATTGTTTATTACCAAATAATTCCATTTATGGTACGTGTTTTACATCCCAGGTGGGACCGGATGATGAAGGGATGGCACATTACTGCTTAACTAGTACTGTCATGCTGTCATTGACTACAAATAATGAGTTTACTGGAACATTCAATTTGTCGGGATCAATCCGAAGACAGGTATTCTTTTTTATATTGAGCATAATTACTCTTCTGTAGAAGTGTCAATGCTTGGTTCTTGTGACACTTCTATACAAAAGCAGATAGCTTTACTGTATACTATAGTTGACAGGAGGAGAAACCGAAACATTTAAAAAAAAAAGATTCTAAATTTTACTCATGAAATTATAGGAAATGGGAAACAAGAAGCGGGAAGTGAAAAATGGGAATTGTGATTTTTTAAAAGGATAAATTTCCGGTACCTATGCAGAGTATTTGCTGTATTGTCTTCCTTGGGTTACTATAAAGAAAGGATCCACTTTTCTCTGTTGTGGTGGGATATGGATTTACCAAGGATAATTATTATATGTACCAAGTAAAATGGTGAAGTTATGTTGAGCTGGTGGTAGCATTTGATTAATCATCCATAGCATCATCACAACCTTAGACAATGAGTAAATATGATCCAATGTTTTTTGTTTTATTTTCCCTCCTTTTCCTTTTTACACTCCAGAAACATGTCAGTTAATAACTTTCATTTCTCTTATTTATAGATGAGTATGGATCTCTCAGTCGCTGATGGTCACTTGTGCAACATGGGAAAAATGATAGAAGAAATGGAGGGTAGACTAAGAAACTCTCTTGATCAGGTACTTCATATCTTACCAATTCAAATTTGTTCTCGTGTTCATTCTATTATTGACACTATTTTAATAAAATAAAAACTGCTTGAAAGCACCTTATAGCCTGCTTTTATTTGTATTTGGCAAAAGATAATGTTTCTTGAAAAGCTTAAAACGGTGGCCTCTTTTATGCTTTTAATGAGCTCCAGAACATTAAAGGCTTGTTATTTGGTGAAGCTTTTGCAAAAACATTATGGCAATGCATTTCACGTTTCAAAACATTGGTTGCTGAAACTTGTTTTTATTTTGTGTCAATAGCAAAATGTGATTGTATTGCGCACTAAATTTTAGGTTCTGGTTATTATTTATTTCTTGAATTTGTACAATTCTGTGCTTTATTACTGCTCTGACCGACTTGCTATTTCCAGGTGTATTTTGGTAAAACAAAAGAGATGGTTTGCACACTGCGCCCTCCACCTGAGCTGCTGCAAGGTAGACTGCCCAGTATGTAACAAATGTATGTCGCATAAAAAAAATTTAATTATTAGTTTTCTTTTACAGTTTTATTGGCTTAATCAGGGTCATGTAACTCCTGGTATCAGAATTAATTGGGAAATCATTGTGTTTCATATATTACTATTGAGGGTTGGCTTGCTATTTTTACCCTTGGAGTATCACGACCTATCCCATTGGATTATCATCCTGACAGGCATTTCCAGTACCCAAAAAAATATGCCTGCCCATACGGTATAATCCACATTATATTGGAGTACGTCACAAATCGCAATAGTCTACATTAAATTTAAGGCATGAGTCTGAATAAAAAAACACATCCGTTTTGGAAATTAGATTATAACAGAGAACAAGCCCAGGAGAGGGGAATTGATGAACGTCTCTGCAACGGAGAGAGTGAATGCGCATCCATATATGGTGTGATCTTTAATAAACTGAGAGTCTATTTCTATATGTGCTTTGTTCTCATAATGAATGAGATTTTTAGCTAAAAAAAGAGCTAATTCAGTGATTGAATAAATGTTCACCACTTTTTGGATTTACACGTTGTGAATGGAATGTAAATTCAGCTCATAAAATTGGAAAAAATTGATTAGCATGTGAGAAAGAGATCGTTTTTAAAATAATAACGTAACGCTGGGATGTTTAAGGAAACTATTAAACAGTCTTTCAAGATGATACAGCTTGATGAAGATTGTATTGATATATGAAAAAAAAGTGATATGATTACCTTATTCATTCAACAAAGAAACATCAAACAAAGAGCAACGAAAGCAGCATGCACATAGGCAAGCTACAATGAAAGTAGAAAAAACATGTATACAAAAACGACCACGGTAATCATATAGAGAAGCACTTTCTGGTAGTGTTAAAACATCGTATCATCACTAGTGAGCCTGAACAGAAAATCACTGGACACTCGTGTTGAATATTGCGACATTTGCTAGCACAATCGCTGAAACATGTAGCAGGATCGGCTATGTTGGTATTGCTGCACTCATTACCACAATTGATTGAGCACTGGGGCTCATCTAGAGTACTCTGCAAAAGCCGTCATCATTATCGTCAAGACTATAAATAAGACGACCAAAAGTATAGCCCTAATTCCTAATACACATTTCATCTCTCTTTGTAAGTATTAAGTAATAATGTGGATGAATACATACCAAACAAGTACAAATTTATACTAGTTTAGATCGGCAGAACCTTGTTATCTTGTGAATGTGGTTATTCCAGTACGATATATCCGTCCATTTTGAAACCAATGTGTAGAAGGTCATGTGTATGTTGAATTAATAGAAAATACTAAATAAAACAACAAATTAGGATCGAAGTTCTCCTAATGCGTTTAGACAGTTTAGAAATAACTAAATAAGCACTATTATTAACACAGGTTATAAAAAAGGTTTCTATAAAAAAATTCAAATATACTTATTTTTAGTTGATCTTTTTTCTCTCTCACTTTTGCTTTTTCCTATAAGCAACCAATACAAATACCAATGGATAGCAAGGTTCTTCTTTGGACGCTGAACCCCAAACAATCTTAGTACTCTACATAATTCATATATAATTCAAAAAGCAATATTTTGGTGCTGTTGTGTGACATATTAGCTCACATATATATTATATAGGAGACATAGAGAGAACATAAAGAGAGGGAACAGTAGGTCTTTATTCATCAGAATGTATCAATACAAGGGGACCCTAACCTTCTTTATATACTAGAGGTTAGGGTTATACAAGGTAGAAAGCCCAACTTAGGCCCACTATGAGTAAGGCCCAATAGTCCAATAATAACCTACAACACTCCCCATTTGGACGTCTTGAATTCTTCGTCTTCATGCAGTCGATCTGAGTCGAGTTCATTCGCAGTGCTAAACACATAAAAACCTTAGGGCCGGAAAACCCAGTGTGGGACAAAACCGGTACCTAGGAGAAACTGTGTAGCCGAATGATATAGGCCGAAATATCATGTAAGTAACTAACCACAAAACATTGTGCCTCATCAAAACCTTGCCAGAGCAAACCCAATGGGAAAATCTCTGATCGAAGGAAAAAGAGTGCAACAATGGTAGTAGTAGGGGATCAACCACAAAACAGGTGCCTCATCAAAACCTTGCTAGAGTAAACCCAGTGGGAAAAACCTCTAGTCGAAGGACAAAAGAGTACACAGTGGTAAGAAGTATACAACAGGATACTCCCCCTAATTCGGCAATCTTAAGTGAGATAAGATGGGAACGTGTCTCGCTAAAAAAACCTTGCCAAGGAAAACCCAGTGGAAAAAAACCTTAGTCTAAGGACAAAAAGAGTACACGAGCATGCGACTGGATGCTCCCCCTCACTTACACACGACAGGGTGCGAAGATTTCGACTAAGTAGTAATTAGTGCAATAAGCATTCACCTGGATGCTCCCCCTCACTTGCACACGACTGGGTGCAAAGATTTCATATTCCAAGAAAGAGTACGAGCATTCGACTGGATGGCTCATTTACTTGCACACGACTGTATGCAAGAAAATCTAACGTGGAATAGAATGAACATTCAACTGAATGCTCTTAAACTTCATATGTGAAGATTAATTTCGGCGAGAAATGCTAAATAGCATAATTTAGTCATGTCTCTCTTGATCGATAACAACAAGTTGTCTTCTATGACAAGTGTTTTATCTGGATCGTGAGACAGAGCATATGTAATTCAAATATGGCTAATACTAGCTCGAAGCCATATACACTCTCTAGTCGTCTCATAGAGCACGAGTAGATCATAGTGATTCGTTTGGAGTCATTTCAAGACCTCCAGGATATCGCCTTATTCCTAATGGTAAAGACAAACCATGTTAGGAATATCCTTTATGCGGGTCTGATAAGTAACCAGCATCGGTATAACCGAAAAAGGGTTGCGTTAATTCGAGTACCGAAGGGGGTAGGTACACTCGATGACGCAAAATGGGATAAGACAAGCCCTCATCCACAGTTACCTTAAGGTAATGGGAAAATGTCTTTTATGCCATTTCGATGGCAGCGTGTTAGCGCGATGCTGTGTCGAGCTATATCATTCACAGCAGACGAGATGTTCATCCTAGCACATTAGACCAAGTACAATGATGCGCTTATTGTACTTAGATATGAACATCATGGTTCAATATCTCTTCATCGTCTCATCAGGGACGGACTGGGTCTATATCAATGTCTAGTGATCGAACGATCATGGGAGAATCTGACGACTTAACGTCATGATGACTAAAACGTCATAACACTTTCTGGGTGTAGTCTGAATCATGGACTTAGATTCAATCTTTACGGGACTCGATCATCAGGCTGAGTCACTACTGTGTCTTCCCAAGGTCCTTCATCTCGAAGGCAAATCCAAAAAAAATGGATCGCGTAATAAAACACGCAAGGGCATAATACTTGTTCAAGTATCCCAAGCTAATCAAGTACTCACTTAGGCGGGTATACCACATCCGCTCGGATTATATTAATCCATATAGTGAACGTCTCAGTCAATTGAGATCGTGTTCCGTGGTCAGGAACTACTTGATTCAAGCATTATGAAGTCACACAGGGACTTTCATCCACATCTCTAGTCTAAATCCCCACAGAGATAAGATCGTGACCACAATCACATGCTGCATAATCAGTTTTCCGGAAACTACTAAACTGATAAAGTAGAGGACCGTTATAACGTCCATTACGAGGAAATAAACCATCTCGTAATCAATTCCAAGGTGTGAGAGAAGCCTTGCGCTACTAGGCGAGCATTTTAGAATCTCATTATTCTCATCACTCTTCCTTACGAATAACCAAATAAACGAACTCGTTTAACATTGGTGGTGTTGGAGCTACAGGTCCGAACACACTTTCGCTAAGGAGTCTACTTGGATTGTAAGTTTCCATTAGTCCAGTCTATTCTACGTTGACTTCAGGCAACGGTACATCGTTCTCTGTCATAATTTGCTCATATTATCAGTCGTCACCGAATATATGAACAAGTAATCAATGACAGTCTCGTTTCGCTTCAATATCGTCTAAGATATCATGATCGACAGATATTTTGAGATTCTTAGGATGAGGAGGAAATCACACATCTCCTTGATCCTTTATAATCTCGTGCGACAAACGAGTTTCAGTTCACCACCTCTGGGGCTGAACGAATTAAGAACATGTCAACTTACTCGTATCTTGGGAAGGATGACAGACTGATGGCCGGCGACAGCGTCCTTTGCTTGGCGGGTTTGGCCAAAGCAACGTGTTACGACAGGAACACGGCGTCCGACAGGGACGTCTATCCTTGCAAGCATTTTGCAGCAGGTATAAATGATCTCGTGACATCTCATAAAGTCATTAAATGCGTCTGGCATTTAGTTAGACTTGAGGGAGTCTATGCACTTACTTATCACTAAGTGCAGTTTTGGGGATCAAGCTAAGACTGAGTGGGTTATGCCACGTTACTTCACGTCATTCCTTATCAACAGTAACGTGCAAATCTCCCCCTAACGACGGGGAGAACAGTCTTAGCGATGTCAGTTTCGCATATCATGCGGTAAAGAGATCGCTTGCCAAGGTTACTCTATCAAATGATAGGCAGGAGATTCATAATCGACTTATGTCCCCTTCAGAGGTCCATATTTTGAACGCTATAGCGGCTCAATCAAAATATTAAGCACTCAAACACGCATTCATATGAGGCGTCTGGCTCATAACCAGTAACCAACTGGTACGCATTTAGTGTTTTGAGTGACTATGGGCCTCAGACGGACCAATGCAGCAAAATAGCATGACCCCACACGGAAATATAAATCTTGGTGCGCAAGACCAAGAAGTGCGTGCAATCATTTGCAGTCGCATCATCAAACTTTCCGTGAGTCCATTTGGGTCTGAACATAATCGACAGGATGTTCATTTTCAATTTCCAAACTCAAGTAATTCAAATCGAAATTTCGATTCTTACTCTTCGGAATTATCAAGTCAACTAGACTTTTCAGGATAATCCGGATCATGAGCCATCAACTTAATGATAGGGGTAAAAGTTTGGGAAATGCTGCATTTCTGTGGACAACAATAATCATGTGACCTATTGTCGATGCATCAACCATAACCATTTATATTTATGGTCCGTCTTATGGTTGGATAAGTCCACAATAACTCCTTCAATTCTTTATAAGAATTCTACGAGTACTTTTCGTGATCTTTACACATACTAGTCTTTCAAAGTGAGCATTAATGGCATTAAGTTCGGATTAATCACGAAATATATTCTCAGAGAGAATCCAAATGCGATGCGATTATAAATCAAGCATCGTCTTTTGACCCGGGAATATCTCATCCGGTCAATGCCACAATATCAAAATGCTCTTATCAATCGACGACAGGCGAATGATAGTACAGACAATCATGTCTTAGCATCTAAATCATTTATCATTTCGACGACAGGCGAAATGATAAGGTAACTTTAAATGCTTTAAAGAATGTGATAGCAGCCACTTGAAAGACATTTCAACTCCTCTAAAATACGCTTTTGATCGTATTGAATGGAGGTTATGTAAAGAAATTTTTATTCTTTCATGAGCTATTACCAGATAACACTGGTTTTCTCGAATATTTTATAACTCAACAAGGTACAGCAGGACCTACATGAGTATAAGACCTCATATTTGACAAATCAATTTGGTTTTACCAAAGATTTTGATTTGGAACAACAGGTCCAGAATCGTTGTCACTGAGTACTCTTTTAGGCAAATAGTTGGTGAAATTATGTGGTACTATGTTACCCACTATTTCCAAAAAAATCAACTATCCCACAATTATTGCCTAAAATTTCATAATTTAAAGTTTGGTCACATTTGTCAAAGGAATTTGCTCATAACACTTTAAATTATTTCGAGAAATTTCATAAACAGGCAAACCATAATACAAAAGTATGTCCAAATGGAAAAATCATAATCCAAATGGAAAAACATAATCCAGATGAGCGAAAAAATGGCTCAATGATTTATCAAAATCAATAAAGAAAGGTATCAAACTCATTTGAGCCACAAAATCGGGGGTCTCAAGAGTTTCCTTTCAATTAACTTTAACCACATCAGCATCGATTTTTTTCACCTTTATAATAGTTTTGAACTATTTAAGGAGTAATCGTGCATGACCTTTGTCTTTATAGCATAGAGTTGCCCCCTTGAGCATTATCTCTTGCTTTGTGACAACGGGCCATATTGTTCCTTTCAATTACTGTCATGGAGCCACAGGTTTTCGATTTTGACGATTGTCTAAAATCTCTCTTGACTAAGCGATTCATCGGGATCGCGACAGTTCGAGACAAATAACACTTGTCTCGGTTCTCGATTCGTGAAAAAAAATGTACACGAAGAGCGTTAATATCAGGCAAACAATTCACCATTGACCCAATAGGATTAAAACTACTCACATGTGTAATTTTTTTTATCCAATAACAGATGGGCGATAAAGGAACATGGTGAATATAAATTCACGATACTGCTTATGGAATACAATTTCCAAGCTAGTATTTTGGTGAAGGATTGCTCCACTATGTCAATTTCAGACATTTGTAGACGTCATCACGTCTCAAATGTGGCGGCGGAATAAAATCAACGCCTTAGCATTCATCCTGATGTAACAACAAATTTGTGTTTTACTCATCAAAGATGGCATCCAATTCCAAAAAAAATGGGGCATCACACTTTCACACATCAGGGTGAGTAACATGTGGTGACGGATTAAAATCAACGTCTAAACAGTCGCAAGTATGTTTTGCGAATTTTCTCATCATAGATGGCATCCAACATGTGTTGGGAGTTCTGGATTATTTTTCATATAAAACGACTGGTTTATATGTTTATGGTTTGCACAAGCATAAACTTTATTTCGAAACGACAGGTTCGAAAAATAGTTTTGCTTTTAATGTGAATAGGTTCTCATTGATCGAACGACAGGTCGATACAGAGACACCAATTCGGCGAAACATACATCACTATATAAACACACTCTGGGAAATTATTATTTATTCAACCCCTTTCGGTAGCTCTACTTGAAAAACGACCAGGAAAGACGGTGAGGGTGGAGGGCACGAATGCCACTTAAAACCCGACCTCATTAGGATATCGACTTCCGCCTATATCTTTCCTAGACATCGTATCCAAATAGGTGAGCCTAGTTGGGGAAGGTTCATAATTTTTCCAACTTAAATGTGAAAATATATGACTTTGCAAATTTCCATATTTTACACATGACAGTAAATAAATATTACATGGCAGTGATTATTAACATGGCAATTCATTAATTAATTCGATTAAGATGCAATGTTATTAACTTACCACATAAACAATTATCAAGTATATATGTATTTATGTAGACGTGGACCAACAAGTATTATAATCAAACAAACATCTTGTTCATTATATAGCAAACAAACTACATATTTAACATACAATTCGTGGACAGTTAGCATTAGTCAGTAAACATGCAATTCTTCAGACTATATACGCGTGGTTGCCACTGATCTGTATACAGTTAACATGCAATACATGGTAGCAATAACAAAACAATAGAACTAATTACAAGTTCTATCAGGTTACAGTAATATAGCATGTGAACAATTTCGTCTTATTTGGATGGTAGTTTGCAATATCTAATCATGCAATTTACTATATATTTTTTTTATTTTTATTTTTTACAAACATGTGATTACAGTGATGATGTAAATAACAAATATCCCTTTGAATTAGAATGCACATAATTAAATATATACTATACAATTACAGAGGGTAATATGGCCGTAAACATATACGGAGGTTCTATAATGTTCACTAAGCTTCTTTCACCATAACCAATCAACAACCAATATGAAGTAGTACACGTAAACATCCAATCTCATATAACATGCGTACATACAGTAGCAAAATAATAAGGCATGCAATTTTCTACGGGAAAATAAGGGTTTAGCAATTGTACCGAATTACCAAGTGCTCCAACGATTGATTAGAACAAGATATATCGATTTTTATAATCCCGTATCCGAGCGTTTACCCAAAATATCCAAGCAAATACTCCACTATATTCGAGCATCGTGCTGATAACGTGTTGTGTGACATATTAGCTCACATATATATTATATAGGAGACATAGAGAGAACATAGAGAGAGGGAACAGTAGGTCTTTATTCATCAGAATGTATCAATACAAGGGGACCCTAACCTTCTTTATATACTAGAGTTAGGGTTATACAAGCTAGAAAGCCCAACTTAGGCCCACTATGAGTAAGGCTCAATAGTCAAATAACCTACAACAGGTGCATCTTATTTTTAATTCTTTTTGAATATTATCCATTAGGGTTTTACGTCTTCCTCAAATGCATGGGTACCGCGTCGACAAGAGTGTGAATTTGGATCAACAGGTTAGCTCTAATAGTTTTGCTCTATTATTATTTTCGTTTTTAAGAAAAAAATATTTAATGGAGTAATAGCCAAAATTTTCGTAATCGTTTGTAGCAGTCACCGAAAAACAATATATAAATACTCCAACTCAATGTTTACTCTAGTAGTTGCATTTCGAAGCGGCTAAAAGATATCTTATCGCTGTAAATATGAAGTTAAGAAATTTGATCTCCATAAAGTATTAAACTGCCCAGGAAATGAGATCGGCTAGTGCTAGAAGCTGCGACATTTCTTATCTTGAGGAGAATGTTTTATATGATGATAAACCAGATAACAATCCTGGATACATCCAAATGTAAACAAATCTAAATGCAGAATAAATTCAGCCAGACAAGGCGCTAGCGTTTTTTCTTATGATAGCATATTACATTACATTCATGTACAGATAAGAGAAACCTCCAACATCGAAAATAATAATAATATTATGACACAATATTTCAAGATAAACCAAGTGAGGTGAGAAATGGACCGAGACATAGACGGGTCTTCTAGTTCATTTCTTTAAGTTGGCTTGGTTTTCTTGTTTATGTTTGTTGGCCGTTCTTTTGTTGTTACTGCAAATTTACTCCAAATGAAATCAGGATTTCTTCATGTATTTGCCATACTAATTATCTAAAAAATCAAAAAATAAGTTAAGAATTTGTTACCTACTCAAACACTAAATTAAGAGAAAAAGAAAAATAGTGAGACTTGTTATAGTTTATAACTACAAAGCCAAAATCAAGTCCCGTTGGATTGCAAGATTGAGGGGTCATATAGTAAGTCTTGTCATTAACTGTCAACGAACATATATATAAATGACTAAAAACACTCTTGATCGGGAGTCTGCTGAACATTGTAAGGAGCTTGTGACATGGTCGATCTTGCAAGAAAAACATTATACAAGGGAAAAGCAATCACACGACACAACAATCTTACTAAGAACAGTCACACAAGCTACATACCGGATGCCATGGGGGATTCATTATAATTTACAATAAACATATAGGATACCTTTCTCTTATAAAGCATTTCTGAGAATCTGTATGGAAGGCAACCTCATTTTTTTCTATTAGAGGCTCTCACCTCTCTTTAACACTTATCATTATATGACACATAATTATGACGGCTAAGCCCGATTTATATCACGAGAAGAAAGATCTTTAAACCTTAGACGACCAAAACTGCAAACTAGAGCCAAAATGGGCCATTCCCGAATTTCCATACCTTTCGTGTTAATTTCGCTACACACCCCAACATGAATTCATATACACGTTTCAGCAAACACTTTACATGTTTTCATATATATATATATATATATGCATTGACCACAAATTACTCACCTAGAGGACAATAAATAATAAACAGAAAAACAAATTATATGGGTGTAAACAATAATGTTACATTACTTATATGAGTTATTTGAGATACACTTTGAATCTCCAAAAATAAGATGAGTGTCATAACAGAGATCTTCTTACGGTTCTGGCAGCAATACGGGACAGTAACTTTCCAGCTAGCACAGCTGGCAAACGAAAAAGCTCCTGTTGCGAATTTGGAGGAAGCTGCAAAATATTTACAAGTAAATTGCATAACGTAAAAATTTGTACACAAACCCTTAAATCTGTAGGAACTGAACAAAACATATTCAGTAATCATCAATTTTCTAACAAGTTAGATTAGTTTCTCTTTACCATTTATAAGAAGTAACCAACAACACAAGGTCTAAAGAGTTTCTTTCCTTTTATCGGTTGTCATGGTATAGGCAGGTTTTGTAACCAGATAAAAAGGGTTAGGTGATAATAAAAGTATAAAGTATAAACATATAGTTCAATGAACAATTTATCAGGTTGAGGCTCCAAGAGCACAGAAATTATCATGCCAATATGATGGTTAGGTGCAATCACTTTCTGCAACGAAATAAGAATCCTCTGATCCTCTTATAAACCCCTCATTGTAAATAGCTTCAAACCTCATTTTACAACCTGGAGGTAAAACAAATTGTTGAAAAGCTCAGAAGATTTAAATCTTACCCTTTTTACGCCTTGACCTTCTTTTTGTGCTTCAAACATAACATAAATATACAAAAAAAAAATCATAGAAAATACAGTATGTTTTTAATGTAGAGATTTTTCCGTATCATCAGCATATTGAGATATATACTTTTATCTTTTTCCACGTTCTGAACTTGACGAACAAAAAATATGCAATAGCTTATAGCGACATAGTAAACTAACAAGGAATAAAAAAAAATATAATGTAAATTTCACGCTTTATGTTTCAATTTTTATTTGAACCTCTTGCAAAAAAGCTTTAGTTATTTGAACCTCTTGCAAAAAAGCTTTAGCTACAGTTTCGTGTTTAAATTTTTGCAACTATAATCGCAAGATCTATGTTAGATGCCTCTGTGCACGTAAGTATATATAATATGTATGTATATATACATGTCTCTGTAGCTTGGCTTTTACCTCACTAATGACAGAAAGAAGAGGTAGCATATCCCGAACTGAAGCAAACTGATCAAGCATAATTGAGACTTCAATTGGCTGTCTCCTCTGGTTATTGTATGGCGTGGCCTCTTCAATTTCCTACAATTATTCACGTAACTTCCTGAGATTAAAGTTAAATAAATGAAATCCTATCCCTTAGATAAGATGGACGGTTGTTCTGGGATTCATTGTTTGCTGACACAGGTAACTTGTATTAAAAAGGGAACACGACATGTTTCATATATTCAATCCCAGCATGGGTCTAAGTGGTCAACTAGTCTTTAAATGGCAGAATAATGGGCTCGACAAAGCCCTAATGCACATTGGCAAACATTTAATCAATCAAAGGTCCAAACAATGAAGCTAGTTTTCATTTTACAGGGTTTACCACTCATGAAGTACAGTTACAGGCACGTCTAAAATTCTATTGGGTACTTTTATATTCGTTCAGCACATATGCATGATTGAATAAAAGTAAGAGTTACTTCTTGTTACCAATATACCAACAATGTTGAAAAATGGAAAGAGAAATATTAACAAAAAGTGAAGCTCTTACTGTGGTAGAGTTTCCTCCATAACTCTGAATGCTAGATAACAGTAGTGCTAGTCGTTGTAATGTTCTCAAGTTTATAACATCTTCATCTGTAAGGGAAGAGCCACGAATGGTGGTAACAAATGGCACATTTGAGGTAAAAGAATCCAGGGTTGCTAGTCCAAGTGCTTCCAAACCCTAAATTTATGCAGAAAAGCATGCATTTAATACACGAAAGGTAGAGGATGGAGACAAAACAATAACACAATATATATACCAAAAGTCTCCCATTCATTATGGATCAGAGAAGGTTAGAAGAATCATCAAACTTATTCCCCCTTTCCAATAAAAAATTATTCCTAAAATTACTCATTAGGAAAATAAAAATAAAATCATCGCAAAAATTAAGCTACAAAACTAGGCAAAAAAGAGACCAAAGAGTCTGAAGCAGTAACCAGTGTAATTCCCGAGAACCAACATTTTGAAGGTCTGCCTCATGGTACATATAATTACAGAAAACAGCTAGTAAAAGTAAAACCCTCAAAATATGGGGAAAGCTTAAGTAAGCAATAGCTTTTAATTTGTACAAAATGTCTGTCGGACTTGTCATGGCATAACCTTCCATCTCTATCATGGTGATAACTAAAAATACCCAAATCAGTACCTTGGCAAATTCTTGAAGCAACATTTCTCGAAGAAATGTACCCTGCAATATTGTCATCCACAATTAAGATTGAGAAAATGATGAAAAGGTACATATGATTTGTACTTAATTATCAAAACCGGACACTAAAACACTCTTAAAGATTGATACATACTATTTTATTTATTCCTAGTATGCCCTTAAAATCAATGACACATCATCATCTCTCTCCTCTCCCTATTATATGCATTGAATAAAACTTGCCATATCTCCTATTCAATAAAACTTTCACCACATGGGTGATTTAAAACTAAACATAATCATGGCTTAACTAAATCAATTTCATGAGTTGAGAAACGTACTTGTCAATCTTACTCCCTTTTATATGAGTTGAGAATGTGGGTTTTTGGCAAATTAAGTACGTTTTTATGTACTAATAATTGATTGCCAAGAAATGCTACATGATTCTACTAAATATGCTATATGATGCTACTTATTTTTACTCTTTGTTATTAAATTTGATGTTGCATGATGCTACTACATACTATATGATGCTACTATATACGATACATGATGCTACTACGCTACTTATTTTTAACTTTGATGCTACATTGTATTTATCAAATCTTAAATAAAAGTTGGGAATGATGCTACATAATTTTTCCACTATTGTTGTAGATATGAATTCTTAATTTGTGTAGTGATTTATGGAGAGAGACCAAAGATGGTAAGATTATGGAGCGATTTATGGAGAATTTGAAGGAATATTCTGAAAGACGATGTTTAATGAAAATTAAGGGTATTCTAGTCCTATAAATTTACATATGTATCAAATCTTAAAAGAGATTTAAGAATTCAGGTTTTTAGAGATTGTCTCTTTTTATGTACTAATTAGCGAATCTCCCATTAAAATTCCTTGAAATGAGTACCAAAAAGAAAATCATATTAAAAATGAACTAAATCACCTTCTCAGTCAATGTGAACTGAAGAATTTGCTTAGCAACCATTCTAGAATCAGTATCTTCTATAGACTTCTCTACCAACGCCTTCTCTGTTTTAGCACGGAGAGACTGCCAACAAGACAGGTCGTAAGTAGTTTAACACAATGAAGCAGAAAACCACAAAAAAAGGAAGATATAGAAAAAAGAGGTTAATTCAAGAAGTGATAAACCATTTGTTGCTATTAATTAACAGGATACAACTCTATTCTCTCTAAATATACCTTTTTCTTGCTTCTATCGTGAAGACTTCATTATACGTAACTAAGTGATGCAGATTTAGTGTTCACTTGTTAAAAAGTTGTTTTACTAACTTGTTGTCTTTTAGCTTTATACTTCCTTTTACTCCATAATCCTTAGGTCAGATTAAATATTCGAAACTAATTAGCATCTTTTACTACCTAAGTCCCATTTTGCATGGGCCATGGTGTTAACCATTCTAGGATCTCATTTTGTTTGAGCAATTACGGATAATGGTAGACAATAGTAACATGCTGTGTTTACTTAAAAACCTGTATTCCCCATAAGACCCCATAAATTGGGAAAGAATAATTACTAGTTGCTAAGGAGTTATTGTAAATGTGTTTGATCAAAATAACATTTACAGAGCGTAGAAAAATAGCATTTGGATGCATTTATGAGTTCGAGTTTGGAATTAAACTCCCTTATGCTAGAGTTAGTTGTAGTAATTTATCCTTAGTTTTCAAGTTCTATCTTGTGTTCTATAAGGTGTCCTACATCACTATTAGGTAAATTTATATGGATTTCGCATATAAGAAAACATTGATGACCATAAAGAAAATATGCTTCATAAAAGGTTGACTGCTACCAGTGAACCGGATTCACTTAGTTTTGATACTAAAAGAAAAGATCAATTTTGGCAGACAGGGGATATATATGGACATGGCATTAAACCCTAAATAACTTGAAGTGAGTTTATCAAATCTGCTAAAATTTATCCCATACCAGGTCTAACACAACAGTGCATAGTAAAGAAATATACAAAGAAACGGACTTAACAGAATCCAGAATGGTAGTACTTAAATCAGTTCTGCAATTAGTTATTATTAGCTAAGATGCATCTGGAACACAAAAGGTAGGTTTACATATATTAACATCTGCTAGAGCAGCTCAAAAGTTTATAATTGTTTCCAGGAAGTTTTTTGATCAAGTTATATTACTATATAAAAAACTGAGCATAACTTTAGACCATCAAGCCTTAAAATTTTCATAAACGAAAAAACAGCTATACCACTACAACAAGAGAAAAACCTTGATATCATACCTCTGTCAAAAGAGACTCTAAACGATCAATCCGGAAAACACCACCCTATTTTATATATTAAAAAAAACAGAGATAACATATTACAAGAAATTTCTTATTCAATATCGCTGTAAGTTAGACTTAAATTTTGAACATTCGGAGAGCGCACCTTATAAAGAAGAGATTGTAAAGTCGACTGTAGTTGGGGAGAGCTGTCCGTCAGCACCTTTTTGGCGATATATGGGTATGTACCACCCAAAACTTTATAATTTGGGTCTATACCAATTGCAATTCCCTCTAACACAGCTAGGCTGGAGTGGCCAAATGAAATATATAAACTTGTCCAGATCAGATATTTGTATCTCAATCTTGATTAAGAACGATACAAAAACAGGAAAGGCATGCGAGTTTAAACAGATGCAATAAGCAATGAACGTGTGACTCCAACAGAAACTAGGGGCAAAAGATAAGCTTGTGCAGGTACACGGGTTAGTTATTTACACTAAAGTATCATCAGATTTCGATTTTGTGCACCCATGTAAGAAATCAGAAACTGCTACACAACCTAACCATGATTCCATTTTCATACATACCATAGGATAAGTTAGGGACTGGAGAACAAAATATAACAAAAAATTGTCCAAATAGTCAATAGTGTATAAAATATCTGGTTTCCTAACTGAACAGTACCCCAAGTGATGAATTTATTTTTGATTTGGTACACTAAGTTGAGAAAGTTAACTTAAATGTAGTAAACTACTTTACGATGTACCAAAAAAACAGTAAACTGGTAATTGCTCAATTTTAAAACTGAGGGTACAATATCGACATCAGATGATATCTAAAGTGTAGAAAACTTTAATTATGAGCATAATTCAGGCACTACACGATTGTCTAGAGAATGATCGATTACCTTCTAATAACGAGAGAGAAATATGAGGGTATTTGAAATTTGAACTTGTACCTGCGAAGTAAGAAAACAATAAGGTCATACCGCCATGGAGAGTCGTTCAATTTTTTTTAAAGCCAGGTTGAAAGAAAGACTAATAGTTCAGACAGGAAAGCAACACAAGCACCAAGTTGTATGCATTGCATAACTTTGATTTATGTCAAAGCATCCTTTTATAGAGGTACAGTTTCAAAAAAATTGAGAATTCGATCTGAATGGGCCAACAATGTCAGCTTTCAATAAATGTCAAGATTAAAGAAAAATTAACAACATCCAAACAGGAGAATATTGAACATTTCTCCAACAAACATTGTATACGCAATTATGCATTAATTTATGATATTCTGGATTCTGGGGAACTGCAAGATTAGTAAAGCAAACGTTGCCTATAATATCATCACATTGAATACTTCAGTATAATGACTTATAATGCTCTCTTATCACACTGACTCATAGCGCAGCCATCCTCATGAATCATGGTATATTGCTCTTCTTTTACTTTTATTCAGCTCACATTGGTTTGAGTGTTTCAACATTATATATTTGCCACATCAGATTACGATTAAGACAAAGCCCAGTAAACGCACTGAACCACTCAAGTTAGCAATCTAAGCATAGATATACATCAAACAAAAGATTGTGATTGTTCATCGAGATTGAGGGGAAAATAGTCAAGTAGCATGCTACATATTCATTTCACTACTCTGATATATTCATATTGTTTTACTAAATATAAAATGCTGCATGAGAATTACTCACATGGTTGTTCCGAGGTTCCCTAATAGATCTCCGAAACTGATACTGCGTACTCCTTTGGCAACTGCATCCTTGAACACACCTAATTAAAGTAAATATTATCAGTACAGCTAAAAGAAACTACTAAACAGAGACCTACACGCTGAAGATCTTACAAGATATCTTTACTACTCGTCCAAAAAGTAATTAATAAACTATTCTTTTAATTCACATAAGCAAAGAACTGAACAACCTGTTAGTGCCTCAGTAACAGCATCCTTATCTGATGTTGGTGGAAGTAGCCTGTTGAGGTAAATGTTACCAGAATAAACACACTGGCCTGTTTGAAGTAGGGATTAGTTACCATTTTTTACACGACACGTCATCGTTTTCAATTTTGCACACCAACCAATAAAAATTAGCACTTAGTATCTAAACCTAGCATTTTTTTCGATTTTGTACACTACATAATAATTTATAGTCTGGCGACAAAAAAAATCTATTTCTTTTAGGATACTGTAGAAAGAGGACGGGAAAGATGATAGTTAAGTGGGCAATTTACTTTCTTTTCCTAATAAATTAGTACCCCAACCTTGTAATTTTTTATTTGGTACACTAGTCGCGAGATATATATGTTAATGCTATTGTAATTAATGGCTAATTGTTATAGGTTGGTGTTCTAACTCAAAATCAGATTATATTAGTACACAAAACTGATATTAACCGTTTAAATTGATTTTTAGATAACATAATGAAGAAGTAGGAGACATTGTACCCGAGAGTGACAAAATCCTTGGCCAATGCATCATAATCACGATTTACAAGATGGAGACAAGCTTCCATAAATCCGTCACGAAGTTCTTGTTTAAATGTACCCATCATGCCAAAATCTGAACAAAATGATAGAGAATCACAAATGACTTATATCAAGTAAATGTGTTGAAATTTAAAAATAGGTGAGCATAAAGATATTGTAATGATGATAATATGAACCTTAAAAATCAGAGCAGACATACATTATACACATAACTGGAATATGACAATTTGATCAGTTACAAGGATTACCAAGTAAGCATTGTTCACATCGAGACAATTATTCTTACTCTCAAATAATAACATACAGTTGAGTAAAAAAATTTAGATTTTTCTCGAAATACAGAAATATTATTGATGATCCTTCAGGGAAACAATCACTAGAAAGGCCAAAGCTGGTTTGCTGGTTAAGTATTCAACAAGTCTCTGATAGAACTTAAGGAAAAATGACAGTTCCCGCCTACATCAAACTACTTTAGAAACGGCTCCGTATACAATAAAAGAACTAACCTAACTTGGAGCTGGTGTAAAATTTATACTTGAAAAAGGTTGGCTTTCTTAAAGTTAGATTAGCCAGGCAAATCACATTCATTAAAATATGCAGAACAAGCAAGCAAGTTGGTTGGTTGTACGATGCATCATGCATCTGATATATCAGACCATAACCCTCCAGGTCAGTTTTTGTTTGGCTTGCCCTTCAGTAGACAGATCAGTCCTTTCTAGAACTGCAGAGGATCTCATTACATTACATATGGTATGCAGTATTATTCATAATATAGAGTATTGTGATATTGATTAAATTATAATGTCAGCCAAGCTTCAGTGAAAATTCTATATGTAAATTTCAATAAGGCCAAGTTCGGACAAGGATCAGAAAAGGTTCGCTAACAAGCAACACTAAACTGCGGATCAAGCCTTAATAAATTCATTGGATAAACAAACAGATATCTTTTTTTGAGCAAACCATGATCTGGATATTGTTGTGTCTAAAACATTATTACACTGTAAGAAAATATACCTAAATAAGCTAGTTTTCCATCAGTTGTTCGAAGAAGGTTTCCAGGATGCGGATCAGCATGGTAGAACCCATATTCAAGAAGTTGATTAAATGAGCAGTAAACTCCTATCTGAGCACAACCAAGAGAAGGTTTCTTATTATTAAGGTCAGTGTCATTAACATAATGAGTATCACAATCCAGAGGACAAACTTGAATTAGCTTAAAGATTGACCTCAACCAAATATAGATCCTTCACATCAGACAGCTTTTGCCCCTACAATGTACAGCCAGGAAACTATTACTAAAATAGCATAACTTAAATAAGAAGAAGAATCTTCTAATAAATACCTCACAATTATCTCATTGCGAATTTTGTGTTATAATTACCAGATACTTATAGCTTTCTGTTATTACAGGATAAAGTATATACTAGGAGTACATTACATTCAAGTATCCATGCAATTTTAATTAGGATAAGCAATTTCACAACTATGTGGAGCTCTTCCCAATATTTTGGAGAAATAGAAAAGTAATTTGGCACTGAGAGGGAATAGAGCCATAATAAAGATGTACAACAGGTGTTGTGATAGAAATGAAGATTTGGCAAGTGACTTTATTAGATTTTACACATAATTCTACTTAAATAAAAAGCGCATATATGTATGCAAAAACATAAAATAAAGCTCCAAAATCTAAAGCCTTCTCATGTTTGGCAAACTACTGGCTATCGAATTAAGTTGCTTCTTTTTCTCTTAATTTTTTAGAACCAATTGAGCAAAAGTGGAAAGAAGGCATAAGAAGGAAGAGTACCTCAACCCACTGCATAACGAGAATCCGGCTTGTGGTTTGCTCCATATACATTTCTGGCACCACCACATCTTGTATACCACCATATAGTTGTCTGCTTAAGAACAAAGAGTATCAGTATATTTAATGGTCACGATAAGTTAAACAGACCCTTCTTATTTTGCCACTATAAGGTTATACTAGTAACAAACAATGTAAGTATTTATTCCAAATTTCTTGATAAATTGTCCAATATCATGAGTAGTGGATGGAAACTTAAGAGAACCAGTTTTTAACAGGGTTTCTCCAAAATTCCACGTACAGTGATCATGGTCTAAATTTTACCAATTAATGTGTGAAATTGTTGTTTGTCGAATTTTCAGTAATTAGAGTTGTAGGCTCGGTATCAAGTAATATATATAAGGATTAGGTCTTACCTAAACTTGATTCCATTCTTTGCTTCTTTTTGGTAGTCCATCTCCTGCATTCAATGTGATTACCTGTATTCAATATAAAGTACAAAGTATATAACTCCCGAAAAGGAAACAGAAGATGAAATTTTTACTGCATTTTCCTATCATGTCAATTATTCTGATAGTATGCAATTATATAGAGAAAGAGATGTAATTCATCATACATACAAGTTATAAATCGTGTCCCCTAGTGCAGAATTTATCAGGAAAATAGTAAAGATAAGATGTAATCATGAAAGCATAGTGATACCCGAAACAAACTCGAGGCCCACTCATCAACAACTGCCTGCAAATGTAACACAAATTATTAAAAAAAAATGACACTTATCAAGAAAAATGTATTACTTTCCAAATCCAACTCAGCTTTCTGAATTCATTTGGTGATTGTGTAATTGAAACCAAGCTCGTTTCAAACAAATTTGGTCATGTCACGCTATGGTACAAGTAATTTCAATACCTGAAGGTCGGTATTGAATTTTCCAGCTCTCCTTATTAAACCAGCAATAAACCTTAAAATTAATATGTCCAAAGAAATGGCAGCTTGAACTCCAGGCCTTTGGACTTTGACAGCAACAACTTTCCCGCTTTTCCGAAGCCTGGCTTGGTAAACCTTTACAAAATGACGGAAAAAATAAAGGAAACATGATTTAATAAAGCTACAGTAGTTGGGTATCTAATTGCCAACAGGAAACGATACCCCGAACGTGACTGTAAAAACATAGAGGAAATGGGAAAACGATGATTTGAAATATGATCAAATTAAATACATACGACTTTACTTATAAATTTTGAGATATTATATAGATATAAATGACAGTTGTATTTGAAAACAAATTACGCTCTTAACATTACAGATAGTAACTTGAAATAATTAAAATGATTCTCTTCTTACTTTTGTGAGTAATTTAGTATTACGCAAAAGTTATGGAAGCGAACTTCCCGTACAAATTTCAGAGACAGTGGTTTTTCATGTCTTGAAGAGTTTCCTGTTAACAACTTGGGACCATATTTCAAGTGGCACCCCAGCAAACTAAAGCGAGAGTCTCTTCTGCTAAATCCTGGGAAGATATGATGTTGTTCTTAATCACCAACCTGTCCAAGAGAAGCTGCTGCTACAGGCTCTGGTGAGATTTCAGAGAAAATCTCTTCGATTGGCAATCCGAGTTCTCGTTCTATCATGCTGAAAGCAACTTCAGTTGAAAACGGGGATATACGATCTTGTAACAGCGACAGCTCATCCAGGTATGAAGGTGGTACCAGATCCTGCAAAATTTAAAGTCGAAAAGATCGGAATCGAGGACGAATACTGGAATAATGTACTCATCATAATAAAAATCATGATATTATAAGAACAGTCACAACTGGATACTTAAATATTTAAGAGTGTAAAACGGGTGGAAATTGTCTAACATACGGATCTGGATGAGATAGCCTGAGCAATCTTGATGTATGCCTACAGAAACAGAAACAAAATTAATTTAATAACAGATTAATCACATTAAGTAAAACCCATTTGAAGGTGACACAACTTTATAATATATTTTAAACAGAGTAAACAATAATGACAATGACTTCTTTCGTTAGCAGTGTTTTAGTTTGCAATCACAGTTATATTAATTACGCAACATGAAAAGATTAAAACTACCCAAACACCTTCAGCCACATTATTATCATTCTTGTACCTTGTCAGGAAAGTTCCTAAAAAATGGGTGTCTGGTAATTGGTAAAAAAATTGCTAATCTAAATTTAAAGGTTCATATAGGATAAGAATTAAAAAGACAAAATAAGGCAGACGTACAGGGCCAAGTTGTACTAATATTTTCCGCAGCTCTGCAGCTCTAACCTGCCATAAAAAAGGCATAAGAAAAGAAACATAAGGAACTTGTGAAAAAATAAGATGGAGAAGGAAAGATTGTACACGATTCCGCGTGCACTGTTTATTTAGAAGGTAGTGCACAGACATAATGTTCATTGTCACACTCGGTCTTCGTATACTTATAGGAGTTCTTTTAATATTTAGACAACACCTCTTCCACTTCACAAACATTAAACACCAACTATACAAACTTTTAGTGATAATAGGCGTACAAAGTTATAAGTATTCTGTCTGCATATCTGAATAGTGTATACTCTATAACCATGTTTTCAAGCACTTAATGTACGAAAAATATTCACGGAGAAACACCTTAATTTCAGAATTGTTTCTGAGAATACCACAGACCATGTCAAATCATTGCGTGCATTAGTACATTTATTTTCTGAGATATCTGTTCTTTCTTTTTTGGTACATTGCGCATAAGCTCCACAAACTACTGAAGTTTTGCAAATAACCCCATAAACTTCAAAAATATTCAATTAATCCCCATAAACATTGAATTTCTATTGGCTTAGTCTAGGACCTAAAAGTTTCTCGAGATATACACAACTGACAGCTGTTTTTACAGTCTCGAATAAATCAGCTTATTATTTCAGAAGCTTCAGCCAAACAAACCAATAATATTACTACAATTCACACAGGCTTTCATTAAGATTTTACATGTACATATCGATATATACATACTACTATACTACTAGTAGCGGTAAAATGATTGAGCTTGTCCTATCTCCACATATGCGTTTCTTCTTTTTATTAAAACTGCACTAGCCCCTATAAGCTAGTAGTTTTTGCAAATAACCCATAAACTTTGTAAAAATTTATAATAATCAACACTAATTGATGACATTGATTTTGCAATAAACCTCTATCGACTAACAAAATAATTGCATGATTTTACAAATACAGGTCCTTTTTGTACAATAATTGTTTTCATAATTCTAACCCCCTAATACTACTAGTAGTAATATAAATCTGTAATGCAGAAAAGATCATTATTATAATTATACCTCTAGGCTCTAACACTATCAACTCATACTGCTCAGTAACACCGTCTATATACCAACTTTAAAATTGCATAATTCTATGAATGTTGATCCGCTTCGTACAATTATTGTTCACATAAATGTAACCCCTAAAAATTTGGGGAACCTCCCGTCTACTTCCGATAAGTAGTACTATTATGCAATAAAAAGAATTATAATGACTATAAAAAAATTAGAAAGTACAAAATAATAGTTCATAATTATGGAAAAGCTCATCAACGCATTCGCTAAGAGTAATTAGTATGTGGTTTAAAATGTTAATTATAGTTATTCATTGGTAACAATCTTCTAAAGGCGCAAAGCGGGTTTTAGGAGGAAATACGTTGCTTAGTGCCTTATCCTGCCTAATTTCGTTTAATCACCGCATGATCATCTTAATCCCATCTAATTTGCTATGCTCCGCCTATTTCTGCCTAGGTTTGATTTTAAAACGCTAATTAATAGCAATTCCTTTAGTAAATTCTAAATTAAATACTTTTGATAATGTCAGAATCAAATGGTGTGTAACATGTGTTTAATACTTTGAAACCTAGTAAATATAACTACTGTTTTTTATTAAATAGGCGGAAATAGGTTTCCTATCGCCTTTTCCTGCCAAATTTCGTTTAATCACCGCTTAATCTAGTCTAATCTGTTAGGCTCAGCCTAATTTCCATGTAGGCTTGCTTCTAAAACACTAATTAATAACATTTTCTTTAGTAAGTTGTAAAATAAACGCTTTTGTTAATGCCAGGATGAAATGGGATGCATTCAGTACTTTGAGCCTTATAAATATAACTACTATTTTCATTACTCTAACTACCTCTACCCAACATTTCTTAATATCCGTAAAAAATATGAGTATACTATAATAATAATAGTACGGTAGGAGTATATTTTACGGACATGTAAATTCAGTTAATAAATAGTTTCAATTTATTTATGCAAAGAGTACTTATAAAGTAGAACACCGGGAGGTCCCGGAGTTATAATTCAAGGGAGTATTATCATAAATTCATAATGCAATAAAGAAGAACACTAATGACTAAAAAAAAAAAAGAAAAAAAAAAATTATAAATTCATACCTCAAACATGGACTCGGAATTATAACTACATAAACAAAGAATTATAAATTTGTACCTAACTTTTCTTTATATTCATTAAAAACCGAATCATACTACTATATTATTAAAGGACGGAAGTAGTATATTTTAGTAAAGTTAATGTTAGCAGCACAAATATGTAAATTTAATTAGTAATGAATTGTTTCTATTAACATAATTCAAGGTAGGAGTTTTACTACCAGTGTAGTGCAATAAAAAAGAATTATAATGAGTAAATAAAAAGCAAATAACCGCTACAAACTATGGTTTATTTGCAAATAGCCCCAGAAACTTTCGTTTCTTGCAAGAAACCCCCAGAAACTATACAATTTTTACAGTCGGCACCGTCAACTTCTGTTAAAAAAACCGGAAATCACGGCACATATTTCTCACACGTGCCTTGTAACTCAAGGCTATAGCACAGTTAAACAACCAACTATCTAACCTAACCATCATTCTAATTTAGATTCTAATGCAGGGTCCGTTTGGCAACAGATTTTCTTAGTTGATTTTTGGATTTTTATTTGGACAGTCGGAGTCAAATTATTTAGGCTGAAAAACCAAAAAAAAATCAAGATTTTCAGTGGATTTTTAAAACATATTTTAAAAAAAATGAGTTTTGGACCAAAAAATCTGTTACCAAACGGACCGTACACACCTAATTTTCAATCTCATCCCTGGTTAGTTAAACACCCGGAGAGATAATTTAAGGGAGTCTTACACTAACTATAATGCAATAAAGGAAATTACAATGACTAAATAAAAAAGAAATAAAAAAAGGATTATAAATTAATAGTACCTCAAACATGGACTCGGACTGCTCACTTAGCCCGTCGATATACCTCCATACGAACCACCGTCCGAGCGTAGCACCGACTTGTATGACACGTCGGATCACCGTAAGTGGTCTCCGTCTATACACGGCGGCTATGTTAGCGGCGCTGTACTCCGTAGTCTCCGACGAGGACTCGCTCAGGTCGAAGAGGTAGCCTGAGGACTCGGTGAACCCGTCTAATTGGCTGGCGGAGATGCGGCGGCGGTGTGGGCGGCGGCGGAGGTGGGGGAGGATGGAGCGTGGCGGTGGAGGAGAGAGAAGCATCGTAGATAGAGAGAGAGAGAGAGAGAGATTGTGGAGGTCAGGCTATTTATGTATGTATGTATCGATATACGTATATATAAAGATATGGATATTACTATTTGCTAGTGTAACGATGAACTTAAATTTTAGCTCCACATATCCGTTGAAACACACGGGTTATTTGAGTTATTAGTGGATATTACTAGTATGAGTTATTAGAATTTGGAAGGATTATTCTGTTTTATTTGTAGCTAAGGTGATGACACGTACGTGGCTGGGAGACGACCGTATGACCAATTGTTTACTTATTTTGTGAAAAAATTTAAAAAATAAAAATCACTACATCATTTTTATATTCTCTCCGTCTCTAAATAAGTGTCCAATCGACGTGGCCCAATCACAGCCCATCAATTATGGGTTATGGACAATAACTGTACTCTTGTCAGAGTCATAAATGTTCTAACGCCGTCGGATTAATATTTGACAGTACAGTGATCCAAGGGGTAATATGTTTTGGATGATACTATAAATACCCCACTAATACTATGAGAAAAAAAAGGAGAGAAGAGAGAGAAAATACAAAGAACCGCGTCTACTCCATTATATCTCAAAGAACCCGATACTAAGCCAAGTAACCGAACCGTATCCACTAATTCTTTAACTAAACTATAACTTTTAGTTACCCACGTTATTTTTCACCGTACTGATTTGATCGTCGGAGAGGAAAAGCATGGAATCAACCCGGGCCCCCTGTTCGTTGCTTGTGCAGGTACGAGAAGAACCCCGTCACCAAAACAGACCGCATTTATACCGGACCTATTACGACCGCGGAGCCGACACGTGTTGTTGAATAAGCCGAACGTAGAAATAAAAATAGGCTCACCATGTTCCGTATTAAAAGTATGGTTACACTGTACACAAGGAAACTCATAATTTGTAGGACCGGTAGTACTATTAACTCGATCACAAACTCCAATGATGCAACCTGACAAAACATGTGTGTAGAGCGTATTAATTTCTTTCATGTTTTGAGTGTGGTAGTAAATGATTTTGTTTCATCATATAAACTGAATATCCCGTCTAAATTTAAACTCAATGACAATTTTCAGAATATGTTTGAAGTATCCATTTTCGACTTGAAGAACTGATCTGTCATTTTGGGAACCTATACGATATCATGAATCTAATCATCGAAAACCAAGTGAGCTGACCATGCTATAAACTGTAAACATAGCAATCTTATTTGATGGAATTATGATTCTAAAATATATATCGTACATTTACAAGCATGCAGATATTATATGCCGGACAACAACAACGCACCCACAGATACGGAATGATTTTATTTTTAGGTCCCATTTACCATACAACTTATCAGATTTGGACTTTGTAAGTGGTCGTTGCAAGCTTCAGTTTTGCACAATATACAGTACTTTCCAAAATATTACATAAAAAAGTTGACAAGACTCCAATACTTTTGAACGATTGAGCTTTAAACATGGGCGATAACACAACAGCCACTACTAGACTTGTTATGTGTGGCGAACTTCCTAATCATCGAGTTCAATCCGGTCGAGTTTTCACGGTCCTAGCAAAATATGAGTCAACTATATATGCCAGTTGACACGGAAAATGTTAACAAAAAAAAAACTTTTTAAGCTTTCTTTCGCCCAAGTTACATAGCATCAAAGCTGATTTCGTCCCTATTGTAAAGCTTTCGTCATATCGACGCAATAAACCTACAACTGGTGTCACGGATTAAGTGTTACAAATCAAACTAACCAAAAAAGCAGCAAAAACCTTTTAATTATCCACATTAACCTTTTTTAAGGAGTGTTGGTCCGTGCGGCTAAACCTTAGAGGGGGGTGAATAAGTTTTTGGCGCTTTTTGCGGAATTAAACTTAATGGCAATTAACAACCCAACTTTTTTGCAATTCTAACCTTAAGCGTTTAATAACGTTAATGAAATGCTAGAAGTCCTAAACGCAAGCAAGAAAATAAGCAATAATATAAGTTGTGGAAAGTAAAAGTTAATGAAAGAAATTGACACCGCGTTTTATAGAGGTTCGGCAAATCGGCCTACGTCCTCTCCTCGGTATTCAAGGTACCGAGTATTTCACTAAAATTCTTATTTTCGATTTTACAAATCCTATCGAGCTCAATCAATCGATTGGCTCACCCTCCATCCGAGGTTCCTACTCTTGATACAAGTGCAAGCGAACACGTTTACGAGTCAACGACTCCCCCTCAAACTATGACTAGCCAAGTGTTTTAACCTAGAACTTTTAACAACACTTTGGATTAAAAACTTCTACCCAAACACTCACTCACAAATGAGCTTATAATTTGCTCTTTACAATTTATTGAAAAACAAACAACACTCACAATTCGATTGCTTCTAAATAACCTAATTTGTGATTATTTGATAATGTTTGATCTTGAATCGTTTTCTCCTTAATTTCCCTCTTTTTCGAATATTTTCACCAAAATGGTGATATTTAGGGTTTTGATTGAAAGAGGTTGAAGGATAGTGAATGGATATGTTTGGAGAGTGATTGGGGTGGTTTATATGGCCAGCAAAGTCTGTTTTTTGTATTATGACCGTTGCTAGTGGTTGAGGGTTTTTATCAAATGTTTAAAGTTGCTTATTCAAAAAGGCTAAAAAGTTGTTTCTGAAAACGGCTGAAAAACGATCGGTCGTTTTATTCAGTCAACCAGTCGTTTTTGAAATATGCATAAAACGATCGGTCGTTTTCTACAGTCGACCAGTCGTTTTTCAGACGACCTCACTGGAAGAATTTGGACCATAAACGATCTGTCGTTTCTGCCATTTTGATCGGTCGTTTTTCTTTGGCAGTTTCTCGGTTTTCTCGTTAAATTTCGAATGGTTGTAGCTTTTTCGTTTTAGCTCCGATTCTGGTTCCGCTTGGACCGTTGGCGTCGTATTTGATTGCTCTATCTTTTTAACGTTCTGAAATTTACACTTTCTACTTTTTAAAAAGACAATGATTATATCATCGAAATAGAGAAATCGTAAAATAATTAAAAACATAATCAAACTTATAATCAAAATCAATTATTGAACCTCATTGTTCAACAAGGAGAAATTATTTGTTTTTTTTGGAGGACTCCTCCAATCCACTTTATAGCCACACACTTAGTATATTTTATTATATAAGCCTGTGGGACCCATCAGGGACGAATGCAGATACGGGCATGGGGATTTCCATACCCCCAAATTTTCGCCAAATGTAATTACGAATATACCCTTAAAATTTATATTAATCCATAATATCTCTCTTTTTTGATACATATACTATACTTTTAATTAAATTTTATTTATTTGGTAAGATGGTTTTCTTTTCTATAAGGTTACAATAATACTCGTATTCTAAACAAGAATTTTCGTATAAGTTTACAACAATACTAGTATCATAAACAAAAAAATAAGAGAATACATCCATCTAGTCTCAAATGCATTTAAGATTTTTACAGAACAAATCAATTTGTTTATTGAAAATGAATGTGATGATGTACCACAGAACATACTTATAAATGAGATATAACTTAGCTGTACTTGAATCGTGAACTGAACTGCTTATAATTAACGTTTATTCATTTGATAATATGACTTAAAGGCATTAAATGTTTTTCCTACATAAATTACTCTGTTTATTCTAGAATTTGATAATATTTTATAGTTTGTTTTGTTTTTTTACTTTCGATTATATCGTGACGGTTTTTATTGTACTCTTATAACATTCCATGTTCGTTCTGTCTATTTTGTTTGTAAGCAAATCGACTAAACTAGACAAACTAACAAAAAACGTCGAATGAATTATTAATTGTTTTGTTTTTTGGAAAAACTAGCTATGTAAACGAATTGCATTAGTTTTGTTTTCAATTTAAATCAAACCAAATCGATTCTTCTAATTTATATATAAATATTATATACATATATATATATCAATATATATATATATATATATATATTGATTTTAAAAAGCCCATGCAAACTTACTTATTCAAATATTATAAGACATTATTCTAACTTCACATGAATTTATAAATTTTTCAACACTAGACACCGTTATTATTATAAAAAATTATGTCTCCGAATTTAAAATACTATATCCGTCACTAAAACCTACGGTGTGACTATAAAACGGTGTGACTATAAAGTGGGTTGAATGATTCTGACCAAATAATTTCTTTTTTCAACACATAACTCATAGGAAACTAGTAAAGATCCGTCCGATGAGAGTTGACAATAATTAAATTTAATCGTCCAACTATAATAAATTGACACTGTAGTTTAATTTTAATCGTCGAACTATAGGGACTCCAATGATTCTACAATAACAGTGATTGGAGCACTCTCAAATCACACAATTAATTTTAATCGTCTAACTATAGTTGACACTGTAGTTTATGAAGTACTGAATTCTTTATTCGCAAAATCTTTATTCGCATAAAAAAAACACACACCAGTCTGTTGTGAAATGATAACTCACAGACACCAAAACAACGCAATAAATCATACTCAAAAAGTCACAAAATCAGTACACGACCTCAACAGACACAAACCCTCCATCAATCGACGCTTTAATCGCGTCCAAGACCAGTTGTGTCTTTCTACTATACATTGGCCACTTCTTCTCGGGCGCATTGCCATTTTCCTTTATACCCTTTACCAAATCCGCAAAGTTCCTCACCAGACAAGACTCCTGAGGCAGATCATTAACTACCAAATTCTCACTCAAAACCGATGTCCAACTTGTCAACATACCATCAAACGCTGACTTGGTCCCAGCCAAGAAAGCCGCTTTTTTCTCCTCAACAGGGATAATAAAATCACTCAAGTGTAAAGACCCTTTCGTCCCTATAGCAGTAGCGTTATTCGTTAAATTGGCTAAAAATGAGCAGTGAAACGAGGCTACTTTACCATCTTCCCAGTGTAGAGAGGCTCCACATTCGAGAAGTACACCCGAGTCGTTGTAGACTGGGTTTGGCAGAGCGATGACCGTCTTGGGGAGAGAATAATTGGCGGCCCAAAGAGCAAAACATACGCAGTACCATCCAGCGTCACCGAGGGCGCCGAGTCTGTCAAGGTCAGGTTTTACTCGTATGTTGTTGTTTAGGAAGTATGGGTCGCCAGAAAATGTGAAGCAGTTTTGTACCTGTTGGAGAATATTACAAAAAAATTATAACATTGTCCTTGTTGCTAGCTTAAGCTTTTGATAGAATTAGTAACTTGGAGGTTGTTTGTTGTAGTTTCCAAACAATAAAGCTAGAATTCTGGATTTCGACAAAAAAAAACTAGGTTTGTCCAGCTTAAAGCTTTGAGATTTTGCAGGGGGGAAATCCAGAAAAACTCTGTTTTTTTAAGCTTTTTAACCAAGTGCAGTCCTTTATATGAAAAAAAAAAGGCAAAAAATGAGCATAAAAGCGGCTACCAAAGAAGGCCTTAAAAATGGCCCCACTCGTTACAAAATGTTTCTTTTGGGATGCATTCATTTGACCTTCTGAACTGCAACGTATCAGATTTGGTATATCATGATAGCTGTTTTTTTTTTTGACGTTTGCCTTAAAAAAAAATGCTGATTGAAAGCTCTCCTAGAACAGCTAGCAAATTTAAAATATAAATATAGTGTAGCACAGGACATATAGCTGAAACTCTCATTTCCAAATTACAATTATCAGTATATGATACTGTTAAACTGAAACACACAAGTGACGGAGAAGAAGATTCACAACAAGAAAGTTTGAAGAAGATTCACAACACGAAAGTTCAAACATAAATTTAAAAATGGACCGTGTGTGTATCTTAGAAGCATAATCTGTTATAGAACATGAAGGTTCTGGATTTCAAACATAAGAACAAAACAGAAGATCACAATAATTCCACAACAACGACCAACTTTTCTTCGGTAATCTATTTCTTAAGGAAAATAAAAGCAACCAGCTTTGCCACATCAAATTTATACTGCAATCTAAACTATTTATAGAATATTCTGGACATGTTAAGTAGGCAAAAGTGCCGAAGATATTCCATATATCGCAAATTAGATGAAACAATGTAATGGAAGACAGAAAGGGGCAATTTACCAGATAGAGAAGCGGTTATATAGCAGTAGAGCCTGGTAAAATTGCTAACTTATATTATGCTTCCAGACACAACTAGTAGTTCGCAAAATCACATGCTATGTCCTTTATTCACACCATTACTTATTCTCCAACCAATAGACATGGTAAAAACAATATACATATCGTATTACATTATATTATTTCGCATTATACTGCTAATGCAGCTCAGTTACCAAAAGAAACTGGATTAATGTCTACACTAACAATCTTTCTACAGAATAATTATTCATACCAGCATTCATACCAAAAGTGCCCAATTAACAATCCACAACAATTGCCAAAGCATAGTTTTGTATACCAAAAGACATAGTATAACAAAAATGGCACTCAGTGAAAATCTAAACGAAATGCCTTGTCGAGGAACAGGATTAAAATGGAAAAGAACACAGAAGTTATATAGTTGCCAATTTTATATTTGCTCTTCTATTTTGACCATTCCTATGAATGTCAGCCTATTGGATAATAGAAATGAAGAAAGCAGATTCTAAAGTCAAAGCATCCAATCAGCAACTCATTTTTTAATCTCATGTCAACCCCACTTATGACTTTTAAGATTAACATAAGTGGAATACAACATGATTAGGAGGCAAAATGCTGTAGATTTTAGCTTAACACAATCATTATGCATGCAACTAATTTCTTTTATAAAGACGAGGGGTTTATCTCTTATCCTACACCTAACTATTTACTCCTAGCTCTGTCCTGATTTTACATTTTTTTTAATTCAAAATCAAAAGTCCCAAATGATTTGACCAAATTTAGAAAGTAGGCATGATAAAACTATTTAAACCGATACACAGACATGCACTCAAAAACATGATCATAAACTAAATACAGTCGCAGAAGCGGCAGAACCAAGGTTTGAATATGGAAGGAACTAAATTACATGTGTAGAAGTTTTTAACATATGGGGGATGGCAACTGGCTGTATAGGCAAGATTTTAATCAACACAAATTGTAAAGAACCAAACTCTATTCAGCTTTTAACAACGCCGAATAGCCTCTGCTTAGTTCCTCTCTTGACTAAACTTATAAATGATCTTATCTATCATACCAAAACTAGAGAAACGATAAGTTCAGAACTCACACTCATGACCACACCATCCATGTCAATCTGCCACAATGGCAGGTACCAAAACAAACTTACACCAAACAAATTGAAGTGTTGGTGAGTTTGCTTTAATTTCATTTCGACCACTATGAGTTGGCCATGAGTGTTGCAGTCTTGAGGTCATTATCCTAAAAATTAATGTTTCAAAACCTACGACCAATCAAATGAAGAGGTCAATTTAGGTCTGTTTTTCAAAATTTTCACAACTAGATTTAGGTAAAGCGATGAAAGGCCTGTTTCGTGAAGAAAGAGATCTCAAATTATAATAAAAGAACAAGACTTAAGAAAGCATTAGTTGCATTATTAAACTGGACAAAATGTGTTAATTATGTATATAAAGCCTCTATTTTCTCTTCTTGCTTTAGGCTCCCAAATAACTAAAAACGGTTCTGCTCCTAGCTCCGCCTTGATTTAACATTTTAAAATCAAACATGATCACGAACCAAACATATACAAACAATCTTAACTATTATAGCGCAACCCACATACCAATTTGAGTTCACCAAATCGAACAGGGTCAGAAACAAACTCCTTCATTTTCAGAGTCCTAGGATGATGAACCCACATAGTCCCATCCATCAACTGCACCCCGTTCTCCTCACACGCCTTCACGATTCCGTCAAACTCCTCCACGTCCACCGCCACAGGTTTCTCTAGCAACACGTGCTTCCCCTTATTAGCCGCCTCCACCGCCCACCTAAAGGGCAAGGGGCGAAGCCATGAATTATATACGAGGGCATTTACACAAAATGTTAAAGATGTAAAAAAAGATGAGGGGGTACTAAACAGCATGACTTGGAACTTCTTTTTTCGTAATTATGGGGGTGCTGAGAGCTAAAATCGATAATTTTTTTCAAGTTACATGATAAAAAATATGAGGGTGCTGGATTCCCTTAGCCTCCTACTAGTTCCTTCTGTAAAATACTATTTTCAACAAATTATACTCGGAATAAAAGGTAAATAATGTGAAATTTTAACGATTACGAGGATGTCGTGGCATGTGATGAGTCTTTTTAATTGGTAACAGATTTTCCGGTCAAAAATCAGATTAAACAATATATTTAAAAAATACAACGAAAATCCAGATTTTAAATTTCTCTATTTTATAACTTTTAAGCCTATAAATTTGTCTTTTTTTAAATCCAAACAATCTCCAAACAGCCAGTGATTTATTTACATCTAAAAATTCATCCGAAAAAATCTGCTACCAAACGGAACCTCAACAACGCCATGATTGTTACGCGACCGCCCACCTGGCATGCATGCAGCATGAAGGCGGGCAACGGGATGTAAACGGCATACACATCGGGGTCGTCAAGGAAGGAGCACGGGTAAATTATGCACTAAATTACTATATTCAACAAATTAAATTCAGAATAAATGGTAAAAATATGAAAAACTTATAGGAGTATCATGGACTAGGAGAAAGGGGGGATCGGCACGGGCTACATCCCCATATTTTTTTTAAAAAAACATCATCCGACAGTATAAATTTCGCACTTATAAAATCCGTCCCGGATCCTTCTATTCTGGCTCCGACACAGCCTGCGATGAGTATTTTAAGTAACGGAATATAAATAATGAAACGATTGTTACGAGATCGCACACCTGGCATGCAAGGAGGTGGGAAGAGGGATGTAAGCAACATCGACATTGGGGTCATCGAGGAGGGAGGAGTAATCTCCGTAAGCCTTAGTGGAGGAGGGAAAGTTGTTATCAGCAGCAAACTTCTCAGCGTTGGCGAGGGAGCGGCTAGCGACTGCATACAGATCGGCATTCGGGGAGAGGACGATTGCTCGGGAGACCTTTCGGGCTATGTCTGCACAGCCAAGAATTCCAAATCGGACGGGGTTATTGTCAGCGCAGCAATTAATTCTGAATCGGAATGGGGTATGGACCGCCATTAAATAAATATATATAAATAGATATCAATTTAGAGATAGAGATAGGGAGGATTGAGTGATAGGGATAATTGAGTGGGTGAGTGGTCCTATCCCATTTTGATTTATTTATAGATAGAGATTGATAAGATTGCGTATGTGGATCTGACGAAGGTGTAGGTGGATCTGACGAAGGGACAGGTTGCTAATGTGTGGCAATCCTATCCCCATTTTGATTTTATTAGTATCAGACCACTACGTTTCACCTTTAACTTATTCTCATTCACTATCAAGTTATTTGATTTTTTAATTTTGATCGGTCAATAACTTATATTAAAATTGTATGAATGAAATTTTTTAAAATTTAATCATATAATTCAAATATTAAATTATATGATTTAGTTTTAAAAATTTTCATTTCGACAATTTTGATACATGTTATAAGCCGATCAAAATTACATCTAATTTCGTACAGCACAATTAATTAGTAACGGAGGGAGTATAAAATAGTGACGTGTACTTTCAATAATCTTAAACCAAACCTATTTTATATAATTTCTTTAGGAATTAGCCAGATTTAATTAGAATAATAAAAAAAATTGGCCAACATTTTGAATTTTTTGTTCCAGTAAATTTTACGAGTAACAAATTTCCCTTTATGGTCGGTTTGGGAACAAGTTTTTTTTAGATGATTTTTGGATTTCGGGTTTCGAAAATCTGTGGGTGTTGGACAATCAGACTTTTAGGTTAAAAAATCTTTAAAAATCCATAATTTTAAAATATGGATTTTTAGTGAAATTTTAAAATCTGATTTTTGACCAAAAAATATGTTACCAAACGGACCCTAAGTCAGTTCTTGGATTTTGTTGAATAATTAACGCCTAGATTTTAATTCATAACAAGGTACTGGTACAATTGTATTATATAATGGAGTATTATTTATGTTTGTATGTTATTTATTAAATAAGAGTTTCTAAGAGGATGAATAATACACATTGATCCACTGGGCGGATCAACGCGATTACAGAGACTGGAGAGATTAACGGGCGGTGATGGAGGCGTTGAAAGAAATATAGAGATGAAAGGGAGAGAAGAACGCGGTCAAAAGAGATAGAGAAGATGGGAGAAATTACAGGACTGGTCTCTTTTTTTTTTTTATCTGTCCGTATTTAATTACAAAATTGATCCTTAGAATTTTTTTGGTTAAATTATTAAGGAATAAAAGCTATTTTTCTTTATTTTTAAGTTTGAGAAGTTTAAAAAATTGCAAGTTAACCCAATAACAGCTAGTTTTAATTATTAACAATATTAACAATTATTATGAACTTTTTCTACATTTATTTCTAACATTATTAACAATTTATCTCTCAATAAATTGTAATATTATTGATCGAAAGTTAATACTCCCTCCGTCTTTTTTGAAGTGTACTTCTTAAAAACTGGTATTTTTTAATGATGACAAGTTTAAAAAAGAAACTACCAATATTGCCCTTTGTAATAACAAAGAGTAATGGAGTATATTCATTATATAATCTTTTTTATTTTGAGATTATACAAAAGGTAAAAGAGTAAATTCGTTGGTTTTTAATTACCAAATTGACAGACGTTTGTTTTGAAATAACACAATAAGAAAAATTGGACACTTATTTAGACATGGAAATGGTATAAAAATAGTGTAGTGATTTTTTTAATTTTTTTAATTTTTAATTTTTCCACAAAATAAGGAAACAATTGGTCATACGGGTCTTCCTTCTCCTAGCCACGTACGTGTCATCACCTTAGCTACAAATAAAACAGAATAATCCTTCCAAATTCCACTAATAACTCATACTAGTAACATCGGCCCGAACGGATTGGTACGGATTTGTTTCAATCCTAATTCAATCCGTAAAATAAATGGCGGGGCGGATTTGGATGAATTGATGAAATTTAAATCTCAATCCAACCCAATCCAAACCGTTACAATTAAAACCCCAACTCAACCCAATTCAACCCGCAAAATAAATTGCGGGTTGAGTTTAGATTGATTCTTAAATTTTTATTTTGGTCCTTTATATTTCATAGTTTGCATAATCAACCCAAATTTTAAAATAAATTGAATATTTCAAACAGAAATATAAATTAAACTCAATCAAAGTACGTTTATAAATACACACAATGTATATATATATATATATATATATATATATATATATTGCGGGTTGAAACGGACTAGGACGGATTAACCCGCGGTTTGTGAACCTCAACCCTAACCCAACCCGCAAAATATATAGCGGATTGGGTCGGGACGGATTGATTTTTTTTGGACATTCAACCCACCCCAATCCATGTGGATTGGGTTACATCACGAATTTACGGATTTTTTTGTCACCCTGTATCCACTAATAGCTCATATAACCCGTCTGTTTCAACAACGGATATGTGGAGCTAAAATTTAAGCTCATAGTTACACTAACAAATAGTAGTATCCATATATTTATATGGGCCGTCAAGCCCATACGATAGGTGTAAATAAAATAAAAAATAAAATATCTGGCGTAATAAAAATTGGAGAAGGTCTGTAATGAAAAAAATGAGAGAAGGTGTTTTCAAAATAAGGGAGTTTTGATTTATAAAGAGTAGTTTCTTTTTACAGTTAACATGAGCAGTTTTTTTATTCAATTATATGATTTCCACCCGTGTGTTTTCTTTCCTTTTATTTTGTAAATATTGTTTTTTGTAGTGTTGTTTTATAAATATTTGTTTTAAAGCTTCCATATTGTAAAACTTTCGTGATACAATAAACCTACAACTGGTGTCCCATCTTAAGTGCTACAAATCAAACTAACTAAAAAAGCAGCAAAAACCTTTTATTTATCCACGTTAACCTTTTTTAACACATAACTCATAGGAAACTAGTAAAGATCCGTCCGATGAGAATTGACAATAATTAAATTTAATCATCTAACTATAATAAATTGACACTGTAGTTTATAAAGTAGTGAATTATTATTATTTTTATTTTATTTGAAACAAAAGTACTGAATTATTTATTCACATAAAAAAACACATACCAGTCTGATGCGACATGATGAGAACTTACAAACACCAATACAACGCAACAAATCATACTCAAAAAGTCACAAAATCAGTACACCACCTCAACAGACACAAACCCTCCATCAATCGATGCTTTAACGGCGTCCAAGACCAGTTGTGTCTTTCTACTATACATTGGCCACTTCTTCTCGGGCGCATTGCCATTTACCTTTATACCCTTTACCAAATCCGCAAATTCCCTCACCATACAAGACTCTTGAGGCAGCTCATTAACTACCAAATTCTCACTCAAAACCGATGTCCATCCTGTCAATAAATCATCAAACCCTGACGTCCCAGCCAAGAAAGTCGCTTTTTTCTCCTCAATAGGGATAATATAATCACTCAAGTGTAAAGACCCTTTCGTCCCTATAGCAGTAGCGTTCGTCGTTAGATTGGCTAAAAATGAGCAGTGAAACGAGGCTACTTTACCATCTTCCCAGTGTAGAGAGGCTCCACATTCGAGAAGTACACCCGAGTCGTTGTAGACTGGGTTTCGCAGAGCGGTGACTGTCTTGGGGAGAGAATAATTGGCGGCCCATAGAGCGAAACATACGCAGTACCATCCAGCGTCACCGAGGGCGCCGAGTCTGTCAAGGTCAGGTTTTACTCGTATGTTGTTGTTTAGGAAGTGTGGGCCGCCAGCAAATGTGAAGCAGGTTTGTATCTGTTGGCGAATATTCCAAAAAAATTATAACATTGTCCTTGTTGCTAGCTTAAGCTTTTGATAGAATTAGTAACTTGGAGGTTGTCTGTTGTAGTTTCCAAACAATAAAGCTAGAATTCTGGATTTCGACAAAAAAAAAAAAAAAAACTTGGTTTGTCCAGCTTAAAGCTTTTAGATTTTGCAGGGGGGAAATCCAGAAAAACTCTGTTTTTTTAAGCTTTTTAACCAAGTGCAGTCCTTTTTATGAAAAAAAAAAAGGCAAAAAATGAGCATAAAAGCGGCTACCAAAGAAGGCCTTAAAAATGGCCCCACTCATTACAAATGTTTCTTTTGGGATGTATTCATTTGACCTTCTGAACTGCAACGTATCAGATTTGGTATCATTATAATAGCTGATTTTTTTGCCTTTGCCTTAAAAAAGTGCTGGTTAAAAGCTCTCCTAGAACAGCTAGCAAATTTAAAATATAAATATAGGGTAGCACAGGACATATAGCTGAAACTCTCATTTCCAAATTACAATTATCAGTAGATGATTATGTTAAACTGAAGCACACAAGTGACAGAGAAGAAGATTCACAACAAGAAAGTTTGAAGAAGATTCACAACACGAAAGTTTGAACATATATTTATAAATGGACCAAGTGTGATAAGTATCTTAGAAGCATAATCAGTTATAGAACATGATTTAAAGTTCTGAATTTCAAGCATAAGAACAAAACAGAAGATCACAATAATTCCACAACAACGACCAACTTTTCTTCAGTAATCTATTTCTTAAGGAAAATAAAAGCAACCAGCTTTGCCACATCAAATTTATACTGCAATCTAAACTATTTATAGAATATTCTGGACATGTTAAGTAGGCAAAAGTGCCGAAGATATTCCATATATCGCAAATTAGACGAAACAATGTAATGGAAGACAGAAAGGGGAAATTTAGCAGATATAGAAGTCGTTATACAGCAGTAGAGCCTGGTAAAATTGCTAACTTATATTATGCTTCCAGACACAACTAGTAGTTCGCAAAATCACATGCTATGTCCTTTATTCACACCATTACTTATTCTCCAACCAATAGACATGGTAAAAACAATATACATATCGTATTACATTATATTATTTCGCATTATACTGTTAATGCAGCTCAGTTACCAAAAGAAACTGGATTAGTGTCTACACTAACAATCTTTCTACAGAATAAGCATTCATACCAGAACTACCCAAAAGTGCCCAATTAACAATCCACAACAATTGCCAAAGCATAGTTTTGTATACCAAAAGACGGGTTATATAAATATATTTATATAAACATATACACACAATCTTAACTATTATAGCGCAACCCACATACCGATTTGAGTTCACCAAATCGAACAGGGTCAGAAACAAACTCCATCATTCTCACAGTCCTAGGATGATGAACCCACATAGTCCCATCCATCAACTGCACCCCGTTCTCCTCACACGCCTTCACAATTTCGTCAAACTCCCCCACGTCCACCGCCACTGGTTTCTCTAGCAACACGTGCTTCCCCTTCTTAGCCGCCTCCACCGCCCACCTACAGGGCCGAAGCCATGAATTATATATGAGGGCATTTACACAAAATGTTAAAGATGTAAAAAAAATAATGAGGGGGTACTAAACAGCATGACTTGAACTACTTTTTTCGTAATTATGGGTGTGCTGAGAGCTAAAATCGATAATTTTTTTCAAGTTACATGGCAAAAAATATGAGGGTGCTGGATTCCCTTAGCCTCCTACTAGTTCCTCCTGTACTAAAATACTATTTTCAACAAATTATACTCAGAATAAAAGGTAAATAATATGAAAATTTAATGATTACGAGGATGCATGGCATGTGATGAGTCTTTTTAATAAGGAGTATTAACAGTAATATAATATTAGGCTCCGTTTGTAACAGATTTTCCGATTTTCCGGTCAAAAATCAGATTAAACAATATATTTAAAAATCCAACGAAAATCCAGATTTTAAATTTCTCTATTTTTCAGGTTTTCAGCCTATAAATTTGTTTTTTTTTAAAAGCCAAACAATCTCCAAACAGCCAGTGATTTATTTACATCTAAAAATTCATCCGAAAAAATCTGCTACCAAATGGAACTTCAATAACGCCATGATTGTTACGTGACCGCCCACCTAGCATGCATGCAGCATGAAGGTGGGTAACGGGATGTAAAGGGCGTCCACATCGGGGTCGTCAAGGAGAGAGCGTGGGTAAATTATGTACTAAATTACTATATTCAACAAATTATATTCAGAATAAATGGTAAAAATATGAAAAAGTTATAGGAGTGTCATGGACTAGGAGAAAGGGGGGATCGGCACGGGCTACATCCCCATATTTTTTTTAAAAAAACATCATCCGACGGTATAAATTTCGCACTTATAAAATCCGTCCCGGATCCTTCTACTCTGGCTCCGACACAGCCTACGATGAGTATTTTAAGTTACGGAATATAAATAATGAAACAATTGTTACGGGAGTGCACACCTGGCATGCAAGGAGGTGGGAAGAGGGATGTAAGCAACATCCACGTTGGGGTCATCGAGGAGGGAGGAGTAATCTCCGTATGCTTTTGTGGAGGAGGGAAAGTTGTTATCAGCTGCAAACTTCTCGGCTTTGGCCAGGGAGCGGCTTGCGATTGCATACAGGACGGCATTCGGAGTGAGGATGATTGCGCGGGAGACCTTTCGGACTATGTCCGCGCAGCCAATAATTCCGAATCGGATTAGGTTATTGTCAGCCATTATATGTAGATAAGATATCTATTTAGATAAGTTGAGTGAGAGGGTCTGAGTGGTGAGTGGTTAGTGGTGAGCGGCAATCCTATGCTATTTTGATTTATTTATAGAGTAAATGGGAAACTGATATTTTCTACAACTTTTGTTTTATTGGTTTTATTAATTATTATTTATTCCATTTCACTATTAGATGGACCACAAGGAATTATCCGTTGGTTGGATTTTAAGTGGGACCCCAGAACTTTCACGATGTATATTGTCGGTGTTAGAAATTTCATGCAAAACTCCAATACGGATAAGAAGGAATCCAAGTGAAAAAAAAGAAAAAAATATGGTATGATTGTCGATTTAATTTAATTTTCATATCATTCTATTATAATAAATCAATTCAAGTCAAATGAGTCTGTTCAATTTAGCCATTTTAAAAAAAAAATACATCTGCACATTTATACTAATTACAATAATACCATACTCACATAAAAATATAAAAACTAAAAACTAATAAAATTATTTATCACTTTTTAATAACCAAACATTCTTTTAAATCTTACACTATATATTTTTTTGTATTATCTATATATTTATATAATAAATATATATATTTTTTATATTTTATTGCATTACGCGTCACACACGTAACGTGTAATACATGAATACTTAGTTTTGAAATAATTGAAGTGATAGGGTATGAGGGACCAGCGGTGAGTGGTGAGCGGTGAGTGGTGAATTGTGAGTGGCAATCCTATTTTGATTTATTTATAGAGTAAATAGGAAATTGATATTTTTTAAAATTCTGGTTTTATTGCTATCATTAATTATTGTTGACTTATTGTCATTTACTACCAAATTATTTAAATTTTTATCAAATAGGTACATGTACTTTAAATAATCTTAAACCATACCCATTTTATCTAAACTCTCTAGGAATTAGCCATATTTAATTAGAATAATAAAAAAATTAGCCAACATTTTGAATTTTTTGTTACAGTAAATTTTATGAGTAGCAAATTTCCCTTTATGGTCCTTTTGGCAACAAATTATTTTAGATGATTTTTGGATTTCGGATTTTAAAAATCTGCGAGTGTTTGTACAATTAGATTTTTAGGCTAGAAAGCTACAAAAAATCCATAATTTTAAAATCTAGATTTCAAGCGGATTTTTAAAATCTGATTTTTGATCAAAAAATATGATACCAAACGGACCATAAGACAGTTCTTGGATTTTGTTGTATAATTAACGGGGAAAATTGCTAAAATGGTACCCGACCTATTAACTTTTAGCGATCTGATACCCAACCTAACACTTTTTATAATTCGGTACCAAACATATACGTTTCGCTCTAATTTTGTATCCAACCTAATTGTTGGCCCGCGTGCTAACCTTAGAGGGGGGGGTGAATAAGGTTTATGGCGATTTTCGCCTAATTAAAACCTAAGTGCAACTAACACCCCAACTTACGCAATTCTAAGCTTAAGCGTTAATAATCGTTAATAAATTCAAACGCAAGCAAGCAAGAATAAATATTTGCGGAAAATAAAAGTTTAAGGGAAGAAGATGACACCGTGATTTATAGAGGTTCGGCAAAACGCGCCTACGTCCTCTCCTCGGTACTACCGAGTATTTCACTAAAAATTCTTTTCCCGGATATTACAATCCTAATGAGCTAATCAACCGATTAAGCTCCCCCACACTTTATGAGTGTCCCGAATGAAAAGACCTAGAGCTTTTAAGCAACTCGCTTACAAAGCCTCTACCCGATCACTCGCTCACAAAAATGAGTTTATAAAATACTCGTTACAATTTTATCGAATATTGAAACTACACCCACAATCGATTGCTTCTAAAATAAGCTAATATGTGATTTCGATGATGTTTGATCTTTGTTGGAGCTTGTATCTCTTTATCTTCAATCTCTCTTTCCGAAGTATTTCACCAAAATGGTGATTTTGGGTTTTTGTATATGAGAGAGGTTGAAGGATTGATTGATTGTGTAATTGGTGACTTTGGAGAGATGATTGGGCTGGTTTAAATATCAGCAAAGTCTGTTTTTCTGGGTTATGACCGTTGAGCGTTTTAACAACTATTTTCCAGAATAAGCTGAAAAGCTGTTTTCGAAAACTGCAGAAAACGATCGGTCGTTTTCTACAGACGATCGGTCGTTTTCAGACAGACGATCGGTCGTTTTCTGAAAACGATCGGTCGTTTTTATACTGGACTCACTGGAAGAAATTGGATCAAAAACGATCGGTCGTTTTTGTCCAGTCGATCGGTCGACTGTAATCCTGGTCCCGTAAATCTTCGAATGCTCATAACTCCTTCGTTTTAGCTCCGATTTTGGTTCCGCTTGAACCTATGGCTTCGTTATCGAATGCTCTATCATTTAACGACCTGAAATATACGTTTTCTATTTTTGGACAAGACAAGCATTATATCATCGAAATCGTAAAATCATTAAACGCATAATCAAAGTAATAATCAAAATCATTATTGAACTCTATGTTCAACAATCTCCCCCATTTTGATTATGACAAACTAAAGATGATTTTACAAGATACAAGAAAAATATCTCCTCCATTTTAACAAAACGCATTACACCAAATTATATCATTTTTCTCCCCCTTTGGCATTATCAAAATGCAATCAATAAAAAAAATATGGGGTTATGTGAAGGGTTTTTAAAGAAAAACCAAAAGATGAAAAATGTAAATATGATGCATATACCCGACCCAACTAATCACATATATGTAGATATTATAGATTAGAGTATACCGCATATGTGATGTGGAGTCGAGTCCGCTCGCTAATGGCATTTGCATTGAGCGTTGCCGATTCCAAATAGGTGGTACCATTTGTTGGTATGCCTTCCACCTTTGTCGATTAATGGCACCTCATTCTTGACGGTGGAGTCGATCTTCTTGACTTCCACGGCTTTTGTCGGCGTTGCCAACCATTTGTTGATTTTCTCCTTTTGGATGGAGATACCTTTTGTCGGTTTTGCCAACCACTTGTCGATTTTCTCCTTTTGGATGGAGATACCTACAACACGAGATTTGTCTTTTTGTACCCAATTTCTTTTGGGTCCGACATTGTTAGTGGCTCGGGTCTTTACTACCCATTTCAAATCGCTTCTACTAACATGAAAGCGATTTGGGCATTTAGAAGAAATATGCTCACTTCTACTACAATGAATGCAATGCATAGATTTTTTCGAATATCGAGAACTATGCGACTTTTTGTAGGAAGTTTTAGAAGTATGATGAGCGGTTTTGGTTTGAAAACCTAAACCTCTTCTATTATTACAAGAGTTCGGCAAAACTCTTGAAGTACTCCCTTGTTTAAAAACAACCTTTTGTATAGGCGAAATAGGAGTTGTAGACAAGCTAGAAGATTTAACAAAGCGGGTTGTGCTTGAGTCAATAGAGTTGGAATCGAAACCCAAACCGCTTTTGTCATTAACATCTTTTTGACAACTCAAAATTTCGTCCAACACGGTTTTCCCTTTGGAAAACCTTGAGATTGTTAACTCGAGTTTCTTTACCGCAATGACAAGCTCATCGTTTTTATTTTTCAAAGAGTCATTTTCGGTTTTTAAAAACTCGTTTTTATCCTTTAAGTCTTCCTTTTCGTCATCTACATCATGAAGAGAAAATGACGAAGTCGGAATAGACTCATTTTCAATTTTATCTCTTTTTAAGGATCTTATTTCTTCATTGAGAGAAGAATTTATCCTTTTAAGAGAGTCGACCTTTTCGACAAGCTTAGGAAATTTTTTAGAATAAACATCGCACATATGAAGTAATTCATCATAAGAAAGATCATTTACCTCATCGGCTTCGCTTTCACTTTCGCTTGAAGAAGAGAGGTTTTGTTCATGGCTTTCTTCCATGGCCATATAGCAACCAAGATGCGCGACTTCATCTTGGTCGGAGCTATCGCTAGAGCTTGAAGCGGATATCTTCTTCTTTGCCTTGCTCTTGCGATTCTTTAGGCAATCTCTCGCCAAGTGTCCTTCCTTGCCACAAGTATAGCAAACAAAATCGTTAGAATAAATTAAATTATTTGACGATTTACCTTTATGTTTGCATTGGCCTTTAAGCTTTAGTATTTCCTTGACGATTCGAATGATTTCCATTGAATTTTCGTCGTCCTCGGATAGCTCATTGCTTTCGTCACAAGTCGTTCCTTTGAAAGCTATCTCCCTCTTTTTCGAGATAGGCTTGTGACTATTGAGGGTGATCTCGTGTGTAATGAGTGAACCCGTCAAAGCATCAAGAGAGTAGGTGTTCATGTCGTGCGCCTCTTGAATTGCGGTGACCTTTGGTTCCCATTCTTTCGGTAAGCTCCGAATCACCTTTGAGACCATTTCCTTACAAGATAAATGCTTACCAAGAGATGTTAATCCATTAGTAATAGTAGTAAATCTAGCAAGCATATCGGAAATAGTTTCACCCTCGCTCATTTTAAAAAGCTCGTAGTCATGAACTAAAATTTGGAGTTTGCACTCCTTAACTTGATTAGTCCCTTCATGCATTACTACTAGCTTATCCCACATACCCTTAGCGGTTTTACAAGCGGAAATTTTGTTGTACTCGTTAGGAGAAACGGCACAAACAATAGCATACATCGCTTTGGCGTTCGTAGAGTAGGCTTCTAGTTGAGCGCTATCTAAGTCCTCTACGGGGATTGGGTTCTCGCTATTCTCGGATGTAGGTGCGGTATATCCTACCTTAATGGTCATCCAAAGTTTAACATTATAGCTTTGTAGGAACATACTCATCCTATCCTTCCAATATGAATAATTTACCCCATCAAAATATGGTGGAGTATTGGGTGATGAAGCTATAGCGGAAGTGAAATTAAGGAAGTTAGCCATCGGGATCTTAACTCTTAAATCGTTAGATACCTATATGCAAGAGCCTCGGCTCTGATACCAATTGTTGGCCCGCGTGCTAACCTTAGAGGGGGGGGGGGTGAATAAGGTTTATGGCGATTTTCGCCTAATTAAAACCTAAGTGCAACTAACACCCCAACTTACGCAATTCTAAGCTTAAGCGTTAATAATCGTTAATAAATTCAAATGCAAGCAAGCAAGAATAAATATTTGCGGAAAATAAAAGTTTAAGGGAAGAAGATGACACCGTGATTTATAGAGGTTCGGCAAAACGCGCCTACGTCCTCTCCTCGGTACTACCGAGTATTTCACTAAAAATTCTTTTCCCGGATATTACAATCCTAATGAGCTAATCAACCGATTAAGCTCCCCCACACTTTATGAGTGTCCCGAATGAAAAGACCTAGAGCTTTTAAGCAACTCGCTTACAAAGCCTCTACCCGATCACTCGCTCACAAAAATGAGTTTATAAAATACTCGTTACAATTTTATCGAATATTGAAACTACACCCACAATCGATTGCTTCTAAAATAAGCTAATATGTGGTTTCGATGATGTTTGATCTTTGTTGGAGCTTGTATCTCTTTATCTTCAATCTCTCTTTCCGAAGTATTTCACCAAAATGGTGATTTTGGGTTTTTGTATATGAGAGAGGTTGAAGGATTGATTGATTGTGTAATTGGTGACTTTGGAGAGATGATTGGGCTGGTTTAAATATCAGCAAAGTCTGTTTTTCTGGGTTATGACCGTTGAGCGTTTTAACAGCTATTTTCCAGAATAAGCTGAAAAGCTGTTTTCGAAAACTGCAGAAAACGATCGGTCGTTTTCTACAGACGATCGGTCGTTTTCAGACAGACGATCGGTCGTTTTCTGAAAACGATCGGTCGTTTTTATACTGGACTCACTGGAAGAAATTGGATCAAAAACGATCGGTCGTTTTTGTCCAGTCGATCGGTCGACTGTAATCCTGGTCCCGTAAATCTTCGAATGCTCATAACTCCTTCGTTTTAGCTCCGATTTTGGTTCCGCTTGAACCTATGGCTTCATTATCGAATGCTCTATCATTTAACGACCTGAAATATACGTTTTCTATTTTTGGACAAGACAAGCATTATATCATCGAAATCGTAAAATCATTAAACGCATAATCAAAGTAATAATCAAAATCATTATTGAACTCTATGTTCAACACTAACATTTTTTCTAATTTGGTACCCAAGCTATACGTATACAGTCCAATTAAGGGACTCAATCTGTTTTCGATCATCGGTTTTTAACGTGTTGGCCCGGATGCGGCTAAACCTTAGAGGGGGGTGAATAAGGTTTATGGCGATTTTCGCCTAATTAAAACTTAAGTGCAACTAACACCCCAACTTACGCAATTCTAAACTTAAGCGTTAATAATCGATAATAAATTCAAACGCAAGCAAGCAAGAATAAATATTTGCGGAAAATAAAAGTTTAAGGGAAGAAGATGACACCGTGATTTATAGAGGTTCGGCAAAACGCGCCTACGTCCTCTCCTCGGTACTACCGAGTATTTCACTAAAAAAAAAATTCCCGGATATTACAATCCTAATGAGCTAATCGACCGATTAACCTCCCCCTCACTTTATGAGTGTCCCGAAATGAAAGACCTAGAGCTTTTAAGCTTCACTTGCTTACAAAGCCTCTACCCGATCACTCGCTCACAAAAATGAGTTTATAAAATACTCGTTACAATTTTGTTACAAAAATGTAACTACACTCACTATTCTATTTGCTTCTAAATAAGCTAATTGGTGAGTCTTTGTTGTTGTTCGAGCTTGAATCGCTTTCTTATTAAATTCCTCTTTTTCGAATATTTTCACCAAAATGGTGATAATTTGGGTTTTGATTAAGAGAGGTTTTAGGATAATGGATTGTTTTTATTTAAGAAAGATTTTTGAGGTATATATGGTTACAAAGTCTGTTTTTCTGTGTTATGACCGTTGGAAGTGGTTGAGGCTATTTTTCAGAGGTTTTAAGCTGTTTTCCAGAAAAAGCTGAAAAGCTGTTTTCGAAATCTGTAGAAAACGATCGGTCGTTGTTTTCTACAGTCGATCGGTCGTTTTCAGAAAATGATCGGTCGTTTCTGAGAAACGATCGGTCGTTTTTTCGACCTGCTCACTAGAAGAATTTGGACCAAAAACGATCGGTCATTTTTGTTCAGTTTATCGGTCGTGTTCTTCTGGCAGTTCTCGGTTTTCTCGCTATTCTTCGAATGCCCATAACTCATTCGTTTTAGCTCCGATTCTGGTTCCGCTTGAACCTGTGGCTTCGTTTTTATGTGCTCTATCTTTCTAGCATTCTGAAATTTACATTTTCTTCTTTTGGAAAATACAAACATTATATCATCGAAATCGTAAAACCGTAAAATCATTAAAAACATAATTAAAGTTATAATCAAAATTAATCATTGAACTCTAAGTTCAACATAACGCATACTAAGTCTTCTTTACTATTGATTAAACTATGTGAAACATTCAATTGTTGTATTAAATAATTTAAAGTACTTGAGTTAATTAGGTTAAAATGATCGGATGTGGGCTGAGTCTCTTAATTTGAGCGAAAATGTATAGGTTATGTACCAAATTAGAAAGTGTGTTAAGTTAGATAGCAAATCACTAAAAGTTAATAGTTTGAGTATCATTTTAGCATTTTTCCCTAATTAACGCTTAAATTTTAATTAATTGAGTATTATTTATGCTTGTATATTGTTTATTAAATGACAGTTTCTAAGAGCATGGATAACAGACTTTGATCTGCAGGACGGATAAACGCGATAACAGAGAATGGATACGTAACACACTCAAAATTCTATAATTATTATTAGTCGTAAATATGTAAACATACAAGTATTCAAAAATAAAATAACATAAAATAAAATAAAAATGTTTTCACCTAGTTTATTATTGAATATGAATCATTAGTATCTTTATACATGTATTTAATTAAGTTACATTACGTAGTCATTCTACAAATATTTATATTTTTGGTGATATATTATTTTTAAAACTGACTTTTGAGTCTCAATAAATAGTATTTGGGGATTACAATATTCATAAAAGTGTTAGATATTTTCTTGGTCTTAAAATTGGATATATATAGTTTACTATATTTGGGTTCCTACGATATTAGATATGGGTATTTTAATATTTTAGCCCAAACAGTTATGGAGCAACATACAAGCGGGATTGATCTACTATTTTAGGTTCGATTTTCTCATAATAATTAGAGCACATGATTTAAATGAATAGTCTAGACTTATGTCTTATCTTTCCGGATATATGAAATTTGAATAATTTGGATTTACATGAGAATATTTGTGGCTGCTTTAGTGACACAATATCATAAAATCTCATAACAACAAACGTGTCACTTTGCATGTCAATTTTCAGCCAACTAGCTTGAGAATTAGGAAATATATAAGATATGAAACATGTAGATGAGTCCAAATATTATACCCCTATTCTCTACCTTTTTCTTGTCTCCTTACTTTTTTTCACTCAAATTTTAAATTTTAACAATTTTTTTCGCAAGTTTAAAATCTTTTATGTTATATTGTATTTAAATTTTTAAACATTTAGACATAATAATATTTTAGATAATTTTTCTAAGATTTAATGTTTAATTTACACTAATTTATACATTTATTCCATAATAAATTACGTGTGAATTTTTTTAGAAAAATAATTATTATAATGCATTGATATATGTGTTATACTAATTGTATTTTTTTTTGAGTTTTTTATAATAAATTTTTAATTAAAATAAATAAGAGTACAATAGTTGATAAAGCATGGGGCAGATATTTGTACTCCATCACATGTGCTAAACTGACAACAATACTTGCGAAAAAAGAAAATTACAACAATACTTTCCCCATTTTGTTTTTGACAACCATATCTTTTAGTTGGAATAAAAAATGGCAACAAGTTTTGGAATTGACATGATTGGCTATATTGTTTATTTGTTTTGGATTGGAAGCTGGAACTTGTTTTCAGAGACATAAACTATTGTTCGTGCTTAAGAACAGTTCGTTTTTCTTCTAAAGTATCTTAAATCAAGAAATTATTCTTTTTGATAGCATATTATCAAATGAAAGAGGAAAGTTCCCCGTGTTTTATTTTTGCTATCAAAAAATATGTTGTTTTTATGGATAAAATTAAATTTCACTAATGCAAATCATCAAGTCGTATTCCTTCTGCTATCTTATAAGTTTAGTTTTAAATTAAATCACACACGACATGGCTTGATGAAAGAGAAAGAGACAGTGACCATATGGTGCACGGTGGGGCTGTGTGCGATGGTATCACCCGGTTGCATGTTGGCGAAGTCACTACTGTCGAAGCTAAGCCGGATTTATCACATGAGAGAATGAGAGATGCAGAAAGAGAGATCGGAGTTTAGTATCGGTAATCATAAAGGAATATATATTGGCTGCTTCTTTATGCAGTGGCCGTTTTCTAATTCCAACAGTCCAGAAACCGGAATCATGGTTTCTAAAGCAAAGTTGTAACTTGGAAGTACGAGACTTGACTTGTTGACTTTCTAAAATTGTCCACCGTTACTCAAAGTAACAAAACTGCCCATATGATCTGCAAATGATACTGTCTGCATATACACACTATGAAGGTCGCATTGATTTTTCCGAGTTCAAAAATCAAAAGCATGATGAGTAGTGTTGTCGTCCGTTCTGCATAATGATTGTTGTTGCATCCTATATGTGAATCAAAGTTCTAGAAATTTTATTTACCTCATTTTTCCAGGTTCTTGTTTGATATTTTGATGGATTCCAACTACTTATATCCAACTTAACAATCTTACACAGTTGATGTACCTGTTGAGCCATGAATTTGGGCTGTTATCAGATCTCTGCTATTTAGTTGATTATTCCGTCCCTTTTTTAAATATAAATGTACTAGTTTTCATGAAACACAATAGATATTGCCCTGAGTTCTATCAACTTTACGGATATCATATGGGGAGATTCTAATTGGATCCAAACAATTTTTAAACCATGTCCGTAGAGTTTGATATAATAGTGGAATTTTTTTAAACGTCAACAAGTGAAGCCTCGTACTTCCTAGTGACGAGTATGCTTTAAAAACTACGACTTTGGTTTCTAGACTACGAAGCTTAGGCTGGAATTATAAAGCAGCGAATGCGTAAAGATGATGCCATATATATGTTGGAACGTTTACTCTCTGTATAACTACTCATTTACAAGAAGCCAAAAATCTTACCTAAAAACTTTAGTCTTTGATGCGGCGAATTAGGTGTATTATTAAATAAAAATTGATTATCTAGATTACAACAAAAAATGATTAATGTACTTAATCCGCCTCATCTAAGGTCTTTGGGTCTGAAAATTTGGTAATCAAAAACATTATTCTAAATAATACTAGCAACCAAGATAAATAAATAATTGTTCGTAAGCTATCCTTTTCTGGATCAATATAACGTAGTTGTTTCTTGTTACTTGTTACTACGATGTTCAAAATTCTAGAACTTAATTTATCTCACGTCAATTTGATGTGAAGCAGGATTTAAGGTTCTTTTGGTTAATCGACTTTTCTTTGTTCAAAATCTGCTGTTATTCTTTTACTTGAAAATTCAGTTTTTTTTTTTATAGAAAAAATCAGTTTTTATATGGTACTTTGATTCATGAAGTAGGGCTTGTCCAGGGCAGAGTTTTTTTGAGCTGTCATATCACTCAAATGAGGTTCCAAATTATTCAAACGAGGACCTGATTTAACCAATTTCAATTCATTCCACTCAATTTCATTACAAAATAAATAATTCTAACACCACTTTATTACATCTCATTACACTTCATTTATCTACAAAATAAATAAATTTACGCACTCTATCACACTATTAATTAATACATTCATCTGCTTTTTTTTCCACTCAAACTAAATACAAAATTAAAATATTTTATAATCATAATATTATATCAAGTTAACACTTTCAAGTAATTTATATTTTGCATTTTTTTATTTATTAATTTTGTTACTTTCGAGTAAATAATTAAATTGTCTATAAAAACCATACACGTCATTATTTTCTTCCGTGATTTCAAATAGTACGTCCGTGATTTTTTAAATTCGTGTTTGATTTGATTTCAAATAGTACGTCCCTGATTTCAACTCCATTACATTACAAAATAAATAACTCTAACACCAATTCATTCTACATCCGAGTAAATATTTTAAAATATTATATCAAGTTAACACTTTCAAGTAATTTATATTTTGCACTTTTTGATATGGTTTTTGGAAAATAATGACGTAATATTTTAACTTGATATAATATTTTAAAATATTTACTCGGAGATAGAATGAATTTGTGTTAGGGTTATTTATTTTGTAATGGAATGAAGTTGAAATCACGGACGTACTATTTGAAATCAAATTAAGCACGAATTTAAAAAATGACGTACTATTTGAAATCAGGGAAGAAAATAATGACGTGTATGGTTTTTGGAAACAATTTAAGTATTTACTCGGAAGTAACAAAATTAATAAATAAAAAAGTGCAAAATATAAATTACTTGAAAGTGTTAACTTGATATAATATTTTAAAATATTTACTCGGAGATGGAATGAATTGGTGTTAGGGTTATTTATTTTGTAATGGAATGGAGTTGAAATCACGGAAGTACTATTTGAAATCAAATCAAGTATGAATTTAAAAAATCACGGACGTACTATTTGAAATCACAGAAGAAAATAATGACGTGTATGGTTTTTGGAGACAATTTAATTATTTACTCGGAAGTAACAAAATTAATAAATAAAAAAATACAAAATATAAATTACTTGAAAGTGTTAACTTGATATAATATTATGATTATAAAATATTTTAATTTTGTATGTAGTTTGAGTGGAAAAAAAAAACAGAGAAATGTATTAATTAATAGTGTGATAAAGTGGGTAAATTTATTTATTTTGTAGATAAATGAAGTGTAATGAGATGTAATGAAGTGGTGTTACAGTTATTTATTTTGTAATGAAATTGAATGGAATGAATTGAAAAAATAAATAAAAATAAGATATGACGTGGACCTGATTTTTAACCAGGTTTTCGTATAAGTAATTTGGAGCCTCATTTGAGTGATATGACAGCTTAAAAAAAGACTCTGCCCTTGTTCAGCTTAAGCTTTTTTGTGTTTCTGAAATGCTTTTTTGTGTTTCTGAAATTTCTCTCTAACTGATATAGCTTGTCCTCGCTAAAAGAAACTGAAACCAGCACCTTGTGATTTATTATTTAGCTACCTGGGAACTCTACTTTGAAAACACAATAATACTGTGTGATTAACCACAAACTTTTGGAATCAACTTCAAAATACAATATACCCAAAAGCTAGTTTCACAAAATTGGGATATTTTTATTACTATAAAAAATTATCAGCTTACCATCATAGCGTCTGTTACCAAATTAGTGGTAAAATGAGTATCTCTAAATTTAGCAACAGTTTAGGAACAATTTTTGTTTCTAAACTGTTATTAAAATTTAGCGACACTCACTTTTACCAACAGTTTTCAAAAAGTAAATTGTTGTTATCTTAACTTTTTCTTGTAACTTTTTCTTGTATTCGGGTAATCATAGATTTTTTTGAAAAAATACATTTACTACCCTCAAACTATAGTGCGGTTAACGATTTGGATACCCACCTTTCAAATTTTTCAATTTAGGTACTACACTATAATAAATTTTCAATTTAGGTACCACCGTCTTAATAAATCACGAAATCATGTCACGTGACATTTGACAAACATTAATTTGATAGACTAATTTGACAATTTTGCACAAAAATATATCATACTAGAAATTTTTTTACCACAATTTCACACATAAAAAAATTTAGCATATAATCCAAATTTTTGTTATGTGTGAAATTGGGGAAAACATTTTTATAGGATGACATGTTTTTATGTAAAATTGTCAAATTAGCCTCTCAAATTAATGTTTGTCAAATGTCACGTGACATGATTCCGTGATTTATTTAGACGGTGGTATCTAAATTGAAAAGTTATTATAGTGTGGTATCTAAATTGAAAAATTTGAAAGGTGATAACCAAATGTTAAAAATTTGGTATGGTAAACCTATAAAATTATTTGAAACTACAGTATCTAGCAATCTAGCATATGTAACTTCCGTTTCAGAATTCTAAGTCTATCTAGAAAGAGCAATAAATACAATATCCTACTTTAGAACTTGTAACTGACTAACGAAATTATTATTGCTTAAAGGTCAATCAAATTCCCTTTCAACCTACAAAATTTAAAGCCCAATTAAATACTTAAAACTGCAGAACATATAAGCACAAACAATACATATATTCACCAGTCACCCTTGATCATATATTCATATTGCTCCTATCAAACATTCTACTTGCAAAAACAAAAATGGCTGAAACTCCGATCCGCTTCGCAATCTTAGGATGTGCCAACATCGCGCGCAAAATGTGTCGTGCCATTTCTCTTTCTTCCAACTCCCTCATCCACGTCATTGGTAGCCGTTCTCTTAAAAAGGCTTTAAAATTCGGAAAAGAAAATAACTTTTCACCATTCGTTAAAATCTATGGTAGCTATGAGGAAGTTCTAAATGACCCTAATGTTGACGTTGTCTACATACCTTTACCCACCTCATTACACCTTCAATGGGCCGTATTAGCGGCTAAGAAGAAAAAGCACGTGTTGTTGGAGAAACCTGCGGCTTTGAACTTGGTTGAATTGGATAAGATACTCGAGACGTGTGAATCCAATGGTGTGCAGTTCATGGATGCTACCATGTGGATGCATCATCCTCGCACGCTGGAGATGAGAGCGCTTTTGTCGGATGATAAACGGTTTGGACAGCTTAAAATGGTATATATTTAATTTTTGGTAATATCATCTTGAGTTTACAAAAAACGTTATCTTTTTCATTTTCCAGGACCTACATTTTTAAGGCTGTAGGCATGTAGCACAGATTAAGGCTTGACTAGTTAGTTGTACATTTTAAATTGTTTTCCTTTCACTTTCTTTAAGTTGTGTTTACTTCCCTGGATATTGATAAATTAAATTTTTATTTTTTTTGACTTTAAAGCTCGAACTTATAGGCAGAATGAACCCAAAGTACAAATCCAACCTACAATTTTACTTGTTGGCTTAAAATCTGCAATCAAACTCAACCTATAAACTGGCTTTTCGTAAAGACCATTGTTTCTATTATTGTACACCCTTGAAACTAGTACCTCATCGGAAATGGAAAATTACGTTACTTACGTAACTGTTATGGATGCCTTGAAGAATAGTTTTTGTCTACTTGAGATTACTTTATCTAGCTCTTATATGTAGTAACAGAATACATCAATGGAGCATTTAGATGATGTGCTTTGGATACTTTCACACGTCTTTTCGTACCCTATTGTTAAAGTTTTTAGAAATTGATCGTACTTATATGTGGTGAGAAAAGTTTATTTTCATTCAGCCGGAAATTTTGAGTTTCTTCAGGCCAGAGAACAAGCTCTTAAAAAAAAACTCTGGATTATCATATAATTGAAAAGTTTTCTTCTCCAATATTAATTCAAAAAAGATTTTGACTAATGAAGGTCTTTTTCTTCGTTAGATTCACACCTCGTTCACTTACGAAGCGGACCGTGATTTCCTTGAAAACAACATCCGTGTGAAGCCAGACTTAGACAGTTTGGGGGCCCTCGGCGATGTCGGCTGGTATTGTATCTTTTCTAGTTTCTTTCAAGTATAATGAGTATCTTTGAAGACTATGTTTTTGGAATTTCGTTTGTTGTAGATACAATTTAATAATCTCATTTTTTGTGCTTGACTAACATTTGGTAAATTGATTTATAGGTACTGCATCCAGGCGATTCTCTGGGCGACAAACTACCAACTTCCCAAAAGCGTATCCGCCTGGCACAAACCCGAGCTAAACAGCTCAGGTATAATTCTCTCCTGCGGATCAACACTTTATTGGGACGACGGAAAAATAGCAACTTTTTACTGCTCATTCTTAACCAACTTGACAATGGACTTGACTGTTCTTGGGACAAAGGGTACCCTACACATACATGACTTTGCTGTGCCTTTCAAAGAGGATAGTGCATCTTATTTTGTTGGGTCACAGTGCAAAATGGCTTTGATGAGTGAATGTAATGTGGTTAGTGAGGTTCCTCAAGAGGCCTTGATGATTAAAGAGTTTTCTAACTTGGTTAAGGGTATAAAGGTAAATGGTGTTGAGCCTGAGAAAAAGTGGGGTGGGATTAGTAGGAAGATTCAACAAGTTATGGATGCAAGTAAGGCTTCTATTGATGGAGGTTTTCAGCTTGTAGAGATTACAAATTGAGTTAAAATTAATTTTCTGTATTTTCTTGATGTTCATGGAAATTGAGATGATGGTTGGAACGATAACTTTTGTCTTTTACTCAAACCAGAATTTTAATTGGATGTATTGCATAGTTGCACATCGACGAGCAAACAGGCAAAACATTCATAAACTTTCAAATGAATGAATTTGACAAATTATGAAACCAAACCTGTATAATTCTTCAACCGTAAACCAAAAATATATTATAAAATGAGTTTGTTTGAGGAATTCACTCAATATACAGGTTTGTCTGCTGTTGTTATTGTCCGTGTTGAATCATTTTGTCGACAGTAAACTTGTTGGCTTTGGAAATTCTTATAGGAAAATCTATGTACAACTTTTTGAATCAAGAAATGTAGAAAAGTAGTACTCCTCTATATCATATGCGTGACAAGACTTATTAATTATGAGCTGAAAAGTATTTGTGAACAAACTATTTTTGACTTTTGAATGTGTCGAAGTTGCATTACAGCATTAGCATGGTGCGTTCAAATCACTTGAAACTCGTCTTCGTATATCTATAAGTATGCTTTTAGTTTAAAATCAATCAGAATTTTTAGCCGATCGTACCTTACCTATCATATCAAGCTGGGATGTCTGCCAGTAAGTAAATTTATGGTATGGCTGAAAATGAAGATTCTTTGATTTGCCTTAACAAAAGCTAATCATGTTTGTCTTACCCACTAACAAAATTATATTGGTTTCAATTCAATAATAGAGTGAATCTCATCTACAGAAGCCACCACATCTCTTAAAACCGAAATTCAACTAGCTTTTTACAGTTTTTTGTTTTCCTTCAAAAGAAAACCAGATTGATGAAGGTTTGCATATATGATTGTTCTAAAGGTAACAGGTTGATGTGCCGTCAAAAGACTTTTTCATGTATGTTCAAGATTCTTGGTTCCATTCTGGGAAAGCGGGTTAAAAAGCCGTTCATAAACCAGAACTTTGGTATTCTAGTACTATAACATAAACAGATTAGCAAATTCAGCAAGCTATGTTCTGGAACGTCGAATTCTTATATCCACACACTAAATAAGTTTTAACGAAGGTTGGATCAACAACTAGACAACTTAGCTAGCACTACACACCTTCATAGTTTTACAAAAACACCTATAAAGAAAACATTGGTTATCGAGAAACTCTGTTCAAGATAGTAAATGTGTTTTTTGTAGAAACTCGTATCGGAAACGAAAACCATATTATTTTGAAAATTTGGTGGAATCGTTTCTGAACTTCTATAAACATTTTAAAATCTTAAATAACGTTTTTTTCAATAATCCTAATAATTTGAAAGATAAACTTCACTAAAACTTTGTTATAAAGCAGAAAATAATGGAATAAGCATGTTTAAATCATCATAATCACAATCAAATATAATAAACTGAGTATTTCTTCATAAAATTATAATTCTGGAATTCATAAAATTATAATTCTGTCTCTCAAGTACCCGGGGTATATGGTGATAATTTAATTAATAACAGGACCAAAGTGAACATTTTCTGTAACTTACACCTCCCTCTTTCCATTTCCTTATTCTAATCTCTCTCTCTCTCTCTCTCTCTCATCATATACACTGATACAACTATATTATATATTGGAGTACATACATACATACATAATAATACACATAGATAGATAGAGATAGATAGATAAATTGATCTGAGGGTGAGGGTGGGGTAAAATAATAATAAAAAAAAAGGATAGATGATGATGATGGAGGAGGATCTAGCGATCGAAGCAAAAGAAGCGGCGGTGAGAGAGGTTGCAAAGTTATTACCGTTACCCGACCTTCTCCATTCCATATCCTCCATTAAATCCGACTATATCACCCGCCAACAGGTCCACATATATTCATACATATTTACTCTTTTCCTTTTCCTGCATTTCTTATCTTTACACGACCGATCTTATTTTTATTACTCCCTCCGTTCCTAATTAATTGTCCACTACGACAATTTTGATACAAGTTATTGGCCGGTCAAAATTACACGTTATTTCGTAGAAGACAATTAATCGGGAACGGAGGGAGTACTATTAGGCTAATTATAGGGTTTTTACACTATTAGTACCTAAATTTATATTTCTTACCAATTTACTACACATAGGTTAGGTACTAAATTAATAGACTTTATATTTCTGTACAGAATTAGTACTTAAGTTTACATTTCTTAGTAATTTAGTAAGGGTACTAAATTACTTTTTTTGTTTGTTTAGGAAAATGAAAAGTTATTATTCACACAAGTAAGTAAAGTTTGTAGGTTTTATTTCTCTACATAATTAGTACCTAACTTTACATTTCGTGCCAATTTAGTACACTTTAGGAAAATGAAATGTTATTTGAACAAATATGTTAGTTTCCAGATTTTATTTCTGTACACAATTAGTACCTAACTTTACGTATCTTAGCAGTTTAACACACTTGAAAATGATAGCTAAAACCCATGAAAACAAAATATTTTACAATTAGGCTTATGAGATATATATATTTTAATATTATACAATTAAAACTATAAGGATTGAACTATGTGTTTTTACTTTGACTTAATTAACTTTTTAGGTTAGCTATTAATGAGTGTACAATATATTCGAGTAATGTGGAAGCACCTCATAGACTGCATGGTTCGTTTCAGCTATTAGTTATAACTCTTGAAATTATGGATTAGATCATACTTCATATTTGTACCTATTTGTCTATTTAATCCTATAGACTACGAATCTAGTGAATGATTCTGTGTTTGTTACTTATTTTGCACGCTTGTTTGTAGCTACCTATTGCTCTTTCGAGAATTTCAGCAAGGATATAGTCGTGATCCTGCTATCACGCGTTTATTAATTTATTATAATATTCGAGTTGTATTTGCACATGGTTTTTAGCTAATTCTTCTGCAGCTACAAGTGTAACATGTGGAAAAAGATTGTGTGCCTTTTTATTTTTATTTGCTTTAACTGGCTGCTGAATATTGGGGTCTTCTTTAATTCAGGCTAATGATGCTCAACTCAGTACAATGGTTGCGGAGCAGGTATTCTGGTCTTTACTCTGTTATCTCCGTTATGCAGTTTTCACTTTTGGTTTATTTTTGGTCTTTGGTGTTCTTTATCTGGAAAAAAAAACTAAAACTATTTAGATCTATGGTTGTACTGTTTTGGTTTCTTTTGGGCTATGTTTATAAGTACATATTATATCGGTTGCAGGTTGAACAGGCACAAGCTGGGCTTGAATCACTTTCCTTGTCTCAAAAGACAATTGCCTATCTTCGTGGGAACTTTGTTTCCATTGAAAAGTACGTTTTTGTAAAATACCTTTATGATTGTAGTTATTCAACTCTGTCATGCTTGTTTGTCGCATGCAATATGCTTTCCTTTTTGCACGATGCTCATCCCATTGCTTAACATGTGGACCAGACTGTGTCAAGAATGCCAGACGTTAATTGAGAATCATGATCAGATAAAGTTACTGAGCAATGCAAGAAATAACTTGAACACGACTCTGAAGGTATTGTCAAATTTACTATGTTGTACAGGCTATCTTGGATATTTATCTATTTTTCATATATTTTATACCTCGCATATGTTGTAGTGTTACTAAAATATAAAATGCATTACCAATTGATAGACAGCCTTCATCTTCTTTTAATTTTGTTTTCATAAGCATTATATACTCATAGACTTGTCTGTGCCTTTCGTCTCATATAATTATACTGCATAATTAGGTACTTTCGATTGTGGTATGATTGTTATATAGTAACCATGTTTCTGGTTAGGGGTTGTTTGATGATCAGAAGCATATCCATACCAGTGTCATATCTTGAGCATTATTTTTGTAGTATTAGATATAAACCTTTATACAGAAAATGGTCTATTGCTCTACAGAGACCCAATAAGTCCTTAGGTATTGTAGGTCGCAATGTTTGTCTTACACCTAGTTGACATGTACGTAGTTGCAGTTGAGTGTAATAGCTATGAACTAGTCTTGAACATTAAACATTGGAGTTATGCATGGGCGTTTATTTTGTTTTTAGAATTTCCTCCAGCAACTTAAACACTTCTTTAGGGTTGTTATATTCATCTTCCTTGGTACAATAGGGAGCTGACAGAACAGCACATGTTTATTGTATTAATATCATTTCTATACTTTATGTGTAGTTGTACTTTCTATGTAGGATGTGGAAGGGATGATGTCTATTTCCGTTGAAGCTTCAGAGGCACGAGATTCTCTGAGTGATGATAAAGAATTGATTAATACTTATGAGGTAACACTACTCATTTGTGTTATTTCAGATCCAGAACGAATAAGTATTGTCGTTGTGAAATATTAGTTCAGTGCACCAAACTATCAACTTTTAACAATTAGTACGCCAACATATAAAATTTCACCTTTTAGAATCTACTGCACCTGTATCAAAGCTCACAATCTAGGTACCTACCTACACAAAATTGAATATTTAGTACACCAGCCTATTAGAATTTACGAGTGCACAAAAGTTTAAGTTTTAATATTGGTGTATTAGTTAATTGATTTTGTGTGGATTGGACCTTATTAAATCAGTATAACCGTGCAGTTGATACATAATAGTACATGTCTTGAGCTGAAACCATGACACGGTGTAATAATTGTTTCATTCTATGTAGGTTGCATGTAAATTTAAAATTTTGATGTAAGGTGTATTTATTGATAAAAGCTGATAGGTTTACACTGTACAAAAATGATATTTGTCCATTGTTGTTGTATCAAGTTTAAAATGGATTACCAAGTTCTTTTCTCTTAAGTAGTATTACTACTTTTAAGTATTTTGTTTTTATCTTGACATTTTATAGAGGTTGACAGCTCTTGATGGAAAGCGGAGATTTGCTTTAGCAGCCGCAGGTTCTCATAAAGAAGAGGTTGGAAGGCTAAGGTCAGAAGCTACTCTTTAAGTTAATCATCTTACTCCCATAGATGAATTATATAATTTTTAGCTGACTGGTTCCTTGTGGTTTTCAATATGCAATTTTGGCAGAGAATACTTTGAAGATGTAGATCGCACTTGGGAGACATTTGACAAGACATTGTGGGGTCACGTTTCCAACTTCTACAAACATTCTAAAGAAAGGTATATTGATCATTGTGAAATGTAAATTTGGTTCATTTTGTGAAGAATTCAATTCGTGAAATCATTTTTTTTTAAACATTGTGAAATCAAATTTATTTTAGACGTTTGCATCATCTATCTTTATATATTTGTGTATACTGTCGGTAAACAAGTACTATTAGTTGAAGCTTGTTGATGCTGCAGAGGCGTAAATTTCACTTTTGACTCATCATCATCTTCATACTGAGCCGTAAACCCAACAATTTGGGGATGGAATTATATGATAGATTTTAACTTGGGGTGTTAGATGTGGTCCTCTGGATCATTAATTAGAGATTATATGATCTTAAAAACTGCAAATTAACTTTGTTGAAGTGCTTTGCATGTCTAATAAATTTTTTCTCGAGTGTTGACTAATGAACTAAGATATTTTTATTTTCGATAAAACTTTTTCCAAATACTGGGATTTGTAGCATCCTGATCAGCATTGTGGTGACTGGTGAACACTTCTTTACCTTTTTAGTTGTGGATTGAGATAATCCGTTTGTGTGCTGAGATGGAATGTGTAGTAGGAAATATGTATGGTTTGTGAGAGAGTGAACTAGTTTTGTTGTTTAAAACTTCAAATAGGTAGTCAAACAATTGACTTTCTTATATTTTTCCTTTCTCTGACATAAATTTGCATCTATAATGCTTCTTCGGTTTTTACTCATTATGTTTTTTAAATATCTTGGTCTTGTTTACTCGTATCTCATTGTTTTTTTTTTGTTTACAGCCCACAGACATTGGTCCGTGCTTTGAGGTATGATTGCTTCATCAGCGGTGGTTTTTCATTTTTATTTAGTTATTGCTTGCCATTAGGAATACTGGTAGACACATAGGTGCAAAATGAGTAAAATCAATCATTTTCATACGTCCATGACCTTGTGTACTTTTTCAATATCTTAAATATCTTCAGCTTGATCTAAAGCACCCACAACAGCTTCCTTAAAGCACACATTCACTACAAGTTTCGAGGAATTCATCCAAAATCATTGTTTTTGTTATCACAACAGCTTCTGTGCAAGTTTCTTACTCTTGTGGTAGCAGAATTGGTTCCTCGAATTAAAGGAACCAATGTTGATCCCCTAAAGCTTCTTTTTCCTCTCCCCTATGCTTATATATTGTATATTATAATTGATTATACCAATATTTAATTTATATGTATTGATGAAAAAGATAAGAATACTGAAATGAAGATAGGAAAGTTAATAGGGCTGCTGATGTATTTTGTAAATATGAAGTGATTATTGAAAACTGAAATAATGGTGCTTTATCACAAGTTTAATGAACTTGATAGAAGAACTGTAATGGATAATTATTACTCACATCTAGGATATAGCTGCCAGCCTTATTCTAAATTACTAATATTTACTGATTTTGCTATAGGACTTTAAAGATGTTCCATTCCCTTATTTCTTCTGTAGGGTAGTTGAAATGCAAGAAGTACTTGATCAGCAACTTGCAGAGGAAGCTGCTGAGGCCGAGGGAGGCGGGGCAATGGCAACAGTTGCAAATCCCCGCAGAAATACTAAGTATTCACCTTTTTCTCCCACAAAGCTTGCCTTTCGATGTTTTTTTTGTCACCATATTTTTTTCTGATTTTTAAGCTACACTTATTATATCTAGAAAATATCACTTTTGTGTACAGCAACCTATAAGCTTCTTATAATTGTCAATTAGTACACGACCAATTAATATTTAGAATTTCAACACCTATCTGAATTCACAATTAGATGTGCTTCTAATAATTGTGAATTAGAACACGACTAATTAATATTTAGAATTTCAACACCTATCTGAATTAACAATTAGATGTACATGTACATAAAATCAAACAATAAGTACTATCAAAATTTAGTAGTGGTTAAAAGTTTAAATTCTAATGTCGGTGTACTAATTGTTCGATCTTGTTTAGGTTGATTCTTGGTACATCAGCAAAAGTTAACAGTTAATTTAAAGCATAACTAGATGTTGTTATGTTTGATTAAAATCGAATAGCTGGAGTACTAGTTGTTTCATTTTGTATACATTTATGTTAATATTGTGAATTTTAATAGTATGATGTAGTCACCAATTATATATAAAAAAATAGTATGATGTAGGAACTGTTAAAAGTTGATGGGTTGGTTTACAGAAGTGATGTTTCCCCTTTCATATGTTGAGTGCCTTGTATTCTGCTTAAATGTGACTGTATTCGTTATATGGTTTAATACTTTTTCTGGTTGCCAGAAAATCAACAACCACAATAGCATCTTCCAGAAATCTTGCACAACATAAAGGCAAGGGCCAGGGGAAAGGGTACAAGGATAAATGCTATGAACACATAGGAAAGACTGTTGAAGAACGTTTTAATAAACTTTTGTCAGAGGTAAACTTTTAGTAGTTATAAGTGAACAGAATTCAATTATCTTGTTTTTTTCTTATCGTTATTAATCATTTTATATGTTTCCGAAACATGGTATGTGCATCAGCTTGTGTTCGAGGACTTGAAAGCAGCTATAGAAGAAGCTCGATTGGTAGGTTATCAAATCATTGCATGTTTACTTTATTGTATGAATTGGTTATTTTTTCCTTTGAATTGCTGGATAGTATTTCTTAATATCTTTGAAGGACTTCGGATTTTATGAACACAAGGGAGAAATTTTAATGGGAAATTTTAATTTTAATGCCGAGGATCAGTTTTCTTAATAAGATGTTTTTTGTTACAAAGCAACCTTTTCATTCTAAAAACCCTATGGTGCCTTGATAGTTGTAGAGAAAGTTAAAAGTTCTATGGGAGTCAATATCTGAATTTAACTTTATATTGTTTACTAGTCAATTGTTAACTAGTCAATAGTTTGGTTTGATAGAGTAAAACATCAAACTGAGAGGCTTAAGTTGTTACCACATTTTCCTTGTTCTTATACTACTGCTGCTTGCACATTACTTTTAGAATTTTGAGTGTTGGCAAATTTCATTGTCATTTTCAAAGTTCTGATATACTGTTACCTTGTTTGTGACTTGTGAGGTTCTTCATGCTATGTTCATTTGTTATTGATAAATTGGCTACATATGTTTTCAATTAAAAAAAGTCTAGGAATAGAAGCATACTTCCGTAGTATTTCGGAAGTGTTTCTTGATGGCCTATTTTTATTTGTACCATATAGTCTATCAGCCTATGTGAAATCTACTTCATGCTGTACAGAATCTTTGTGGATAAGTTCTGCGTTCTCCTAATTTCCTTGCTTCTACCTTGTTTCTATGTTCTTTCATTATCTAATTATTGCTACAGTAGCAGTAATTATTTATTTCTTACTGTTAAACCCCATATACCTTACCATTAAAAGGCCTCGTAATGGTAAGGATGGGTAACTCTTTATAAACCACAGGCTCGATCGTTATCTAGTCGATGTGGGATAATATACTCTAACACTCCCCCTCGCTCGTGGCCCGACATTTCAAGGGTCCTACGAGCGGACATATTAAATGGGTGGAGGTGTGCCCAACATCGCTAGGTCCGCTCTGATACCATGTTAAACCCCATATACCTTACCATTAAAAGGCCTCGTAATGGTAAGGATGGGTAACTCTTTATAAACCACAGGCTTGATCGTTATCTTGTCGATGTGGGATAATATACTCTAACACTTACGCCTACCAAAAGCATATTGGACAGTAGCATAAAACTTGTTGGCATGATAACATTTCTAATTACTAGAGTTATGTGCACTTTTTTAGCTATTCAGTATGCGTTTATATTTATCCTGTGATGTAAGGTCCTGGTAAGTGATTTATTCTTTTAATTTATTAAATTTCAGATTGGAGAGGAGCTTGGAGACATATATGACTTTGTAGCTCCTTGTTTCCCACCCAGGTTTGTCATACTTTGACATATCTGTCGTTTGTTCAGTTTATGGCATAAAAGATTCACTTTCTGCTTTCACTAAAATCTACCTTTTGCTGTATTATATATTGTTCATTAGGTCTTATCCGAAGTTTTTGAAAAAAAAACCCTGTGACTGCATATCTGGCATTTCTTAAAAAAATTCCCCCTTGTTATGAATTAAGGTATATAAGGAAACGGATTATATTAGAGAACACGCCTTGTTTGAAGTTAGGGGAATAGGATATCAGGATATGTAAATTTGTCTTCTTTTTATCCAAAATAAAGAAAATGGCATTATTGTGTTTCCACAAGATGTCTTGAATGTTCTCCCTCACCCCTTCCCCCTTTCACCTTCTTTTTTTATCCATTTTACGTGCTTGCACAAGATAAAGAAAATGGCATTATTGTGTTTCCACAAGATGTCTTGAATGTTCTCCCTCACCCCTTCCCCCTCTCTCCTTTTTTTAATCAGTTTTCGGTGCTTGCAGATACGAGATTTTTCAGTTTCTGGTTAATCTCTATACGGAAAGGTTCACTCAGTGGCTGAGACTGTTAAGTGATCGGGCGAATGATTTAACAAATATTGAAATTTTGAAGGTACTGTTGAGTTTTACTATTCTTTATCTTAAACCTGACTAATTACGGGTTTCTTTGCAAGGGTCTCTTATCTGATAATTTTGATCATTGTAATAGCATGAACTTAACTTGCAGGTAGTTGAAATAGCATTTCCATGGACTCATCAAATAATAGCAGCACATACATTATACATATGTATATACACACACACACACACACACACACAAACACACACACAAACACACACAGATATTATATTTATACATGTATATAAAATCTTTGAATGGCTTTTTGTTGGACTCAGTTAGATTGTTTACCATCACTGTCTAAAGGAAGATCTGCATGACCTTTAGAGCGGACGACATTATGATTATGTATAGGGTGTAGTACAACAATGGTCCCAATACTAAAAAATCAAATTTGCATTGCAAACAGTACTCCTCAAATTTATATCTCGTTCCAGAGTTCTGATTAGAACACCATTGGTCCTTGTAGTTTTGGTAAGGTATACTAAGGGTCCCCACATGTTCATTATGTCACACAAGTGGTCCCCATGTATGACAATATTGGTTCCCATAGGAAGGGACCATCGGTGTAACTTACTGAAACTATGATGATCGATGGTGTTGCAGATGAAGTGTCAGGGACCAAATCAGAATTTCTCTTTCAGTTTGATCCTTATATCATATGTTATACCTCTAATAATCCCTTTGCTTTCTCTTATATGTTTACTTACTTTTTCCATCCTGTTAGCGGTACTTTCCCCATGTTCAATTATTTACTATAGCTGCCCTGGGTGTATTTCTTTCATAATGATGTTGGTCACTTGGATCACTCGTTTCTACTTGCACTCATCAGTATTGACTATATTTAGTATTTATTGTCTAATTAGGTTACTGGATGGGTGGTTGAATACCAAGAGAATTTAATTGCACTTGGTGTTGACGAGTCCTTAGCGCAAGTTTGTTCCGAAAGTGGTGCTATGGATCCCCTCATGAATGCCTATGTTGAGAGAATGCAAGCTACAACTCGGGTAATTATCTTCTATTATTGCTTGTTTCAGAGCATCGTATTAAGCCTCAAATGGTTGTATATTTTTATTTTTTTTGATAAGCAACAAATGGTTGTATCTTATTACTACAATGGTATAAGTTTTAGGTGGATGTTAAAAAGTAAATATTTTTAAGTACTTCTATAAGTCTTTTTGCTAAAAAATAAAAAAAGTATATGTTATATTGGGAGTACTGAAAAGGTTTATTAGTGTAAATTAAATAAAAAGTATACTTTTATGTTCTGAGAGTAGTGCTATGGATCTGCGTACGAATGTTGAATGAACGCGAGCTACAACAAGCGTAGGTGAAAAAGTATAATTTGGGGTACTTTTATAATTTTCGTTTGTCATTTGATTGCTTGTTTGAAGACATTGAAATCATATCTGGCCTCGCTTGGTTTTTCTTATTAGTACGAAAGTATATGTTTTTAGTGGAGGTGAAAAGGTATAATTTGGGGTATTTTTACAAGTGTGATTGGTAAAAAGCAACCTTCTATGACTTTCTATGCATCATAATACTAGTTTTGAGAAGTATGCTTCCTCCGTTTCTTAAAGTTAGTCAGTATTTGTTTTTCCACACTTCAGAAACTCTAATTAGTTCGACTACATCTGTGAATGTTACCGATACTTCAGTAAATTTCCCCTTTTGTAGATTCTTGATAAAATATGAAACTTTTAATAAGGGCATCATGTTAAGTTTATGCTCTCCTAGAAAAAGAAAATGGACCATTTTTTGGAGACCTTCAAAAAGGAGAAAATGGACTGTCTGTTAAGAACAGGGAGTAAATATTTGTAGATACGAATGTTTAAGTACTTACTTTTGGTAAATGGAACATTTAAGTTACTTTAAAGTAAAATTTAAACAAAAGTATGATTATTTTTTATTTATGTCTTTCCCTTTTCTCTCTTTCGCATTTTGCTTTGCAGAAATGGTACCTGAATATACTTGAGGCGGATAAGGTTCAGCCACCGAAGAAAACAGAAGACGGTAAGCTTTATACACCTGCAGCTGTCGATTTGTTTAGGATACTCGGTGAGCAAGTGCAAATTGTAAGGGAAAACAGCACCGATCTCATGCTATACAGAATCGCTTTGGCAATTATTCAGGCAAGTTTATTATTTTCTACTCTTAATCAGGTATTGTTGTCTGCTCTCCAATTATTTGTTCACATATAATACAGGTTTATTCCTAAAGGTAAAATATTATATTTGTTACACCGAATTGTCATATTTTAGTTATTATTACACCATATTATTACACAATTTATTCACCAATGTACCACTACAAGTACAACCTATCAGAATTCGCAATTTACACACCAATCTACACAAAATCAAACAATTCGTAGACCAACCGATGAAAGTTCATGAGTATTTAAAAGTTTAAATTTCAACTTTGGTGTTCTACTTTATGCAAATTGGGTATCGGTTCACCTATTTTATAGAATATTTAGTACATGACTGTTGCTTTCAAGTTGAACTTTTAGCAGTCGTGTACTAATTGTTTGATTTTGTACAGATCAGGGTCTTAAGTGTGAAAGTTTAACAGCCTTGGTGTAGTAATTGTTAAAAGCCTGTAGTTTGTATACAAAAGAGATACTTTCCCCTCCTAAATATCGGAACTTCGGAAAAATAATTATTAAGTGGACCAACTTCCCCTTGCAGTACCTTGCTCATTATCCTTGTAAGACATATTCGTTTCCATTTTTGTTCCTGGTTATATATTGCAAGCTTGTGTAAAACACCCACTATCAACTCTAAATATATATTGCAAGCTTGTGTAAAACACCCACTATCAACTCTAAATGTGATCAAGTGTTATGTCTAGTAGCTATTAGATAATAAAAGATGCTTCTTATTAGAAAAAAAGGTATTATTTTTTCAGGTAATGATTGATTTTCAAGCAGCCGAAAGGAAGAGACTTGAGGAACCTGCTTCTGAAATTGGTCTAGAACCTTTATGTGCAATGGTGTGTTAGTCTTTAAGTTACTTATACTTTTCCTTGTCAGTTTTTTTCTTCATTTTGAACCATAAGTGAATTCATTAATAAATCTGTATTATGAAGATAAATAACAATCTCCGCTGCTACGATCTTGCAATGGAGTTGAGTAGCAGCACCCTTGAGGCTCTTCCGCACAGCTATGCTGAACAGGTTGTTTATCTTAAATCGTCATTTTTAGCACATCAGTTGTGGTATATGATCCTTGTCTATAGTATATCAACTTAGCTATTCTAAGACCTAAGAATGTTCGGTTCTTTTGCGTTCTTCTGTACGATACAGCACATGGTTTTTGCTTCAGTTTTTTTTTCCTCCTTCCACAGATCAATTTTGAAGACACTTGCAAAGGCTTTCTAGAGGTTGCAAAGGTATGTTGATTGTAGCATGTTATATTAGTGTAAGGAAAGTTTTTTGTCTTTTATTGGGCTATATAAACTATAAAGCTCTTCTCTATTAACAGTTATAAACTTTAGTCTCTTGTATAGGCAATACATTGTCTCTTACAGTCTCTTCTCTTTCACCTTTCTTCGGATTGTCAAATCCCAACAGTAGAATCATTATAGCATCCATCTTTGGGTCATGGACACCATTTGCAGTCTTTTCCTTTACATTGTTGTCATTCGTCTGATTCGTATCTTATGTTTCGTTCTTAACAGGAGGCTTTGCACCAAACTGTTAGCGTTATCTTCGAAGATCCAGGAGTGCAGGAATTACTTGTCAAGATTTATCAGAAAGGTTAGCCACTTACTGTCTGTAGTTTCTTCCGGAAATGGTAAAAATAACCATATCAGAAAGATGATGTCCTTACTCTTTCGCGTTATCAGTTACATGAATTAACATTTGTTCAAATCTGCAATATGGATCTCCGTACTAAGAAACATTGCATAACTATTGTACTTCCACTATAAATTATGGTGAATTTTGTTTTTCATGCGTAATTTGTCCAAACTCACTTTTTTCTTTGAAATAACTGCAAAATTCAGTTTAGAATTATTGGTGTTAAAAATATATCTGCTTGGTGTAAACATCTCAGACTGTACGTACTGTTTTGTTTCTGATTGATATAGAAGATCAATACCTGCTTTCACAACTTAATTTTTTCTTGTATTTTGCAGATTGGTTTGAAGGACAGGTCACAGAGTATCTAGTTGCAACATTTGGAGATTATTTTACAGACGTGAAAATGTGAGTTATACTGCATTATCTTTATATACCATACACATTTCTTATTTCAATCTGTTTAGAACATCAAAATTACTTATCATGGCTGCTTCCTCTTTTTGCAAAAAAAAAAGTTATTTAATTCCTTGTTTTTTGCATCTTCAGGTATATTGAAGAAAGATTTTTTAGGAGATTTGTTGAAGTTTGTCTTGAAGAAACTGTGGTCGTTTATGTCGATCATCTACTCATCCAGGTTTGATGAAAGAAACTTGCAATATTTTGGTACTTTTGGAACTATGAAGTCACCATCTACAGTTTAGTTTTTTTCTTCATGGTTTATGACTTAAAGCTACTTTTCTATTGCAGAAAAATTACATTAAGGAAGAAACTATTGAACGAATGAGGCTCGACGAAGAAGTTATTATGGACTTCTTCAGGGAGTATATAAGTGTTTCTGTAAGTTGCAGTTTTAGTAATTATTCCATTTTAATTTTTTTCTTATGTACAGAGTCAAGATTATTTTAAGTTCAATAGAGGAAGGGAATATAAATAGCAAGCCACAGTCTTAGTAATAATTATGATACTTACCTTTTTATATGCATATACTAGAGTCAAGAATGTTCATTATGCCACCACCAAAAGAGTTAGAAAAAGGGAAGGCAATGTATGATTCAGTTGTGTCTTGTTGTTGTTAGTTGCACCAGTTGTATATGTCTTTCCTTACATTTATTATTTCATGGTACAGAAAGTTGAAAATCGAGTGAGGATTCTGAGTGACTTGAGAGAGCTGGCTTCTGCTGAAAGTTTGGATACTTTCACACTTATTTACACAAATATCCTCGAATATCAACCTGACTGCCCAGTAAGTGAATTTATCCAGTTGAGAACGAGACTGTTACTTGATAACTATTATAAAGTTTTAGGTTTTTTGTTGCATCACTTATGTCTGAATTTCTTGCTGTTTCTTCATATTTATTGTTTATTGTTTGCTCAGAACCACTCTTTTATATTTTATTTGGTACTGCAGCATGAGGTTGTTGAGAAAATTGTCGCATTGCGAGAAGGCATACCACGGAAGGATGCGAAAGAGGTAGATGTTTTGCCAATTCATGGATTCTTCTTGACTGAAATGTGTATACCAATATAAATTCCGCTTAGCTGTGTTCCAAAATTATGCAGCTTCGTCTTCTTTTCAAATGGTTTAACAACGAAAATCCTATAGGTTGACGCGACAAATTCCACCAGGCCTGATTCTTTTTTATTCTGTAAACCTTGATGCTTTTCTTAAGTTTTATACTGGGACAACAAACCAGCTTTTGTAGGCTTAGGGTTAGTTTTTTTTTTGGATAACTAATTACCCTCACTTTGTATTAGAGGCGAGTCCCTAGTGGTGAGCCGGGTATACTAAGGCTCTAACCACTGGGGCAAACCATTTGCTCGGCTAGGGCTTTTAAGTAAATAGTTGAAAAAGGCTTGCTTCATCCAGCTTGAAGATTATTCAAGATTATTCAAGCCAAAACCCCTGAAAGTTCACCCTTTAAGCTGGTCAAACCAAATACACCACTGTTAAATGTTCTAGGAAATTATTTTATAATCTGCAACGAAAGAAATTTCGCTCCTTAAACATACTTATCTGTTTTGTTTAAGATTATTATTCACTGCCACGGATTATTTACAACTATGGACTAAGTTTTTTTGTGTCAAACAGGTGGTGCAAGAATGTAAAGAGATCTTTGAGCATGCTCTTGTTGATGGTAATCCTCCTAAGGCTGGTTTCGTTTTCCCGAGGGTTAAGTGTCTTGCGCATTCAAAAAATACATTGTGGCGAAAATTGACCTAGTTATCTCAATTTTTTGTGCCGGCATAGTACCTACACTTGGTTCTTGTAGGTGTAAAAAAGAATCAGAAATTTCCTTCCACCTTCTTTCTAGTTTTTGATGCCCTTGTTTTCGTCTAAGTTGTATGTAACTTTAGTGATGCTTTTTTGGTCTAAGTTTCAATTCATTTGCATATAGTGCATGTAGTGTTGTTTCATACACGCATTCTGTTGATAGAAGTGATAATTCCAGAATACACGTCTTAGTTAGTCTAATTTTGTAATTAAATGATAATTCATTTTAAATATGTTGTATTGTTTTGGTTTATCACATTTTGTAACTCAATAAAATTTCAGCTTTAACATGTATGATACTGATGCATGCAAAAAATATCGAATCTTCGGTGGAGCATATTTATAACTAGTCAACATGATCTCAATAATGTATCTATCTACTTAAATCCGATAAGCTTGATTGTGCAACAATTTTAAAGGGGTGACAACATAATAAAGCAAAACGTCAAATTGCACATCACATAGCAAGTGTATAAAAAAAATAGGAAGGATCTAAAGTAACAATACTCATCTTGAGTTTTTTTTTTCTCTCATGGAACGCTAAAATTTTAGGATTTTGTTTAAAATATATAGAAAAAATTACTTTAGCTCCCTAATGGCAATTGAATTGCACTTGAATAGCTTCTGCTACAATTTGAGTCTCTTGTTCCCATTCACAAGATCGGAACTCAATTAACATTTTTAAATACTGAAACTTTCTAATACCAAATATTTATCATGCCACAAGCATCAAACGAATTCATCTTGGTTGTTCATCAAATGGATCACATATTCCAATTTCTCCTTTAATTGTACACTATGAAATTACGTGCAATTTTGATCGGCTTATAATCTGTATCAAAATTATCGAAATATTTTTTTTGTAAATCTAATCATAAAATTTAACATTTGAACTATATGATCAACTTTTGAAAATTTTCATTCAAACAATTTTGATACAAGTTCTTTGCCGGTCAAAATTGCACGTAATTTCATAATGGACAATTAAATAGGAACGAAAAGAGTACTAATTAACATAAACAACCCGATTTATTGCTAAGTTATTTAAATATGCATTTATTATAATTTTTTCACACATTTCTTTTTGTAACCATTTTCTCCGTACATTATTGGTGCAGATACGTATTCAACTGCTGCAATTTAATAACCGTAATTCATTACATTTTCTTTAAAGTAGCCGAAAAATAGGAGCCCGATGTTCTAAACGGCACTACGAATTTTAAACACAATTTGGTCACCAAACGCCTAGTCCCGCTTAATTCTGCACAATCATCACCTAATCTGTTAATCTACTGTTACCTCCGCCTTCGACTAATCTATAAATCTAATTAATTCCGCTTAATCACGTGTGTTTTAATATACAACAACTCTCAATTACTCGCTCCAATCTAAAATATAAGCCCAATGCGAGGAACCGCATTTATTAAGTGAACACAACAGTGACAACTCATTTACACTCTATTTCTACTTTTACCTTCATTTTTATTAATATATAAGAGCATTCTCAGCAATATTGCGATGTGTCCCCTAAAAACTATTATATATATCAATTTCATATTTTTTTGTGATGCAGCAGTTCAGGTACAATAAGTGTTATGTCATTCTGACAAAATAACATTTATTTTCTACGGCAAAATGGTATGCTAACATATTACAATAGATACATGTATGTTGTTATCGGTTGTCACACTCATCTTCTATCCACCGTTGTTCTCTTTCCTATGTCCCATAATTATTTTCGCATAAATTTTCCACTATTGTTGATGTCACACGCTTGCAAATATAATTAAAATTAACGTATTTGGTTAATGTGAGTAGATTAATAAAAACCCATTTTAAGATGTTTTTATTTAAAGTTAAAATTTAAATGAATGTTGCAAACTAGAGTTTTTGTATTTTAGACAATTTGCATATATTATAGACAATTTAACAATCTGATTTCGGCATGATTTTGTAAAATATTGCAAGTAGTTTATTATAATACCTACAATTACCTCGTAATAGAATCTAACTAAGAGAGAGAGAGAGAGAGAGAGAGAAAAGATTCACTGAGATTCAACGCATACACACACAAATATAAAAATGAACAATATTCGAACGATACTAACAAGCAGGCAACCAAACATGGTGATGGTATTCTCCTCAATCTTACGACGGAACCCTAACTTCTACCGCCGTTCTCCTCCGCCACGGTGGTGCCACGTGGCGTGTTTTGAGCAGACTTGGAGGATTAACCAAAGAAGGAGGACCATGGTTACTTTGGCATCTGCTAATAAATGGACTAATCATAAAACTCCCTATCAAACTCTTGGTATTATTATTATTATTTTCCTTTTTTTTCTTTTTTAATTTTATGGATCTTTTGGTGCTAAATTACTGCTAATAAATAAAAGAATTAGGTCACTCAGACTCGTGTTTGTTGATTTACTAATGAACCGAGGTTGAATATAAACATCTTAATTAACTATGTGACTAACTTTTGAATTTTACATTTCCGACATTTATGTGTACCCTATCCCCGAACTTCCTATTAAATTGGAACGGATGTTATTATTTGTACTGTGGGACCCACCTCATACGATATTTGATTGAGCTTTTGCTAGTAAAGTAGGTATACTGTTATTTAAAATACATTTTTAGGCTTATAAGCGGTCACAAATAGGTGTAATTAGTTATAAAATTCATACCCCCTCCGTTCCCATTTAATTGTCCACTACGAAACTACGTGCAATTTTGACCGGCTTATAACTTGTATCAAAATTGTCGAAATGATTTTTTTTAAATCTAATCATAAAATTTAACATTTGAACTATATGATCAACTTTTGAAAATTTTCATTCCGACAATTTTGATACAAGTTCTTGGCCGGTCAAAATTGGACGTAGTTTCGTAGTGGACAATTAAATAGGAACAGAGGGAGTAGTTACTAACTACGAATGATACCCTTTGTACAATCCTGCAAACAAACATTGTGTTGTGTAACTAGTCCGATTTACCCCCTTAAAATGCCCCCTTTGATACCCCCTCTTGTTTATTTTGGCTAATATAACAATTTTTTCATAACTTTGATAATATTTTTATATACTTTTGGAATTTGTTCTTGTCAAATTTAGTAATAAATGAACATTAGATGTATACAAATGAATGCTTTTTTATGATCGAATAAGACGTAAGGTCTTTTTTCAGGGATAATAAAATTAATTTTCTATTTCTAAATTTTCAAATGCATTAATTGGGTAAAATAAAATAAGGGGCACCTATGGGGTGATATGAATGGGGTAGAAGATCGGAACTCCAACCAGGCATGAGCTCATCTGTTTTTCAAAAGCATCACAATAATGTATTTTTTTACAACAAATAATACTTGTGTGTACTGTGTTAGTAAATGTTTTTACATGGACCTCTGAATTGTTCAGAAGTTCATCCATAATATATATGTAGCTAAATTTCGATAAATAGACCTAAAAACTGTCTTTGGAATAATTATATCATAATCTAAAACATTTTATTGAGCGCAAATTCATGCCATTTCGAAATTAGGAATACTACTTTTCGAAAGATTACATGGTGGTAAGTTTTGGACGGCTGTGTAACAGGGTTGTTATTCGCCATTTACCTTTACTTATAGGTTCAAATCTATACTGTGCATTTTGTACTATTCTCCTATGAGGAGAACTGAGGTTAACTGAGTCAGCTTGGCAAGGATAGAAAATAGATACATGTCAGAGGAAGTCGTAAGTGATAAACAGTTGTTTTTATTTCTAATAAGGTTAATGAAATGCTAGTTCTATTGGGATACATTTATTGCCGTTAAGAGTTGAAGGTCATTAGAAAGGTTTACTAATCTCCTTTGGTATGTTAATTGTTAAACTAACTAATGAAGAAACGTCTTTTTTTGTGTAGTAATTTTGATGAAGTGATGAAGAAACTTATTTTTTCTGGAAACACAAATAGAGGAGGGGAGGCATTGAATCGTCACTCCTTTTACATACATACTAAGTTGCAGATTTAGAAACCAAGGAAAAATGAATGTATTGTTTCACCTTAACTTGCATCATAGGCAATCGCAAAAAAAAACCCCATTATGATCATATATACCAGTGTTTTTCTTGGTTTTTTCTACACGTTAGTAGATTACATCAAACTTGCTAGCAGTGAGATTATTTTGTACCGTAAAGGACTAGAGGTGCGGACGATGATTTTAGATATTTTGGAGGGTACTTTTAGGGTTTACTAAATATAGAGAGATAAAACCTGAAGCGTCAGTCACATTATTTTGGCGTCGGAGAGAATAAACTGATTGTTTGCAGTAGGTTAAGTTCTAATTATTTTTTCTGTTGCGTGGATCATATTATATCTTCCATTGTATTAATCTGTAAATATCATTTGCTGAACTCTGTTGAAGCATGCTTCGTACATGTGTGATATTCATAAATGAAGTGAAAATTTACTGTTAACTGTAAGGTTGTTTAGTTTGTTAACGGGGTCACTCAATTTTTCTTCTTCTCCTTCAGTTATCAATATTTGTCTTTAGTTGCTTATATCAATTCTTATGTTGATTTATACAAAATTTTGGTTTCTAATTGTAGAATTGGAAGGAGATGCCGATGAAGAGGACATCAAGTTAGCATACAGAAGATTGGCAAAGTTCTATCATCCGGATGGTGTGTGCTTGATCCCAAAATTGATATTTTATGTTTGAATTTTTGAAATACATATGAATTCTATAGCGATGCTCGTAAACTAAATGGTGGAAATCAATCACGTTATCTTGTTTGCTATGCGTGTAATTGAAATGGTTTCTACATATTTGAGATGTATCTGTGAAGTAACATTTTGTGTTATTAAGACACATTATAATGCCTTGACGAGTTGACCGTAAGCTGAGCTCTCCTGTTTTTTTTTTAAAGCTAAATTGTGTTTGGTTGATCCGCCTAAAACCTGTGGTTTTCTAATTTTTGGATTGGAAAAGCTAGAAATCTTAAGCTGCACAAGCCAGTCATTTCTCAACCCAGGTTATTTGCTTGACAGCTAAACTGTGTTTGGTTGATCCACTTATAACTTGAGATTTTCTAGTTTTTTGGTTTGGAAAAACTATAAGCTTGATGATCCCCTCTTATCTCAACTTAAGAAATCCAGCTTATTTGCTTGAAATTTGCAACCAAACAGACTCTAACAAGTATTATGAGTATGCAAATGCACTACCTTGTGAAGATTGTCGGCTACAAAATGCATTGTAGTTCTTATTCTTCAGCCTTTAATAGAGTTGCCATCTATATGTGTAATCATTTATGTCTTTGTTTCTTATCCTCATTAAATCGTTGTGAATGGCTTCATGGTGATTTTTTATGATTTTTTTTTTTCCTGTTTTTCTTCAAGTCTATGATGGTAGAGGGACGCTTGAGGAAGGGGAAACAGCCGAGGCTCGATTCATCAAAGTCCAAGCAGCTTACGAGTTGCTGATGGATAAAGATAAGAGAAGGCAATATGATCAAGACAATCGAGTCAACCCTATGAAGGTGATAATTTTAGTTAGGATGCCACTTATTGAAACTCATCAAGCTTACTGGCACTTGCATTTTGCGCACACACACAACCTTTACTGGCTCCTTATCAGTACTGCTTTAATATGAAGCATCTTAGGTCAAAATTATCGTTTATTTTGGAGAAATTAGGGATGAAGAAATGACCAAGTTGTATTTTGATCTTGTATACTGTAATATTTTTTAAGTAAAATGTTTTTATTTTTTTTGTCAGGCATCCGAAGCATGGATGGAGTGGCTTATAAAGAAGCGAAAAGCTTTTGACCAGAGGGGTGATATGGCGGTTGCAGCTTGGGCTGAGCAGCAACAACATGAGATGAATATCCGTGTTCGCCGCCTTTCTCGTTCGAAGGTATGTGACTTGTCATTTCTTTTGACAATAAATAATTACTTGTATTTATTTTGATAGGAAAAGTTAAATGTTAGCAATTTCTTTTGCTACTAATAAATACTTGAAGATAGTACACATATCAATCATGTCCGGATTATATCTTGAGCACATGTATACGTTGACTGCTTAAAATTTACATTGCACCCCCCTTTGAAATGATTGACTTATATCATATCAAATTATCAATATAGAAAAAATGTTTACATATAACTAAAAGGATAATTGTAACCAACCCAATTAGTTGGTTATTTATTACAAGAATCCTATTTGTATCAGCTTTTAACATTTTCACCATCAGTATATGGAATTGTTCTTTTGTTATTTAGTAAGTAGATAAATCTATTTGTACACATTTATCAATCTTTTGCCAAACAGACTTTTGCTCATGATCGTGTCGTTTACCAGACGAATTCTATAGGTTTGTTCATGTCTTTTCATTTAAAAACGAGACTAACATGAACCGAAGATTTTACGAACTATGAACACGAGACTTGTCACGAAATGTTTGTTACATTATAACCCCTACACATAAGAAGGGGAGTCAGTTATGGTTTGTAATTTTCTTCCACTGTGGTTCTATTTATGGTGAATTTCATCATGTTGAAATTACTGTGCGCTTGTTTGTTCTAAGATTTTAAGTAAATAAGCTGGGTGCATTTCCAGGCCAAACGACCAAGTTCACAAATTTTATTAAACGACTAGTCTTTAAGTTGACCATCCAAACGCACCGCATCTTGTAATATGATGAACATTTTTTTATGCAAAGCCTAATTTTTTTTTTTTTGAAATAAATGCAAAGCCTAATTTGATGATTATGATGTAAAAAACATATCAGATTGACCCAGATGAAGAAAGGAAGATTCTTGCGAAAGAAAAGAAAGCATCTATGGAGAATTTTAATAATACCCTAAAACGACACACACTGGTATTACGGAAAAGGGACATTATGAGAAAAAAAGCCGAAGAAGAGAAGAAGAAAACTATCGTGCAACTTCTAGCAGCTGAGGGCCTTGAGCTCGACACTGATGACGATGATACAATATAATGTGTGTAAATGTTATTTAAATTGTTGGGCTTATGTTGATATCCTCTTTTGTATTTATTATAGTTACAAGTTAACTTTGTAAGATGTAAATATTTATGCACATGGATTTTAGTTAAAATGTATATGCTTAAACGCCAATGGTTAATAAAAGGAACTATTACATGTGTGACTGCGTTTCTGTATGCAAGATGTTACCTTGTTAGAGCTTTCAATCACAGATGTTACCCATATTAAGTTATTAACATTAAAATTAAGTAGTCGCTATTGCGGTGATATAAATTGTTAATAACCTAAGGCACCCTGATCATCATAGAGTTTGAATTCCCACGGGCAAACGTTATTGATTATATAGAAAATACGTAACTGAATTATAAAACTATAGAAAAGTATAAACCAAATTTTACAAACTTAAGGCTGGTACTATATAGTCAATTTTAAGTTTGGCCTTAATTTCTACTTTTTTCCCAAATTTTACTTTGATGCTGTAGTTCAGAATCTTATTGTGTGATATTTTCTTTTATCTTTTATTGCAAGGAATGAAATAAATAAATAAATAAATAATAATAATAAAAACAAAAATAAGAAAAATGAACCTGACGTGAATCGAACACGCAACCTTCTGATCTGGAGTCAGACGCGCTACCATTGCGCCACAGATCCATTTGTACAATAATTACACACAGATTTATTTAAATCCAAAATCCATAATATTTAGATACTAAGATTCACTTGTTTCTCGCAACCTTCAACTCTTCGTTTAGGATTAAAATAATATTTAGAAGAAAAACATTATAAAAATTCCTTCCAGAAAGTTACCGCAAAGTGATTTAGAGGATGCTCCAGAAAAAAGCGGGAATTTGTGAAAGCATTCGTCTGTTAAGTGTGGTTAAAGTTACGAGGAACAGTTAGAACAGTTTTCAAACATATGAAAACTTATCGACCAAGTCCTAACACTAGATTGTGTTTTCCGGTTAGTAGCCAATTTTATCTAGAATGAAGTGGGAACAATCATTTGATTATGCAAAGATTCTGAAAGTACTAACACGCAGGAAGCTCATAACGGTAATCAGAACTTCTCGTTCTTGATAAAAGCAAGCAGCTGTACCGTTATGACACTAAACAATAGTCTGCCACGATCAAATAATAAGCTATGAAATAAATCAATACAATCAGACTCCAGGTAAATTTATTCAAGGATTGTTTATTGGGGGCCATCTCTTGATTAAGACGGACATTTGAAAAGCTCTTACTGTCAGCTTGATGAGTATAGTTCTTGATCAGAATTCAGAAGCACCAGAGCACAACCAAAAAAGTAATAAGTAGCTTACAACCAGCCCAGAAAACTTGCAATTATTCGATGATCTTTAGACAAATATGAAGGTATGTTTTCAATGAATGCCAATATGTTATTGAGCATGATGTATAATTATGTGGGGGATTCTTCGGTATCCTTGAACAAGAGATCTGAAACATTGGAGGTGCATACAAAAAAATCGTGTTGCAGGTTTCGGGTAGGGATCATTTAAACTTACAGATCGCACTTTGATTTAAGCAGGTCAGATGACCGGTCTAAAGCAATACTCCTAAAAAGAGTAAGTAATAGAGGCGGCTAAATATTGTGCATAACCAGCAAGCAGTTGAAAAACCATTTGACAATTGACACCAATATCGATCAAAAGTAACCAAGGCAGGACATATAAGAATTACAAGGGAGAGATATTATGAAAATTGCAGAAAAAGCTCTGATAACTAACAATGTAACTATAGCTTAGTGCTAACATGGCAAAGGGACAAACTTCTAAATTTCCCATAAAAATACAGCTCCAGTTGACCACATCTCAAGCATCTACATCATTTTATACAGTGGGATATCAGCCTTTTTTTCCCTTGAGATTAGCTATCAGCTTGATAAAGCATATTTAAGTTCATTAACAAGCCAAACGGTACTCATAAAACGAATAGAAATGCACTGACAGCTAAGCCACTTTCATGAATTATTATCAGCCAATACCTACTCTTTCATACCATTAAAAGGGGAACAATGAAAATTTGAAAAATGGTCGATAATCCTTTAGAAGCATTACAACATATCCCAAATAAAATAAATCAGCTATAACTCGTTCTTAACTAGTCGGTAAATAAACTAAACTATAAAGAAACAGTACGCCTGTAAAGCTTTTCATCATCACTCTCATCATCATCACTCGACACAAGCTCAGAACCAGGTAGTTCTAGTTTCCCACCCATACAAAAAGATGGTCCAAAACTCTCTGTTTCTATATAATCACCATTCAACCTCTCTTCGAATCTCTTGTCACTGCAATTTAAGAACCAAGGCAACGAAAAACGAACCCCTTTGCTTTGTAGCTTTTGGTACCTAGGCTTAATTCTCGATTCCAAGCTATAAGTAAAATACTCTGGAAATTCAATAAGCTCCTTTATCGGCCGACCCATTTCGCTTTTAAAAAAGTAATAGCTGTTTTTCATAAGCCCAACATGTAAAGCAACCAACTGAGGACACTTTACTAGCATCTTTGCCACGTTATCAGATGGAAAACCGCGTTCAAGTAGAAACTCCACAGGTCTGATAATTATGCTTTGGTTAAGGCTCACCATCTGAGGCATCAACTCAATAATTCTAGCAAATTTATCGGGATCGATTTTCAGTTTCAAGTTGAAGAAATACTGTTGAGTCGACAACTTAGCCTTTAAAGGAAGACCAAGGATTTGCGGAAACTGAGCAATAACCGAAACAAGAGCTTCTTTCCTAATCCCAAAGCTAACCAAGGAATCAACGTTAGGCTTAACGGTTTCCTCAAGACTATACCCAAGAACATAAGCCCGTTTCTCAAACATCCTCGCCAGAATCTTCTTTGGAAAACCTAACGAAACCAAATACTCAACAAGCGGTTTAACCATCGTCCCAACTCTCATCCCCAACAGAAACGGATACTGAGTGATCATAGGCCCTATATCCCTCGGGTTCACTCCAATGCTAACTAAATACGCCACGCACGTACTCATCGTCCCTTCCAACTTATACCCTAAAAGCTCCGGATACCTCATCAAAACATACCCAACATCTTGTTTCTCAACATCCAAACCACGAAGAAACTTGACAACCGGAACAAGCTCAACCACAACACTCGCGTGCAAAACTTGCGGATAACTTTTAATAAACTCCCCGAGCCTCCCTCTTTGTATCCCAATCTTTTCCAAATAACCCAATACAGGAATCATGTTTTTACGCACGCTACAAGCCAACATTAAAGGATACTCATTAATATCGTCTACACTCAACCCTAGTTTTTGCAAAAACTCAACGCGCTCGCGCATTACATCTACGGTAGAGGGAAGCTCAAGCTCTTCTAGCTCATCGGGTATTATTCCGATACCTTTTAAGTAGTCGCAAATAACAACACGCGACACGAGTTTTTCTTTTCGGCCTAAAACCATGCCCCAAGTGACGGTGGGCATTTCGTATTCGGGGAAAGGTTTCAAGGGCTGTGTCGAAAAGGGTTTGTTGTTTGGGAGATTAAAAGGGTTTTGAGTGAGAAAAGGTGGGATCTTTGATGTGGATTTTGTTAAGGGGAGTTTTGTCGAACACTTGGTGTGTGTTAAAATGGTTTTTAATTGTTGGGTCTTTTGTTTAAACATTTTATGTATCTAGGTACGTATTATCTGTATCTCTGTATATTGTATCAATGTATGTTTTGGAAGTATAATTGAAGGGATGAGTAGTTGTAGCAGGGAAGAGGCATTTATTTATGGTCCTACAAATTTTAATAATATGCTTTTGTATCCTTTTATTTCTTGTCACTTCAATAATTTCAACATTTTTACACATGTTCACCTTTTGGGGGGAGGGGATTACACTTTAGTTCGGATCGAAAATTTTCACCATCGCACCTTTATTAGACAAGAAAAATCATTTTTTGGTATTTTTAAAATAATATATTTTCAGTCTGTTAGTCACCGGGTAGCTGCTTCGACTTGACACATAACCGGCTCTGCTTTGTTATATACTTTAAATACTAGTTAACTATTTGAGCAAAATGACTAGTTTTAATTTTCCAATTTTGTAAAATTCACACACAGAATTATCGTTTTAGGTTCGTTAATCGTTCGGTTCATATTCGTTCGTTTTGTAAATAAAACCGAACATGAAAACACATTCGTTCGGTGCGTAAACGTTCGTGTTCGTTACATAAAATATATTAATATTATATGAATTAATATACATAAACATATTTATGCCTACATATTATTTATAAAATTTTAGTCATATGATGTAATCTTCATTAGTACATTCTTAATGATGTGATTTTATTATATAATTTTTAATTTTTTTTAAGTTCCAAACTTGAGAAAGGTAAAACTAATTTACAAGTTTAGGAAAATCTATTTCAGCTTTACGAACGAAACAAAGTGATTTTCGAAATCAATAATTTTTCAAAAACACTTCTCGGAAAGCACTTAATCCTGCCTTTTCAAAATTTAATTTTAAATGTCCAAACTTTAAAAAAGTTGTGCATAAAAAATCTTACCTAACGTTTTTTTTTAGAATCATTTTTGGCTCCAAAAGTCATTTTTAACTGTGGTGCCAAACAGCCCCGAGATCTATCAATGCGTAAGAGGATTGACAAAAGAGTAAAAGAAACGGTGGGCTTACGAAACCCAAGTACTTGAGTCATTTTTTCACCGTTGTTTGTCTCTCTTAGATGAGTCGTAAACGAATGATCAGAGTTGGACAATTTTGCCCACACATAAATTTTATATACTTATAATAAATGTCAAAAAATATTTTGATATTCCACAACTGGATGCAATTTATCTCAAATAAATGTTCTCTAAACTTAAGTACTCCATTAGCCATAAGCTTGCCTTTAATCTGCTTAGTGTAGCTAAAAAACCGATAAGACGGTGAAAAAACAAACTCTACTAAACTAATTACTACTATATAACACGTAATCCGTGCTACAAATAATTTCATGATAGCATCTGATTATAAATAATAAAATTTAAAAAAACATGACAATAGCTATTTTTAGAGCGTTAATAACTTAATTATGTGTTACAAAATAGGTTTTTTTTTAGATTAAAAATCAATAAACTCAGTACAATAAAAATGTTATTTCCATTTTTGAATTTAAGGCAGAAGTGTTTTTTCACGTTTGTGACAGGAGGGACTCAGGTCTCAGGTACTTGTTTCATTTATGGCCCAAAAGCCACTGCACACGTGAATTGCCTCATTTCTATCCTATCAATATCTCTTTTTTTTTATAGCTTTTTTTTAAGGAATATATTTTACTTTTAAAACAGTTAAATTAACAACCTAGCACTTTAGAATTTTTGTACTACTTGTTATTGACTATTGACACGTCGAACTTGTTCTTTATATTAGGAAGGAGCTAAAAGAGGAAAAAAAATTACTAAAAAATAATAATAATGGACAATTTATTTTTTTGGCAAGTAACAATGGACAATGTTTTTTTTTTACTTTCAAAGTGCGTTTAAACGTAAGTTATACAATAAATGATTATTTAATACTCTCTCCGTCCTTTTATTATTATTATCCCATTTGATTTTACACAAATATAAGGAAAACATTTGGTTATGTTTGACATTTACTAAACTAGCCTCACTTTTATGTATCGAATATTTATTTTAAGTACTAATATAAGTATAAATTTTGTTACATTTTAAATCGTATAACAAACTAATAATAGATATTAGATACATTAAATACGTCTGATCAATTTATGTACATTGAGCATCGTTGAATAAAGTAGTACAACTCATTATTCAATCGCGTATAGGTTTATAATTTTTTGGTGGAGTCAACAAACACAAGGCAACACAAGATAAGAGAAGAGATTTTTGACGCAATAAGAAAATTAGAGATATTATCAAAGTAGATTTAAATTTTAAGAAAAATCAAATGACTATAAAGTCATATTTCACCAAATCGTTCTTTTGTCATTTTGAATAATTATTAATTTATGATTTTTTTGGTACTAAATATTTATATAAGAATCTTTTAAAATTTTATTACTTTATTTATTTATTGAAATTGATGATTTTTTACACTCGTCCAAATCGGGATTGGAAAAAAAATTTATTTTAAATTTTTTATTAATTTAACAAGTATTATTTTACATTATGCTGTACTATTTTTTTTTAAATGGTGCAATCAAACAAAGCTATACGATAGTTAGCTTTCAACACGTACTCAACATACAATTCCATTCTGTCACATATTATTCCTGAATCCTAATACGATTTTTTTAAAATATATGGAGAAAAAGAATTATTATTGGCTTTTGTAAGTTCAATTAATTATTTTGATGACTCATGGAAACTTGTGAACTTTCAAATTTTAAAGGAAATGCCCATGGATCATGTGAACGCCTGCATTAAATAACTCCCTTGTTTTCCCCCATAAATATTTACGTGCATAGTGTCTCATGATTTCATTCACTTAAAAAGCCTCTAGAACTTGTTTGGTTCGTTATTTATAAGTTCTATAAACACGAAAAATGAAAAACTATATCCTTACGTTTCGGGTTCACGTATTGTTCCAAGTAATGATCCTCTTCACGGTACTATCAGTCGCTAAGAGTCTTCGGCCCTATTATTGTGAGTTTCCGAAAGATCACTACATGTAAAAAAGCTGGAAGTTTTCTTATATAGTATATCTTGATATTCACCGGAAACATTACGACGAATGCTAGTCACTCACGTGAAATCTGATTTAGATACAAGGATATCTTTGCTATATCTTCATTTCACCTTCTCAAAAAATTACTAGCTAGAAGTGTTAATAATGAATTTTGTGCAGATATTCCGGAAATATACAACGAAAAAGGGACTGATATCGTTGGAGATGAAAATCATACACGCCCAAAGGTTTGTTTCACTTGGACCTTGGCAATATATCCTTGTTTATACGTAGCTATGCAATTGACATGAAATAAGTTAATTATCGTCAGCTAAATACCACTAAATTAAACTGAATGAAGTTTCATCTAATTAATCGGACCTTGAAGTGCAACTGTCAGATTAGTTTCGTTATCGAATTTCCATGTAATTGTAATTTCAAGTACTAACAGAAAGATTTAACAATCATATTGGAGCATTGCCATGAATGTCAGCCTATTCCAGTACTTAATTATTTTTTAGTTTTTATTTATTTATTTTATTGAAATTTCAGAATGGAGCAAGAGAAGAGATAGGGATGGAGCTATATCCAACAGGCTCGAGTTTACCAGATTGTTCGCATGCATGTGGGCCATGTCGTCCGTGCAAGAGGGTTATGGTTAGCTTTACGTGCTCAACCGAGTCTTGCCCGGTTGTATACAGATGCATGTGCAAGGGAAAATACTATCATGTTCCTTCTAACTAATCAATCCGAACACACTAGACCTAGCTATTGATCGATTAGTCTTAATTTTGTATCTTCGAAATCTTTTCAAGTACTATATTGTATTTGCTGTACCAATTAATGATTTGTAGTTGTTAGTAGTAGTGGCAAAGTCTTAGAATGTTTGGTCGAACTCTCTAATTTGTTTTATTGAGAAGAATTATGTTTATAAATGTTATCATGTGAGATGCCTTTCCGTTTATTTATTGACAACAAAATCTTAAAATGTTTGGTCGAACTCTCTAATTTGTTTTCTTCTTTAAAGTCTTAGTATTCATGGTAAAGGTTCATATCTTACAATTCATTTTGAAATGATGATTTAACTAGCATATTGTTCGAGGACTTTTAATTTTGGATTTAGTATGTTAGCTGTCCGATAAGGCGGACTCTTTTCCTTCGCGAAGACGATGGATTCTTGAATGAGATGATAGATTAAAAAAAAATATATGAATTGTAAATCTAAGATGACCTTTACATAGATAATAAAAGTTATACATATATACTTTTACATAGATAATAAAAGTTGTACATATTAATAGTAACTGATTAGTTGTAAAAGTGTACTTATTAATATAAACTATAATGTTAAAAAAAGATATAATTGTCTAACGAATTTAATCACAAATGCAATAGTCTAACTGCTTATCTATCTCAAATAAGCTTTTTTATTTATAAGTAATTAGTAACTTATATTTGTTGATAAGTCATGTTTACTTATTTTAATTTATAAATGACTTGTAATTATACAAAATGATTTAATTGCAAAATTACTACTTTTAGTAATTTTCAAGTGAAAAATCTTTAAAAAATTCCAAATTGTTAACTTGTATGCTTTTGACTTTTTAAAGATTTTTCTTGAGTTAAAACTAGCTTTTGAAAAGCTAAAAAGTCGACAGACATACCAAACACACATAGTCTTTTAATAATAAAAAAACAACTTATAAAAGTTGAGAGAGAAATAAATTGTTGCCAAACAGCCACATAGACTCGGGCCATGGCTATCGAAATTAAGATTATTAATTATAAAAAAGAAAAAGAAAAATAGTTTTTTTATAAATATTAACATGAAATGTGAAATTAAAACTACTCATAAAAAAAAGAATATATATATATATATAAATATAAATAGGAGTAATTAATTACAGGCAAACTCATTTCAGAGCTTCTCAGTAGTAGCTTTCCTTTCATTCATATCGTTATTTATCTGTATATATTATATTTGTATTAATTATATATTTAATATAAATAAGAAAGCGTTATATTTTTGTAGGGATGTCTGTGCTCGATTCTTTCTTTGCCAGAGGCTTTAAATCCGCAAAATGGTAATTTTTATATATTTTTTGACATTTTTTTACCCCTAATTTGACTTTAATGTTCTTTCACCTGTTGATTTTTTTTTTCCAGATTTTTTATTATTTAGGATTTTTTGTTGTTAAATTGACTATAACCCATCATTCACCTGTTGATTTTATTTAGCATTTAATTATTTAGTATTTTTTTTTGTTTGTTAAATTGACTATAACCCATCATTCACCTGTTGATTTTATTCAGCAATTAATTACTTAGTATTTTTTTTGTTTGTTAAATTGACTATTACCCATCATTCACCTGTTGATTTTATTCAGCAATTAATTACTTAGTATTTTTTCTTGTTAAATTGATTATAACCCATCATTCACCTGTTGATTTTATTCAGTGATAAATTATTTATGATTTTATTGTTGTTAAATTGACTATAACCCATCATTCAACTGTTGATTTTATATCGTGATAAAGGTATTTAAGGTGTTCTTTTTTAGGCAAATTTCTAGTCCTATAATTGAATGATTTTGACCAATATTCATGTTAAAGAACCTTTTTTTGTTGTCAATATGGGGATAATCCTCTAAATCACCTTAATTAATAATTCACCTTTTTATTCTGGTAAATTATATAAGTTCTTGTTTTGGTTAAATTAACTTTAACCCATTATTCACCTGTTGATTTTATTCAGTGATAGATTATGTAGGTTTTTTTTAAAAAAAAAATTGGGCTAAATTATACTCTCCTGATATGAATGATTTTGACCAATATGCAAAATTTAATTTTTTTGTCAATATAGGACTAATCTACTGAACTCACTATATCTCATTATTCACATGTTAAATCTATTTAATGATATATTATTTAGGATCTTTTTTTGTTATTTTTGGGGTAAATTTCTACTCCTATAATTTATAGTTGAATATGATTGACCTATATGCACGTGAAAAACAATTTGTTTTGGCAATATTACGTGTTGATTTTATTCAGTGATAAATTATTAGACAGCTCATTTCAGTTTAGTAGACAGCCCAATTTTTATGTGTTTTCCACGTTTAGATATTTATTAGAGCTCGGAAAGTACTTGCTATTGTATTTATCAAAGCATGTTTGTTCTCATTTTCTTTGAAGATGATCAAAACTAGATTAGGATGCAGAGTGTGCATTGACAATTGAGTTTCTCTTAACAGCTTTATGCACGTTGCTGTGTTGCAAATAATTTTGGATGTTATTATATGTATGTATATATGTCGTGTTTTCTGATAAGAATTTGTTTATTTATTAATCAGTATGAGTAACATACATAAAAGTATATGTGACGATTAAATGGTCGTCTATCAAATCTCTTTGTAGAATAGAATGTTGTCTTTTCGATCATTTAAACTAACATCTATTTTTGCTCGAACTTACAGCAAAACCCTTCTAAAACTTACAGTTCCAAGAATAAAGTTACTGAGAAATAGGAAAGAGATTCAGTTAAAGCAGATGCGTCGAGAAATTGCCAAGCTTCTAGAGAATGGGCAAGAAGCGACAACTCGCATTCGGGTAAAGCTTTCCATAGACTGTTTACTTTTACATCATATAAAAGAGAACAAAATCAGAGCATATGCACTTACCTTAATTTACTCTTGTTTGGTAGAGACTTAAGTCATAGTTTTTTTGTGGTGGAAAAATATCTAGGTAGAGCACATTATCAGGGAAGAAAAAATGATGGCTGCACAAGAGATTGTTGAGCTTTTCTCTGAGTTAATTGCTGTCCGTCTGCCTATTATCGAAGCACAAAGGTAAGCTTTATAAAGAATTATGTGATTTTTTCTGCACTGTGTTTTAATATTAAACCTATCTATTTCCTGTTTTGGTACGTAATGTTAATTTACTCATTGGATATTTGTGATTCAAGGTGTCTATAGTCGTAAGCTTGCAATGGAAATAGCGGAGATAAGAATTTTTTGTACTTTGTATTAAATATTGTTGAATTGCTTGAAAGGCTTTCAAGTATCTTTCACTTCTTCCAGCATACAGTCTCAAATTTTGAAGAAAATTTAATTGCAATTATCAATATGGGAAAAATGATGCAGCTTGAAAGCTGAAGATAAATTTTAATGTTCAAAATGGCTTTATATATGATTGCTATAAGTTGCTCCTTCCAATAGTATTTGTATTCTGGTAGTTGCCCTTTAGCCGATTATTGTCTTTATTTGACACGGATATGTACCAGTAGAGCGTGTTGATTGTCAGTATGTAGATAATGTATTGAATATTTCTGGGGTGAAGTTTTCAATTATTGGAACTTAGTCCTTCTTTGTTTAGCGTATCGTTTTTGTATGAATTAGCTGTCTAGCAATGTCTTTATTCTCAGAGTCATAGGATTTTGTTGTATTATTTAGTCCGTTGGACCGTTGCTACTACTTGGCCTTAAGTCGTATTAAAATTGAATTAAGTTTCCGTTAGTAAAACTTATATGTAAGCTTTGAGGGATGATATGTAATTTGTTTGCGTGGTACGAGATTGATGTCCATTGCTCTCATCTATTGCTGTTGAGAGAGATAATTTCAAATGTGTAACACAAGCTGTGCATTCGATTAAATTGGATGCAGTTACTTAACAAGGATTAGGATCATGGAGAATACTTGTGCTTGACAAAAATAGATTGTGCTTTCAAGTAAGAAACATGCACATTTTGTGAAAGGCTTAATTCTTTAATATATTTGCCTTGTGAGTTCCAGTTTAAGGTTAGGTTGTTGGTTACTTATGTTCTCAATGCTTAGTAATTAGACACAGTGTCCTTAATTGGGAAGTAACGAGTTTTAGTTTGAGGACGATGATGTTAGTTTCCAAAATGCTTTTGGAGCTTTAATCTGTTATCAACTTATCATTCTTCTATACTTTGCTCAGGTTATTTGTCTTGTAAACTTAAATTCCATATATGTTTTGTTCCAACCCTTATAAGCTCTTGTCACATCAGCTTCTATCTTCCTTCCTATCATAATTAAATAGAGTACTGTTTATTTTATTTACTATTTGTCTCACTCCTCCTGAATCCCTGATGAGTTTCCGGTTTCCCTGTGCATATTCACACTCCTTGCATGTACAACTTAAAAAAAAATAGAATGGTGATGCTATTGAAGAGTGGCGAGGAAAGAGGGGGAAGGGGTGTATACTATTTCCTCCGTCGCCAGAAACCTGTCTCCAAAAAGATAAACTTCCTTCCCATTTTCGTTTGACCCAAATTATAGGCCAGATTTCTCTTTTACTAGTATGTAAATAGCGTTTACTTCCTTATATACCCCCTATTAAATGTGCATTCTTATAAAACTATGTATACAATAAAAAATTACTTGAGTAACAACTAAAAAAAGATGGATATGTTAATTGTTTCAACTAGCCTTTCTTAATCCATGAAAATACAAACATTCATATCTTTAAGGACGGGGGGAGTAATATTAACAATTGCATAGGTTGGTTGACTATGCTAATGTAAGGAGCGATTACACTTTTATATGTTTTGAGAGGGGTAATAGATCCTGATGGGGAAAAATTTTGGGGGAGGAAACCCTAAGAGTTGCCTAAAATCGCAATATGAAGAGGCTGATTGGGCGCTTTAGCACATAACTTGAAAACTCTACATGAGTGTTATATCTTCCCCACACTGTTAACCAAGTGAACTTTCTATTTGTTTGGTCTTTTAATTATTGTTTTTAACATTTTCAGGGAATGCCCTCTAGACTTGAAAGAAGCAATTTCGAGTGTATGCTTTGCTGCACCAAGATGTGCGGATTTGCCAGAATTGCAACAAGTTCAAATGCTTTTTGCAGCAAAATATGGGAAAGAGTTTGTATCAGCTGCAACAGAACTTATGCCAGACTGTGGGGTCAACCGCCAGGTTACATCTATTTGGACTTATTAGTATTTATTTACCCGTGTCCATGATCAATAGTCTTGTTTTAACTCCCACAAGAATCAAGAAAGACTAGCGAATATGGTAATTTTAATAGATGTATCATTTTCGTTTCCTAATTTAGCCTTCGTTGAGAATAGGAGTTGTATCTATTGATAATTACGAATAAAATGATGGCGTTTTGGTAAACTGCATGCTTCTGTTTCGGGGGGTAAACTGCAAATGTACTATGGTTATTTTGCAAATTATAGCCATATACACCCCATTTACTGTATAAATTCTGCAATCACGCCTTTTATCCAACTTCGAACTGGCATAACTTTGTGGTCCTTTTTGGATTTTAATCCTTCTATTCCGTGTATATCTTTTGTATCTTAATATCAGAAGATAGTAGTACGGGTACACCGATTCATTGTAAAACAATGTAGTTTTCCGTTAAATACCAAAAAAAAATTTGTAAAATTGCTAAAAAAAGTTCTATTTAGTTAAACCACTCTCTTACTTTTCAGTCTTCACAAAACAAGTATTAGAACAATAATAATCCGAAACGAGGCATCAACCGCAAAGTTTTGCTTTTCTAATTTAGTGATGGGGATTTTTGCATTTTTTTTTTAATAATAATAGTACGCAGAGATTGATTGTTAGTAACCAACGTACATGGGGTTATTTGCATTTTATCCAATTTTCATGAACAAATGTCCTATAGATTGAGACACTAAAATAGCCAGTGGCCTATCAATTAGGGACAAAGGGAGAGTACCAGCTTTGTCATCCTGAGTTTGTATGAACTGTAAACAATTGTTATTGTAAATCTTTGAAATATTCTTTTCGTGCAATAGTTGGTGGAGCTTCTCTCAGTCCGTGCACCTGATCCTGAGGTTAAACTAAAACTTCTCAGAGATATAGCAGCAGAGCATGAGTTAGATTGGGATTCAACTGCTTCTGAGACTGAGCTGATTAAGCCTCGTGAAGACTTGCTGGTATCATCATTTACCCTTTTAATACTTAGCAATTTATTTTCCAAATATATGTTTTCACCTGAGATTTTCTGGGTCAATTTTGTCTCTGACCCCGGAAATTGGATTCGACAATGTTTTCAAGCCTCGTACTTAAAATTTGGATAAACTGCAAATAATCCCAATGTAGTTTCTTAAGTTGAATTTTACAAGTTTTAACCCCCCTACTAAAATAAAATTTCCAATAGCCACCATATTATGTAATTTTTCTAGTTCATGTATTTTTTGATATCGATGCATGGAAAGCAGTCGAATGGATTGACCTTGCTTATTTGAGTTTTATTTTGTTAAGCACTATCATGCATACATCGATATTGACAAATACATTTCATCAAAACAACAATCATCCAAAAATGGAGCATGCAAGACAAAGATGTCATTTTTAGAATTTACCACAGGTTTGATTACAAAATTAGATAAGAAGAGGAGGTAGTGTTTAATTGCCAGTAACCATAGTACTTGGGGGTTATCTGCTTTCTACCCTCAAAAGTGCAAATATTAAGAAAGTTGATTGTCAATAATAGTGAACCGAGCATTTGATAGAATTTGCTCTTAACTTCACCTTTTCTTCTTCTTCTGCTTTTTTTCCCCTTCTTGGGGTTTCTGCTTAAGTGATTTTTTCCCCCCTGATAGAATGGTCCAACTCAGTTTGTCTCTGGGTCTACTTTACCTCTCCCAGAGGGAAAACATGATGGCTCATCATATGCTACCTCAAAACAATCCCCAACTGAAGAGTCAGATAGCGATGATGGGTTTGAAATAATAGATTTTCCAGATATTCCCCAAACATCAGTACGACAAAATATTGGCACAGTTTCATCACCAGAAATGCTTCCTTTCCCAGAGGTTGATTTTGAATCTACAAATGGTGATGACACAAACGAAGAAACTTTGTCTCATGAACCTGAATATGAGGCCTCTCATAAAGAATTCGAAGAGATTTCACCGGTATCTGAGAAAATTGAACCTGTAATAGTACCTCATAAGCAATTTGTGCCTTTCGTATCTCCTCCTTCCTCTTCCACGCCCTTTCAAGTTAGAGAGAGTGAATCGCTTCTCTCTCATCACATGTCAAGTACAGGCAGCGGAGTTGATGTAGATTTGCAGGACGTGTTGGCCGCTGCTCAGGCTGCTGCTGAATCAGCTGAGCGAGCTGCCGCAGCTGCCAGGTCAGCAGCTAGCCTTGCTCAGGTCAGAATCAGCAAAATGGCAGAGAAATTAAGTGATGAGATCCCTGATTGTGGCAGTGAAAACCCTTTTCACATAAATACTAGCAAGGGTAAAACGATCGATAAGCCTGAATTATTTCGTCATAATTCTTCTGGAGAAGATATTGGCAGTGAAAACCCTTTTCAAACAAATACTAGCGAGGGTAAAACGATCGATAAGCCTGAATTATCTCGTGATAATATTTCTGGAGAAGATATTGTTGGTGTGGCAGATTTTTCTCCTCAGTTTTCACATCCGCCCTCTTTTGATGATCATCTAGTTGATTACAATTCCTCATTTTCTCAACATTACGATCACAACTTGGAATATAGTTCCCAACTGAGAAATGATTTTCCAGGGCTAAATATTGATCCTCACCAGCCTCAGAGATTGCCTTCGATAGATGATGAATTTTTCTCTTACCCAAACTTGTTCAGAAGACAAGATTCAAAATTTGAAGACTCGTCTCCACCTCGCTAAATAACTCGAATTGGTATATTTTTTGTTTGTTTTTTTAGATTATTTGCTATTTTCTTGAATAGTTTACGTAAGTTGGTAATGTACATGGTGTGACATGTTTATGTGTTTAATTATGTTGTTGATGCTTGGACTATGCATATAATACAGGTGGAGTTGAAGATTTGAAATAAAATAACAAGTTTCTGGAAATAAAGAATTTATTCTTTTTCTTCTTCTGTTTGGCCAATATTTCAATTTTCATGTATGATGAGACTATGAATGTGAATATGTACCAAATCTTACATGCTATATGAGAGTAACCTAGCAAGCTAAGTAGGTATCTAAAAATTAGTATTTAAATTATAGGGAGATTTTTGTTTTTCGTAAATGATTACGGACCAAAATGGCCCTTGATTGCAATTGTGTATTCTAAGTGGTGTCTAGGGGCATCCCAACGTGAACAAACAGGATATAGTGTGTCAAACTATATTTTTTTGTATAGTTATGTTAACTATATCTTGTTTTCTTAATAAAAGATTGTATTTTTTTCCAATTTTTGTAATAAGCCCTAGTTATATATGTTTATAACTTGAAACCAATTTTTTTTATAAAAAAAAAACAAGCATTTATATATTTTTGGAATTATATCTCTTCAAATAACGCCAAAAAAACAATTAAATTGACAAAAGGTTATAAAAACGTGAAAAACGATTTTTTAAAAAAGTAACTATTAACAAAATGATGAAATCACTGACTTTACAAAAAAAGTTTAGAAATTTAATAACTTTTATTAGTGAAAACAATGTATAATTAGAAAAAGTATACAAAAATATATAGTTATGCTCTCCTCTTAGAACAAATAGATATGATTTTTTATATTTGTCAGTAGTTGTTTTTTGTATACCTTGAATCCTGAATTTCCATTTCATCGATAAATTAAATACTTAAAACTCTTGATTCTTGAATGTAGAATACAATTCTAGTCTGAGAATAAAATGTTATCTTCTAATAATTTACATTATACATTAATTACCAGAGTAATATTCAGTTGATTATTTATATTTTTTAAACACAGTCGGATCCCAGTCCCACCAAATGAAAAGCTTTAACTGTGGGTCATGACGTGACATAAACTTATGTTTTAATCAATTGTGGGAAAAAATAAAATGAAAAGTTGATATTCTTAATCATATCACATGTAAAATACACGTGACAGGTAAAGCATGTGATCATGTGGTAAAAGTTTAGTGGTCTCTAGTTGTGTGTGGCTCGTGTCAAATACAGGGTAATCATCGTAATTCATAACACATGACTTCACTTCAATGAATAATAACAGTAGTGTAATATGTTGGAAGAAAATATTTATACATTATTTTTACTTCTTTCATCCAACAGGGCAATCAATTCCCACAACTTTTTATAACCAGAGTATCAAGATTTGTCAACGTGTACAAAACATTATTTTTTTCCGTGTCCGTGGTCTAAAAAAAAATTATGGTCGAATAGAAAAAAATATGATCTAATAAAAAATAATTTTTTTCTATGTTCAACAGAACATAAAATAAACATGAAGTTAAAGACAAATGACATTGAACAATAAAATAATTTGTTATATAATTGAACTCATAACCCTCCACTACCTTATGATCCAATTTTACCATTACACCAACAACTTTTTTATTTAACTAGGAGAGACATCAATGTATATATCTCATAATTTTTTTAATTATATTTATAAAAAAAAAATTGAAAATCATCGCCGAATGGTCGGCCACCCAGCCGCTCGTTGGGTCGCCCCTGCAATTGATCACCACTTATTTTGTAAAAACATACGATGAATAATTTTAATTGGGGATCATATTTAAGATTATCGGGTTGTCTAATTGTACATGTGTCATTATCATCATTTGGTACGTCAACAATGCACCTTTTATCGCATGTCACTGTGAAAATATGTATATAATTAAGTTGATACAAATTGGAAGTAAGACTAACTATCAATAGCATATAGTCGGGTAAATGACAAAAATGAATCCATCTAGAGGATTACTCCCAATAATTTATATACAAATTGAATTTGATTTTTACCTTCATTATTTACGTGTTCAGTTTATCACCTAGTTTAGATCAAAAGTAAATAAGAAAAAGTAGGCATAAAAAACGTAACTTTGTACCTAACATATATAAACTTAAGAAATAGGCATAATTTCGCATTCACACCTTAACACTAAAACTCTATAGTATCTCTAATATCAGACCATCCACAATGATTACAAGTACAACCGCAACTCAAGTTGCGGTTTTAGTTTCAATTGTCACGTTTTTCGTCACAATGAATCAATACGTATTTTCCTTTTCTTTTTTTGTGGTAAAGCATCAAATAATTTCAAACACCACATTTAGTGATGTTTAATAATGGTTTTAAAATATAAGGTTCAAGTTTAGAAAGTGAGAAGGTAACTTCATTATTCAATTACTACCATTTCATACAACTACTTCATCCCAACAATACCTCTTCATGTTCATCCCAACAATACCTCTTCATGTTCAGCAATTTATGTCCACACCAAATTAGTTTCCTATTACTGAACAATCATAATGCAACATCAAACTCATAATAACCGTGCCAACCTACAATTTTTACTCCACATCACTTCAGCAGTTCAGCCATAAATTTTCCGGTTAGTAAAAATGTGTAATTTTGTATGTTACATTTTTGTTTTAATATTTTGTAATCAAAATCGAACGATTAACACTACCGTGAATCTAGTCTATTATTATTTAGGGTGTCACGTACTAAAAACCTAACACATTAATGGAACCAAAAATATATAAGCTAAAATTAATTCAAAATTAAAACTAAAAAATATTAAAAACCTAACAATTAACTCAAAAATATCTACACTGTAATTAATTTAAAATTAAAACTAAAAAATACTATTGGTTGACATACCCTAAATAATAGTGTATTTTGGAATGAAAATCGAACAATTAATATTATCGTGAATCTAATACACTGTTATTTTGGACGTTGCACTAAAACCTAAAAACCTAATGGGTCTTAATAAACTGAAAAATATAGTAAATTGAATTTTCATGTCATTCAAAACCAATCCATAAACTACAGCTACTATAGGGTTCATTTGATTTTAAAGAAATGGAATATTCTAACAATCGCTTGTTTGGTTGGCTTGAAAAGTAAGTTACTTTTATTTTTACTTTTACTTTTACTTATTGAATATGTTGTTTGGCTGCCACTTTAAAAGTTTACTTTTATAAAAGTAAACCATTAAGTATACTTTTGGGTCTACTTTTACTTTTACTTATATTTAGTTTGTTTGGCCGTCATCTCATAAGTATACTTTCGGTGAAAAGTAAATGTCTATAAGTAGACTTTTTAAAAGTAAGTTTGATGATACTTTTTAAAAGTAAGTTTGATAATACTTTTACTTTTGATGATAATTTTAAGTAGGTTTTAATCTGAATGTGCTTTTAAAGTACAGTTCAAAACCTAGTTCATATCATCATTATATTTTCCTAATTTTCTATTTTTTAATCTTTAAATAATAAAATGTTTTTTTGCTAGTTAATTATTTTGCATTATTCTATTAATCGAAATAAACAAGGGGTAATTCCCTATAAGTATCTTATATCAACTTATATTCCTCATAAATAACTTGATAATTTCACATTTCTCATAGGTAACAATTTTTAATTATTTAGTTTATTTACTAAATTGTCATACAAACCAAAATATAATATACATATTTTATTTTTCTACAAACCAAAAAAAATAGTTTTAAATTACAACAAAATAAAAAAAAACACAAAAAATTTATAAAAATAAAAAAAATCACAAAAAATATAAAAAATAACAAAAAAAAAACTATAAAAAAAAGGAAAAAAATGAAAAAAATCATAAAAAACACAAAAAATCACAAAAACTCACAAAAAATCAAAAAAATTATAAAAAATCACCAAAAATTATAAAAAATCACCAAAAATCACAAAAAATTATTAAAAAATACAAAAATCACAAAAAAAATTAAAAAAATTATAAAAAATTACAAAAAATCACAAAAAATTTAAAAAATCACAAACTTTTACAAAAATTTAAAAAATATATATATAATTTTTTTTTGTCAATATAACACTTTTTATACCGAAAAATCAAAAAAAATATAAAATATCACAAAAAATTAAAAAAATTAATTTTTTTTATTTTTTATTTTTTTAAAATTTTGTGATTTTTTCCTTTTTTATAATTTTTTGTGATTTTTTTTTCATTTTTTTGATTTTTGTGATTTTTTATATTTTTTTATATTTTTTATATTTATTTTAATATTTTGTGATTTTTGTGATTTTTTATAATTTTTTTTGTAATTTTTTTAAAATTTTGTGATTTTTTTGTGATTTTTTTTATTTTATTTTTTGTGAATACGAACTTATGGAGGTATTTAGGAGTAATATAAGTTCAAAAGTGGTACATTTTGTGTATTATTTGAATAAACAATTCATTTTCACTCAAAAAGTAAAAGTAAACATATTTTACCAAACAACATTTTTAATGAAAAGTATACTTTTACGTGTTCACCAAACAGCATTTACTTATTAAAAAGTAAACATAAAAGGTATACTTTTCAACCCACTTACAAAAAGTATACTTTTGAACATAAAAGACGTGACGAAACGATGCCAATATCATAAAAATGTTACAGTAGAAAAATAATTTCACAAAAACTAGAGTACTAGCCATACTTATACCCATGTGGTCGGAAGCAGCGTATCTGACTCAAGAGTCAGAGTGACTCAGAGTCACAGCCATTGGATATTGCTACAGTTAAAATATGAAATGTACTGTAGCAATATCCAAGGGCTGTGACTCTGAGTCACTCTGACTCTTGAGTCAGGTACACCGCATCCCATGTGGTCCTGCCCATTTAAGGAACAGAGCACTAAAGGTGGCCCTTATAAACAGCCAATAATATAATGCCATGTATCTTATAGATAGTATATATAAGCTGGTCACCAATCACTTTCTGTGTAACAAGGCAATTTTAGTAGGTGTTGTTTGGGTAAAGCATTTGCTAAAACACAGTTCCCAAATTGGAATAACTCGTTTTGGGAGCATGCAACTTGTTTTGTGTTGGTCCCTAGACTCCCCCCCTTGGTTGTAAATTTTACGAGTACCAACAAATATTTTTACAGTATTTGTTATTGAGATAATTTATAATTAATTATAATGGGAGGCATCAACTCTAAACAGACATGGTTTATTCACTTTTCATACATTTTTTTTCTTCCTTTTTATACATTTTTTACATTTGTTTCTTAATTTTTCTTTTTTTACCATGATTTCTACTTTTATTTCCTTTTTATACCTTTATATATTAATTTATTTATTTTGTACCTTGTTTTTTACTTTAATTTACTTTTTTTTTATCGGAGTTTTACCTGTTGAAAATTGATTACAAAAGAAAAAAAATACATAAACCATGGTAAAAAAAAAAAATTAAGAAACCAATGTACAAAACCGAAAAAAAAAAAAACGAAGGTAAAAAAGATATAAAACTCAAACAGACAGAAATGTGTACATTTTTCATTAGCAATATTAATAGTAGTATAGTTTTATTAATTTAATGTGATGCTTTAGTATGTATCTGTAATGAGAGCACTGTCTTTTAGTTTTGCACTGAATAGCTAAGCCTTCCTTAAACCAGATTTGCACATAGATTAAAACAAGGGACACAATAGTCTGAAATGATTCTATCATAGATTCATAGTAGTAATTATCTTACAAATTTACTTTATAAGATACATTAAGTGAAACTGATAAAAATTGTGCCTGACCATTGTTAGAAACTTGTCTAAAACAAGACTCATTTTCAATGTGCCAGTATATTAAATTAATTAAAACTATGAAAATCCCGAACCGAGAAATATATTTTAGTACTGCGTAACACTATGAAAACTGTAAGAAATATAATAGCTAGCCATCTCTGATTTTTAATTTTTATTTTACAAAAAAATTGAAGAGTATACCTGTCATTTCAAGAACTAATCAGGACAAAGCACCGATCCATGTGTAATTCACCAAAAGTCAATTTAATTACAGAGATACGAGTCACATCCATACCTGATCAATCATCCCAAAAGTCTAAATAATAGCCATAGTCCACATAACTTAAATATAACCCTACTTAGTTCCATTTTTATTTATTTATTATAATGTTAGTACGCCCCTTTTGGAGAAGATAATACTACAAGGCCCATACTGCAACTCATGTGAAAGAAAATTATACCCTCACTAAGTGAAGAAAATTATTTCATTTGTTTGCTTCCAAATAAATTTCAATGGATAAATATTACCTTGAAAAATAAATAAGCATAAAGACCAAATCTATCAAAGAGTATAACAAAATTGGAAACGGTGACATAGTTTTCATTCAATGTATCTTAGTCAATATGGTGGAGTTGTGATATTATATACACCATGATAATTATGAAAAATTCAATACCACATATAAATTTAAGTGTCACTAGTTCATTATTAAAAAAAATATAATTTAACCCTCTGACTTTGACTACACTGTAAGGTGAAAACAAAGGGACCAGCATAGTTTCATTCTGTCCGCGTTTGATACGTTTAAGTTTTTAGCTACTGAGACTGTTGAGCTTATCAGGAGAGTGTAGAAAGTTATGAACATTGTGTTGACTGCGGATTCGGCTGGGTATTTGTTTAAAAGATTGTGATTTACTATATAGAGAGGACTAACGTAATTTATTGTCCGTTATCTAAAAATGACTCTTTCTATTTTATTTAGGAGTACTTAATTTATTTACAGGGGACCAAACAGAAATTATACCCAATCTTAATTCAAAATAATCCCCAATATTAATCACTGATTACTTTCACTATTACAGGGTTTGGCGGGATATATAATATATAATATATATATACATACATTATACATATATACACATGTATATATATAAATATATATACTCTCTCTCTCTAAAGATTAGCTGCTATTGCTTCCATTCTAAGCTCCTTCAGATCCGGAATTAGGTATACTGACTATTTATTTTACTATTCTTTGATTATTTAATTACCCAATAAATGTATATATGTATTTATTAGTACAGTGACAGTGTTGGTATAAGAATGTGTATTGTGATTTTAAACAATTACCCATTTTCTAAAATGTGTTTTTTTAATACCCTTTTGAATTAATTACATAAAGACTCTTTTTTTTGTGTGTGTGTGTGTAATAATTTAGTACCTACTATTTTGTATGTATTATATATATGCATATATGCAATGACAATGTTGTAGTTGTCTGAAAGTGTATTATGACGTCATTTATGTTTTAATTATAGCCTTGGAGCTAAAGGGAAGTTTTTATTTATTTATTGACAATTAGTTGAAAGTTGAAACAGGAATAGAAAATAAGGAAAGGATAGAAGACAAAGTAGTAATACTTTTATTATATATTTCCTTTCATTTTTCAGTGTTTTGGGGGGTTAAAGTTGGTTAAGACATTTTTTCAGATTCACATTTTTGTTTGATAGAGTGAGGGTTAGAGAGAAAAAAAATAGTTTTTTGGGCCTGTGAATATTTGTTTTTAGCTATGGATGAGATCCTTCGTTGGAGTTAGATGTTGATTTACGAAATTGGGTTCGGATCAGTTTGCAATTTCTCAGGAATTGTAAAGAGGTGAGCTTAAATTTCGTGTTTTTGTGCTGAAATCAGTTTTTTTTTTCTTATAGAGTATGTGAGTATTGTCACTTTCTCTGAGTAGTTGAGTTTGGGATTTGTGTGATTTTTCCATTTGAATTTGAAAATCTTAACTGCATTTACTAATTATATGATTAGGATTTACGCCTCATCTTCTTTCTATAATTTCTCTCTTCCCTTTTATCTCATATTTGTTAAAATTTATTGGTTCTGGATTTTAAGCAAGCGTTTGTGTGGAGTAGTTAATCTTGTTCGAAAGTAGATTTCTCCTCCATGGTCTTTGATCTTTCTTCGAATTTGTGTTGCGAAGATATATATATATTATCAGAGTAAATGTTCTCGTTTTATTGAGCAAACGTCTGATATAAATTTATGACAATTCTTCTTTCTTAAGTAATGACTACTCTGTCTCCAGACCTGCATACGTTTAGGGTAAATCACTAGGATTATTTGTTGCTAAATATTACATAGCTAAGATTTCCAAGCTCTTATTTTATATTCTTCCAAATGAATTTATACATAGAATGCTCGTTTCATTACTCCTTTTTGTTAGTTTTTTTTTCTGCTTATCTGTTGTGTATTTATTACATTGAGTAGCTCAGTTTTGTAATACGAAGCGGTTTCTCAGCTTTGTTGTTTACTTGTCTGCCAAAGCGAGAAGTTCTAAGCTGTACGAACTCTGTTATTTTCTCAGCCTCAATTTGGCTTGCGTATTTTTTAAAAGCCTTATCCATACGAGTACCTTAGGTTTTCATTTGTTTTAAGTTTAGACCTAGCCTATAAGTTGTTTGTTCCTAAATAGCAGTATGAGGCCTGCTCTTTACAATATATCTTAATGTCTTGTAAAACATTTATCTTTTCCCCGACTTTACTAATCATACTATTGAAATTTCTGCTGTGAAGCTCTATAACATCTTTACAGTCAACCACATGGATGTGAACTTGTTCCCTAGTCTTTCATTTTGTGTGGTTAACTCGTCAAACAATTTCTTGACTGGTTATATATTTCATATAAGGGGGTTTTCAGTTCAGATGGAAAATTTAAGGATTTGATGGTCGTAGCAGATTGATATATTGCGATGTCGAGGGTATCAAAGTGGAAGAGTGAAAAGGCAAAAGTTAAAGTTGTCTTTCGATTACAATTTCATGCCACCCATGTAAGTTAAAACTTGACCTAATTTAGTTTTTGTATCTTCTTTGTAACATGTTTTCTCACCAGTAACAGACAAACGGATGAAAAAGTATTTTACCCATGTTTGGTTTTATCCCTGTGGGGTATAATTTGGATGTCATTTGTTGTATTCATCTTTCTTGATGTTTAATGTTTCAGGTTCCTCAAGCTGGTTGGGACAAATTATTTATTTCATTTATTCCTTGTGATTCTGGGAAAGCAACAGCTAAGACAACAAAAGCAAATGTGAGAAACGGGACGTGTAAATGGGCCGACCCTATTTATGAAACTACAAGACTTCTCTATGACTCTAGAAGCAAACTCTACGATGAAAAGCTATACCAATTTGTGGTGGCCATGGTAGCTCTTTATTCTGAGATGTTTTTTTTCCATGTTACAATGCTAACCTAAGTCCTCTATAAAAACCTGATGTTAACTTTCTCATTAGCTTGAATATTCTTTGTCAGGGTTCCTCTCGCTCTGGCATTCTTGGTGAAGCTATTATAAATCTCGCTGACTATACAGATGCACTTAAACCTTCTATAGTTGCATTGCCTCTCCAAGGATGTAGCTCCGGAACTCTTTTACATGTGAGATAATTGGAGCTTATTATGAACTTTTAACTCTATGCTTTTTCAATATTTGGCTTGTTTGACTATGACCAATTCCATGTTGAGTTCATTATGTAATAATGCTATTAGTGGATGTGTTAATCTAAGTACTCTATTCCTTATGATCTATGCAACACAGATTCTTCAAAAAAAATTGTGTATCAGATACCAATACGGTATGTACACGTCTTGGATACACCACTGATACGGGTGTCCGATACCTTGAGACAATTTTTTATTCTTTTCTAAATTATATAATTTATAAGTTGTAATTTTGGAAAGTGATTATGTCATTAGCTAGTTATATGAGACGTGTCTTATTATGGTTTAACAATATAAGAAGTGATTGTAAGCTAAATTTTTGATAAGTTAAATATCAAAGTTTAATAATATAGAAGTTGGTTGAATGCGACTACACAAAAGGTTCGGTCGAGAGTCTTTTTCATGACCTCCGACTCAACATGTATGACTAGTGCATGAATCTGTCTTCATTCTTTTCCCATTTATATGTTTGATATGTTATGTAAATCTTAGCATTCATAAAAAAATAATCAATCTAAAAAATAGTTAATGTATCCTAGCCATATCGTATCATTTTTTTTAAAAATCGAATCGACGTATATCGGATACGATACCTGTATTCATATCCGTGCATCATAGCTTATGATACTTTCCGTATTCTTGGGGTTGTCCATCTGATCATGAGTTCACCGGGCTTGCAAGTTATCTATTTGTGGGTCACTTGAAACATTATGACGCTTTATAGAGTTATTAATGAATTTTATTCTCATCATTTTTGTATACTACAAGCATGGACCTGGAATTAACATGTATACGACATAAACCATATTCTACCTCCTGCAATTCATGTTTCACCTTTTATTTTTGTTTAATTCTACCTTGTGCCGGAACTTGTATTTGATAAAACGTAAATTACTTTTTAGATTTATATTCAATTTAAAGTGCTCATTTTTATTTCATTTTCGTACCAGGTTACAGTCCAGCTGCTAACTTCTAAGACCGGATTCAGGTATTGTATGCTTGCTCTTAACAAAAATAAACTGCCTTACATAATAATGTAAGAATTTAACCTATGCTCTATATTATTGCAGAGAATTTGAGCAGCAAAGAGAACTTAGAGAGAGAGGTTTACAGACAGGTGTTAATATAAATAGTCGTGATGGTAGTGAAAGAGTGCCATCTTCAGAAGATATAGCCAATGATCAAACTGAAAAGGTTATTTTACTTGTAATAGTCCTCTTAAACTCGGTACCTCATTATTAATTCAGCGACTTTTTTTTTTGGAATGTGGACCAATACTATCGTTTCATTTTAAATAAAAGGGATCAATTTCTTATTTATATTCCATGTATAAGGTTTAAAATGACCTAACGAAAGTATTGAGTTGACTTGGGGTTTTGCAATTTGATTAGTTTCAGTTTCTAAACAAAAAAAACTGGTTTCTTTTGAATATGAGATGAAAAGGCTAGGTTTATATTGCTAAAAGATTCTAGTTTTTTAGCACCAATTATCCAGGATTAAATCAACTTTCGAACTGGTTAACCATATACAAGTTCTTAAGCAAAAAACTAAAAATCTGTTCTTAAGAGCTTTGACCAAAGATACCTTAGTTTAACTGGTCTAGTTAAAATACTAATAATTGGTTATCACCTTCCTATTTTCTTTAAATCTTTGTATAGGTCAATGCAAGGGTTAAGTTAAGGCCAGAACTCAAAGAACTCCGATCACTTGAAGAAGAAACAGATTCACCTATGGGATTCGATGGGTCGTCAAATACTTCTGGAAGTTTATATGCGGAAAAAAACGATTATTCTAGTATCAATGAGATTGACAGTCTGAATTATTCCGTCGATAATGACCTGGCAATTTCTCATGAAGAAAATAATAGACTTAAGGGGTGTTTGGAGCTGGCTGAATCTACAATTTTTGAGCTTAATCTGGAGCTAGATTCCTTGCGAAATAGTGCAAATGAAATAGGCATCGAAACACAGAAATTTTCCCAACAAATTTCTGCTGAGATCTTTTCAAGTGAACAATTAACAGAAGAGATTTCTGTTATGAAATCCGAGTGTTCAAAGTTGAAAAAAGATCTTCAACAGCTTACAAGTCTACAGTCAACCCCTCAGTTAAATAATTTTAATAAGGCTTTGTTGCCAGTGGAGGATAAAATCAGAGAAATTCAAAGGAAGGTGTATCTTAGCTTGGATGATAGAGAAGCAAGGCTTATTCACTTGGATTTCGAGGCATTGCTTAAAGTTCTGCTAGAACTCAAGCAAGAAAAATTACCATCCGAAATAGCAAAAAATATACAGGGTAATGGCTTAGATGTTGATTTATTTCATCCGCCAGATATGCTCCATTGTTTATTGCCTCAAGAACATGATTCTCTTATCGCTACTAAAGCTATGGAAGACAAAATGTTCGAACTACTTAGAGAGTTAGATGGATCGAAAATCGAAAAAGAGGGTATGATAAGAAAAATGAACGAAATGGAATGCTACTATGAGGCGCTTGTTCTGGAGCTTGAGGAAAATCAGAAACAAATGCTAGTACAATTGCAGAATATTAGAAATGAGAACTCTACTTGTCTTTACACTATAGCTACTAAAAACCTCGAAATTGAATCAATTCGCCGAGAAACTGATGAACAAATATTAAGGCTTTCTCAGGAGAGAAACGAATTAGATCTAGTTTGCAAGGAGCTTGAAGAAAGAGCTATTTCTTCAGAAACAGCTTTAAAAAGAGCTCGTTTGAATTATTCTATAGCTGTAGATCAATTACAGAAGGATTTGGATTTGCTCTCTTTCCAGGTTCTGTCTATGTTTCAGACTAACGAAACAGTAATTAGGAAAACTTGTTCAAATTTTCACAGTCAAAACAAGGGAATAAAAAAACAAGTCATGGGTGGAGATGTTCTTTTAGAGGATATGAAAGAATCTCTCCTCTGTCAAGAAGCGGTTTACCATAAGGTCAAGGAAGAGCTCTCCGAAATGCATGTATCTAATATCTTTTTAGATATTTTCTCAAAAGTTTTACGAGAATCTTTGGTTCAAGCAAGTTCGGAGATTATACTCATGGAAAACAAGATAGAGGAGCTTGTACAGCAATTGGATCTTTCAACAGAGTCGAAACGGTTATTGCATTTACAGTTGCAAAGTACTATGAATGAAATGGCACAGCAAAAAGAAATATTGGGACTAAAATCAGAAAATTTTGCCAAGGAGAAATTTCTATTTACTGAGAAGATTTCACAATTAGAAGCGTTGTTGAGAGACTGCTCTGCTGAGAAAGTTGAGCTGGCAAATTCGATGATTCATGAAAATGTCACAAAGGAGAATCTTCATAAGGAGATAATGCGTGTATATGAGGAACTGGATTTTGTTAAAGGTGAAAAAAGTGATTTGGTTCATTGCAATGAAAAATTGCAGAAACTGGTCAGCTCATTGGAAGAGAAGCTTGGAAGTATGTTAGTATCCTTTAGTGGAAAAGCCAATAAAATTATTTCTTCGGAAAGTATGGAATCTTGTGATCTAGAGTCAGCAGGTCTGATCACCATTGTCTCACAATTAGAAGAAATACAGTTAGATGCGTACGAAAAGACTCGTCAATTGATAGAAGAGAAAAAATCTCTCGAAGATGAGAGAGAAAGAGATAAAGTGTTATTAAGCACCGCCAAATCAGAGGTTGTTAGTATGCAGTTAAAATTAGAGAATGAGTTGCATAATGTTGTTGCTAGATTAGAGGAATCAAATTCCCTTGTTGAAAAGCTTCAAGTAGAACGTGAAACTCTTGGTAATAAACTCCAGATTAGCTTAGAAATCCAAGAGAAGTATATGAATCAGAATAAAGAGCTTTTAACTAAATTGGCAGATTTAGAAGGCGAATTACAGCAACTCACGTTTAAGAATATGGGCCTTCATGAGGAGATCTTGGGTATTAAAACAGTGAAAGATGAGTTAAGACAAGAGTTGACAATGTCTCTGGAGAAAAAAGATGCAGATAATGCCAAGCTGTCTTCTGAACTCTATAGTTTAAAAGAAAATTTCAGATTTTTGCATAATGAGTTGGACCTGGAGAGAAGTTCAAGAGAAAATTTAACATCGCAATTAAATGAGAAGAATCAACAACTGGTTCATTTCATTCAATTAGAAGCTGAATCTTTACGTGTTAGAAAACAGGCGTCGAATATCGAACAACAGCTTGGCGATCTTGCTAACAAACTCCGTTTAAGCTTAGAAGCAGAAGAAAAGTATGAAAATCAGGATAAAAAGCTTTCCGATAGCTTTTCACTTTTAGAAAACTGTTTGCTTGACCTCACATCCAAGAATATGGAACTTGCCGATGAAATTTCCGGGCTGAATAATATATCGGAGGAGCTTGGCATCTGTAAATTAACCCTAGCTGAGTTGACTCGGGAAAGGGAGAATTTGACGATATCTTCTCAAGATAAAGGTTTGGAAATTTCCAGGCTTGAATACGAGATTGCTAATTTGAAAAAGCAATTGAAATTTCTTCAAGATGAGTCGGACGCAGAGAAAAGGTCCAAGGATAATCTACAAAGCACAATTGATCATCTAACTCTCCAACTAAACGAGAAAAATGAAGAATTGGTAACTCTTAGGCAAAGGGCATCTGATCTAGAAAATCAGAAAAGGAATCTGGAGGATGAGAGAGACCAAGCTCATGCAGTGTCATGCTCTACCAGCTCAGATATTCTGGTTACAAAGCAAAAGTATCAGCAGGAAATGCAGAATATGAGTGCTAAATTAAAGGCCTCTAATACCCTTGTAGAAAAGCTTGAATTGGAGCTTGAGAATCTGACAGATAAACTCCAAAATAGCTCCGAAGCTGAAGAAAAATATGCAAAAGAAAATGAGGATCTTTTAGCTAATTTCTCTCTTTTAGAAGGCGATTTGCAAGAACTCGCGTCTAAAAATACAGAGCTAGCTGAGAACATCCTTTTCTTAAGCGCTGTGACAGAAGAGCTGGGAAGTTGTAAATTAACATTGGCTGAGTTAGCACAAGAAAAACAGAATTCGATGGTCGTTTTGCAGGAAAAAGGTGTGGTAATTGCCAATCTTGAATCAGAGCTCGATGGTTTAAAAGATTCGGAAAAAAACATCGAGCATGTAACTTCCCAACTAGACGAGAATAATAACAAATTGCTTCGATTCTCCCAACAGGAAGATGACCTGGCACGTTTACGGCAGCTTGCATCTGATCTGGAATGTGAGATATTTGAGTTGCATGGGTATTTAATTTCTTCGGATATTAAGCTCATTTTCATGAGATCTCAATATGACACGGGTTTGAAGAAGCAACTCAGAGAATTAGAAGTAAAGATCTCAGAGAAATTGCCCGTGTTTTCGGAACAACAGATTAACTGTTTGATGTTCTCTGATCTTGAGATGGATATATTAATTATAATCCTCAAGGCCCAGTTAAATGAGCTAAAAGGTCAATATAATGGTGAGCTGTCTAAGCTGCAAAGAAAGTGTGATGAGCTTGGTAACAATTTATCAGAACAGGTGCTGGAAACAGAAAATTTTAAGAACTTATCTACCCATTTAAAGGAGCTTAAAGATAATGCCGAATCTGCACGTGAATCATTGAGAATAGTATTCATTAAGGAACAGTATGAAAGCACACTGCAAGAATTGAAACACCAAGTTTCTCTCTCCTCAAAACATGCAGAGGATATGCTTTTGAAGTTGCAAGATGCTGTAGATGAACTTGAAAATGCAAAGAGATCAGAATCTGTCGAGTTGAAGAGAAACGAAGAGTTGTCCATAAAGTTATCAAAACTGGAGGCTGAAATGATGTCTATAGTTTCTGAGAAGATAGAGAAAACCAAGGCTTATGACCTTGTAAAGGCTGAACTGGAATGTGCGTTGCTAAGCCTTGAATATTGTAAGGAAGAAAAAGAATTGAATGGAGCTTATTTGCAAGAGTGTCGTCAGAAAAGTCATAGTAATGGAATAAAAGAAAGCATAATAAGTGGTGAAGCAATGAAAGAGGAAGGACAAGATTTGACTGTGCCTGCAGATGTGCATAATTCACAGGTACATTATTTTTTAAAACGATATTAACTAATATAGGTCTCCATAGATACATACACCTCGTGCATTTTGCAGTGTAAAAACTTAAACAATTTAAATGATGTTTTTGAAATGCGACTTAAAAGAATTGGCTATGATTTAGGCCTTGTTTAATTCTATCTATTAAGCTCCGTTTTTTTAGAAGCTGGACTGTGTTTGGTTGACCAGCTTAAGCTTAAAACCTGAGCTTTTCTGGAACTTTGGCCCGAAAAAGCTGGAAGATTTTTACAGGATTAGCGAAGCTTTATTTTAAAGCTGAAATTTCCAGCTTATTTGCTTTAATGCTGCAGCCAAACAAGCCCTTAGAACTTTTTCTTCCACGCATGTGTTTATTTCTTGTGTATAACACAGAAAGGTATACTGCTTTCATAAACTTGGTTCAAAGGCAGCATCTTTTTATATAGATTACAGATGAGAAGCATTCAGAATAAAAAATTAATCCATACAAGACTATTCATAGTTTAGCAGAAAACCAATTCTTTCCTCTGGTTTAAAAAGCTCAAAAATCTCAAAAAGCTTGGCTTTTATTTTTAGGCAGAAAAAAATGCTTCGTGCGAGTAAGCTCAAACAAGTTTTCACGCTTCTTACTCAAATAAGCTTACGTTTTAGTGAAGCTCTTACAAAAAAACTTTAACTTACGGTAGTTCATTTAAACTCCTTTTTTCGTTTCTATATCAAATTATACATATAAAATGCGACCAAATAAGCCTTAAAAAAGACTTTACATGGCTCTGTTTATCAGGTGCCTCAAAATGGACATGGCATCCCTGAGAGTGGTGCAGAGAAACATGCCGTTATCAATCACCGAGCTAAAATCGAGACCTTAAAGTCTAGCATGGATCATTTACAACAACAGGTATACCTTTGTTTCGAGAGGCAAATGTTCTAGCATATTTTACTAGAAGACTTGAGCTTAATTTTTTTATTTGTTATAATTCCTCATTTTGGCAGCTAGAGAGAATGAAAACTGAGAACTCTCTTCTTCCACATGAAGATCAACATACAGATGTAGGTGTTCTAGATTTAGAAACAGAATTGTTGCAGTTAAACGAGGTGAGCCTATTCTCATACTTGATAACCTTGGTGACTTTAAGCTTTAAATTATTAGAGGTTATTATGAAGTTTGAGGGAAGAAGGGTTTCAAATTAATAAGAATAAAAAATATGAATATACTGGAATTGACATCATACACATGTACGTGGTTCTCTTGACAAAAGTCACAAAACAGTAGCATGGTAAAGACTCTAACTAATGAAGGAATGAACCTTTTCCAGAAAAGAAAACGATCTTGAGGATCTTTTTGTTGCAATTAACTTGCAAAACTAAATAATTTCTTGAACTTTAGTCTAAATATACAGTATATACACACAAGTAGTTCCTCTCTTGAAGTTTCTATCCCAAAAAGGCAACCTTATTTCTCTTTTTCCTTGCCCTTATAATTTTCTCAAGGCAAATGAAGAGTTGAGGACAAGGTTTCCTTTGTTTGATGAACTACCTGGCAACGGAAATGCATTAGAAAGGGTATTTGCTTTGGAAGTCGAGCTGGCTGAAGCATTGTTGGCAAAGAATAAATCAAATGTTCTTCTCCAGAGGTAATTCCAATTCTTTATTGATCCTTCTTTTTGTTGGGAAAGCAGATTGTTATTCAGTTTATTTTCCTAGTCTAACTCTCAGCTGTGTTAGAAAACATATTGATTTGGTGGTCCGAGGAGTAAAACAAAGAGTCAAAAACAATATCTGTCTTCAAAATATGACATTTTTACATGCTGTCCTCAAAAGCAACATTATTTTGCCATACTTGGGATAAGCAACCTGAAGTAGAACTAGCTGACCTTTCCTGACAAGTCAAACTTGCTCTTCCTGTCTAACAAAAATAAAAATAAAATTGTTCCTTTAACTCTTAGTATCACCAGGCTTTTCATTAAGGGTTATGTCCTTTTTTTACAAATTTTTAATTGTTTGATGAAGATTTGTATTAATCACTCTCCTTCGCTTCGAAGAAAAAAAGCTCAATATAAAGCTCAATTCAACAATTAAAAAGGTAGAAAAAAGCTGGATTTCCTGCCTTTTAGGGCGATAAAAATTCCGCTTTAGTGTAGCTCTTGCTAAAACGCTTAAAAAAGTAGAAAAAACTGTCTTTCCTGCTTTTTAAGGCGATAAAACATACGCTTTTTAGTGTAGCTCTTGCAAAAACGCTTTAGCTAAGTTTTAGCTTTTAAAACATTTGTACTAATAGTGGTTTTCCTTCTACCATTATGATCCAAGTTTTTGCTAGATTGGTTTTGTATTAAGAAATAATGAATCGACAAACATAATTGAACACTCAAAAAATTGACTCTGTTGATTTATTTTTTTGTTCTTTTTCCATTATGCAGTTCTTTCTTGAAACAACATGGTGATGAGCAAGCGGTATTTCAAAGCTTTAGGGACATAAACGAGCTGATCAAAGAAATGCTGGAGCTAAAGGGAAAACACACGTCTATGGAGAGAGAACTCAATGATATGCACGATCGTTACTCTCAACTAAGTCTCCAGCTTGCGGAAGTTGAAGGAGAGAGACAAAAGCTCATGATGACGTTAAAAAATTCTCGTTCTCCCAGCAAGTTCTCTCTGTTTAATCGATCCACATCTGCTACTCACGAATGAAGTTTAGGCCTTTCTCCCGGCTCATGTAAATGGCACGTGAAAAATAACTGGAGTATAAATTATGCTGAAAAAGCGCTTCGATGATGATATAAAAGAAGCTTGCCGGTAAAGATCAGAAGCCAATAGTTGTAAAGGGAAACATTGTAGATGTTTGTAATAGGGGGGTACCTCTGCCAAATTTAGTTTTGTTGTGTACTTGTGTATAGGAATTTATTCTTTTTTAAGATTTCTTTTTATATTCAATGGTCATGGAGGAGGAGCTATAAGAGTATGCTTCCTTTTTCTCCAGCTCATTGTATTAATATTTGCTCTTACTTTCTGATACTTATTAGAGGGTGAATGTCTAGAAACATGTTCCAGTTTTGTAGCAACCCACATGTATTATCTCTACCATTTTTTTTCCGAGTCCAAATCTTCTACCCCCTATTCTCTACCTCCTTCCGTGCCCTCTTGCTTATTTTTATTCAAATTTTAAATTTTCACAACTTATACCGCAACTTTATAAACTCTTATATTATATTGTATTCAAATTTTAAAACATTTGAACATAATATTGTTTTAGACAATTTTTTTAATATTCAATGTTTAATTTACACTAATTTATACATTTATTCCAAAACAAATTTTGTGTGGATTTTATTTTAAAAATAATTATTGGAATGTATTGATACATGTATTATAGTAATTGTACAATTTTTTTTAAGTTTTTTAGAATTTTTTTTTGAATAAAATAAGCAAAGAGGCACGGAAGGGGGTAGAAGATTTGGACTCATCTTTTTCCGGTTCTTTTTCCATCAATCAAGAGACTTTAAAATTGTACTCTACCTTGGTCCTTCACGAATACTTGGAACTTCAGATATAACCTATTTTGGTCACAACTCTTTTAAGTTAAAAGCTAAAAGAGGAAATAAAAATAAGATCAAGTGTTGATTTTTTTATACATGGAAGCAGCAACTGTATTCACCTATTTGGCTAGATACACTATCACATGGTGTCTTAGTTTTAAAACTAACTTTGTAACTGATTGATCCATGAGTAAAATAACATTTAGTTATGAATTTTACTGTTTTAGTCACTCCCCTTAAACCCTTGTTCCACCATTACGTGCATAGTGTTTTAAAATAATTCAACAAAAAGCAATGGAGCCTTCTATTTGTTTATACCTTGTAGACATTACAAGAACAAGAATCATTACACGAAATAATCCACATCTGACAAAAATGTGAATTGACTTGGAATATTGTCACAATTTAAGATCATGGACAAGTGATATAAAGAACAATCAATTGTATTATACAGTTTTATAACGATAAATAGACAAGGAAAGATTCTCTTTTTTCCTTTTTCTGTATTAGCTATGAATTGTTTATCCTTTTTCCTCACATCTCAAGTGGCTTCTCAATATACATAAGCTCCTCTTTAAGGGCATAATCAGGCTCCATATTCTGTACTAGGCTTTTTAATTTTTGCATGATAGCGTTACAAAAACACAAACAGAAACGAAAAAAAAAATGATGAATCAGAGTAATCATCTCGCAAACGTGACGGATATAAGAAGAGTGCAGAATCTGTCCTTTTTTAGTGGAGAATATATGTCGAGAATACAGGCCTACATGATAATGCAAGAACATCTGTTCGTCTTCAGGTTAGTGTCCTGCAGCTTTTCTGCATATACAACACATGAAATCCACTTTTAGTACCTTGGTTAAAAATATCCGGTCTCTTTCTTCTAAAAAAAAATGTTTCACAACTGAGCAAAACATCCAAAAACTTTTTACACTTTTGTTACACATAAATAAACGGCCAACTTTGCCTAAGACTGCATAACAACCGGGCTAACTTATACTGATTACCCGTCCTTATGAGTTGTGAACAACCATTAATGTGTTTCCTAATGTATTATTTAGGAAATCGGAGTATGATACTAATAGATTCTAAATTTTATGATGCTATGACTAGAAGAAGAAAACAAAAAGGAAAGAGTAAACACACGAGTCATATGCCCACAAGCCACAACTCTGACAAATCTTGATTTGACTTGAAGGTTAAAAATACAAAAACTAAATTGAAGAAAATTAACGTTCTCCTGTTTTCTATTACGAAGTACAAGAAAATAAACATTTGAATCAACCAACCAAGAGTATGCTAAATCGTATGTGAAAGAATTCAAAAACATGTAAGTCGTATTATGTGTAAAGCTGAGTCAGTTGACAATTTGTTAAATTAACAAAGGAGAAAAAAGAAAATATATATATAATCTCAGATCTCAATACAGAACAGATCGTAATCAATTGCAAATTACCATTATTTTTGTCTGAAGTCGGAGGGGGCACGACAACAAGCATGGTTATAACGGCACCTGGAATCTCCGCCATTGGTTGTCTGGATTCCCCAAGTGTTTTGTTATTTTCAAGTATCTTTCCGGCATTAATCAACTTCACGTCATTTATACTCTTCGGACCATTTTCTTTCTCTACAAAAACATATTAAGATTTCGTTCATGAAGATCTAAGAAAAGCTATAATAAAGAGGCACACGTCATCTATTAACATTTCAAGGGTCTAGAAGAGACATACTCAATGTCCACGACTAGTCACAAATGAGATTCAAATATCATTCGAGCAATGCAATAAAGAGAAATAATTACAAATACAAGCATACAAGACATTAATATTTAAAGACCACTAAAGCATTTTTACTGAGTTACAAGACACATATAGATGACCTATGTATGCAAGGACTACAGTAAAGAGCTTGGTAAAGATCCCAACAAGGCTGAGGGGACTTTCCAAAATAGTCAAATAGCATAGCAAGTTTTATTCGTTTTCATACTGATTGAAAAACCCCAAATGGTGAATAAGGGGCAAACCTAGATTGCTTCAGACGAAATGTGAACCTTTGTGGGTTGGTCATGCTAACAAATTACGAGGGTACAACTTCTACCTCATGCAATAATAAAATTTTGATATGTAGAGCACATAACTCGCTGCTAAGCAAAGGAAACCATGAACAGGTAGGCTTTTAGGAGGGCATCAAGCTATCTGTCTTCGCATTATGTTATGTTGTAAAAAACATCAAAACAAAATAATGTGGTTTATCAAACCCCCAATCCAAATTGGCATTGAATTGACAAGTTTTCTTTCTATTAGGAATGGAATTAAGAGGTTTTGCAGATCTATAGCCTTCTTCTGAAATCGAATAAAACAAGATTTAAGATATGTTGCTTATATGAATAGCATGGTGAAAATCTTGCAACAGATAAAGGCTCTTAATTTGATAATTTCACATATTAAACGGGAAAAAATACGTTTACTACCCCCAAACTATAGTACGGTTAACGATTTGGGTACCCACCTTTCAAATTTTCCAATTTAGGTACCACACTATAATAAATTTCCAATTTAGGTACCACCGTCTTAATAAATCACGAAATTATGTCACGTGACATTTGACAAACATTAATTTGATAGGCTAATTTGACAATTTTGCACAAAAATATGTCATATTAGAAAAACTTTTAGCATATAAACCAAATTTAGCATATAATCCAAATTTTTGTTATTTGTGAAATTGGGGAAAATATTTTTATAGGATGACATATTTTTATGCAAAATTGTCAAATTAGCCTCTCAAATTAATGTTTGTCAAATGTCACGTGACGTGATTCCGTGATTTATTTAGACAGTGGTACCTAAATTGGAAATTTATTATAGTGTGGTACCTAAATTGGAAAATTTAAAAGATGGGTACCCAAATCGTTAAAAACAGATAGTTTGGTGTACTAAACTTATAAAACCCCCATATTAAACTGTAAGATTACTACCCCTGACACTCTTCCAAACACTCCAGGACCAAACATCAAACAAACATTTGTTTTGGATAGCAAGTTAGTTCCTAAAGCGACTTAACATTGTCTAGTAGATAAAAGTGATGCAAGATTTGATGGAAAAATCACAGGCCGAATCTCAGTGTTTTTAAGGAAGATTAGATAGGATATACTATATAATGCTCGTATGCAAAACATGGTCATTGTCTCATGGCAGACCAAAAGGATCCTAATTTCACATATATAAGCCTATGATTACCCTCGCATACACTTCTTTTCTCTTCCAAGCAGTTTGGAAGGAAAGTTATTAAAGTTCACATTATTCAGAAAGTATTTCAATTTGATTGATAATGATATGAATAGAAGTACCAAAATTACTCTTAATAGGATTCTTCTTCCAGCTTGATCTTTAAACCAAAACAAGGTTTCTTGGAAATATCAAGAGTTAGATCTCAGTTCTTAAAGCAAGATTAGAAGGGTAATTTATGATACAGTATTAATTTTTATATGCATAACACAGTAATTTGCAATAGACAGAAGCTCCTCAGTTTACTTATAGAAGTGCATGGTTACCTTTAATTACACCCTTCAAAACAGCATTGGACCAGAATATCAAAATATCGTGTTTATTGTTAGAATTCTAAGTTGATCCGTAAGAAGAAAGTACCAAATCCATTACCCTTGATAGGATGCATTTTTTTGTCTGTGTATACGAATGGAAGCAATAGTTGCTGGAAAAATCATGGTCAGAATCTCAATTCTTTTAGAAAAGATAACGAGATGAGGAAATAAATACCATAGAAGCAAACTATTTGATTTCACATTCTCCGCAAAGTACTTCAACTAATTAAAATTGATCAAAGTATCAAATTTACCCTTTTGGAGGTATCTTCTATTCTACTTTCAGCTAGTATTTAGTTTGAAGTAGGGATTATTTAGAAAATGCAAAAGATACATCTCCGTTTCTTCAAGCAAGAATAGAATATACAATATGCTGGGGCCATATGCAGAATATAAATTATAATGTATATTTTACAACATACAAAGGCTCCTAATATTCACATACAGAAGCGAATTACTCTTGCACTTCCCCTAAAGAACTTAACAGTCTTAGGTGACAGTAATGAAGTTGATTCACAACACCCATAGACCCTTTATAGAATACTTTAATTTACCTACCTATATATAAAAAACTGAAACAAGTGTTGCTGGAGATTCGTGCTTCAAATCGCAATTCTCAGGGGAAAACTAGTAGCAGGATAAAAAGGAACTCCAGCATCCCCATATTAGAAAAAACCGATTTTTTATTATGTATCTTGATTTATTTTAATCAAAAATACGAAAAAAACAGTTCTCGTTCCGCCACTGTCAATTCTGGTAAGCAAGATTAGAAGATGAAGGTATATATATACACCATACAACTGGCAACAATATTTTTTTTCCACTTTGAGTACATATCTGACTACCAACCAAATGCATTAAATTTCTGCCAATATTAACTATACTATGCAAGTCCAAATTGGGATAAAACAGAACTGAAAAAAGATCAAGCCTTTTTCTTGAAAATCAACCAAAACTACTCCAAAAGGAAACACAGATATTAATAAATAGCAAAAGCAGACAAATGTTTTTTTTTTAGCAATTATGTACCTTGTATTGTTGCGTGTTTCTCGATTAGTACCTTACATTATTAGTTTTTCCAATTAGTACCCTAGATTCATTTTATTTTTTATTTTAAACTTTTCCATCCAGATGCTGGTTTTCCATCCTGGATGGTAAAGTTAAAAAAAAAAGTTGAATACAAGGAACAAAATAGTAAAATTGATAATATAAGTTAGTAAACAAGAAAAACGCAACAATACAGGTACAAAAAAAACAATTAACCCCGGACAAATGACTTGTTCAACTAAATTCACACTGACCATAAATCATCAGATAACAAAAAAAAAACACAAAAATGAAATCTTGTTAAAAAAGATTATAGTATCAAAAATCTACCTTTAGGCCAGTGAAAAATTCCGTACAGTTGAAAAAAAATTTGAATACAAGGAACAAAATAGTAAATTTGATAATATAAGCTGGTAAACAAGAAAAACGCAACAATCTAGGTACAACAAACCCAATTAATCCTGGACAAATAACCTGTTCAACTAAATCACAGTGCCCATAAATCCTCAGATGACAAGAAATACAACAAACAAAATGAAATCTTGGTAAAAGAGATTATCAAAAACCCAAGGTTGAAATCTCTTCTAAATCAGGTATGGATGCTCAATGATACTACTTTTATCTCTTAGTTTTTAATATGTACCAAACCTCAAACAAAAACCGCAAATTCGAGTTTTTGACACTTAACTCCGAAAGTATGTATAAACAATAACTTTTCCACACACAAAAAAATACACAAACACAACAAACAAAAGGAAATCTTGGTAAAAAAGATGATAGTAATAAGAAAAACGCAACAATACACGGAACAAAACCCAATTAACCCCTGACAAATAACCTGTTCAACTAAATTCACAATTCCCATAAATCATCAAATGACAAAAAATACAACAAACAAAATGAAATCTTGGTAAAAAAGATTATAGTAGCAAGAAAAAACGCAACAATACACAGTACAAAACCAAATTAACCCCACAAAAATAACCTGTTCAACTAAATTCTTACTGCCTATAAATCATCAAATGACAAAAAATAACTTGTTCAACTAAATTCACACGGCCCATAAATCAGATGACAAAATACACAAACAAAAACAAAATCTTGGTAAAAAAGATTATAGTAGCAAGAAAAAACACAACAATACACAGTACAAAACCAAATTAACCCCACACAAATAACCTGTTCAACTAAATTCTCACTGCCCATAAATCATCAAATGACAAAAATAACTTGTTCAACTAAATTCACACTGCCCATAAATCTGATGACAAAAAATACACAAACAAAAACAAAATCTTGGTAAAAAAGATTATAGTAGCAAGAAAAAACGCAACAATACACAGTACAAAACCAAACTAACCCACACAAATAACCTGTTCAACTAAATTCTCACTACCCATAAATCATCAAATGACAAAAAATAACTTGTTCAACTAAATTCACATTACCCATAAATCATCAAATGACAAAAAATAACTTGTTCAACTAAATTCACACTACCCATAAATCATCAAATGACAAAAAATAACTTGTTCAACTAAATTCACACTGCCCATAAATCATCAAATGACAAAAAATAACTTGTTCAACTAAATTCACACTGCCCATAAATCATCAAATGACAAAAAATAACTTGTTCAACTAAATTCTCACTGCCCATAAATCATCAAATGACAAAAAATAACTTGTTCAGCTAAATTCACACTACCCATAAATCATCAAATGACAAAAAATAACTTGTTCAACTAAATTCACACTGCCCATAAATCAGATGACAAAAAAATACACAAACAAAAAAGAAAAACTTAAAGTAACAAACAACAAACCTTTAGGCCAGTGAGCAATAATCTTTTCTTTTAAAGAAGCAACACTTGTTAAAGGGCTGTGTTTACTTGGCCCAATATCTGTCCCATCTGCTAACCTAAACTTAAGCTCTACCAAATTATCTTCTGCCATTAACACTACCCAATTTCAATAAAGTAACAAATAACTCCCTAACACAAATTCTATCAGATCAAGCTCAGATTTTTCTCTCAACCCTTTTGAGAAAACATGATGGGAAACCACTAAAAAGACAAAAATAAGACAAACCCAGATCGAATCTGGTAGTAATAAAGGGATCAAAGTTGTAGAGAGAGAAAGAACTGGGTTTGGGGAAATGGTGGGTGAGGGGAAAATTGATGTTGGATTAGATACTTTGTCAGAGAGAGAGAAAGAGAATAAGAAACTTCTTTTTTCTTTTTATTTTTATGTTTTCATTGATTTAGAAAATATACTTACTTTAAATGAAAATGAAAATGAAAATGAAAACTAAACTACCACTTGGGTTATTAATTTTATACCTTATATATTATTGCATTTTTTCATATTATTATCTTTTATTTATTTATATAAAGGGTGGAAAAACCTACATTTTTATTTATTAATGATAATGAAAATAAAAATACGAAAAAAAAACCCTACAAAAAATAGCATCATCGTTAGTGACACTAAAAGTACAAAAAATGAGAAATAAAAAAGTAATAAGCAAACTTTTACAACTTGATTGACTTGTATGAAAAAATTTCTAAAATTTTGAGGACGCATATGTAAATAACCAACACATACCGGATAATCCACGTGTAGCAAAACCCCTAATTCATTGTCTGAGAATAGCAAACGTCGACCTGGAGAAAAAGAAAAACTCTTATATGACCAACGACGAAGGTACCCTGCTTCTTCACCATCTTCTAACATAAAAAAACTTAGCTTTGGAAACCCACTGGCTTACAGATCTATGATTTTCTTTAATTTATGAGTTAAATCTTCTTTTTTATAAAATTCTTTGAATCCTTCTTCGCAACCTAGATTAGCTAAAGTATCTGCTGCGCTATTGCCTTCTCGTACTATGCGATTCATCAGATAATCTTTGATAGTAGGAAGAATTAACATAAACATATACTACACCTATTATATTAACAATACACGATACTTTGTTAATTTATCCTTGATATATTATTATCTTACATTGTTACGTTTTTCTTACAGTAGTGTTTTTGTTTTAGAAAAAAATAAATAAACTTTTCTATCTAATTAGGAAATTTGATGGTAGAAGTTAGTAAAAAAGAAAAAGGCAGCAATGCACGATACTTTGTCAGAGAAATAATAAGAAACTTCTTTTGATTTTATTTTTGCTTGATTTAGATATATACTTTGAAACTAAACTACCCCTAGGATTAGAAATTAAATATTTCAACTGAATCGGGTTTTTAGTAATTTTATACCTTATATATAGTTGCATTTTTTCTTAGGGAACATTACCAAAAGATACAACTATTTTAAATTAATTATCAAAAAATTACACCCCAACATTTTATTCCCAAAACATACAACTAATTAAAAATATAAATAATAAATAGTTTATACTTTTTTAACATATCTCTCTCTCTCTCAACATACAACTAAATTAATTACTAAATAATTATAAATACTAAATTAAAATTATCTCCATCATCTTCCGTCGCACATCCCTCCATCTCCGATCCCGTCACCACCTCCTCAAATGTCAATCCTCCATCTTCCCCACACTCATACTTTAACCCCAATCTTCACTGTCCGATCAAAACTCTTTCCCCCAATAAAATTTTCATCTAAATCCATCTCCTTGTAAAATTCTCGTCTAAACCCATCTCCGTACCAATTATACAAAAACTTCATTTTCATTTTTTCCATATGAATTAGTATTTTGTTTTTCTTCGATCGGAACGATGCTCATTTTTGGGGCATAATTGGTAAGTAATTAAATAATTATGAATTTATCGTTTTACTTTTCCACCTTAGCCATACACAATATATTTTGTATTCATTGACACTTTCCCTTATTCATACATAATATACCGTTTATAGATGCTATTAAATACAGGCATACACAATACACAATTATACATACTATTAAATACAGGCATACACAATATATGGTTTATACATTATTTTTAATACAGCCATACACAATACATTGTTATATACACTTTTTTATACAGCCATACACAATACATATTTTATACATGCTATTTAATACAGGCATACACAATACACATTTTATACATGTTTTTTTAATACGGGCATACACAATACCCTATTTATACACGCTCTTTAATACATGCATACACAATACATATTTTATACATGCTCTTTAATACAGGCATACACAATACACAATTATACATGTTATTAAATACAGGCATACACAATATATTGTTTATATATTATTTTTAATACAGTCATACACAATACATTGTTATACACACTTTTTTATACACTCATACACAATACATATTTTATACATGCTCTTTAATACAGGCATACACAATACACAGTTTATACATGTTTTTTTTAATACGGGCATACACAATACAATATTTATGCATGCTCTTTAATACAGACATACACAATACACAGTTTATACATGTTTTTTAATACGGACATACACAATACACTATTTATACATGCTCTTTAATACATGCATACACAATACATATTTTATACATGCTCTTTAATACAGGCATACACAATACACAATTATACATGCTATTAAATACATGCATACACAATATATTGTTTATACATTATTTTTAATACAGGCATACACAATACATTGTTATATACACTTTTTTATACAGCCATACACAATACATATTTTATACATGCTATTTAATTCAGGCATACACAATACACAGTTTATACATGTTTTTTTAATACGGGCATACACAATACATTATTTATGCATGCTCTTTAATACACACATACACAATACACAGTTTATACATGTTTTTTAATACGAACATAGACAACACACTATTTATACATGTTCTTTAATACATGCATACACAATACATATTTTATACATGCTCTTTAATACAGACATACACAATACACAATTATACATGCTATTAAATACAGGCATACACAATATATTGTTTATACATTATTTTTAATACAAACATACACAATACATTGTTATACACACTTTTTTATACAGTCATACACAATACATATACATGCTATTTAATACATGCATACACAATACATATTTTATACATGCTCTTTAATACAGGCATACACAATACACAATTATACATCCTATTAAATACAGGCATACACAATATATTTTTTATATATTATTTTTAATACAGGCATACACAATACATTGTTATACACACTTTTTTATACAGCCATACACAATACATATTTTATACATGCTCTTTAATACAGGCATACACAATACATATTTTATATATTTTTGTGGAATTGGATTTTTCTTGGTTTTTTTTTTATTTTTTGCCATTTTTTTGGAGTTTTTTCGGGTTCCCGACTTTTTAAAGGTTTTTTCAGCACTTTTTTGGTTTTTTCGGGTTCTCGATTTTTGTGAACTTTTTTCATTCATTTTGTGATTTTGGATTTTTCTTTGTTTTTTGTAGTTTTTTTAACCATTTTTTGGGCTTTTTCGGGTTCCCGACTTTTTAAAAGGCTTTTCCAGCCTTTTTTGGGTTTTTTCGGATTCTCAACTTTTTTGAACTTTTTTCAATTTTTTTGTGAATTTGGATTTTTATTGATTTTTTTTTATTTTTTAACATTTTTTTGGATTTTTTCGGGTTCCCGACTTTTTTAAAGGTTTTTCCAGCATTTTTTGGGTTTTTTCGGATTCTCGACTTTTTTGAACTTTTTTTATTTTTTGTTGTAATTTTATTTTTTTCGGTTTAGAAGTCATTTTAACATTAAATAAGATAGTATTTTGGGGGGAAAAATGATGATTTAGAAAGAGAGAGGAGAAAGAGAAATTTTTTGGTAGGTGAGGAGAAATATATATATTTTTCTATTTGGGTCAATTGTATGTTTTGGGAATAATTTGTTTGGGTTGTATGTTTTGGTAATATTTCATAACACGTTGTATGTTTTGGGAATTGACCCTTTTTCTTATTGTTATATTACATTATTAGTTCATCCTGCATTTGCTTTTTAAAACAAATTGAACATTTCTATCCAATTATGGATGAAAATCATGTGTTCTGCTGGTTTTCCATCCAATTCCAGACGATAATTTTATTTAAAAAAAAACAGGAAATTTAATAATAGAAGTTAGTAAACAAGAAAAACGCAACAATATACACGATACAAAACCTAGATGACCAAGTGATTTTTTTCCCTCTAAATCATTTATTTTTTGGCATTTTAGTTTACGAGTGACACTTGTACATATAGTGAGGCAAGATATAAGGGTCTTATATACTTAAAAAATATTAAAACAAGAAACTCAAGGCCGAAGATAGAAAATAGGTTTTAAATTGACAAAGTTCTTGTTAAAACATAAATGGATTCAATGAATGAGATTAAGGTTTTATATTTAATCCGTTAACCAATACAAGAAATGCGTAGTTGGAGTCAGATAAACCGGTAAATAAATACAAATGCGTACAATATCATAGTCAGTGGCGGATTTTAAATTTGTTCGGATTAGGGGACAAATTTCATGTAACAATGTTTTCTTAATTTTGTGGGTAGGCCAAAATGTTATTGTCGAACGTTTTAACTGAGTAACAAATCGGAATTTCTTTGATTTTTTGTCAAAATGAAGAGTAGCATGTTACCCGTCAGTACAAAAAAATGGCAACTTACCATCAGAGTGTCTGTTGCTAAACTGATGGTAAAGCGAGTGTCGCTAAATTTAGCAACAGTTGTTGTTGCTAAATTGTTACTAAAATTTAGCGACACTCGCTTTATCAACAATTTTTAAAAAGTAAACTGTTACTATTTAACTTTTTCTTGTAGTGCGTCTGTGCGTGCCATCTACAAAATATTGTCGGAGGTAAAAGGAAACAAAACTAAACTTTTACGCTACGTACTATAACTTTAAAATTTATGTAACCTTTTATGTTATGATGTTTCCCGGTACGCTACGGACTCCATCTTGTAACTCCCGTCATGCAATGCTTTGTCATAGTATCTTCTTGTTAAAATCAGATCAGATCATCAGAGTCAATTTACTCGTGATAATACAAATATATTTGTGCATTTGTGTGCACTAACAGTTCAAATAAATTGAAAGGTTCTCATTCAGTTGCATTTTATTTCATCGTGATAATTATCAAAACTTAGTCTGAAAACATACGCAACCAATTGTTTTGTCCTGTGATCAGCCATTGTTTATCCTCTCGACAGAACGAGCAAGAGTTTCATCTTTTCATTTAGATATTAGATCTGAGTGTGTTTGTATTTTTACACTTGTTTGGATTTCATTTGATATACTTTTCGAGGGTGGAAATTATTAGTTAGACAGTTTCGGGTTAGAGGGCATATGTGTCTGTATTTTATTTCCTGATAATCACTTGGAACTTGTTCCAAAGTTATCTGAACTTGTACTAGCGCAAGTTATTATTTATAATAATAAGCATGCTCCTGGAAAAAAAAAACATATGCAACCCATAAGTATATCGACAATATATATACATGCTCTCATAGGTCAAGAGACCGGTCACAGTTAGGGAAGAGACGCAACCAACTTAATTCATTTATTAATTATGTTTAAATAAATGCATGACATCTTTTATTTTTTGTTATACCCTTTACGTTATCACATTGTTTTGAATTTGAATATCAATATTATTAATGAAAATTCTGTTGGAAAACATGTTTATAGCATGGTTGTTTCGAGTGGTCAGTGACCATTTTTGAGTCAATATTCGATGCGAAAACTCAGAATTTCTGAAGCCGTACTCAAAGTGTTTGAGTAGCTCGTGCGATGAGCTTCGCAACGGTATATCGCACAACCTATTCGGAGAATGGGTGTGAATGATAATTGGACTCGAAAGTTGGTACTCGAAAGAGCTAATAAAGCCAATGCTGAAAAATGGAAAAAGAAATGATATTTAAACCATGAGGGTTATCACACATTGTAAAATCAGGAGTGATTTTTACACTATAAATATAAGTTCATCCCATGTATTTGTTAAACTATCAAGTTCACATACCCATGAGTGGGTTAGTGTGTACCACGCGCGTGCTCGCTCGGGCAGCGGGCCTCGGGTCTCGTACTAAACTGAAAAAGGAACTTTTGTATATTTACAAGAGCAGTCCCTAGAGTTCCAGCAAGTTTGAAACTCCAGCAGTAATGGAGGCGGATTCTAGGGATGTAACTCACAGAATTAAATGACCACAATAAATGGCTGCGGTTTCAAAATCCTCTATATGAGGTAGCCTTCTCCTCACATTCAAACACACGAAAATCATCTCTCTTCTCTCTAAACAACATATTTTTTTTCATAGCATATTAGAAACAGAGAGAACCACCCACCAACAACTCGACCTTGACTCGTCGCCAGTTTTTGGCGAGTCATCCGAGACATTGTACCCTGGGATCGAACCGCTAACGCAACCAGAAACATCAAGGTGGTTGGGCGAATATCGGTTAAGGGCAGACTGTTTAGAGTCGCCTCGTCTTTTAATTCTGTCCTTTTAATTTCGTATTTAAATTCTGTTATTTATATTCTGTATTTTTATTTCAGTATTTAATTTGCTGTCCTTAGCTGTAGCTTTTAATTCTGTTTGTACCTTTCTGTAATTTCTTTAAAGTTCTGTTTTATGCTGTAATTTCAATTCTGTAATTTAATTCAGTAATTAGAATAGTTTCAATTCAGTCATGTTATTTCAATTTCAATCAGAACAGTCCGCCTGTTAAGTTTATACTTTCCAGTCCGACAGTTTCTATTTATTGCAGTTCAGTACATCAGATTATTAATTAATAATAATCTGAATAATGTTTGCTTTAATTACTATTCAGTACCTACATGTTGTAATCGTTAATTTCCTTTCCAATTCGAAATTAATAAAGATTACACTGGTTTTGTTTAATTTTGTTTAGTCCTTTAATTATTGTTTAATTGTTATTTCGTACACGGAAACCAACAATCTTAACCGATACTTCTGTTGTTTCTTTCATGTATTAATTAATACAATTATTATTTTGTTTTAAAGGGAATAATGCTTTTTTGTTTTCAATTCTAAATCATATTAGAAGTTGAATTACAAAGAAAAATTCCAAACAGTTTTAATTTTGTTTCAGAATCTTGTTGATACCAACCGATTGGTATTCAATAAGAATCGTTTAATCCTTTTGATATCAACCGTATTGATATTCAAAAGGAAATAGTTTAATTTTATTGTTTAAATAAAATTCTTTGACAAACCCAAATTTCAGTTTTGGTGTTTTGTTTATAGAATTTATTGTACACGTATCTCATACGTTTTTGTGTTATCGTTTCAGATGACAAATACGTCGCCTATTGAGTTGTCTATCGGAAATGAGCATGACCCAGTGGTTAGTGGAAATGTCCATAACACTGGGGCGATGCGAATGTGGGGGCTAACGCCGAGGACGTAGCTGCAGTGGCTGAGGCTGCCGCGGCGGCGGCAATGGCGGATGCTACGGCCGAAGCAGCGGCTACGGCCAAGGCCGCAGCCAAGGCTGCGGCTAGAGCCAAGGCTGCGGCCAAGGGAAAGGCACCGATGTATTCGGCTGTGCCTATTTTACCGACTTCTCATCTGGAGAAACCGGAAAAATTCAGGGGAGACAACTTTAAACGTTGGCAGCAAAACATGCTGTTTTATCTCACCACCCTGAATCTGACCAGGTTTCTTAAGGAGACTGCTCCCGTCCTAAGCGAGGACGATCTAGACGAGCAGTCATTCTCTGCGGTTGAGGCATGGAGACATGTCGACTACCTATGCAAGAACTATATCCTGTGTGCTCTAGATGACACGCTGTTCAGTGATTTCGAGCCCAAAGCTACTGCAAAGGAGCTGTGAGAAACTCTCGAAAATAAGTACAAAGTGAATAACGCTGGAACAAAGAGATTTGTTGTCACGGACTTTCATGAGTACCGTATGACTGACAGCAGAGGTGTCATGGAGCAAGTTGAGGAGCTCCAACTCATTTACCATCGCCTTGAGGCTGATGGGCTAGTGATTAATGAGCATTTCCAGGTGGCACACATGATTGAGAAATTACCACCGTCTTGGAAAGACTTTCAAAACTACCTGAAGCACAAGCGGAAAGAAATGAAGCTGGAGGGGCTCATTGAGAAGCTCAATATCGAGGTGAGCAACTGTCGCTCCGCTAGGAGAGTCGGTGGTGCTAACGTCTCGATGGCAAAGGCCAATGTGGTCGAAAGCTCCAACGTCAAACGGAAACGTTTTGACAACGGAGGCAGTGCTGTTGTCGCAAAGAAATTTGCGGAAACCTGCTTTGTGTGTAACCGACTGATCGTATGCAAGTTTTTTGTGTTTGTGAATGCACATAAGGTATTTGATTATATGTATATAAACTTTGTTAAGATTCACTGAATACTAGATCCGACTTTTCCTTATTTTGGTTGTTTTGTTTAAACAGAAGCATTTGTTCAACCAATTTGGCGGAGCCAAACAAATTCTCAAGGTAAACTTGAATCAATTTCATTTATCTTCCCACCATGTTACGGGTGTATGATCTGTTTCAAACCACTATTCTTTTTATTAACAAATTACCATAATTCAGAACGAATACAAGTTATATTCTGATCAGTTTATAATAATTTTTTATTATAAACCAGTAACTGCACTCAAATTTAGTTTTAGTTGTTTACATATATTATTGCCCTCCAAAACTGTGTACTTATATTCAAATAGTTTGCTACTGCTCAGTTCATCAGTGTTAGTCAAATTAGTTTGCTCCTTTTTTTGTTTGAAACTAAATAGTTTGCTCATTCATAGACTTTTACAGGAATTACTGTATAAAGTATAAACATATCCGTACAACTCACCTTGAGAGAATACAACTCAATAGCTCCAAAATCTGCCTGTTATTAGATGTCTAAAAAGCTTTTTAATTATTCAACAATTAACAATAGGACAGGCGGCTCTTTATCAATTGCCGACCTCTTTTTAGAGCAAATAGTTTTGTTCTCTCTTGTTGTACATGTCGAGTGCTAACTAAATAACGTTTTTTTCTTCATAAATTATCGATTTAGTAGGATATGATTATACAGACATGGTTGATCGTTATAGTTCTTTCATTTTGCTGATTTTCAATAACTTCGTATTCATTTTGATTCACCGAGCTTGGAAGAATTGACTTTAGGTTTGGATTACGGTTTGGAGTTTATGTCCATGGGAACCATTTAAGTTTATACCAACATTGCATCTGTACTTAAGTTATTACTTATTAGTGAGTTTATTTACTTGACTTGTGCAATCACGTAAAAGTGTATTTGGACTAACTAAATAAGCTAGGTCAATATTTATGTGAAACATTGATCAATAGTTTTCTAAGTGAAACATTGAAACATTGAAACATTGATCAATATTTGTGAGCTATACATTCCTCATTTGACAATACTTAATTTCTACGAATTCTGTTAGTTACGGGTTAACTAAGTTGAAATCATGTAGGTTATGCTCTTCAACTAACAATTGTTTTTTTATTTTAGTATGTGGTTAAATTTCATTTGGTAGCCAGAATTTGGTCCCTTTCCCATTCATATAAGTTCAGTGATTTGTCGTATTCGTATATAAAATGCGTTCTTGCTTGTGTAGGCAATTTCATATGACACTAATTTTTTGAGTATTTGTTTTTTTTCATACTACATCTAGCATTGAACCTTGCTATTTTTTAAATTTGGTTCTTACTAAGTTTCCGATCTTTTCTTAACAGGATTGACCAATGATGCATCAACCAATTTTCATATTTTATGTCGACACTTGGCAGTTATTATGAAAGTAGAGATGATTTGGCTTGTCATTTGTGCTAGTATGAACTTGCTTGATCAGAGAATTACTTGCTAACATTCTATTTCTATTAGGCAACTCACTTTTAGTGTTCTTTGTTTAGTTTAAATTGTTGATTCATTGATGTCCATATAGTTTTAACTATTTTTTGTTTTTTCTTCAGGGCTTGCATATTTGTATAGTAAGTGGATCAGAGTTTGAAATCTGAAGATTGGAGTACATATCAGATTTTTAGGACGCCTCTAGTTTTATAAGTTTGATCGTTCTTTAGTTGTTGTACTTCGGAAAATTTGTTATTTCTTTCTTCTTTGACTGTTTCTATTTGCATTTGTTTCGTTTGATACTCGTGAACTTTCAGACTTATGTAGCACATTCGTTTCTGTAAAATGTTAAATGTAAGATGTAAAATTGTAAATTTGGACAAGTTGGATTCATGTATGCTATGTTTTACATTTTTCTTAGTTTTGTAGTATTAAATTATAAAAGCCTAGGGGTTAAGTTTCATTTCTTCTGAAAATTTAGAAGACTCGAAAACATGAATTATGACTGATCACTTTTAACCATGCCGGTAGTGATGATCTATGTTGGTCAATTTAGACACACATTTTTAGTGTTCCGGAATGTGTTCTTAAATACATAGAAAGGCTTAATAGGAACACCTTATTGGTGTTCTAAAATTGGAACCTCAAACAAGCGTTCCAATTTTATAAACAGGAACACTTTTTTCACGTTCCAAGAAACTGGCACACTGCTTTTAGGCACCCTTTATTTGTGTTCCAAAAACTATTAGGAACACTTTTTTTCTGTTCCAAAAAGGTTATTTTGGTGTAGTACCGTATGACTGACATCAGGGGTGTCATGGAGCAAGTTGAGGAGCTCCAACTCATTTACCATCGCCTTGAGGCTGAGGGGCTAGTGATTAATGAGCATTTCCAGGTGGCACACATGATTGAGAAATTGCCACCGTCTTGGAAAGACTTTCAAAACTATATAAAGCACAAGCGGAAAGAAATGAAGCTGGAGGGGCTCATTGAGAAGCTCAATATCGAGGTGAGCAACCGTCGCTCCGCTAGGAGAGTCGGTGGTGCTAACGTCTCGATGGCAAAGGCCAATGTGGTCGAAAACTCCAACGTCAAACGGAAACGTTTTGACAACGGAGGCAGTGCTGTTGTCGCAAAGAAATTTGCGGGAACCTGCTTTGTGTGTAACAGGACCGGTCATTGTGCCGCAGACTGTTATGACAATAAAAGCATTGTTAAGCCCTCCCCCCCTCCCCCCCGAGGAACTTCAAGGGCAAGGGGAAGAGGAAAGCTCCAGCTCAGGCACATCTGGCCGAGGAAGGACGAGATGATGACCACTTTACTGCTGTGGTCTCTGAGGTGAATCTCGTGGGGAGCAACCCCAAAGAGTGGTGGCTGGATACCGGTGCCACGAGCCACATCTGCTCTAACCGATGGATGTTTAAGACCTACGAGGCAGTAGAGGAAGAAAGCTGCTTCATGGGGAATTCTGCTACTTCCAAGGTGGAAGGAAAATGAACGGTGGTGATGAACATGATCTCGGGAAAAGAGCTGAGGTTGACAGGGGTGCTCCATGTTCCGGATATCCGTAAGAATCTGGTATCCGGATCAGTGATGGTGAAGAACGGGTTCAAGATGGGTTTTGAATCTGATAAAATTGTAATCACCAAAAATGGTGTCTATGTAGGCCATGACTATATGACCAACGACATGTTTAAGTTAAACGTAGGGACACCTGCTCTCAATAAAGGTGCTAAAGCTGAGGCTAGCACTAGCAATGTAATGACAGTTGCCCAAGAGGCCAATAATAAGAATTCCACTTTTGCTTATTTATTTGAGTCATTTCATTTGTGGCATGGTAGATTAGGTCACATGAATTATAATTCTTTAAAGAAATTAATATCACTAAAACTAATACCAAATTTCGTTTTTAATAAGCAACACAAATGTGAGATTTGTGTAGAGGGAAAATTAACGAAATCATCGTTTCAATATGTTGAACGAGAAAGTGAACCTCTCGGTCTAATACACACGGATGTATGTGACTTAAAGTTTATACAAACACGAGGAGGAAAAAAGTAATTTATCACCTTTATAGATGATTGTACTAAATACTGTTATGTTTACTTAATGAGAAGTAAAGACGAAGCAGTAGAGAAATTCGCTCTTTATAAGACCGAAGTTCAAAATCAACTCAATAGGACGATTAAAACATTGAGAAGTGATAGAGGCGGTGAATTTGAATCACCGTTTGAGCAAATATACGCTGAAAGCGGCATTATACATCAAACCACAGCCCCATACACTCCCGAGCAAAATGGGGTTGCTGAGCGTAAAAATAGAACGCTAAAAGAAATGATGAATGCTATGTTGATCAGTTCTGGGTTACCTCAGAACATGTGGGGGGAAGCGATACTTTCCGCAAACTATGTTTTAAACAAGTTACCACATAAGAAGCGAGATAAGACTCCATATGAATTATGGAAAGGTCATCAACCCAGTTATAAGAACCTGCGGGTTTGGGGTTGTCTTGCTAAGGTCCTAGTTCCCACTCCTAAGAGAATGAGAATTGGTCCTAAAATGCTGGACTGTGTGTTCATCGGATATGCACATAATAGTAGTGCATATCGGTTTCTCGTACACAAGTCGGACAATCCCGATGTGCACGTAGATACGTATATGGAAAGCCGAGAGGCCTCTTTCTTTGAGGATATCTTTCCCCGTAAATTACCTACATCTGTACCAACTCAAGAGTTGAACAGTGAAGGAAATGTGGGGGCAAGTGAACCGACAGAGGAAGAGGAAGAGCCTCGGCGTAGCAAAAAGGCAAGGAAGGAAACTTCCTTTGGACCTGATTTCTTAACCTTCATGGTTGAAGGCGAACCGGTGACATATAAACAATCTATGCCAACACCGGATTTCCAATATTGGGAAGAAGCTATTCAAAATGAGATTGAATCAATCATGCAAAACCACACTTGGGAACTAGTGGATCTTCCAACAGGATGTAAGCCTCTAGGTCACAAGTGGATCTTCAAGAGGAAGTAAAGGGTTGATGGCACGATTGAGAAATACAAGGCGAGACTTGTAGTAAAAGGCTTCAGGAAAACTGAAGGTGTCGATTATTTTGATACGTATGCTCTTGTCTCCAGGAAAACGTCTATCCGAATCGTCATTACTCTCGCAGCTTTGTTTGATATGGAAATACATCAAATGGATGTAAAGACGGCGTTTCTAAATGGAGAACTGGAAGAAGAAATTTACATGGAACAACCGGAAGGGTTTGTAGTTCCTGGTAAAGAGCACCAAGTGTGCAAACTTGTAAAGTCTCTATATGGACTCAAACAAGCGCCAAAGCAATGGCACGAGAAGTTTGATAGAATTATGCTATCAAACGGTTTTCGCATTAATGAGTGCGATAATGTGTCTACTCTAAAGGAAGTGGAAGAGACTGTGTCGTAGTCTGTCTCTATGTGGATGACATGATTATAATTGGAAGTAATGATAGAATCAACTCCACAAAGAAAATGTCGTCACAACACTTCGATATGAAGGATCTGGGTATAGTTGATGTAATACTTGGTATGAAGATTACCAAAACATCAGAGGGGTATGCCTTGTCACAAAGTCACTATGTTAAACAAGTACTAGACAAGTTTGACAAGGGCAGTAAGGCGATGTCTAGAACCCCAATTGAGTTCAACTGTAACCTGAAAAAGAATTTCGGTAAGAGTGTGAATCAATTGGAGTTCTCTCAAGTCATAGACAGTCTCATGTATATAATGAATTTCACTAGACCAGACATAGCAAACTCAGTGAGTAGACTGAGCAGGTACACCAGCAATCCGAATGAGGAACACTGGAAGGCCATAATGAAACTTCTCAGATATATGAGGTTTTCAGCCGATTTCGGGCTGCACTATACCAGATATCCAGCAGTACTGGAAGGGTACTCAGATGCCAACTGGATATCAGACTCCAATAGCACAAGGTCCATGAGTGGATATGTGTTTATAATGGGAGGAGCTGCTGTGTCTTGGAGATACTCCAAACAGACGTGTATTGCAAGGTCAACTATGCAATCTGAATTCATAGCGTTAGACTTAGCAACCGAAGAGGCAGACTGGCTGAGAAGTCTTTTGGAAGGAATTCCAATGTGGCCAAAACATGTTCCCGCAATAAGCATGCATTGTGATAGTCAATCAGCTATTGCGCGGGCTCAGGATCATATGTATAATGGAAAGTCTCGACATATACGTCGGAGACATAAATCCGTAAGGGAATTGTTATCCAATGGTGTGGTGTCCTTAGATTTTGTAAGATCAAAGGAAAACATAGTGGATCCATTAACAAAATGATTGACTCAAGTAGGAGTCGAGGCGTCATCGAACGGAATGAGATTAAAGACCATTAAATTGGTGTCCCCCCATAGGCAACCCAACCTAAACGGAATATTTCCTGATAGGTTCAAAGGGAAACTGAACTGTGAGGGCAACCGAACAAAGCACTCGGGAACCTGGAGGTCACAGCCCATTTCCGCGATGACAGAGTGATAGACATGTATCATAGTAAGGGTGAGCTTGAGGCTCTTAATGATCCAAGTAACTCAACGGTCGAGTAAAGTGAGTCAGGACACTTTCGACTTGGAATACCTATAACGAGTGTGTAATGCCGGTACCATGTGATGAGCTTGGGCTAATTCACTAGAGCATTCAGTTGAAGTTGCCAAGACAGTCCAGGCCAAATATGGACAACAACTAAAGGGCTTAGTACGTGGGTAGAGAGGGCACTGTGCGGGTGCCATTCTGGGATACACAAAGCTTAATGGTTGAAAGCTTTACAGCTACCTAATAGCAGTATTCTAGGTGGTACTTCGCTACGGCAGGTTCAAGACGCGCGCTACCTGACCTAAGGCAGTGAAGTTTTGCGGTTCTCTTGATTTGCATTTAGGACATGGGCTTTCGAGCCAATTGCATTCATGTGGGGGATTGTTGGAAAACATGTTTATAACATGGTTGTTCCGAATGGTCAGGGACCATCTTTGAGTCAATATTCGATGCGACAACTCAGAATTTCTGAATCCGTACTCAAAACGTTTGAGTAGCTCGTGCGACGAGATTCGCAACGGTATATCGCATGACCTATTCAGAGAATGGGTGTGAATGATAATTGGACTCGAAGGTTGGTACTCGAAAGAGGTAATAAAGTCAATGCTAGAAAATGGAAAAAGAAATGGGATTTAAACCATGAGGGTTATCCCACATTGTAAAATCAGGAGTGATTTTTACACTATAAATACAAGTCTATCTCATGTAGTTGTTAAACTATCAAGTCCATATATCCATGAGTGGGTTAGTGTGTACCACACGCGCGCTTGCTCGGGCCGCGGACCTTGGGATTTGGGATTTGGGGAATGTCTCGGGTCTTGTACTAAACTGAAAAAGGGACTTTTGTATATTTATAAGAGCAGTCCCTAGAGTTCCAGCAAGTTTGAAACTCCAGCAGTAATGGAGGCGGATTATAGGGATGTAACTCCCAGAATTAAATGACCACAATAAATGATTGCGGTTTCAGAATCCTCTGTATGAGGCAGCCTTCCCCTCACATTCAAACACACGAAATCATCTCTCTTCTCTCTAAACAACATATTTTTTTTTTCATAGCATATTAGAAACAGAGAGAACCACCCACCAACAGCTCGACCTTGACTTGTCGCCAGTTTCTGACGAGTCATCCGAGACGTTGTACCTTGGGATCGAAGCGCCAACGCAACCAGAAACATCAAGGTGGTTGGGCGAATATCAGTTAAGGGCAGACTGTTTATAGTCGCCTCGTCTTTTAATTCTGTCCTTTTAATTTCGTATTTAAATTATGTTATTTATATTATGTATTTTTATTTCAGTATTTTAATTTGCTGTCCTTAGCTGTAGCTTTTAATTCTGTTTGTACCTTTCTGTAATTTCTTTAAAGTTCTGTTTTATGTTGTAATTTCAATTCTGTAATTTAATTCAGTAATTAGAATAGTTTCAATTCAGTCATGTTATTTCAATTTCAATCAGAACAGTCCGGCTGTTAAGTTTATACTTTCCAGTCCGGCAGTTTCTATTTATTGCAATTCAGTATATCAGATTATTAATTAATAATAATCTGAATAACGTTTGCTTTAATTACTATTCAGTACATACATGTTGTAATCGTTAATTTCCTTTCCAATTCGAAATTAATAAAGATTACACTGGTTTTGTTTAATTTTGTTTAGCCCTTTAATTATTGTTTAATTGTTATTTCATACACGGAAACCAACGAACTCGTCCATGGTAATGTTTTTCCTCATAGTCAATCAGATCATGGAAGCTTAATTTATACTAATAACTATTGCGTGCTTAACAATGACAACAAAATTTGACATCTCTAGAAGCAGAAATGAAAGATTTCATCACACGAAAATCTCTCCATCTTAAAACATACAACCTAGTAAGACAATTTCGCAAGGATGAACACGTTGAGTTAGGGTTATAATTCATATGGGTAACCGGTTACAGACTTCGAATAGAAATCCATAACCGGAATTACGGCCTTCCACGTTATGAAATTCCTGAGACAGTTTTTTGAAGAACCGGTTTTGGGATGCCAAACCTGATTATGGATTACTTTTTTGATGAACCGGTTATGGGATTTCAAAACCGGTTATGGATTTTGCATGTATATTCCATAACTGGTTATGAAATGTCGGGAAGATCAGAATTAGCGTTTTAGGGTTTCCTTTTGTGTAGGGTGTTATATAAACAGCTCTTTGCAACCGTGTTTTGGTAAGAGAGTTTTTAAACTATGCACTTTCTAGAGTGTATATAAAAAGTTATGTACGTAGTTGAGCATTTTCGGGATACCTAACCGTAACCCATTGCGGTGCGTTTTTCAAATTTGTCAAAGCTTAATTCATAGGGCTATTATAAGGTTCATTTAGATTTTTCTTTTTCCATAAATTTTTGGGGGTATTTCGAAGCTTCGTTGAGCCACTTAAGTGTTGAGGACCACAACACTGCATCAATGATTCACTGAGCCCGTGGAAGATCCTTGCAACTAATTAACTAAAGCTCTCGATAGCACATGAGACCTTCAGGCAGCTCGGTGGAGCCTCATCGGAGCTCTTTTAAGCATGTCATAGCTCTGTTAGCTCCAATGCTGGCAGGCTGCGGCGAGAAGGTGGTTGTTGGTGATGGCCTGTGTTGGGTTGAATCGAGTTGCTAAATAATTTATAGTGAAGTTATAGTTTATGAAAACATATGTTTCCCGATTTACTTTTCGTTAGTATAATTTGACATAGTAATATTTGTTTGCTAGTCCTATATGAATTTTGAAATTAGCTTAAGATGTATGTGGATCTGCACATACGTTATTCCAAATTCATGGGTTGACATTATTGCGTCCCTTCAAAGTTATTAAAGGCTATAACAATTTTTTAAGGAACCTCTAATTCTCCTGAGATGGATTATAAATTAGCTGTCATTAGATTCATAATAAATCCCTTAAATATGTTTAAAATGCCATAGTTGCTCCCATGTATCATGGTGATATCTTCTCCATATATACCATCTGTTAAAGGTTTAAAATTCTACTCTACAATTGCAACAACCTTCTTCTCATCTATATAGTTACAGCAATAGTCAATAGCTTTACATCTCTTTATAATGTTGGGAGTATAAATTCACACTTCTATATACATTTGTTAATAATAATAAAAAAAAGGAGTATAAATTCACACTTCTATAAAATTTGAATCCTAAAAAAAACAATGACAACTACAAAAAAAAGGTAAACAGTGACAGCAATAGTGATGGTTATTTTGATGAACAATTGTTTAGCGAATGTTTTTGTGATCGCGTTGAGACGACAATCAAATCTGTTTCAACCTTTTACAATCTCTAAATCAATTTTATTTTGTTGTGGATGTCTGAATCAATTTTATTTTGTTGTGGATGTTCTTCTACAACAAGGACTACAGGTCCATCTAGACAAGTGGATTAAAAATCTTGTCCAATTTGTTTTAAGACAGATAGTTTGAATACTATACACCAAAAGAGGTGCTTCGTTTCTTTTAAAAAAATTCAACTAGCTTAGCTAGCTTGATCTCAAAATGAATTTTATTTGTGATGCAAAATAAAAAAAAATATGCCGGAGAAGTATACAAAACTATACTCCATATAACTCCTTTAAAAGAGTAACATATATACATGTTGACAAAGTTTTGATTAATGAAATTATCATTTGTATCCAAAAGAAGAGAGCGAAACATTGGAGAAGTGACATGACAACTTTTCTTAGCACTTGCAATGAAGAAAACGATGCCATCCTAAATAAATATTCCTATCATTATAACTATCAACTACTACGAAAAAATGTTACTTGTACGTGACATATATTCATATAACTTTCTTTCAAAATTTTAGCAGTTGACTTTACATACATATTAATTAATACTATGATCAATTAATTCACAAAGTTTTGATCAATGAAATTATTTATTTGTATCCAAAAGAAGAGAGCGAAGAATTGGAGAACTGACACGACAACTTATTTATCGTAGCACTTGCAATAAAGAAATGAATGATGCAATCAATCCTAAACAAATATTTTACTATTATAACTATCAATTACTACGATAAGTTATACTTGTCGCATGGGAGAAGCCTTAAATAGTATATATAGGTTGCCAAAATTTATAATATAAAAAATAGGAACGTCAAATCATCGTTTATTTTAGTAAAAATAGATGGTCAAATTTTTTAAAAATTACAATTTTTAAAATTATAAGAAGTAACGATGGTCTCCACTTAGCTTCGTTAGGGTATAATCACTACAAAATAATTATTGATTTAGTGAGAGTCAAAAGCTGTCACAAGGCTGTCACTAATTTAAAAACATGTCACAAATTGACTAAACTGTCACAAAGCCGTCACAAAAACCGTCGCTAATAAGCTCGTAAGAAAAAATACCGTTACTAGTACCATCGCTATTTGAGTATTTTTTTTTTAGCGTAATATACCTATAACTAAATAACTAATTCATAATTGTAGCAGTTGACTTCACCACTTGACGTGAGGATATATCACATGGCCTATAATTCCTTTTTAACGAACTTCAAATTCTCATGGAGTGGATTATTTATTACTGTCATTACATTTATATAATCCATAATAACACTATATAATTATATTCCATTTCCATTAGGTAGAAGACTTTCTTCTTCATCTACAAAGGACATCCAATTCTACTCCTCACCACATACCTTTCTTCCTACTTTGTACATATAATTTTGAGATACCATTCTTTCTCTTTTAAGAAATGGCTAAATCTGCCATTATCTCGTCTGTTATATGTTTGGCCTTAGTATTATCTTTGTTTGCACCAACAAAGGCCACCGTTTATGTGGTTGGCGATGGTCTCGGTTGGACGGGCAATCTTCTTGATCAGGAATATTATACCAACTGGTTTGTAGGCAAGACGTTCTATGTCGCAGACATGCTCAGTAAGTCAATACACTATCACGCACGCAATTATATTTGTGTCAATATATTTACTAAAAAGATATATTGAAGCTCGTAATAAAACAGATTAATTAATCCAATATTATTACTGACATGAATATTTCCTTCTTCTTTTTTAATACTAATTACAGTATTTAACTGCATCCTTGGAAGTACCTTGTTTGAGCTCACAAAAGAAGTCTATGAATCTGGATCTACAATACCTTACATACATAAATACAATGGACCAAGTAAAAACAACATCACTCTCACCGAGCCTGGTACTCGTTATTTCGCTGCTGCTCCACCATTGGCTTCCAGACGTTTGTTGCAACTGGAGACTATTATCTATTTATCATTAACCATTGAGGTCATAGACAGAGCAACTGGAGTTTAAATAGTAGTATCGTCCACATTCCCATTGAACATGAAAAGCTTGTAGACTCCACTGCATCTGGTATATAATTACATGCAGCTTGTTTTGTTTTCCATCTTACATATATAACTAATACAATAACAATTCTATATGCGATGGGAATACAGTACTTTTCATCATTATTGTCGATCTGTTAAAAGAAATCGTGTTTTCTATTTTTTCGTTTGATGTATCTGCTCCGCTGTTAAGAGTATCAATAGTCAGTTAATAATGTTATTGCGATTTTGGTGGGGTCTCAAACTTCTGCTCACACATAGAGAACTGTTTGCCACAAATATTAGAAACTTTTCATAAATCGCTCTTGCTAGGGTTTCTTCCGGTACCTCGCAAAAGAAGCCATAGGTCATCTTTAACCACAGTAGAAAACCCTAACATCATTGTCTAGAATAGCATCTAGGTCATACAAAAAAATTTAAACTCCTCCTCCTCCTCAGGAGGGGATATAAAAGGAAAGTACAGCAGGCTAATTTCGGGTCGCAAGCGCAAGCCTAAGACGAGGCTCCTCAAACTCTGCCTTCTCATCAATGGATGCCTCACCCACGACGCCCATAGACTTGACCGAAAAAGGAGATGTGGCCTTCGAGGCCCTTACTTCACCACATGAACCCAATGCTTTGACCGACGTACCCATCCCTTATGCTTTCCCCAAGCTGTTGAGAACCCGGAAATCAAGAAGCAACCCCTACCGCTATAGAGAGGGGCAAATCAGTGCTCCTTGATGAGGAAGTACCTACTCTGTGGGTCCATCAACCAAATCCTGATGCGGACTCGGGAGCTAAAAGACCCGCTATGGGCACCCTGGAGTTCTTCCGTGTCTTGCAAGAACATATGAGGCCGTTCCCGCATCCGTACACGCGTGATCTCAAAAATCGAACCGATGAAGAGTGTTTGGCCCTTCTTGTTGAGTCCCATTTTATTGTAAATGCTTTGTTTGGTGATTTCAATCCTTCATCATTACTTTTTTGGTATGAAGTATTTTATGCTTAGTGCACTAAAGACTGTGCGTCCTCCTTTGAAGATCCACATGCCTAAGCCCATCTCTGAAGCCTCCAATTTCGTTTATTACCATTTTTTTTCCTGTTATTTCTTTTGTTGAGATGTCATTTGGCTATCTGCAATAACGAATCCAGAATTTCGAGTAAGCAGGGGCAAGTTTTATATAAAAAATTATCAAAATAATACAATGTATATAAATAAATACGGGATGTGTTATTATGTAAAAATATACTATATCAATAGTCATTAAAACCACCAAAATGCAATAAAATATGCGAGTTTATAAGATTCTATATATATTTATGTAATAATTTTTGAAATAAATAAATTATTTAACCTTGAGAAAACTCATTAAACAACTAAATATACTATTTTTATTGACTCAAGAACCTGTTAATAATTATGTCGTTGTAATAAATAATACTATTGCTTACTATATATGTAACAATTTTTTTAATTGTAGATAATCAGTGATTTATATTTTATTTTAAAAGCATATGATATTTGAACCTTTAAAAGAGGAAAACTACTAAAGCCAAAGGTAATTTTAAAAAATGCAAAAATGGAATGCTATAGATGTACCAAAGTCTAACAAGTAATAAAAGTAACAAATATTTTACAGTTTTATAATTAAATAAATAAATAAATAATAACGTTGAAAAGAAACTCATAATAATAAAAAATCAAAATTTGAGCATGACACAAGATTTGAACATGTGACCTCTTGAAAAAAAATAGAGATAGATTCCACTACTGCAATGAAATAAGTTATTAAATAATTTGCATTTAAATTATATATTTTAGAAATTTTTCTATAAAGAAAATTAAAAATTAAAAATTAATAAAAAATATTTTTTAATGTTTTTTTCTCCCGAACCAAGTTATCTGATGTAGCCCTTTTTGGGGAATTTGACTCTTTTTTACAATGACAATTTTATTTTACTATTACATTATAATACGTTAGCAACTAAAAAAAACTACAACTGTCTATACGGGTGTCGTTGTTGACATAATCAGAGATACATTGGGCCTAGTTGTAATTTTAATAAATTGCATGTATACCATTATGCATATAAGAAAATTAGCTATGTTGGAATTATTGTTAGAGATCATATGGGAAAAACACTAAAAACTACTTTTCAAGACAACATTGCCTTAGCCCTTTAGAAGGTGAAGCCATATCACTTCATAAAGTTGTCTCACTAGTAAAAACGCTCGAGCTGGATAAGGTATTTTTTGAGTCAGACGCAAAAATAGTAGTGGACTCCATTAACTACAAAGAAAACTTAAATTGACGCATGCATCTCTAATATATGTGCTAATATTAAAAAATTGGAAAAATCTTTTGAATTTTTTCACGTAAGTTATTATCGAGAACAGCTAATGAAGCGGCTCGTTGGATAGCTACAAAAGCGAAGCAAGACTCTCTTCTTCCTAAATGGTCATACTTTATTCTGACACAGTTGTAAGAAATATTGTTAAATGATGATCCAAAAGAAGGTGTTGGTTGATTAGAGATGTTTTAGTTTTGATGTTTTTTTCTTCTTGTATGTACAAATTACAATGACAAAATAAAATAAAAAATTACCATTACCATATCCCAATTGCACTACCCCTTTCTCTATCAGTAAATCATATATACCCATATTCATTATATTGACTTGCTTTTTTTTGAAGTTAATTTTAATTTCTTGTTGGATGTTGCTTTTTAGTTGAATCTCTATATTACCTTGTCTTATGTTTTCTCAATTAATTTACATTGTTTTCATCCATCCAATTATTTGGGCATTTTAATTTTTTTTTGGATATATATACTTTTTAGGGCATTCGAATATAATTCTTTTAAGGTATTTACAGTTTTACTTTCTTTGTTTACTATAGTACTAGTAATCGTGCCCCACGCGTTGCGTGTGCGGCTCGTAATGCAATAAAAATATAAGTATAGTTATGATATAAATATATGGATAATACAGAAAAAACATAATTTAACATTTAAAAGAATATTTGGTTGTTAAAGAGGGATAAATAATTTTATTAGTTTTTAATTTTTACATTTTTATTTGAGTATGTTATTATTGTAATTAATACAAAGGTGTAGGGGCATTTTTAAAAAAAAGTGGCTAAATTGGGCAGCCTCATTTGACTTGGGTTGGCTTATTATAATAGAATGATATACTCATTTTCCTAGAAACTTTCTTTGTTTGCTATATATAGTTCATGGGAATTTTCTTTGTTTACTATAATTCTGAAAAAAAATCCGTAACTACAACATCTTAAAACTCAATCTAGTGAATTGTGTTAAAGTGTCTAATTGCTATAAACTAAAACTCAATTTTAAAACATATACGTTAGCAACTAAAAGAAAACTATACCTGTCTATACAATTGTGGTTATTGTAGGCTTTTAGCGATTAAATGCTAATGCATGACATACATCATTCTTCCAATTGCACTTGCATACCCGAAATGTGCTACCACTCTACCAAATTTACTTTCTAGTTTAGCACTTGGATAATAAGGTGTATATATTTTTTAATTCCCAAATTATTAAATTTGTGAAGCACTTCCTAATATAAAGAGATTGATTTAGTCGAGGGTTCCCTCTTCATTTTTATTCCTAAAATAGTATTTCTTTATTAAGATTTTTCTTCTAAAACATGCAAATCAAATACTCTCATTTACACATTTCATATTAATTCTAAAGATTAGCATTTCATCCACATAGATACAAACTATTACTCCAGATTTATTCGTGAATTTGGCATATGTACGTTTATCGGTATTGTGCTTAAACATGTTTGATAATATTACAGTATCAAAATTTTCATTCAATTTCTTTAGAGCTTGCAATTTTTTTTGTTGACTGATTTAGTGTTTAGGTTTTAATAGAGTGCATACCATAAGCTATGTAGTTGAGCATTTTCGGGCTACCTAACCGTGTGGTGTGTATTTCAATTTTGTTAAAGCTTCAGATGCCTACTTTAAGGTTAATTCAAATTTTCCTTTTTAATTTTTTTTTTTTTTTTGGGGGGGGGGGGGGGGGGGGGGGGGGGTTGTGTTATTCCATGGTTTGTTGATCCTGGCTAAGTGCTGAAGAGTGTGTCAATGATATGATATGGTGAGCCCGTCTGAACTTTGTGTAGCTCACCAAAGCTCTCGGTGGCTCATCAGATCTTTAGACAACTTGTCAAAGATGGAGCTCCACCAAAGCTGGTCGAAGTCTCATCAGAGCTCTGTTAGCTCCGATGATATTTGGTAGCAGCGGGAAGGTGGTTGTGGGTGATGGCGGTGGATGGCGGTCGCCAGTCAGGGTACTGTAGGGTTGAGTTTGAACAATTTCTAGTAAAGATATAGTATGTGGAAATATAAGTTTGGAGTTTTGCTTTACGTCAGTATAGTTTCACACATTGTAATATTTGTTTGTTAAATTTTGAAATTCGGTTAAGAAGCATGTGGATCTGCACATAGCATTATCTAAATTCAACTGTTTATGTATGGTCCCAACTCACAAGCATTCCGAATACTTCCAACTACCATTGACTTGAAGAATGACTTATGACCCTTCCAAGTCTTGGCCTCTTTTAACGAGGTCCCCTTCCTTGAACTGGGTCACTCAAAAAAATGGTTAAAGTTGTTGATACAGTTGCTCTTACCTATCTTAATTTAGCGCAATACCTCTCGTTTTTTTATAAACGACAATGGCACTATCCTTGTGATAGTGTTTATGTATGGTCTCAACTCCCAAGCATTCCGAATAATTCCAACTACCATTTACTTGAAGAATGACTTATGACCCTTCCAAGTCTTGGCCTCTTTCAACGAGGTCCCCTTACTTGAAGTGAGCCACTCAAAAAAATATAGGAGCAAATAATAATTGAAATAAGACGGTCATAAATACAGTAACAAAATAATGTAGGAGCAGCTATACTGAGTTAAATACTTTTTTTATACTTTTAATGAGTGAATGAATACTTTTAAGTTCGTACATTCGTTAAGTGGGAATATGAATCCACTGTAACTCGATTTGAAGCACCAATGGCTTCCGTTATATGCGAGACAATTCGTAGTTTAAAACCGAAATTCTCATCTAATAACATCGCACCGGCATGTAAAAAATACATATGCATGTCTTTTCATAGCAAGAAAAAGTCAGGAATTTATGCAGTTTTTTTAGTTTTTTTTTATTTACACACCCTCTCAGTTTCTTAGCTATCATATTTGAGCGCAAGAATTCTCATTTTCTTTATGGACCACAATAGTACAGTCATTTAACTTTTACTAATATTTGTGAAAAACTTGACTTGAGTACTACTCCCTCCGTCCTAAAATATTGGGACACTATGCATCTACGTGTAACTTTGACCGGCAAATATTTCATGCTTAAATTGTTGAAATCTAAATTTTTAAATTTGTTCAAATGTTAAATTTGAACTATGCGATTAACTTTTGAAAAATTCGATTCACACTAGTTATATATTAGTTATATATGAGTTATTTGTCAGTTAAAATTATACGTAATTTTGTATAGTCCCAACAATTTGGGACGAATGATTATTTTATACACATTCGCTACTAGTTGTCATTAGGCTAGTTATGGGAAGCGACTAGTGGGGTGACGGCCCCGGCCTCAACGGAAAAGGGGTACAATTATTTTTTTCAATTTCTATAATATGGTTAAGAGCAATAATATTTAAACAAAAAAAAATTGTGTTAGGAGAAGTCAAGACAGACTAGGACCAAGGCCACCTATCGATCTCTATATTTTTATAAAATGGAAAGCTTTAAATGTTGATTAATATGTAAACTACTCAAATCGGTAGTCTGGACACTTAAAAAAATCTCAATTTACCATCAGAGGCTATGTTGTTAAACTGATGGTAAAATAAGTGTCGCTAAGTTTAACAATAAAAAATGTTGATAAATTGTTGGCAAATTTAGTGACACTCGCTTTATTATTAGTTTAGTAACAGAGTCCCCGATGATAAACTAATATTTTTTTATAACGGAGACTCGCTTGAGTTGAAAAGTTAAACTCTTCAAAGAATTGTTTACTTTTTGAGACAGTATGTTGCCGCAACTCCACAATTTTTAATAATAATAATTTTTTCGTATTGTTTTTCTAAGTCATTTATAAATAAGGTATTCTGCCAACGCACCCTTTCAAAATTATATATTGTTTTTACAATAAACCACTACGGAATCTCATAGTACTAAATAAAAGTTAGTAAATTATTGCAACTGAGCAACACGTGTGCCAAACAGAGATATATTGACTAATATAATATAATATAATATCAAAGTGGGTGAAAATATAATTATATATGAACTTTAGAGGTTTTGTGCAAATTGAATATATGAACTGTTTTGTAACAAATAATTGTTAAAAGTAAATATTACAATAGATAAACTGTCAAAAATAAAAATGATTACGAAAGATTGTGACCAAATCTTTGGAATTTGAATAACAATTTTACTTTACTCTGTACCATTTTTGTTGTGTGAAGATACATGCGTATAAATCTAAAATAATTTGTGGAAAGATATCTAATATCTTGCCTATTTTAATTTTACTAATTTTATTGCTTTAGCCGTTAATTATTATGTTTTGACTTTATGCTTTATTGTTTTGATAAGTTTATTTTTTAATTACTATACGAAAAGTTTGATGATTGATTTTGATAGGTATTTCTTGTTTAAATTTTAGGGAAAATGGTAAAAAGGAAATCAACCATGATCGATAATTTATTTTTCTTAAAACTGAGTACACAGGATGTTTCAACTAAATATTTGAGTGCGAATTTACCAAGAATTGATGTCAGTCCTACGTTAGATGTGGGAAGCGGAATACTTAATATAAGTTTGATTTTTTCGTTCTTTACACTTCGAATATTTAATATAGTCTATAATACTATTTATGTGATTCTTTTAGTTAAGTTTGTTACGGTAACTTCACTTTTTAATCTAAACTTATCACCATTTCTTATGCTTCCCAAGATAATAATGTTATTGAGCCTCCTCCTAGTGTTTCACACCCATGCCACATTGTACAAACCATCTTGTGTCATATCAACAATCAACTTATCATGTTTTATGACTCATCTTCAAATTAATATAGTCAGATACACATGGGTGAAAGGTTTGTTGTCTTGAAATACACATAGTGTATAATTTCTCTCTCCGTCAACACTGTCGAAAACTAGCCTCACCACTCCCTCTATTGTAACACAGCCTCACCACTCCCTCTATTGTAACACGTCATCAGAGATCTGTCTCCTCCGTTCTATATCTCTCTCATCCCTTCTCTCTCTTATCCCTTCTCTCTCTCATTGTCTCTCTCATCATGTCTCTCTCTTTTTCTAGTGACCGTACTTTCTCTTCCCCAACAACGTACGTCTGCTCTCATTCTCTCTATCTTCTCATGCGACGTTTCACAATAGCTATGGTGGTTTCATTCTAGAAAGATGAATTAAATAGTAGATCAATGTTTACCCCATTGGTATACCAAAATCCAATTAAGATTTAAAAGGTTAACTTATTTTAATGTTAAAAAAAATAGGGTACTAAAATCTAATAAATATTTTAACTCATACGAGTCTCCATTTTTTTCAGACAAGATCACACAAAGCATTACTCAAACTATAAAAAATGTTAAATGTTGCTTTTTATCCCCATTTGCTCGGAGGCGCTAACAATTTTTCGCTAATGGAAGCTAATGGAAGGTGGTTGTGGGTGATGGCGGTGGATGGCGGTCGCCAGTCAGGGTACTGTAGGGTTGAGTTTGAACAATTTCTAGTAAAGATATAGTATGTGGAAATATAAGTTTGGAGTTTTGCTTTACGTCAGTATAGTTTCACACATTGTAATATTTGTTTGTTAAATTTTGAACTTGGGTTAAGAAGCATGTGGATCTGCACATAGCATTATCTAAATTCAACTGTTGATATAAAATCAGCCCTCATTTCACAATTCTGATTCCGCCACTGTTTATATGTAAAAGGTGTAATATTCTATTCTAGCAATATAATTACAGGAATATATATTTTATCTTCTTATCCCTCTGTATCTTTTACTAAAATGGCATGATAGTAACTGTTTTAGCACCACGGCAATAGTCTATAACTTCACAGCTCTTTAATAACGTGGGAGTATAAATTCACAGTACTTATTTGAAATTTTAATTCTAGAAAACAATGACATGTAAAAAAAAGGATAAATAGTGACGGCAATAGTGATGGTTATTTTTGCGAAAAGTTGTTTAGCGAAGGCTCAATGACATCTACAAAAAAAAAAGTAAATGGGTAAATAGCGACTGCAATGGTGTTGATTATTTTTGTGAACAGTTTTCTAGTGAAAGCTTTTTGTGATTGCGTTGAGACGATTTAATCAACCACTCAATCAATTCTTATTTTGTTATGGACGTTCATCTACAACGAGTACTGTATTTGTATTTCATTTACGTGTCCATCTAGACAAGTGGATTATACACATGCATGTCCATTTTGTGCTAAGACAAACTAGTTTGAATACAAATATACACCAAAAAAGATGCTTTGTTTCTTTTACAAAAAATTCAACTTACTAACTTGATCTGAAAATGCATTTTTTGTGTGAAGTTTAACAAAAAAACAAAATTTCGAGTTTGTGATGCAAAATATAAAATATGACATAGTATTGTACAGAAGTACATAATTACTCTTTTTAGTGTGGCATACACATTAATTAATACTATGATCAATTTACAAAGTTTTAATCAATGAAATTATCCTTTGTATCGAAAAGAAGAGGGCGATACCGGTTGGAGAACTGAGATGACAACTTCTCGTAGCACTTGTAATAAAGAAAACGATGCAAATCCAAAAAAAATATTTATTATTGTAACTATCAATTAGACAATTACTATGATAAGTGGTATTTGTACGAGATATATAAAAAAAACCCTCCAATTCTCGTGGGGTGGATTATTAAATAATAATAGTCATTACATTTACAGATCCATAGTAATTATTAAGTGCAATTTCTATATGTAGAATAATTTCTTCTGCATCTATAAAAGACATTTAATTCTACTCCTTACCACCACACCCTTCTTCCTATACCAGTATATAATTTTGAGATTTCCTAAAAAAGGGCCAAATCTGCCATTGCCTCGTCTGTGCAATTTCTTCTTGATCTATAAAAGCCAGTTGGTATAGTATTATCTTTAATGTTTGCACCAACAAATGCCACCGTTTATGTGGTTGGCGATGCTTATGGTTCGACGGGCAATCTTCTTGACCAGGATTACTATACCAACTGGCTGTTGGCAAGACCTTTTCTATGTCGGAGACGTGCTCGGTAAGTCATACACTATCACGCACGCAATTATTTATCAATATATTTGCTAAAAATATTATATATATTGAAGCTCATATTTTATTACAAGAATAAAACGGATTAAATCCAATATTGTTACTGCTACAAAGATATGTAAATAAGTTTGGAACGAGTTCATTAAGTACTGTGTAAAAGTATAGATGGAAATCTGAAAATTTATTTGTTTACTTAGCATTATAGTAGCTATTTTTGGAAGTTTGTAATAATATCGTTTCCTCCATTTATTATTAAAGTTTGTAATAAGTTTGTTTCGACTTCATTATTATTAATGAATAGTACCGGGTCTTACACAACAATTTATCTAAATAAAAATATACTTTACAATATATTACATATTAACATGATCAATATTTGTCTTTGCTATCACAGCGTTTAACTGCATCCTCGGAAGGGCTTGAGCTCACAAAAGAAGTCTACAAGAGCAAACGCATCTAAAATTAACACAAAAAGCACGCTTCATTAGTTTTAACTACCCATTTTTACAATACAAAATATTTTAAGACATCTATCATCGCTCTCTATTTTCATTTAAATATTACATACAAAATTTTGCTCAAATATTTTACTTGTTATTGAGTCCATGTAAAAGAATTGTTTTCAATAGATGGATCCACATGCGGTAGAGATGACAATTTCGCGGATTTCAACCCGACCCGTCGCGAGTCAGGTAAAAGTGCAATTCTATTCGGGTCAGGTCGGGTTTAAATGGGTAAAAATATAACTTAAAAAAGTGCAACTTAAGACTCTCTCTCTCCTCTCTCTCATATACATTAAACTTTTTCTTTTATATTATTTTTATATTATAGTTCTAAATCAAATGATTTTTTAATCTAACTAACAAATTTTATTTGAAATATTTGACATTTATGAGATTTATTTTTTAAAAGATTTTTTTATTTTTAAAAACAGGTGAAATGGGTCGGGTCGGATCGGGTCAGGTCAGGTTGAAAACCCACATGGGTGAAACAAGTTTTTAGCTAGTGGTTTTGCTAGTTAGAAATAAATGGCATTTCATGGCATATTAAATTTAGCTAGTGTATAACTAGCATAATAATTGAAAATTTGTTGTGTGATGCTTAGTTATATTTGGCTAAAAGTAAGATTTAGCTAACCAAACGTGATTGTTGTGAATCTGGCTCTATAACATCTTACTGCATACATAAATTCAATGGGAACGTATCACTCTCACCGAACCTGTAACTCGTTATTTCTCTGCTGTTCCGCCACTGGTGTTCAGTCGTTTGTTGCAACTCATTAATATTCCTCAACTCTTCCAGCAGATGCATTGATATCATTTAACATTCAGTTCGGAAACTAAGCTACTGGAGTTGAAACAGCTATAGCATCCACAAACCCATCGAAACCGTAATGCTTGTAAACTCCTTTGTGTCTTGCATAATAAGTTTCCAAGTGAAACAAGTTTTTATTAAATAACATATCTGTATGATATGAATCACTAGCGATGGAATACATTGCTTTTTTATTAAAGAAATTGGCGAAAAGATACGCATAAATGTTACTTAATTATTAAAAACCTGAACTTTAAAATAATTTTAAAGATTATTACATATGATACATGATGCTATTAGATATATTACATGATGCTACTTTTTTTTACTCTTTGTTTTAACGTTAATGCTATATGATACTACATTATATGTATCAAATCTTAAATAATACTTAAGAATTCGAAATTTTAGAAATTAAGTATGTTTTTATCTAGTAATCAATGATTATCCCTTTTCATTTATTTTTTTAATCAGTTCTCCCTTTTTATTATATTGTCTCTATCTGTTAAAATAAAGTTCTATTTGTTCGTTTGTTGCCCATTTCGAAAAACATAGTTTTTGCCACAAATGAAAAATATACTAATAGATACATCATATAAAAAAATGGCTATATATTTTTCCACTTGTGTGTGGACTTATAGTCCACTTGGACTGTTGCATCCCATTTGGGCCAGCTCTCTATAAATATTCTTTACAAAAAATAGAATGTATACCCTCAATAATAATAATGTTTAAATGGTACGTGGTCCGATTTGTTTCAAATGAAGTGACATTGTAATACATTAGCAACTAAAAAAAATAAAAAATTATACCCGTATGTGTGGTTGTTGTAGCGCTTAAGAATTTTTTTATTTGATGTTGGAATAGGCAATATTCATTCGGTCAGATAAAAAGCTTTGCTTCAAACGTGACCGATCAAATACACAACTTATTACAAAAGGTCATACTAAACTTCTGTTATTGTAAAGAACTAAGTTGATACAGTAAATAAGCCTAATGTGACAAACATACATAATACAAACTTTAGACTTACTTGAGTCAATACACCTTTTATTAGAAACGGACCCGGGATTCATGAATCCTTTCTTATATTTTACAAAAAGTTATAGATCAAGAACTTGACAGCTCACTAACTCGGCCGGCCCAAAATCTGAACTCGTGACAACATTCCAAACAACAGTGTCGGCTTTCGAATCCAACCATGTAGTTGACGATGAGAGAAAACATGGATCACCACACACATCGGCCCGATAAATCACAACATTACGGTCGGCATCGTTGGTGACCACGTGAATTGTCTCATGCAAATTTGCCAATAGATACGGTGACTCAGAGTCCGAAAAGTCACAAATGGGAACTTTCTCGATAACTATTTTCCAAGCATCTTCTCTCTCGTCGTAGGCCTTCATTTCTCCCGAAGAGCTTTTCATATCTAAAGCGTATAGCTCCCCGTCCACCACGATGCTCAATTTAGTCGCGGCTTGCCTAGTTGGCCAACCCTCTCCCATCCCAATCGGCATCTCTTGCCATGTCATTGTTTCGGGATCATAAATCTCACCCCCAACATCCACCAAAAACGGCCACGAGTACAAACTTTGAGGGACACACAATCGCCCTCTATAAGCACACATGCCCGTAGCGATGGGCTTAAGCACATCTACCATGGATAAAGCAGGTGTCAAATGAGCTTTAGAAAAAGGCATCATTGGCAATTCACACCAAGTATTCGTACACGGGTCATAAACTTCTCCGGATTGGAGAGGGAGTAGCCCTCTTTGGCCGCTCGTGACACCTCCAATTATGTATAACTTATTGTTTAGGACACTGGTTTTACAATAAGCCCTTGCTACGATCATCGGAGCGACCTCATGCCATGAGTTCATAATAGGATCGTATCGATAAACACAACTCATAGAACCAGATTGAGAAAACCCTCCTAAAACGTATAAGCATCCGTCCACAATTTCTACACTGCAGCCGCTTAAGGGCAATTCCTCTCTAACTTTTTTCTGACCAAACAATCCACTAACAAATTTGGGAAAAACATAACTACCGCTAATTTTATCTAAAATGTGAAACCCACTAAAACTCCTTGTAGATTCTTTTTCATAATCAAGATTTGGTATCGGGGGCAATCTTTGCCAAATTCTCGAGAAAGGGTCCATAGCATACCATACAAGTTTGTTACTCTTGAGCTTTATGAGCAAATATAGCCATTCCTCATTCATACCAAGTTCTTTTCTTTTTCGAAATAACTCGTGGCTCGTAACGACTTTTTTCCATTTTCTAGCGACTAATCCCATTCTAAAATAGTGCACTCTTGGTATTCGTGCAAAAATTTCGATCGAAATTTCGTCGGGAAGGTTTGGGATCAATCTCATATTTCCAAGAGAAGGTGATGATATTTTCCGCCTTTTATTGGTGTTGCCTGATGAGACTTTTCTGTACTCTCTTTTTGGTGTACTCCATAAAGCTCCCATAAAAGTATTGTTTCTTCACTCTAATAGGAAAAAAAATATCAAGAGCTTAAAATATAGTCTTTATTGTTGAGAAATAAACTATTATCTATGACCATTAAACCACATATGGTATATTTTTTTTGTAATTTTTCTATGAGAACGAAGAACAAAGAGTTGCAAATACCCTCAACTAACCAAATAACTAAGATTGAGAAGGGAATAGTTTCTAAAGATATACAAAGACAAATAATAAGCTTCATGCAAACACACTATGAAAAATATCTATATTATTTATAGGTGGTTATAACATGATCACTTGAATGTTCAATGACTCAAAAAGAAATTTAGGTAAGACAAGTCACTGGTGAAATTGTAGTTGTAATTTCTTAAAACTTTCCAATCTCCTTAACCATAATTTCCACCACAATAATTTCCCGGCATTTTCGCAAGGAAAAATCTAAGAAAAAGCAACAGCAGTAACCAGATAATAACTTCCAAGTACTTACATGGAAAACCAACTCATGAAGATTATGAAATTACCACCTGAAAAGAAATCAGAAAATGTTGTTAGACTTGCCAAAGAAAAAAATGGCACATGTATATGTGTTGACTTGTTGTGGACTTGTGGTGTATCCAAGGCCTCTGAAATGTATCTTTATAAATAAGAAAACTTAGTATGTTACAGGTGTAATATATCCGACTAAGTCCAATTTATTTACGTCCATATCCCAACGGAAGATAATATATAATGGTAGTACTAGTTTACATATAAATGTATCTCTTTAATTGGTTATTTGATCTTTTCAGTAAGAGGATATGTGGCTTGGATTAGCTAATTTGGGTTGGGTCGATATCAGAATTGCATTTTGGCACATGAATATGGTTCATTTTTTGTCTTTTTCAACTTAACTTATCGTGTCACTTACAACTCTTAAATCAAACGTTTTAGTCAGTTTCGACTGACCAGTCACAACTGTTGGATCAAACGTTAAATTATAATTTCCCTGATCTATCACTCACAACCATTATATGAAACGTTTAATAAATTACGACTATACAGCTTACATTTAATTAAATCAAACGTTTAATTAATTACACTTTCCTACTGATATCTATAAAGTATGCATAGATATATTCATATATTTCTAGTTTGTTGATGCAAATTCTTGAATTTTAAAGAATATTGATTAACTTTGCACTTGCACATCTCGGATATAGAGTGTGGTCAAATCTATGTAACCATTTTCAAAGTTGTATAACAAGCTTGCATTAATTATTTATTTTGAAAATATTAGTAATATATAGATGCTTATGGTATTTATTACTAGGGTAGGCATGAATGGATGGGGCTAATTAAGCCGGCCGTGTTCTAGAAAGTGAAAGAAACAAATCACTCCTTTTTTTTTTTGTAAATTGTATTATGCTAAGAGAAGTATTATTGTAAAGACAAATACTCTGGTTAAATATGAACTGGCCACAATCACGTTTCTTTCGTCACATTTGAAGCATAAACATCAAAGGACAGAATTGTCGTTTTAATGGAAGGAAAAGTTTATCACATGATGGTGTCCTTAACGTCCAAGTAAAATAGTAAGTTTTATGTTTGATACAAATACCAATTATCGAAACAAGTGATATTATGCAAATGCTCAGTAGAGAAAGGGCCAAAACCACTTTCAAGATTGCGTAGTGGCGATATTGATAGATGAGTAGTTGGTGCAATCCATTATCGACTACATCGGCCGATATTCGTATCTGAGCCATTGTATCAAAATTAAACGGTTGAGATGTATTGTATTTTTAAAAGATCTCACAAATGAATTTATTTTGATTTTTTGTACATCTCTATCGGCGGATCTTGATTTCCTTCGCGGTTGTTGCAACCGTATTTTTTTTATCCTTTAGCAAATAATATGCTTATTTCAGCCAAAATAGCAATTTTTATTCAAAAAAATAAGAGAAGAATAAAAAAACATACTGGAAAACGTTTTAGTTTATTCTTAATTAGAGAACTTGGCAGTATGAGATCAAGATCTTTCCTACGAATAATTAGAGCTAATACCATAAAAAAAAAGTCAAACTCGACTCATTTGCTTCACAAACTTAAATCTGGGCTCCAGAGTTATTATAAACGAATAAGCACAGATAAAAAAAAACTATAGATATATAAAAAGAAATAAATTTGCAGTGATGTTGTTCCATCTAATATATGTGCAAGCATATTTATATTTTCTTATTAATTAATGCAACGAGGCAAAGCTTTTAACGAGCCACATGAACTTAATTCGCTAACTTAGGTAGTTAAAACCTCGGCTCCAACTCAGCGTACTCAGTCTGTACTGCTCATGTAAGATGATCATCTCTAGAGGAGTCCTGCAAAGATTAGCCATCCGCAACAGCGAAGGAAAGGCAAGGGAGAGAGTATCTCCCGAGAAAGAAAGAGACGAGATAAGGAGAATAATTGCACTTAAGAAAAGAAGAGGAGGCAAAACTAAAATTACATAAAAATGAATAAAACAATTTTTTTAAATGATTAAAAAGTTTGTAATTCATTAAAACCCATAAAAATCATGCATGGTTTTTCATTTATGCAATAATATTTTTTAGTTAAATAAAGCAGTTTTTTGTGAAACATATATTTCAGATTGAAAAAATGAAAATACAATTGTTTTGCTCCCTTCCTTTGAATTTAACCGGAGGTGTTCCGCCTAGAAAAAAGAGTTGCACTTGCTCCCCTTCCGTTGTGGTTTGGTTGCTCCCCTTCCGTTGTGGTTTGGTTGCTCCTCGTTTCGCTCAAGATCACTTCCGCAACTACTCGGATGACTAATTTTCTAACTTTAACTCTAACATCCTACCTCTAACAAGCCAACTCCCTCCTAGTTACGCTACCTAACATTAACTAACCAATAAACACATGCTAGTTCAACCTCAGAGCACTTGCATTATTGTTTGTAAATCACATTGTTTCCTCATTATAATGAATTTGTATCAAAAAACCATGTTGCATCAATTACTTTTAATTATCTCCATACGCACAAGTTTTCTTATACTTTTTCTCATATTTAAGATAATTAACATCACTTTTATATTTTTAGGTTAAGAGTTTAACTTTATTCATTTTTTAGCTTTTCTATCAAAATTATTATCATAACTAAATATTAATATATTTTAATATACTTCTATCAATTATTTTCAACCCAAATTAATTTACTAAAAAAAACACATTAAATAACTTACAAGTTTTCTCGTATTTAAAGTAAAAAGTACACTTTTACAACTTATAAGTAAACGTTTTGGTTTATACAATTATCAGTTTTTTTTATCAATTTCTCTATCAAAACTATACGACTTATATTTTTGTTATTTTATTAATTTATATTTGAAAAGTATAAATAAAGGAGAGAGAATAAAAGAAATACAAAAGAGAAAAATTATTATTTTAATTATAAAATAACATGTTGATCCCTTATATTTGATAAATATTTGAGTTCATGTAAATTTAAGTTAATTAGCACAGCCTCTTCATATTTAAGGTAAATGGATCATGTAAGGGAACTGATACGATTGCTGAATTTCATTACAAACTTGCCTCAAATATAAAGAACTATTTATAAATTAAATAATGCTATATATGGGTGATAAATGTTTTGTTTTCATTACAAAATGATAATAAAATAGGATAAAATATATGTTTTGTTATGATAGGAATGTTAAAAAAGGAATAGTAATACGGTTATAAAGTTAAATTGTTAACATAAAGTTGGAAAAGGATGTTACTTTAAATAAAGTGTAAATTGATGCGGTTCTAGGACTAGCTGCACCTTTTCAAGCATGTTAACAAGTTGGTCCACGAGCATGTAAATGAAGAGTACTATAGATGAGGTCATAAAATCACAGAGTCTCTAAAATTATATTAGATCAAAATATATGGAAATAAAACTCTTGAGACTGGAAGCAAATAAGTATTAAGTAAAAAAATATGTTTAGAACTCTTGATTCAGGGATCTAAAGTTGTTACCAAAACTGATCAAAACTGCAAGCGAATAAAAATAAGATGCATAAAATTTACGGAATGAAAACACACAAACATAATTTATTGAAGTAGTAGCATAAACAACTCCTCTATGGAGACATACTCTGACAACCACAAATCGATGCAAAAACAATACACACATATGTCCTGAAACATCCACCAGAGATGCAATTTATTTAAGCAATAACCAAAACCAACCATATGGACTTAAACAACCACAAATCATATGCAGAAAACTTTCAGCTGAAAGCTTATGCAAAGATTTTACGCTTAATAAACAGTAGTTCCGAAGAGAAAAATACACGCAACAAAAATACTTGCAACCCAACCATAAGAAAACACCACATCTTCTACTCAAACTTTGATGTCTTCAGCATTCTTGATGCCATCAATCACTCACCATGAGGTATTAATTAAGGCACCTAACTGCTTCAGGTTATCAGGAAACAGCTTAATTTTTGCTTAGGGGGTCACCATCATCTCCTTCAAGTTCAAAACCAAGACAAATGAAATGTTAAAAGCATTAAAAATAATAGTAGTAAATAATATAGTCCATATCCTCAACGAAAACGTTCTTCAACTGCCCCTTTTTAAAAACATACTTATGAGTGAAGATCAAGGCATGAATTTTAAACACTTAGAAGCTGTATTAGGTTTTTCCATTAAAAATTAATCATTTCAGCAAGTTAAAAGTACCGCATAATATTTTAATTAAAGCACACGAAGTTATTTTTAGTGCAGAGACTATTTTGAGTTTTCAGAAAAGAGAATCTTGGAAAAAATAATGTTCCGCAGAATATTTGACCCGTAAGTGGCACAGTTTCTACGATCAATGCTAACAAAAGGCCGACAGAACACATTTTTAATTGGAGAAAAGGTTTTGTTTGGTTGTATACTAACAAAAATCTCGGTTGGTTTTAATTATGAATAGCTGCAAGTTATCCAATAGAAGAAAAACTTAAAACAGTAAAAGATGCACACACATATATCATCAATCTTGTTTAGATGCATCTTATAAGCCCAAAAGTATACTTTTATGTACTTTTAAACGACTGTTTTGTACTATAATACTATATTGAGAGTAGTTTAAAAAAACATTAGATAATAGTGGAAAAGTACATAAAAAGTGTAATTCTAAAAAAAATGCATGGAGCAACAAATACTTAGCAAATAAGTATATTTTTTCTTGTTACGTCAAACGCACCTTCTACTTGTAAGTAAAGAATATACAGAACTTTACTTTCAAGGTAACCAACCAATTATCTCGAACCTTAAACTCCAAAAGTTACGTAATAAGACTAACCTTTCTTACCAACACCACGAGATTTACGATCAGAGTCGGAACAATATGAACATGGGCGAGAGCTCGAGCATCCAATGCATTTTAGCCCACTCTCATGCACTGGATCGGAGTTAAAATTCATTGATTGTCAATCGGAATCTTCATAAACATCACCATCTGAGAGCTCATCAAAAGCACGAAGATCAAGCTGGTAACGAAGAATGCCACCAATACCACCAAAACCTCTGCAGAACTGTGAACCCTCTTGAGATTTATTTGTCACAAATTCCAATACACAACCATAATTCTTATAATTTTCAGCAAACCACTCTAGAAGAGACATCTTTTCCTGAACCTCCAACTCAGCATTAGTTTCCGAGTCTCGGAAGTTGCTCTGATTAGCCTCTTGCTCTTTATTCAGGTGCTTAATTACAATTTCACCGGTAACCGCATTTTTCAATATGTACCTGAAAATTTCCAAATTATCACCACAAATCATAATGATCAGCATCACAAGTCCATTATCAAAGTGTTTATTTTACTGTTTCATGTAGTAACCTATTATTTCTTAGATGTGATATGGAGTAATACCCTAATCAAGGTAACTCCGCCTGAATTAATGGAAAACACCATGTCGTTATAATTACTCTCGAGATTGATTATCACTTTTGTAAACTAAACCTTTGTGGTACAATTAACCGTATACAAAAGTGATCATAGATGTTAAGTTAGTTTACTATTTACAAATGATTGTAAAATGGTAACCAAAGATGAAAAATGTGATAGTTAAGTGTACAAAACATTTAAAACTCATCTTTAAAGCTGCATCAGAAATCTTAAAAGTTCATTTGTTATTAGCAAAGAGTTGAAGTAAAGGAAGCGATGAGTACAGTACAGAGCTACTAAAAATAAGATGCAGAAATACACGTAAAAAAAAGTAAATTTTTAAAACCATACCTAGAAATATCCAGATTTTCCCACACGATGAGTGTTTCAACAGCACCCATCTCGAGAGCTTTCAACGTGTCATCAACCCCGAAAACATACTTTCCAGTATCCTGGCTAATTTCCTCAAAATATTTACCTATCAAGCGTTTTTCTTGAATAAACTTGACATTAGCCAAAATCTCTGAAGATAACTCAATCGCCTGATTAAATCCATTTTCACCACCATAAGAAACGTCCACTACATTCAGAATTTTAGCACCCAAACGAGGATCAAACATATCAGATTGGCTAAGCTCAGTTTTAAAATCGGCTGATCCAGCTAATATTAGCCCTGACACATTAGGTTGACTGGTGGCGGGGTTAATAAAATGCTGAGTCGCCAGCTCAGCGGTTTTCCTCACATAATTATGACGTTTTTCCATACGTAAACGAGCAAATCGAAGAGCTGACTGCCCACCTCTCCCATGCTTTTTAGGTAAATCAACAGAAAATTTATGAAGCACTTCTCTGGTGTTTCCACTTAATGTCCCGAAAAGGGTCCCATTACCATCCATTATAATGAAACCGAACTTATCATCTGATTCTAAAAGTTCGTTTAGGGCTTCAGTATGAAACTTATTGTCACAAAGATATAGAGACGCGTTGATGGGTCGAAAAGGTTGAAAATCAAAAGTGACTTTTTTCTCTTTCCCGTCGTCGGTGACAACGGTACCAGTGTAAAGCACAAGCCCGTTTGGGGGGACTTTGCTGTAAAGCTTAAGCCTTTGTTGAGCTGAGGTTATTGCGCCGAGAACCGATTGACGATTAACTCTGCTTTTAATGTTCGAAGCAGTGCCAAATTCGTCACCCAACATTTTCGTAACACGAGAGATTTGATCACGAGGTGGCATGATGAGAGAGATCATACTTGTTCCGTTGCCTCTAGCGGCTTCTAATGCCTTGATCAGTTTCTTGATTTTCCATATCTCAATATTGTTATCGGTTTCTTGTGCATCGGCCATTGTGGGATGAAGGCAAAAATATCAACAAAAACCTGCAAATATAAATAAAAAACGATAAATCAAGCTTGCATGGGAAGTAAACAAAGGAATCAACTCAGTTCAAGATTAAATCAAAAAATATTGTAAGAAAAGGAGAGCATCAGCTAGAAGACCAGGAAAAGACTAGTCAAACTAACGGAACCGAGATAAAGGGCTCGTCTGTTTGCAACTATTAAGCAGATAGGTTGAGTTCTTTTACGTTAAGGGGGAAAAGGTTATTTGATGATTTTAGCTATTTCAGATTGAATTAAATCCAGACAATGCAACATTGCAGCTTATAAGCTGGTCACGCAAAAGCAGTCCAGCTTTTAAGAGAAAAGTAAAAAAGTTGAGCTTAAAAGCAACAACCAAACATGGCCAAAAGTAGAAATTAGTAAATTACAGATAAGGAATGAAAGTCTTCAAAGGAAGGACACTAAAAAAAAAGCATCCCATCATTTAGAACCAATGCTCATTAAGTCTAAATCTAAAGCTAACATGGACGGCTTAGATAAGTGGAGAATGTTTTACCATGGATCGCAAAGAAAAAAGTCGTGCATTTGCTGGGTAGTTACAGACGCACTAAAAAAATTAGGATCAGGAATATAAATCTTCTGTATTTATCACCTTTGCTTTCTAATAGAGAAAAAATATGTGTACGGGCAGGGAACAGTATCAATAATCTATGAGGAACAGGCAGATGAGCTTATAAAGTTTATCACCTGTTATATATAGATAACACTACAGCAAATTTTGGATTATCTTATAAGATTTATAGCATTTAGTTAGTTCTAGAAATAAAAAGGATGGGAAGGGGTCTTATAACTTTAACTGCACTTTTGAATGAACTCCTATGCCTAAACACCTGTATAAACATTCTCATATAACCCAATACATATATATGTTCATGGAAAAAAGTAGGGGTGGGTTAGGGTCGGGACCCGACCCGTGAAGCTCAATACATGTCCTGACCCGACCATTTGTTTGAGATAAAAAAAAAATTCCGACCCCAACCCAACAAAAATCGGGACCCAAAATTTTTGGGACCCGAATTTTCAGGATCCCGTAGGGTCGGGATAGTTTTATCCCGAGTCTCACGACGTATTTTTTTTATTTACCGACAAGGTCATTCGAGAAGTAATAAAAAATTGTCTAAACATGTTACTTACATGAACCATAATCATAATTTTGATAACAACACTACTAATGAATGCAAAAAAAAATTACTATTTAGTAAAAATAGAGTGGTGAAACTAACAAATAATTTAATGGTATCTACAGTTCAAGTATACTTCTGTTTGGCTCCTTAGTCATAACATTCACTATGCACATTACGGTATCTAACCCAACCCCATATCACAGTAATGTACAGAATTCAAGTCATTAACGAAAACAGGAATAATTACTGGTACCTACAGTTCTAGTTTAAACCTATTATGAGCAAAACGTCATTCTAAATCAGAAAATCCATATCAAACGAGCCAGGTGTAGTTAACTTCAAGGAATTGTTTTATTTAATTAAAAAAAACTAAATCAACACCTGCTACTAAACAGATACTTCAGGAGACACCAAACCCATTTACATAAGGCTTAAAAATCGTAAAATTTGATAAGTTTGAGAACAAATCTGTAACGTTTTACAACAATAGGGATCATTAGTTTGAACATAAATTATTGAGATCAAATAGAAACATGGTCATAAATCACTCAAGAATAAAAAGAATCACACAAAAAAATGAAAATTTAATCACTCATCAATATAAGAAATTCTCATTCTAAGAAATTATGACCACAAGGATATAAAAAGCACAAACAATTTACAATCTGGAAACTTATTTAGATTTTTAAAGCAATCAATTTTAAATACAATATTAGCATCTTTCTCTTCAACAAAGTACAAAAAACGCAGCCTCGAACTAAAAGCCAAAAATTAATAACTAGATAGGTAGTTTTTTATGGTTATTATGACTGTTATATGAGTTTCGACACTAAACAAGTTTACAAAAATTTACCCACAAAAGAAAACGCATAAATACAATAATATTTTACTATTTTGTACAAAAATCTATTAATATTTTCTAGTTTTGTTCTCTAACTTCATCGTATATTCGTAGTACAACACATACACAATCATAATTAGTTGTTTAGTAGTTGATACAATCTATTATTCTAGATTTCAATTTGAATAAAAATAATTATGAAATTAGTACTCATTCATCAGAATAAATGGAACAAAACACGGCATCTCAACAAACAATAAATTTTCATACTAATTATAATTATAACGAGGATATAACACAAAATTGAAAATCAGTACAAACTGGTAACAGATCTCATCATAATTACTGCAAAAACAATCAAATTCATAATCAATCAATACAATCTCTTCAAATTAAGCAAAAAAAGGAAAAATAAAAAGAATAATCCTAAAAAAAGACAGATTAACCCTTAGCTAACTAAATTGCGAGATTTAACTAATTAAAAATTATACAAACCCAGTTTATAAATATTGAGATACGAAAAAAGAATTAAAAGGAAGAAATCGAGATCAGTTACCTTTGTTAAATAAATATGCACCTATACCCAATTAATATATATCTTCTAGTAGTTGATATATTCTTTTATTCTAAGTTTCAAATTAAATAAAACAATTATCAAATTAGTACTCCTCCATCAGTATAAATCAAACAAAGCGTGATATCTAAACAAATAATAAATTCTCATACTAATTATAATTATATCAAACACAAAATTGAAAATCGGTAGAAACTAGTAACAGATCTCATCATAATTACTGCAAAAACAATCAATTTTTTAATCAATCAATACAAACTCTTCAAATTCAAGCTAAAAAAAGTAAATTCAAAGACTAATCCTATAAAAAAACAGATTTAATGCTTAATTCACCAAATCGTGAGATTTAACTAATTAAAAAGTCAAATAACTCGTTAAAAACTATAATCGAAACCCAGTTTATAAATATTGAGATAAGAAAACGAATTTAAAGAAAATAAGATCGAGATCGTTACCTTTTAGAGAGCGAAAGTAGTTTCTCTCTCTAGAAAGATGTGTATGTATATATTTATGTGTAATATGTATATAAATATTGCGGCTAGGGTTAGTCTCCTAAATGGAACAAAACACTGCTTTACTTAACCATGGTTAGATTTGATACAAATTAACTATAGTTAATAAGGTGTGTCATTTTCAGAGGATATGCCAAATCCACCTTCTTTTCCTTTCTGGTTGAGTTTGGATTTTTAAACCTCAAATATTCTGTATAAACGCACAGACCGTAGATTAAATCTACGGTCTATAGTGTAACACTGTAAACCGTAGATTTAATCTACGGTCTGTGTAAATTTAACAGAATATTTGAAATTAAAAATTAAAATTAAAATTCTAATAATTAAAATTAAAATACTGAATATTTTTTTCAAATTAAACATGATTTTTTTTTACATAAAAATGCCTTATTTTTGAAATTTGATATTTTTTTCAAGTGTATAATTTGATATTTTTTTGAAGTGTATAATTTGATATTTTTGTCAAGTGTATAAGTTGATATTTTTCTCAAGTGTATAAGTTGATATTTTTTTCAAATAAGGCATTTTTTTTTTGTGTCAATATGAAACATTAACTAAGTCGTCAATTTGGTGTCAATCGTCAATTTTCTTAAATGAAACAATCATAAATTATATAAATTTCATAAAAGAAATTAACTCAATATGCAAACATGAATATCAACTTATAAATTTCATAAAACAAATTTATTAAACAAAATTTACAACAAAATTTCATAGAACTAAATTTCATAAAACAAATTTATTAAACATTTGTTTACATCATATAAATTTACAACAACTTGGAAAAAATAGTAATTTACATCAAATTAAAAATAAAGAAATGATTATGGACTTAGGTCTATAGCTTCGTCTTCATTTGCTTTTTTCTTTCCCGATTGCTTTTCCAGCGCCATATATAACTTGAAATTTGGTCGAAAAAGTTCCTTCCATGGCGCAGCTGTCTCAGTGCGCGTTTGTTCCCACCGTGCTATAATTCATGGCATTGGGAAGATCCCTTCTTCTTTAGGAATAACCTGAGCATAGTGACAACTGTTGACGAACACCATTACAGTCGGGATGTAATTTGTCGTTCCCCGAGGCGGACCAGTATAAAGAGGTAAAAAATACATTACTTTTACGGTTTGCACAAAATACATGCAAACCGTACATTTAATGTACGGTTTGTATGAAATCTATGCAAACCGTACATTAAATGTACGGTTTGTATGTATTTTGTGAATATTTAGGGTTTAGGGTTTAGGGTTTAGGGTTTTTAATTTAGGGTTTAGGGTTTAGGGTTTGTAATTTAGGGTTTAGGGTTTAGGGTTTTTAATTTAGGGTTTAGGGGTTAGGGTTTACGGTTTGTAATTTAGGGTTTAGGGTTTAGGGTTTTTAATTTAGGGTTTAGGGGTTAGGGTTTACGGTTTTTAATTTAGGGTTTAGGGTTTTTAATTTAGGGTTTAGGGTTTTTAATTTAGGGTTTAGGGTTTACGGTTTGTAAAAACTCAATATTGGTCCTATCAATTAAAATACAGAATATTTTTTACAAACATACAAATCAAACATACGAATCAAATTAAACTTACGAAATTATAACGTACAAATCAAACATAGAAATCAAATACAAAAACAGTGCATTTTTTTTTTTTTAACGACTAAATGTTTTAAAGTTGGACATAGGGAGCATCTTTCTCGCCGATGTTAATCTATCCGATGACGGCTCAGCAGACTCTTCGATTTCGTTTAGCTCCGTACGCCGTCTCTGTCGCTGCTGCGATTCCGGATGCGGAGCACGCTCGTGGGATGTAATTGTCAACCCCCGACTCCAACTGTCGGTGGACTGATGACTAGGATGATGCTCGTACGAACCAAATGATTGTCTATGATGATCGAACGGAACATCGGTCTGAACGTAGTCCGACCCAGCAAAAGAAGAACGACGACGATGATCGCTTGAACTCGGACCCGGACCCTGATCTGTAGTCGGGTGTCGACCTCCAGTCGATCTTCTACCCCCGCTACTAGATTCGCCTCTTTCGTCGGGACGCCGACAACTTGAAGCCCTAGTGTAAGTTCGTGGGTCGTAACGTAGGTTGTCATCACCATCGTCGTCGTCGTCGTCGTCGTCGTCATCCCCCTCCGACTGTTCATCAGCTGACCCATACGGATTCATACCCATTTGAGCGAACTCCGCACGTAGTAAGTCCACGTCCCTTTTAGATTTCAGCCGTTTGAACGATTTGAAACTGCGGCGCAACATCGCTTTCTGGAAAAAAAAACAATCAAAAACGATTTATTAGTATTGAAATATACAGAAAAATAAGTAACGATTTATTAGTAAAAAACGATTTAGTAGTTACCATTTTATTGAAGACACCCGTATTCTCCCGGAAACCATGAGGGGGCGGGGCAAGTTCAGGTGGGTTTATGAAGATGCGGGTCCTCTCTCTATACCATCTCATGTAATCCGGTGACGTCCCTGACCCATATTCGCCGTTAATAAGACGGGTGTGGCGGTCATTCCACACGGCTATAAATTCTCCGGTTAGTAAAGGCCAGTCGTGTTTTTGCCCAGTCCCATATCTTCTATCCTTGCCGTGACCCTGTCTTGGTTTCCAAATATATGTAGTGACCCGCTGCACAAAACCGAACTGTCTCATGAACCTGTCCGCGGGGTGGTACTCAATCTTCTCATTACAAATGAGAGGCACAGAACAATGCCACATATAACGGCCCCGCGTGCAGTATTCCGGATACTGATTGAGATCCCCGTAAGGTTGCCACACTATCTGTAATCATCAAATTAGAATATATAAACAATGGTTTAAAAATAGACGAGTAATAAATTCTGCGAACATAAGACAAATGCAAACATATACAACATATAATACGTAAGTTACATGTAATACGAAAATTAAAATTTACCTGTTCAGGCGACATATTGTCAAACTGGTCACGTATGTGGACCACATTATGTCCGTAGACATATGGCGTAAGGTTAGTTTGCCTCCACATCTTCCATCTGTAATATACAAACAAAAACCGATAAACAATAAATATAACCGGCAGCTAAGTAAATGATAGATGACACAATAATATAAAAAAGAAAATCCAATTCAAAAACTAAATAAATATCATACCTGTAACCGAGGGGGAACCTAGGCCAGCCCTCCGGTGGCTCGACATCTTCCGGCAGCTCTTCACACGGTCTAACAGGCAGTAGTCTGGTAATCGCCCACATATCCAGAAACATCACCGCCCCGCTTACTCCGGTTGTCTTACAACGTACCACCCTGCATAGATTAGCCTCTAACTAGGCCAGAAGAGCTGATCCCCAACTATACTCAGCACATGTGTCAAAATCCTCCAGAAATGGCAGAGGCCAGAGTGGAATCTGATCACTGCTCTTATCCGAAAACACATGTGCAGCCAGTAATAATAGCATGGCAGCCCTAGACTGATATAGTAAACGCTCCTTACTAGGGTTGGGGGGGGGTAATTCACCGAAGGTCTGTAACATCCAATCAAGTCTAACTGTCAGACAGTTTAGATCGACTTGATTGTCAGCCGGCCTAACACCCAACAAACTCTCCATCATAGCCAACCTGCTCGCCTTCGTGTCATTCCGCTCCGACCGGGTCACAGCAAGACCATCCACCCTCAGACCGAGCATAATCTCTACATCCTGTAAAGATATCCCCAACTCTCCCCCGACAAAATGGAACGTGTGCGACTCATCACGCCACCTATCAACTAAGGCTGTAATCAACCCTCGGTCTACGGTATAATTACCTATACTGTAAATACCGTAAAAACCAGCCCTAATGATATTTTCAACTACCCTTTCAGGCGTCGGTATCTGCCAACTATAATTATATACCCTAATCTTATTGGCATCTCCTCTACCCGCTTCTCTGCCAGCATCCCAAGTCTGATTAGAAATGTGACCAGTCTGTCGTAAAATACCCAACCTCCCTTTAATATGTGGACCTGGGTCTGCCATCCTAACTATGATAACCAAATATAACTCAATTAATGATAACCAAAAAATGATAACATAACCAATTAATGATAACCAAACAATGATAACTCAATGATAACCAATTAATGATAACCAAACAATGATAACTCAATGATAACCAATTAATGATAACTAAACAATGATAACTCAATTATAACCAATTAATGATAACAAAACAATGATAACCAAACACACATTTTATCATAAACCAAACAATAATAATTCAATTTTTTAATCACCAAACACACATTTTTTCATAAACGAAACAATAATAATTTAATTTTTTAATCATAACCAAACACACATTTTTTCATAAACCAAACAATAATAATTCAATTTTTTAATCATAACCAAACACACATTTTTTCATAAACCAAACAATAATAATTTAATTTTTTAATCATAACCAAACACACATTTTTTCATAAACCAAACAATAATAATTCAATTTTTTAATCATAACCAAACACATTTAATCATAACCAAACACATTTAATCATAAACCAAACAATAATAACTCAATTTTTTAATCATAACCAAACACATTATCAACAATTCAAATTAACCAAACAAAATAAAAAAACATGCAAAAATGGGACAAATATCAACAATTATTAAAATTTCTATAATTAATATAAACAAACAACAAACAATTATATATAGCTAAGTGAATTATGGATTTGCATATTTTATATATTTTTTCCTATTTTACAAATTTAAATTACACAAAATACATAATAAATTAGAGAATAAAAGATATACCTTCAATTATGGATAAGTTTGATTGATGATTTGAGGTTTTTTGTTAATAAATTTGATAGTTAATGTGGTTGATTGATTTGAGTGATTTTTTGGGTTGAAAATTGGGGGTTTTTGAGAGAAAGAGAGAGAGTGTAGAATAAAATTTAATTTTTTTAAAAAAAAACGAAAGTTTCTGTTTTTTCCAGGGACTGTCTGTGTAATTTTCGCGCAGGGACTGACTGTGTAATTCTGAAAAGCAGGGACTGACTGTGTAATTTTGACAAAAATTACACAGACCGTAGATTTAATCTACGGTCTGTATCTTTTAATCCAAACCGTAGATTTAATCTACGGTTTGGATTAAATGATCCAGACCGTAGATTAAATCTACGGTCTGCGCGTAGAAGCAGAAATATTGTAGTGCATTAAGTGCACCTCTTTCTGGGTTTCCTTATTTTTTATTGGGATTTTACGTGTTTTATACATCAAATTATCTGTTTTTAATGATTTGGGTATTCATTTTTCAATTTTTTTAATATGAATAGCACATTATATTAACTTTTCAATTTAGGTAACACCGTCTAAATTAATCATGAAATTATATCACGTGACATTTGACAAACGTTAATTTGATAGGGTAATTTGACAGTTTTTCACAAAAATATGTGATCCTATGAAAACATTTTCTCCAATTTCACATATAACAAAAATTAGCACATAATTCAAATTTGGGAAAACGTTATTCTATTATGATATATTTTGGTGCAGAATGATAAAATTACCCTCTCACATTCAAGTTTACCAAGCACGTGCTGTCATATGATATCATTTCGTTGATTAATTTAGACACTGATACCTAAATTGGACAGTTTCTTATAGTGTGGTACCCAAATTGAAAAATTTGAAACGTTGTTAACCAAATCGTTAACAGTAATATAGTTTGGTGTACTAAACGTATTTTTTTCTTTTTTTAAATGGTGAAAATATTTTTATCATTTTAAAATGTATATTTGTATCACGGGCTTATTAACAAGTTCGATTTTATACCATCAAATTTTGTTAGTTTATTATACCCGATTACAGTTTACTTCTATAGTTTGAGTCATGGTATTAGGTTGGACAAAATTAGATCTAAATGATAAATTATAGTAACTTTTTTTTTTATTTTAACTATATGAGATATAATATCATAACGAAATCGAAGTCATTGGCTCGTTTGGGTTTGGACCCAAACAATAATTGTACCTAACCGAATTAAGTCAAGCCATTTGCAATCGATTTGGTGTCAAATTCGCTTGTCTTAAACTTTGCGGGGGGAAATTATAAAAAAGTAAATTTCAAAATATCAACAAAAATTCAAAGATAAAATATAACGAACAATGAAATCTTTTAAAAATAATAATGCAACCCAAAAATCATTAAAAATTCAAAAAAAAAACGAATGACGAAAATATTGAATTGAATAACAACCAAATTGTAGCAAATAACAATAATACTGAATCGAATGACAACTATCAAAATAAATAACACTCTTATTGAAATGAGTGACAAAGCAAATTGAAATGAATGACAATAGTATTAAAATGAATGACAGCCATATTTGAAGTTCATGACAACCATACTTAATTGAATGACACTAAGTTGAAGCAAAAGACAAGAAATTAAACCAAAAGACCGAAAATTTAATTGAGTGATCATGACATTGAACTAAGTGACAAACAAATTAAATTGAAACAATTAACGACCATTTTGAACCGAATGACAACATATTTAAGCGAATGAAAATCAAAGTGAACCGAATAACATCAAAATGAATCAAATGACATCAAATGACCAAAGTGACAACCAAATTGAAGCGAATGACAACTTTATCAAACCAAATGAAGATTATATTGAACCGAATTACAACCAAATTAAACTAAATGACTTAAATTCTAACCGAATTTTACAACCGAATTAAAGTGAATGACAAACAAATTGAACCGAATGGTTATCACGATATTCAACCAAATGACTGTATATTGAACAAAATCACAACCAACTGAACCGAAAAACAGCCAAATTGAAGCGAATGACAATAAAATTGGAAAAATATTATATAAACAAATAAAATAAAAAGGCAAAAATATATATAAAATAAAAAATAACAAAAAATGTAAAAAATATAAACATTAATAATCCAAAAACATGTAGTGACTCGCAGCCATATTTGGAATGAATGACAATAACACTCAACTCGAAGTGAATAACACTTAGACTGAAGCAAATGACATTTATATTGAACGGAATAGCTACAAATTGAATGACACCATAATGAGTGAGTTTAGGACCTTAAAATCTTAGTTACGCTTAACAGTATAGTTTCGAGTAGACATTATGTTTAAAGATTGTAAAAATAATGTACCAAACATCAAAACTTGATATGTTGAGGGGCTGAAATGTTATTATAACATTTATCAAAATTACATAGTCGGCCATATAGACCAAGACTATGTATTATCTTACGGTGGAGAGAAAGAGCGAGACATCTCACCGTGGCTGTAGTGAGGTGGAGAAATGGAGAAAGACGACTCTCATGACGGTGCAAATATCAGGGATGAAGAGTGGGACGATAGCATCAGAGCTCTCGCCGTTATGACCACAGACGATGTCCCGTGGAGGAGATGCGACACAATCGCCAATGGCGGATGTAATAAGGAACACGTCCCCCAATTTTTTTTGAAATGTATAATTACAAAATTACCCCTACAAGGTTATTGTACTTAGGGCTGAGTTCGGTCCGATCCGGTTCGGTTTTTGGTAAAACCGAAACCGAAACCGAGCATATTTTTCGGTTTGGTTTTTTTCGGTTTTTCGGTCTTTTTAGGATTTTTTCGGTTTTTTTCGATCTTTTTCGGTTCCGTTTTATTGAAAACCGAAACCGACCCAAATTTTTTTCGGTTTTTTTCGGTTCAATTATCGGTTCGGTTCGGTTCGGTTATTCCAGTTTTTCGCACAACTCTAATTGTACTTACAAAACTGTCATTTTGTACATGTGTTAAATATATAGTTATATACACCAGCATTTGTCTGTTGTTTGTTCATTCCATTTCCTTAAAAATAATTTCTCGTCATAATTTTACTATAATTTCCTATTAGTTCATCTAGATCTATGTTTTGTACCTTCAAATAAGTACTTTTCACTTGTTTGATTGAGTTTCGAATATTATTGGGACTCATAAAACGTTATTGACGGACTCTTTTTAGTTTTTATTTTATTTTATTTTCATAAGAACTTTTCTTATATTTTTGTTTGATTTTGATATACAATTCTTAATTTTTAAGGTTCTTTTATTGTTAGGCTTGTTTGCAATTTTGTATTAATGGTATAACTAATATCAGTTGTGAGTCTTTATTTAAATTTTTTTTATCTATCTACTTTCAGTGTAGTAAAGGTATTAATCTCGTAAATTTTAATTAAATGTTTTACTAGTTTACAAGTTACACTATTTCATCTTCTAAGTTAAAATTAAAATTATAAATCTATGCATAAATAATCTTCTTTCTGAGTAGATATAAAAAAAATATCTAAAACAACTTCGAATGGTATCTAATTATCTATATACTATTAAAGTTGTTTGTGTGATTCTCCTCAAGGTTAATGAACTACAATCCATTTACAACCAAAATGCAGAGTGAACGAAACAAACGACCATTCTTTTATGAATACTTTAAACTATAGTGGTCTTTAAAATTTAAAACATATGTTGTGAAAAAAGATCTCATTTATATAAATGAAAGTAACACCAAATGGGTATTAATTGTACGAAGTACCATTAAACACTACTAATTACTTTCAAAAACTACCACCAAATAGTTATTAGCTATTGGTTTAATTCAACCTTAGCTTTCATTACACATACCCTTAAAACTTCGACTTTAGTTGTGATGGATGAGTATTGGGCCTGAATAGTTATAGGTCAGTATCATAGTTGTTCCCTATCATTAGAACGCCCCATAGCCATAGGCCATATGAAGTAAATATTTAAGTGAACCAAAAAAGTAAACACAAGTTCATATGTACAATAGTTGTACCACTTTGCTACTATATAAAAGGCTGTTTGGTTGTAGCTTTCAACAAATAAGTTGTCTTTACTTGATTGACAGAAAGTAAAAACCATTTAGATAAAATCTATGATGCACTAACGCTCAAAAAAGGGTAAAAGTATCGTGTTGGATCCAACGCTCCATTTTACGTGTCGTATACTTTGATTCTCGTGTGATTGATTCGTTGATGATGCAGGCTCTTTAGCGGAAAAGTCTCGGACACTTTGTAAGACGTCGTTGACACTTTAAATACATGAGAAAACAAACTGTACTATAAAAAAGATACTTGAACTTTCAGCATTTACATTTTTTTTCTCAAAATTTAACAAAACGATAACATTTCTCATTTTTGCCCTCTGAATTTTAAACTGTAATGTTATGATCCTAAGATGGGGTTAAATTGTCAAAATTGATTTAAAAAGCAAGTAATAACGATGTTACATTAATTTTGTATGTTCCTCGGTAGTGCCTAAATAATTTCGGACGATGGGAATATACTAAGATTTGCTTGTTGCTGTTAATTTTTTTAATACTTTTTTTTTTATTTTAATAAATTAAATATATATAAACTTATATAAGTAAAATATAATAATTAATGTTTTTAACCGTGTCGTGTTATAAAATTTAAAAAATATATGTTTTGTCTTGTCCATGTCGTGTCAGTCATATGTGTATATACTACATAGGAGTAAACGTACTCCTGAAAGTGGGAAATTTAAGAAATAGAAACATTATTTAAGACAATTTTAAATATTTGTCCTTGTCTCATTAAATTTTCTAAAACATGTGTAAAAAAATGTTTAACAAATAGGCTCAAAAGTAGGGCAATCATCATGTTACCTTATAATGAAATATATATCCGGTAGTGGACTTATATATTGAAACAAAATAATTATTAAATAACAACTTATTTACATTGTGATAGATTACTCTCAAAAAGGGATGTATCTCATATGGTAGAGCGCTTGCTTTGCATGCGAAAGGTATGGGGTTTGATCCCCGCACCTCCAAATACTAGTTCTTTATCTGTTGATTTGTTTTTGCAGTTTGATGATGGATGATAGATTAATCTAATTGTTAGATAGTTTTGATTCAATATATATTTGTTAGCCATGAGTTCTATACTGTTATTGGTCTATAACTTTATAGGAGTACTATTACTCCCAACCTCACAAAATAATAGTTTATCAGGAAACCACATGTAAATTTTGAAGGGATAAAAACTTCTATTAAAATTGCGAAATAATTTTTTTTAAAATTTAATAATGTAATTTAACTTTTAAACTAAATTATTAAAATTTCAAAAAAAATTCAATAAAAACACTAGCAAATTTGAGAATTGTGTAACGGAATTATATTAATTTATATATATATTTTTTTATTGTGTTTCCATTGGATGAAGATAACGTTGAGTACAACTAAGTACAAGCAAATCCATCATTAATAGATGATAGTCCAATCATGAACTCTGACTCTGACTCTGAATTTTGGTAGCTGTACCACACCATTCCGGTTAGCATTTTCATGCACCAACTGTTCCAATTTTTTAAAATAAACTCCCTTCTCTCATAGTCATAAATTATACTATTATTCCTAAATAATACTCCCTAAATGTAATTTTTTTTAATAAAATTAGGAGATTATCGGAGAAGGGGCCACACACTATACTTTTATGTAAATTATTCCTGATTTACCGTTGAATTCTTAATAAGAAATAAAAGGCTATGATTAACTTAGTTTTAAAGCATAAAAAAAATAACTCTAATAAAAAGTGGCCACAATTACTTTGGCAGGAATTGGTAAAAAACAGAAAATTGCCCAAACAGTGAGAACAGAACAAGACCACAGAAAACTATACCATCGAGCCATCGTTACAACGCATCTTTCACGTGTAGGCAATCTTCTCCACATATACCAATAGCGAGTTCTAAAACACTAAAACATGCCGCCCAAGTTTATACACCACGTTTGTTTCATTGATTTAGTGAGCAGTTTGTTAGGATGCATAATGTTTAATTGGATGAAATGAACATTGTTCACGGGTCACATGTTAGGAATGTGTCTGACGGTAATCGGATATATAAAATTAATTATGATCCTACATTGGTAACTATTTCATGTGATTTTTGTATGTTTGAGAGATATGGATACTTATACGCGCATATTTTAAGGGTATTTGATGTTTGCGGTATTTGTGCGATTCTTGTATAAAAAACATGTCTATGCTAGGAGTGGATTCGCGAACATTGACTCCCCTGTACCCGAACAGTCGGATGCTGAAAATGTTGTAATGTTGATGTCAAATTTTAGCCGTCTAGCATATCGGACTAAAGGAAAACATGTTTATGTTGACCGTATTATGAAACTTATAGCCGCCGAAGATAATTTCATCGATAAGAATGAGATGCAGGAAATTAATGTGGATGGTGGTGTGACAGATGAGCCTATCGATAACAAAGTGACCGGTTTGAAACCAATAGAAGGCAACAAATGTGGTAGAAAGAAACGAGAAAAAGCTTGTACCGAAAGATCGAAAGGGTGTAGCACTAAGAAAAAAACAGCAACACGTGACAAAGATAACGAAATTGACCTATATTTAAAATTGTAGTATCCGATTACTATTTAGGTAAATCAAATTTACAATTTTTTTTTTCTAAATTAAAATTATTCGTTTGAAGAAATTTATCTAATTTTGCATTTTCTTTCAGGTCTTGGACTCGAGTAGCTATGATTGAAGAAAGATTGTGATTGTAGAATTTTGAATATGTTTTGAAGAAATATGGTTGGATAAAATGTAACGACTCGGAAATTTATGTATTTATTATTCGTTGTTATAAAATTTATAGTAATGATTATTTATTGTGTACATGTGTATATATGGAAAATATATGATATATTAATGAAAAAGATAAATAATAGGTTTGGGTGTTGTTTGTAATAAAATAATAAATGATGGACTAGACTAGTAATGAAATAAACCTATAACCTAAAAGTACAGTATATATATATATATAAACTTATGTTACATATATATACATATATAGCCGCATATACATAATAATACATAAGGAGGGAGAATAGAAAGGAGAGACCAGCGGAGATTTTAGAGAGAGAATCGAGGGAGTGATCAGCGACAAGGTGATAACGAGGTCTGGGCAGGCTGCCGCGAAAAGCAGCGGTGATCGGTTTCGTTTTCGTGTTTTTCGGGCAGCGGTTTCGGGAGTCGATTGGGTGGTCATCGGGTGTCCGTTTCTAATAATCAGATACTTTTTTTTTATCTACTCTTCGAGCCCTATCTATTGGTGTAAGTCGTTTCCTCCAATTTTCACTTTTATAAAAAGTCGTTTTTTTTAGGGTTTTACCCTAATCCGAATTTGGGTCTTTTATATTGATTCGTGCCTTATTTTAATTACATAATAGGGGCTGTTAAGGACTGTCGCTAGGCTGTCCAGATTTTATTAGGTGGTACGGCTCGAGTTTGGGAGTTTTTACAAACGAGCTCTCGTTTGTTTCGGTAAGGGGGAAGAATATGATTTCGCTTTAAAAGCGGGATTTATGTGTTGTTTGTTGCATGTTAATTTAGGTTCGGATATCGATATATGTGGTTATAACGAATATGGTGGTGCAGTTGTAGTATAATAACTAATGATTATATATTTACTATATTTAGAACATAAATTGTGAAACTATGATATAAATTAAACCTTTGAAAAGTGTTGAAAGTGGTGACAATGTGTATACATATGTGGTGGTACTGTGATTAAAATGATGTGTTTCAAGTGACATTCGATAACTAATTAACTATAACATATCAAAGTGTTGTGTATTATTTTCGGTGTGTGGACTTTACTGTTTTCCGTCCTTTTGGAGCTTTTATATATATATATATATATATTTTCTGGGATTGTAGTACCAATGTGTGTGGGGTACCATTGTATGATGGGTCCCTGAGCAGTGGCTCTAAAGGTGGGTACATTTGTACCATTGTGGATTTAAGGATGAGCCCCGGAGGCTTACGGTGAGAGCCCGGAAACTTGCGCAAGTATTAGGTGTATCGGTACCATAGGGGTAGTGCCCTTAAAGCCGGCCCCATATCTCTAGTCACATACGGTAGTGTCAGCGTTGTGGGTGGGGGTACCATTGTATTATGGGTCCTTGAGCAGTGGCTCTAAAGGTGGGTACGTATGTGAGCAATCCCGACTTGGTTTTCGTTGAGTTTTATTTTTATTATCATAATCTATTTATTTAAACCTTGTTTATTTGTTCATTTATTGTGAATGTGTGAGTTACTGAGGTGGTTACATTTCCCATAAAATTGTCTTGTCATTATTTAGCATGATAATATATTTGCCATGTTAGGATTGTGTGTGCGTGCTTAGTAGCATGCGCCGCTTTTTAAGCGAGATTGTTTTCTTACCTCCTTTCTTTGTTTTCTGTACGTTTTGTTTTAAATCGACGTACAGGTGTCGACGTAAGCCGTGACGAAGCTTAGAGTGATTGCTAGTGGCTCAGTTATCGGATTACACTTGATCGCGTGCACGTTAGACTTTTATTCACGTTGGAACTATTTATTTAGTTGAGCCATGTTGGCCTAATTAGTTGTTTATCGCGAGTTTGTTCGTTATTTGCATACAAATACTTTATTCGTAGCTTATTTATTTTGACTATATGTTTTGGATATTGATGGTTAGCTGGATTGGATGTGACATTTTATATTTGGATTGGTTTTAGAAATATCGCGATTGGCGAGTTTTAATTATCTATATCATGTTGTTTGAACAGGTTGATTTTTGTGGAAACAAATAGATACGTAAAGGTCATGCCGAAATTTCTATAAATCATTTTATTAAAATTGCTTTCTTTTCGTATCGTCACATTTGAGCGTCGTTGGCTACCCTTAGGCCAATAGTGACTCAAATATGACTATCGGCATGTCCTGAAGGATCCGTTTGGGTTTTATTTAGTGTGTTGTCGAATGCTTCCGCATATTTTGTTATTTAAACCTTTTTTTCTTTTAAATAATATTCACTACTCGGGTTTATCCAAATCCGGGGCGTGACAGTTGGATAACTAAAACATCTTTTTTTTTCATTATATTTGTAGCAGATTTGGTGACTTTTGCTTTTAATTTGAAAATGGATTGTAACTAAAATTTGTCATGTGCAATTACAGATATTTGAATGCAGTTACTGCAAAATTTTATTCCTCTATGTCGCATATATATTAATGCAGTTTTATTTCTGTTGGGTTAAAAAGCAGGTTGAAGCCTGACATAGTTTATTCCTCTATGTCACATGAGCGAACTATGACTTTCTAGCTCACTGAGTTTTGATTTTTTGGTAAAATATAGTTTGCTTTGAGGAAATGCCGATTATTTGGAAGCTACAAAAGGAACTTGTGGCATGCGCCTCAAAAAAGGAAAAAAAAGGCGCATTTCCTCAAACACTTGGTAAGCATCTAAATATTAAAAATGTAGTTCGCTGCGACAATAGCTCAAACACTGCCATTTTGTTTCCGCTGTTGCCTTATTGAGTTTTAAGTAAACTACAACTTTTTTGAGTTAAATTTCATAAGTTGTTTCATAACAGTCGACCCTGTAAAACCAATCACAATTTGAATCATGAGCATTCACAATCAACTCCAAATTTTCATTCACACTTTTTCCAGAATTTTGGATTTCATTCACGAGATTAACTGATATAAAATGCCAAAAGTAGTAATTTACAAAATGTACCTAAGCAAGATGTATCCAATAATTCATACAAAATAAATCAATGCATTTCAATTGAATGATCATGAGTCGTTGCTACATCAATACAATGGCTTATCCATAAATAATCCGCTTAACCTCAAAACGAAAAAAAAATCGTTCATAGTTGCATTCATTCAAACACTTGATATGCATCGAAGTAAACTATAACTAAAAAAAGTGTACCAGTAGACAAAGACTATGAACAAATAAGAAAATATAGATGAATCAATTTTGGAGAGACAAATGAAAAATATACTAAAAATCCTCTCTCTTGTTTTTTTTTACGCCCGGTACTATTGTATATTTGTATGTGCCTTGGAGGGTTTAGTTGGAAAAACAAAAATATGATGTGGAGATGCGTCGTGGCGATGGCTCGATGGTATAGCTTTCTGTGGCCCTGTTCTGTTCTTTCTCGTTGGAAAATTCTCTGTTTTACCAATTCCCACCAAAGTTATTTCTTTTTTTTTAATGTTTTAAAACTAAGTAATCATCGCCCTTTATTTATTATTAAGAATCCAACGGTAAATCAGAGATAGTTTTTCAAACTATACATAAAAGAATAGTCCGTGGGCCCTTCTCCATTAATCTCCTAATTTTATTAAAAAAAATTAAATATAGCGAGTATTATTTAGGAATAGTAGTATAATTTATGACTATGAGAGAAGGGAGTTTATTTTAAAAAATTGGAACAGTTGGTGCATGAAAATGCTAACCGGAATGGTGTGGTACAGCTACCAAAGTTCAGAGTCAGAGTCAGAGCTCATGATTGGACTATCATCTATTAATGATGGATTTGCTTGTACTTAGTTGTACTCAACGTTATCTTCATCCAATGGAAACACAATAAAAAAATATATATATAAATTAATATAATTCCGTTACACAATTCTCAAATTTGCTAGTGTTTTTATTGAATTTTTTTAAAATTTTAATGATTTAGTTCAAAAGTTAAATTACATTATTAAATTTTTAAAAAAAATTCATTTCGCAATTTTAATACAAGTTATTATCAAGTATTTCTTAATATTCCCAATACTATTCCATTTTATCAAACTGAAGAAGATATACTGATTTGATCAAATACTATAGTATAAATAATCTAAATTTTAATTGATGCTTAATTTCAAATTTCCACCAAAAACAAATTTGATCTTTTGGTGAGATAAAGTATTTCTGGAAAGACATGGGTTGATGGGGACGTTTTGTTCGTCTACTTTATATGTAAATACTATTTTTTATTGGAGCATAAAATGAATGAACAATCGACCAATGGATTGGATCTCATGGGTATGATTAAAGTTTGTAAAAAAATACAAGGTAGGATGGAAACTAACCTCAACCACACATTATAAAAACCATATCTCCTCTTTTTATCAAGCTCTATCGTACATTACATATTACTCAAAAAAAAAAACAGTACACCATAATGAAATCCCAATTACGCGGTTGAAAAAATTAAAACTGCCCAAAATATATACATTATTCTTATTAATTAAATTATAAACTTATCTAGAAGGAAAATATCTTGTAACAAAAATCATAAAAATAAATTTGTAAAACGAAATATATATCTTATTCTTATTAATTAAATTATAAACTTATCTAGAAGGAAAATATCTTGTAACATCATTCTATTATAATAAGTCAATCAAGTCAAATGATACTGTCCAATTTAGCCAAAATTTTTTTCCAAAAATACACATACATATTTATATTTATTAAAATAATACCATACTCACATAAAAATATAAAAATATAAAAAATAAAACTAATAAAACTATTTATCCATCTTTAACAACCAAATATTCTTTTAAATCTTAAACTATATATTTTTTTTATCCACATATTTATATCATAATTATATATATTTTTTATATTTTTATTGCATTACGCGATAAATACGCAACGTGTGAGGTACGATTATTAGTATATATATATATAAACAAAATATTAGTAGAAAATTTGTAAAACTATTGAAAATCAAATTTGATTATGTCTCAGTTTTGTTAACAATGGTGGACTTGGCTTGTGGAGAGAGAAGAAAGGGAGAGACAAAAGGGGAGATTCTTTATTGCATACTGTAATTACTCAGCAATATAAGGGACGTGGGATCTACGTGGTTGTTTTTTTTTTTTTTTTTTTTCGTTTTTGTTATTTTATTTATGTTTTAGTATATAAAAAACTTCCCCAATTTTACCCAAAAAATTCCCAAATTTTACCCAAAAAAAACCCTAACCATCAACCATCAAACTGCTTCCTATATCAAATTAATATATTTTTTTATCAAATCAACGTCACTCTACCACTACAATTATCCCAATTTTACCAAAAAAAAAACCTCTCCCAATTTACCAAAAAAAATACTTTTCCAATTTTACCCAAAAAAATCCCTAATCATCAACCATCAAACATCAAACTCATTCATATATCAAATTAATATATTTTTTTATTAAATCAACATCACTCTAGCATTACAATTATACACAATTTTACCAAAAAAAAAACATATCACAATTTACAAAAAAATAAAAAAAATCCCCAATTTTACTCAAAAATAACTCTAACCATCAACCATCAAACTCATTCGTATATCAAATTAATAAATTTTTTTATCAAATCAACATACCACTACAATTATCCCCAATTTTACTATAAAAAAAAACGTCTCCCAATTTACTAAAAAAAAAACTTAAATTGCGGGAGGTTTTATTTTGGTAAATTGGGAGAGATATTTTTTGGGGTAAAATTGAGGATAAATGTAGTGGTAGAGTGATATTGATTTGAGAAAAAAATTTATTAATTTGATATTAGAATGAGTTTGATGGTTGATGGTTAGAGTTATTTTTGGGTAAAATTGATGAAGTTTTTTTTTTTTGGTAAATTGTGATATGTTTTTTTTTGGTAAAATTGTGTATAATTGTAATGGTAGAGTGATGTTGATTTGATAAAAAAATATATTAATTTGATATATGAATGAGTTTGATATTTGATGGTTGATGGTTAGTTATTTTTTTGGGTAAAATTGGAAAAGTTTTTTTTGGGTAAATTGAGAGAGTTTTTTTTTTTTTGGTAAAATTGGGGATAATTGTAGTGGCAGAGTGATGTTGATTTGATAAAAAAAATATATTAATTTTATATAGTAAGCAGTTTGATGGTTGATGGTTAGGGTTTTTTTCGGGTAAAATTGGAGAATTTTTTGGGTAAAATTGGTGAAGTTTTTTATATACGAAAACATAAATAAAATAACAAAAATGAAAACAAAAAAAATATATATATTTTGGCAGCCACGTAGACGTGGGATCTCAGATCTCACGTCCCTTATATTGCTGAGTAATTACTGTATGCAATAAAGAATCTCCCAGACAAAAGGTATAAGTAGAAAGAGAAAAGAAATAGCCTTGTTAAATAATTTTATAAAATTTAATACAGACCATTGGATCTAAACCAATGGGTCAGCTTGTTATAAATTATTCAGTCCTCCTAAGGGACAAGTTGGTTATGTACACCCTGGAATAGATAACAAGTGTATTTTTTGACTTTAAATCTTATAACTCGTAAATAAATCAAAAGTTATTCCATATCTTTAGAAAATGGGTCCATTATATTAATATATATATTCATATATCATCGAAGTAACATTATACATTATCTTTTTCTTCTTAATTCACTATGTCAAACTTATTAAGCCACACTACAAAAAAATACCCAAATAACGACGGGATTAGTGACGGTATTTTTTGTTACGAGCTTATTAGCGACGGTTTTTGTGACGGGTTTGTGACAGTTTAGTCAATTTGCGACAGATTTGTGACAGTTTTATAAATTAGCGACACGCTTGTGACAGCTTTTGACTCTCACTAAATCAAACATTATTTTGTAATATATAAATAATTAAGTAATTTTTTTGGGTAATAATTAAAATTTTCTTCTTAATTTTTTTTAATACATTTTTTCTCTTAATATATTTTCCTAACCGAATAAGTTTAATTAGCTGAAAAAAAGAGATACAAAAAAAATTAGTATTTTTATTTCTCTTTTATTAATTATACTATAACCGAAAAATAAAGATTGCCATATCTAATACTCTAATATACTAATTTGTATTGTAAAAAAATAAGATGATCAAAATTTGGTATTTATGCAATTATGTTAATTAACTTGGAAAAAGAAGAAAAAGTGTCACATTAAATATTGAAAAAGGGAATCGACACCTTAAATTATGTGTGATTATGACACTTTGAGTCTTCAAACTTATATATATACACTAGTAATCGTGCTCCACGCGTTGCGTGTGTGGCGCGTAATGCAATAAAAATATATAAAATATGTATAATTATGATATAAATATTTGGATAATACAAAAAAACATAGTTTAATATGTAAAAGAATGTTTGGTTGTTAAAGATGGATAAATAATTTTATTAGTTTTTACTTTTTATATTTTTATGTGAGTATGATATTATTGTAATTAATATAAAATTGTAAGGGTATTTTTGAAAAAAAAATGGCTAAATTGGGCAGGCTCATTTGACTTGTGTTGACTTATTATAATAGAATGATATATATATAAATATATATATATATATACTAGTAATCGTAGTCCACGCATTGGATGTGCGATACGTATATAAATATGATACCGGACAAATGAATTTAAAATTTTCAAAAAAAATAAAAAAAAATGATGGAGTGAATATAGTAAATTAATAATCGAATATAAAGAGTAATATGATGTTTTATTGTTATAGAAGTATAGTTTGGGAGATTAATTGATGTGTAAGAAGTAGCATATTTATTTAGTTATTTATGTATTTGAATTGTATTATGTTATATGAGTAATTAGTAAATTAAAATAGATGTATTTTTGAAAAAAATTGGTAAAAATTGGCAGATTTATTTCTCTTGGGTTGACTTATATATATTTATGTTTTTAGAAAAATATTATTAGATCAAACAACATATACACTAGTTACTCGTCCACATTTTTAGTTTTGAAAATTTTAACGCTCGTATTTTATTTTTGGATTTATAATGTTATAAAAAAACATAGTTTTTAGAAAATAAAAATACTAATATAAAACTAGTTTATTTATAGTTTGATTTGATAAAATTAAGAAAAAAAACTAGTATTTATATGAGCTTAATTCACAGGATACCCTTATTCCAACTATTAATACATTATTTTTAAAAAATATAATAATTCAAGATTAAATTAAGAGTACTTGTAAATATGTGATATTGTAAATTTTTTTCCATGACAACATAGAAAATTTAATACTTGTAAATTCTTGTAAATTGGTACAATAATTAAGTTTTTTCCCACCTTTTTAAAGCTAAGTTTGTATACCTAAAAAAAGGCACATAAAAAAATAAATATGATATTATAATTTAAATTTTGCACATTTGAATTTGGTTTAAAAATAAAATATTTACGATTTTACGTTTCTCATGCTTGTATAAGCATAAGTTATTAAGTTTATTTAGTTACTAGTGTTACTATATTAATATTAAGTTGGTTTCAATTTTTAGAGGAGAGAGAAGAGATCTGACTTTTTATAATAGTAAATAGAGATAGTATGACCCACAAGACTAAATAATTTGTCGCTTCGCCAAATAATTTGTCCTTCGCTTCCCGCATCCACACATACGTGTAAATCCCTTACACACACGCAGATCAACAACAACCAGTACTGTACTGTACTGCACTAGTATCTATAGACCATATATAGCACTTTGGGAATTGTGACAATGTATGCATATTTTTTCTAACACCATACACGTGAGCTGATACGGGTTACGCTCACATATATATATTTTATTTTTTTTACCGTTTAATTATTTTTTAAACGAAAAATAGCTATTTAGTCTCACATATCTTTTATTTTACAGTTTAAACAAATTTAAAGTTAGCATGGAAGTCTCAAAGTTAGCTTCTACAAGTATGATCCATGGAAGGCATGTATCAGGCTATCAGTTTACCTTTTGACAGGAGTCCAAATCTTTTATTCCATTTCTCTATTCCCTTTCGTGCCCCCTTGCTTATTTTATCAAAAAAAAAAATTCTAAAAAAACTGAAAAACATTGTACAATTACTATAATACATGTATCAATACATTCCAATAATTATTTTTAAAAGAAAATCCACACAAAATTTACTTTGGAATAAATGTATAAATTAGTGTAAATTAAACATTAAATATTAAAAAAATTGTCTAAAACAATATTATGTTCAAATGTTTTAAAATTTGAATACAATATAATATAAAAGTTTATAAAGTTGCGGTATAAGTTGTGAAAATTTAAAATTTGAGTGAAAATAAGCAATGAGGCACGAAAGGGATAGAGAATAGGGGGTAAAAGATTTAGAGTCTCTTAACATATCTTTAATTTAAGGGGGAATACTTGTACACATTTCAACTCTATATTCGACGTTCTTACGAAATACACCACCCCGTCCCTCACAAAATCATATTGCTTATATTTTATCTTTTAAATGTCATCTCTCTCTTGATATTCTTTTTTAATCATTGCATTAAACATAAAATAAATAAAAAACAGTCCATGGGCCAAGACCCCATGGTAGCTAATCCGTCCAAAGAAACCATATAAAAAAACTACTATATGTAAGAAATACGACATGCTACCAAAACAAAACCGAAGGGGCAAAAAAACTTAAAATCTAATACTATAAATCTCAAAAAAATTAGAAATTTTGTTGGTACGATGATTTAACCGCTTACTCCTTATCTTTCCGAACCTTATAACTCCCTTTGTCGCTCCATGATCAGTGTGATCATCTCCCTCTCGATAATAGTAATACTTTGCACATGTATCAAACAAAGAATTATGTACTATGGGGAAAGCATGAACCGTTGTTTCACATTCATATCAAACGACATGGAGATGACACTTCGACTATATGATAGATTTTAGGATGACTAATGCATTGATGTTTCCAATTGTTTTTTAACAATTCTTTGTATTAGGGGTCTAAATATGGATGCTCTTATGACATAAGCACGAGAAGTTAACAAATCGTTGAAGGAGCTTTTGGCATGGTTGTTTGCAGTGACAGGCGCAAGATTACGACCATTGAACAATAATCCAGGGCTTAGAACGGAATATGTTGTTTATCTAAATTATAGCGCTACAATCCATTCTAGCCGTCGAGTTATAAACGGACGGATCGAACAATGTATACAGTATACCTCATCAGTTTTCCAAAAGCTGCCACAGTGTATGGGTCCCTTTATAAATGGTAAGCAGCTGCAAACCATGTAGCTAAATGATCAAAAACCAATTCGGCATGACAGGAATAGTAATACCATGCACCCCGTGGCTCCCATTTTGCTTGGCAACTTGCTTTTGCATCTAAAGACAATTTACAGACAAAACTTACATGAAAAACAATATTTACATGAAAAACAATACAAATGATGTGCAACGTACTGGATTTTGTTGTAGCTTTTCCCGTTATCCGCAGTACTGAAAAAAGCCAGTATTATGTTACAGGGAAGTAATCCGGTTCCTACAACTGATAATCGATTTAAATGGAAACATTTATTTGTAACTGGTCTTTCTGACTCGTATTTACTTTGGGATATGCCTTTCTTTGATAAACACAACAACTTAAACTGTAACTAATTTTTCACAACAACTTAAACTGTATTAGTCATTGTTGTGAGACAAACAACCGAGAGGGAATGGATTTGGTTTGATATATATTGCTTAACCTTCAAAAGAAATAAAAAGAAATGGCAAATGTTAATTAAATACTTGGTTAATAGTGCAATTTTTTAAGAAATACTTCATGGCCGATGGGTTTAATTCAGGATTTTAACACTAGCTAGCTTTTGAAGTGATAATTGTCGATATTCAAAATTCTCTTGGGTGAGGTATAAGTTTCTTGATAATTATTTAAAGAAACGAGATATACTAAGTGAGTAGTCAGAAGTGAAAATTTTCAATAGTTAAAAATCAAAATGCTTTGGATTGAGTGGAATATCTTTGACAATTATTATGAAAACGTTTCAAAAGGAAGCCACCATACTGTTTAAGTCGTGCATGGCAACCCAGTTCTTTTCTGTATAGTCCAAAATCAAGATATATCACGAGTTTAATACTTAATAGTACAAAACATTACTGCCTTTTTACACAATCTTAAAAATACAGTCCAAAGAATATTGAATCTTTTGCAACTTTAAATCATACAAATTTTGTTAATCAGTTCTCTAACCCTGATCACACAAGTCTACCAATTAAAAGGTACCAAAATTAAAATAGTTCAAATTCCTTAGCCTTTAATGCTAAGAAAATACTCATATTCTTACCAACTCCAAAAACATCAAAATCTAGATAATCCTCAAATCTTCCCCCAAAAAAAAAAAAAAACTTATGCCGCCTGCTTGTAAAAGCTTTAATAAATCATCTCCCTTTTTTTTTTTTTTTTTCTATTTTCCCCCTCAATAATCCAATTCCGGGACATTAATAAATAAAAAATGAAAAGAGAACCAAAATGATTAAATTTCCCATATGAAAAATAATCTAGATATGCACAGGCCTCACTGTTGGGATGGTCATTGTAAACAAACACGGACTCGATCTCACCCGCATGTAATCATAGCATTTCCCAACTGATCTAATTGCCACATTGCAACATTCATTACCATCCATATTTTCTCTCTCCTCCAACTCATCGTTTTCTCTCTCCTCCATGTCATCACTTTTATAGTCGTTTCTCGCTTCGACATTGCGATCATCATCATCGATTATACTTTCACTCTCTTCCACGTCATTATTTTCTCTCTCCCCCATGCCGTCGGCCTTTTTCGTATTTCTCACCACGACATTGCAACAAGCATCGCCGCTAACTATCTCTCTCTCCTCCACGTCATCGATTCCTCTATCATCCACGTCATTGGTTTCTCTCTCCTTCACGTCATCGGTTTCTCTCTCGTCCATCTCGATTAGGTCTAGCACGAGCCTACCTTCGGATCTGGTGACCCGAAAGTAGTCGTGGTGCTTAACCTTCTCTTCGACGATGACCAAACGGCCATCGTCGGTGGTGAACCTCCTCATCACAAAGGGCATGTGTGGGCGATGATTCTCCGTCATCGCCAACACAGTCAACGGCGGCGGAAACTCCTTCTGTTTCCGCCGCCACCGACTATGATCAGGCCTCGGCCTTACAGGATACGATTCCAAACAAGATTTGTCAAACACATGGCCGTTGTCGATACAACTCTCCATCATGACATAGTCGCCGATATCGGTAGGGTTAGGGCATGGGGATGAGGTGAAAAGTGAGTGCATTGTAGAGAATATATGTATCTATGTATGTATATGTTGGATATTAGGGGGTTGGGGGAAGGTATATATAATGACAACTAAGGTGATAGGGTGCAATGTTTGGATTTAATAGGGATTTCTTTTTTGGTGTACAAATATTGGATGGGAAGTAGTAATTGTGTTTGACCCACCTGTAAAAGGAAATTGAAAAATACGGATGATTAGTGATTACTATTATTCTTCATTTTTATGTTTACATAATCACTTTAATTGATTTTCTACATATATGAATGAATTTATTAAAGATGCTATTTCCTTATTTCCTTAGGATGGATTGTACTTTGATTATTTTGGCTTTAACAAATTTGATTTCATATATAGAAATAAATTACATAAATGTGTAAAATTATATATATATATATATATATATATATACTTAATACGATTTAAAATCTATGCTATCTCTTAGACATAATATTTATACATGTTAAAAAAAAATTTAGATAAAATTTTAGATAACTTTCTAAATATATGTATTTAATTTTTCAAATACATATGTACTTAGTTAAATTTTATTAAATTTATGAATATGTCAGTTTCATGACTTTTCAACTCTTTTGGATTTATGTGTTTGACTTGTTATATAGATATATGTATTTGTCTCTTGAATATTTACGTTAATTAGTTAAATTATATACACATATACATTTTATTATATAAAAGATTTATTTAAATATTTTTTTTATATATCAACATTTACTTAGGAATAAGATAATATATTGTACCTGCACAAAGGTTTTAGTATATATAGAAAGGTGTAATCTTATCGTTTGTGAATTAAATGCATATTCAATGGGGAAAAAAATGGAAACAGTAGAAAGCATGATGGTAAGTTCAGAACTTGAATCTTTTCTTGGTAATTTTTAAAAACATTTTGAGATTTTATAAAGAATAGTGGAAAACAATCATCAAAAGTATAAGTTGTGCAACGCCAAAGACAAAAAAACAAGTCAATTTAATTTCAAACATGAGATTATATGTATAGTCAAAGTGAAATCACACATCTTAGATTAAGTACTGCAATAGCCAATAGGTTAATTTCTCCAATATTTATGTATGTATAACTATTTTAGAATCTATTATAATTGGACTTCAAAAGTCACGTCGATCGAGAATGTCACAAATGATGCGAATATACGAAAAACGATAATAATTAGAACAGTAATGCTCTCTGCCCACACAATGACGACTTTTTATTTGTGGGTGCAAGACAATGACAAATATACGAAATAAAGCAAGATTTTTAATAAAAGAAAACTTTATAAAAGGAATATTATTGGATGAGTAAGGGAGATATGTATACAGTATAAGATGTGGACGTGTGAATAATTAGTTTATTTGCTTGTTTGAAGCCGTACACGTGGTCATTAGTTTGCAAGTGACCTGACTAAATTATGCAAACGTGTAGCTAATCATGCAAATAAAACTTAAATTGACATGAAGGACTACCTATTTTTTTCTATCCACTATTTTCTATCTTATTTCATACCCTCTTATTTATTTTTATTCAAATTTTAATTTTTCACAACTTATACCGCAACTTTATAAAATTTTATATTATATTGTATTCAAATTTTAAAACATTTGAACATAATATTGTTTTAGACAATTTTTTTAATATTCAATGTTTAATTTACATTAATTTATACATTTATTCCAAAATAAATTTTATGTGAATTTTCTTTTAAAAATAATTATTGGAATGTATTGTACAATTTTTTTCAAGTTTTTAGAATTTTTTTTTTTGATAAAATAAGTAAGGGGGCACGGAAGGGATAAAGAAATGGGTAGAAGAGTTGGACTCCATTTGGAGTGCTTATTTTTGTATTTTGTGTTTAGAAAAGTAAATACATTTACAATTTTAGAAACCCGCGATTAGAGATTAATATAAGATCATGTAAATTGACCAGCAGGATTATGATATATTTACACGAATTAATTGACAAGCAATGTACACACAAGCAAGAATTTTGCTTTTTCATATTGAGGAAAAATGCTGGATTAAGAACTCTAATTTCTTTCAGACATGAGCGTGGAAAATAATCACTTTTCGAGAAATGTACTTTTCAAGCAAAAAACCCGTTAAAAACTAAAAAAAAAACTAAAATTAGCTGGTAACAAAACTTTCATTAGACCTTTATCACAGAAAAGAACCATAAACAGAGAGTTTGTAATATTCTCGTTTTCTATTTGTCGGAGCTATCTTTAGAAGATAATTATCAATATAAAAACAATATATTATTTCAATATTTAAAATAAGCAGAACGATATCATTGCATATGATTAATGATATGATTACGAAAGTATAGAAAATAATATTATTTCAGGGAATACGCGTCCGGGAAGCATGGGACTATATATGGTATGGGAGTCAAAAACGGGTGAAATTATCTGTCACACAAAATGGATTTAATCATTTTTACAAGTCAAAGTCAATATATCAATCCCATATTTTATTTTCTTGTTTTTACTTGGTTTATGAATAAGATATAGCTTCTATATAATCCTGTGTTTTAAACATGTTTCTAGTTTACTGTAGTCTATTCAAGTATATATTCATTGCTATTATTATTAATCTAAGGAAACTTATTTAACATCTTAAATGTTAATTACCAAGGATAGTATTTTCTAAAAGTTTTTTTTAATTCATTTTACAAAATTATATACTGTTTCTAATTAATCAGGGGCGACCCAAGCTCAAGCCCAGTAAGACTGGATACTTGAGCAAGACGAGATGCAAACAATTTTTCGGACAACCCCGCGAAGGCTCAACCTAACTCTTTATTAAGTATTATATATATTTAAATGGATATACTCTAATGATAGAGGTTACTATAACTATTTTGATAATTATTGTATTGGTAGAAGGTTCAAAACTATTCTCTAACATTTTTATTTCACTTTTTCCTTTAGTTTTACTCCTTCAATGAGCAACACAAATCACGTAAGTTTTGGGCAACTAAAAACACCGGACCGCCCCTCGCCCCTGTTTCTAACGGAAGCATATTTGTTTATCCAGTCAAAAAGAACAAAGGTGTTGTCTGTCCTTCCTCAAAACTTTTTATAGATGAATTTAAAGCTTTATTTGGCTGTTCAATTTCTTTACATGATACTATTGCATTAAGTGAACTCGTAATTTTCTATTATGACTAGTTTGCTGGAAATAAAAACAAATGGTAAAAATGTTAACATCGCCCAATTTTGGTTGATTTCTAAAACATGAACAATCATTCTAAAATCCCTAAGACTGAGTAATGTACAAATAAAAATAAATGGCATACTACAGTTTTACGTCAATTGCCTAAAATTTAAATTTAGTAAAAAAATTGCAAAATATAAACATCGTAACCAACGAGCTCTAAGTTAATGACTTGCAGATTTATAACCAATCGACATCAAATCTGCCATCTTGTTGTTTTAAAGGAAAAGATTACAAGTTTCAAAACGATCAATAAATTTGTCACAGCCAGAGATATAAATAAATATTTGTAAATTGCAATACAGCTGGAAAGATCAGAAAAAAATCCTTCAACGTATCCGTAGAAAATGCAACTACAGAATTCAATCAACAAATGTTATTCAATCTACAAATGCTATCCAAATAATCTATTAGTGTGTAGCATAATGTAAGGGTGCATGTAAATTAACCGTATATATAAACGTGTAAGATATTGCAAACACAGGACTTGATGTTTAAGAACACTCAAAATGAAATATATACATTAAACAAGAACATATAAACACAAAAAAGTCTATGATTAAAAGTGGGAACAAGCCAATGTAAAAAATATACACATATATTATAGGATGAGGAAACATACCATGAAAAATAATAAGGGAGCTTTTTGTGGATCATCAACTATGGAATTCTTTGTAGATCATAACAAATAGGAAAGGGAAAGATATCATTTCAAAATTTTGAACATTCTTTCCCCAACTCATTATATCCTCTCGAGCTCATATATATAGTTAATAAATCCCAAAAATGAGTAGAGATATGGTCAAAAAAAAACCTATTTTTAGACTATGGGGTTTTAGCAGATAAGAGTTATTAACAGAATTATCATGTTGTAACCTTATTTTTAGGCAACGCGTTGTTACGTTCCTTCACAAATTTAATCTCCATTTTCGGGGATTATTGGTATTATGTCATCACTTATATCTTTAAACCCTCTTTTTATTACATCCGGAATTAGCCTATTTTTAATTATATTATTTCTAATTAGGATAAAGAGTTACGTTCCATTCATGTACTGATCATGAATGGAAGTAAAGTCTTTTATAGATGAGAAAATTATTAAAGATGATACTGAATTTTTACCTAATGTTGTTTGTTTGGCCGCAGTTGTATAAGGCTTTTAGCAAATAAGCTGGCTTATTTTAACTTAAGATGGAATCTGAATTTACGTCGCTTTGAACTTTCAGTCAAGAGTTAAGAAAAACTTTTTTTTAAGTGATCAACCAAATGCATTGCATCCTGTTGGGGAAAAAAAAAAAAACTCCGTAGTAGTCTAAATAAGCAACACTTTAAAGCTCTAACCAAACAGGGCCAGAGACTCGACATGACCTGTTAACAGTTTTAAGAGCTTCCGAAGTGCCTCAAAGTGAGTTATCGTGTCTAAAACAAGACTGGTTTTCTCAATGGTACTCGAATGGAATAGCGAGTAATTAGTTGGTACAAAGAGCATGAATAAGCACCAACATTAAGTGAATGTCAAAAATTTATCTTCTCCTGAGAATTTGGGTTATCTTACGTAATCGTAAGTATGAGAACTTGGTGAAGTTTTAACATAAATGTTATATTTGCCCAGAACAAGAATAATGGCTATTTATTTTTCTTTGAATAAATCGAAATTGCTAACGTTAGACATCATTAGCAATATGCCATTAACTAGATAAAAAATGCTTAGTCATGACACGGAGAAGTACGTTCTGCAAGCAGTTTCCAAATCAACACTGTTTGCAACAAACCGTTAAAAAGGAACTACAGAACCTGGAAATCGAAATATGCATCCATATGGAGGTTTGGTACCCGTACACGTATGCTAGCAATATACTATATTGCTATATACATCCATTAGTGCATTTACAAGTTGACGAGAGAATTGATTTTGTATTGGTAAACGGATGTAATTAGTGAAAAAACAGTTTATCACAGTCACAAAATTTTATCATCAGCTGAAACAAACATTGTCTTTGAGGGAAATCGACGTCCACTATGAACTGCATATAGTATACAGTGGAGGCACAATCTCAAAGCACCTAAGAAAATTTAGCTAGATAAATTAAGAAACAATTGCCATTTTGAAGACTGCAAAATCTAGCATTATGAAGATTTACAGACTAACCAACTCAAAATAAACTGCTTATCACCCCACAGAGAAAAGTAACAAGAGAAATGCTGTGAAACTTTAATTACATGGAGATTTCGTAGAAGTTCATTGCAATGTACTCAAACCAAATACCATCTTTAATTTCATTCACAAAAACATATAACACCTTGATTTGTAAAAAACACTATGCAATATTTAGTATTATGAAGATTAACTAAACTAACCAAGCCAAAATAAACCGCTTATCACCACACAGAGAAAAGTGACAAGAGAAATGTCGTGAAATTTTAATTACATGGAGATTCCTAGAAGTTCATTGCAAAGTACTCAAACCATGTACCATCATTAATTTCAATCACGAAGACATATAGCCCCTTGATTTGTAATGTTGGCTTCCCAGTTTTACCGCCCTCGTCGAGATTTAGAAGAGAACAAAAGGACTAGCAATGCCTAACTGGATAGTGTACATCTGCACAGGTATTGTACAGTACAAAATCTTTCTCAATTATGACATTTCTGTACCAACAATCACAATTGTAAAGGTTCCTTTAGGATAGCCAGGTTAAGAAATTTTCGTCAACAATAAAACATTTGTGAGATTGGCGAGGTTCATAGACTCATATTTTGAAGGAGAATGGCCAGTTTCTTTTCTCAAATCGAGAAAGACCAAGTTCAAGACCAAACATGTCATCAGCTAGTTGTAGCAGTGTTAAGAATTATGCAGAGACGTGTATTAGTTTGAGAAAAAAGTAATAATTTGATGAAATCAAAGTCAAACTCAGGTAAAACAGTAAAAAAAAAGCCGAAGAAGCAGATATCAGAATTTACAATAAATACAAAAGCAAATAATACTCAAAAGCCGAGGCCTCACTTGTTGTTCACCTTCCAACAATATAGCTCGCTATACGAACTGAGTCGTAGACTAAGATATATTGAAACTCAAGAAACACCCAACTCCTAAGAAAGTGTCTCATTAGCTGTGTTATAACTAAAAATACATGCTAGACTGAAAATACAAAGAAATACATTTTTCACAACATAGCAACATAACCTAATACGAAATCGAGGTAATGATCAGAGATTGGTTCATCTATTACGGGAACGCGATCACTTACTCTCACTCTAGTGGTGTACCCCAACCTTGACAAGAGCATTGTATAGTATTCAATCTCTGATTTCCTCAATGTTGAACAATTGTTCGATATTCTTATCAGCTTTCCTACACCCAACAACCATCAATTATTAAACTATTTAGAAACACCATAAAAAGAGTACTAGTCCTAGACATTATAGAATTGTCATGCTCCGAAAACCGTTAAGATATAGACTTGAAAAACATAAAATGATTGCTAAATTTAGGACATTTCTGGTTGAGTTGGGAACGCGAAAGACAATTCTCAAATGTTTGCCAAGAACCAAGCCCTGTTTTTAGTTACCATTTTTCTAATTCCTCTGCCCATTTGTCAAATGTATATAAGGAAGAAAGTTGGACTTCAATATGAAATACATTAAAAATGGCTGAAAGGTCAATTAGAAAGCCCCAAATTCCAGTTTGACAGTATGACCTAATACTTTCACACATCAACATATCCTCTCCAGATATTGAATGGTTATGATGCGCACATACTCGCAAGTATTTATCGAATTATCTGATAATTGTACACATACTGAACCAGGTTGCAGGCTTCACATACACTCAGGATACTTGTATAGAACATCTATACCCATTAAAAAAAAGATCAAAAACATGATATCGCATAACGAATAAAAAGAAGCAAACTTATGAGTTTAGCATACGGTATCTTTCCCCTTTCTATGTTGAATTGCAAGTCCTTTATTGAAACAAAATAGTTTCTTTTTCTTGTTTCTAATGTTTATTTAGGGGTCTTGGAGGTTTTAACTTTTAAGCCAGCTTATCTATGCTACCATCTCCTGGCACTTGGAGGTTATTTCTTATTCCCTTGACCCGTCATATTATCGGAATTCGTATAGTATCTATATTACATAAAATTAAAAGATGAAGTGAGAAGAGAAGTTACCTTTGGAGGTCCTGAGATTTTGTGTTTCAAATTTGTAGCCAAGAGTGTGATTTCCACCTTTCATGACGAGAGCTAGTTCGTTATTGATACCTTCATGAGCCTACTTCTGCTATTGTTAGCACATTCTAGAATATTAGAATGTATAACCATCAAACTGTATCAAGAGGAGATGATTGAATACCAGAGAGAGATATCTACTGTCTTCTTTCCGGTCACCATTGTCCTTGTTAATTGGAAGTGGTAAGTAGAAAAGAAAGCAAGAGAGGAGAGGATCTCGGGTTTTGTAAATAGACATAAGCTTAATTTCTAACCTCACTTTAGAGCAGAAATCAAACTTGACCCGCAAATGATGTGTTTGACTTGCGTAACCTAATATTAGTTCAAAACGGACAAAGAGATTAACGCAATGTGAGAGTAGTATTAAAGGGTCTTCATTCGGGGAAGTTTGTTGGTCTATTATTTTCAGTCCTCTCATAATTCCAACTGGATTTTTAGTGTGCTAAGACTAATCATTCCGCGACAAAGAAGACCCAAAGTAGATGAACATGAACCTTGGTCAAAATTGGAACTAATCTTTTACAAAGGCAATACTTTAAACAGTAGCAACAGAGCTCAAATACCTGTTAAATGTTAACAAGAATGACATTAATCAGAACAAAAGTCCCAAAACCACAACTTTCCCAATGCTCATCTAGTATTTCTTCTACATTAGTAGTATATTACTGTTTGTATAAAAGTATTTCTTCTACAGGAATGATGGAAAATTACGGCCAGAGTTTAACAGTTCTATGCAACTATCAAGTTCTTGAGTTTATCTAACCGTACAAGGGGCCAAAACAAAATTTTAGATCCTCTGGTTTAAAATTTAAACTTCTGGGTGGAATTGAGCAATTCATCAACTGATTAAACATATTAAAATAAGACCAACATTTGAAATGCCAAGAAGCAGTCAAAACAAGCCAATAATCAAAACAATAGTTTAGACTGAAGTTTAAAACTACTGGGTGAAAATTAGCAATCCATCAACTGATTAAACATCGAAACAAACCAATATTCAAAATCCCAAAAGAGCAATCAAAACCATACATGGGGAATCTTCTAAAAGACATCTTAAATAACAATCTCGTAAAATAAGAGCGGAATACACAATCCAATGAGCCAAATCTCTTTCACATAACATCAGATTCTAAAAAAAAAGATGTTGATCACTGATCTCCAGGTAAAGTCTTGATGATATCCGAATCACCTGCGGTGTCAAATAAAAATAATAAGAGTTAATTTCTGATTTTAAACCAGTATTTTGTGAAGAAAAACAGTGTTGGAGGTGAAGTTGTGGTACCTGGATCGACGATGCTTAGGCATGAAACTCGGAAATATTTCCCGCAAGCTGTTCCCAAATCAACATTATCTGGTATGGAAAAGAAACATAACATGAATGTAAGAAAGAGTAGGTAAAATGCTGAATCATACCCACAGATTTTAAAGCCTGAGAATGTCCTAACTAAGTGTTTAATTTAAGCAAATCACAATGAAAAGAGGCAAGAGCATAGCAATAATATTTGCCCATTTCAACAGGAGGTATATATAAACAGACGTTGAATACTATCGAATAATAGATTATGACCACTTTTTTTCCACTGGACATAATTACCAATGTTGACAAGTGGAAAAGGGGAAAATGTATACAACGAAACTGCAAACCTCAGTCCATTCAAAATTAATAATGTAAAAGGGATAACAATATGCACCATATGGGTTTATAACTTTATAATTCTGAAGGTAACATTATATCAGGGTCTACAAGGATGGGCCTAACCAGTTGGTATTATAAAAATGATAGCAGATAAGCTATACATTTATGGGTAACTGTATAAACAATATAGCTAGTGAGTAGTGACAAAATCAGTTTCGACAAGATGACATGATATTCCACCTACAGCCTTGCAAAATCTTCACAAGGATGTATTCAAATGGTAAACAAAAGAGGGCCAGTGTTGTTCAATCCTTTTTCTGTTCTGCTAGCTAACTCTAATTTGAACTCGATAATTTTATGATTGAAGAGGAAAATTCAATATCACATTACGCCCTCAAATATTATGATAGATATGCCTTCAATTCTAAACTTTGCATTCAAGCAAGTTCTGTGACCAAACACAATAATTGATGCTTACGGCACTATATAGTAGCATATAGCCAGCCATCTACACTTCAAAAAGAAAAGAATAAGGGGGAAATGATTTATATACAGGGATACGAGTATTAGGTGTAGCTGTTGCCATGTTTTGAAACTTTTTTTGTCTTTGAAACACGGATAGGGGTAAGAGTATTGGGTGCAGCTGTTGCCATATTTTGAAACATTTTGGTCTTTAAAAAATATGGATAGGGAGAGGAATGTACAAGGAATAGATAAACTTCAGTTAATTTCAATATTTGGTTGCAGAAGAGAGGAAAATAGTGCAGGTTTAGAAAAATATAGGAGTGACCATTTAATAATCGTACCACACCGTATTATATTCAATTTGTATCAGTCGTACAAAACCTTATTCTAATCTAAATCTCGAATCTGGTGTTCATTCTGTCCACGCAACGTATCAGATAAGGTAAGCATTCTAGTATTCATGTCCCATAGAACCAACCATAAAGTAGCAAACTGTAACTCAATTAAGAAAAAAGAGCTTGTGCTACAAGGAGATTTGAGCATTTTGGCAAACAAAAATCATTCTACACCTATTGCAAAAAGAGCTTTCTTATTACCTTGACAAGACGTTTAAAAAAGTAACCCACAGATCAAAATAGTTAATAGAAAGAAACGTGTTAGACCCAAATCATAAATAAATTGAACTGACAATAGATGATCTGAGATAAGCGTAACCACTCACTTCCACTGTAATGATGGACCCCGACTTTAGCAAGCATAGCGTAGTACTCGATCTCAGACTTCCTCAAAGGAGGACAGTTGTTCGAAATTATGATCAATTTCCCTGCAAATTAACCACAATACAGTAGATTTTAAATTTTTTGAACAAATGAAATAGGAATAAGAAGACGAGATTATAAATATATATATATATACATATTGTCTATACCTTTGCTGTTCCTGAGAGTTTTGAGAACAGTTTTGTAACCGAGGGTGTACTTGCCGCTCTTCATCACAAGAGCAAGCCTGTTGTTGATGCTCTCATGAGCCTTTTTCTGCAAAACGGAAAAACAGAATTATTTGCCACCAAAAAAGATAGAAATCAGTTCCTAAGCAAGACGGTATCATCATCGATACGCACATATCTAATCTAACATCTTTTCCAAGAGAGATACGAGGCTTCTTGTGTATAAATGGACCATAAAGGGTTTAAGAAATAGCACCTCAATGATATTATCATAGGATGACGTAGCGCATGCTTGGTACCCACTTAAATCTTAGATTTTTTAGCTTTTTGATTAATAAGCACGTGTATGTCAGCTTTTTTAGCATTTAACAAGCTAGTTTTGAGGTCAAAAACGCTAAAAAAAAACTAAAACGCATAAATTTGCGGTTTTTTTTTTAGTCTTTTCACATTCAATATTCTCCAAAAATAAAAAAAACTTCTAATAGAATGTGTTTATAAATCTACAACTCACGTATAAATTAAAATAGGTGACCAATGACTTATGAATAAAATAAGTTATAAGTCACTTATAAGTAAAAAAAAAAAAGTTGAGGTGGTTTCAAACACTACATTTCAGTGTTTTTTAAGCAGGTTTATTTTTCCATTGCTTTTCTAATGCAGTTTTATGACCAAAAAATTTGATGCCAATAATCCAAGTTTCAAATGTTGAATGCCAACTCAGTTTGACAATTTTTTTTTTTAAAAAAACCTAAATATTTCACACAAAATATGCCATGTTTGTGTTGTATGTAAATTGCAGTCAATAAAACTTATTAAAAATCCAAGATGAACCCTGTAGAAAAGCTAGAATTAGATAGATCAAGAAATAGGTATAAATAAATATATACAAATAATATATATATATATATATATATATATATAGATGTACCGTTTTCTTTCCGGCAACCATTGTTGGAGTTTGCAGAGAAACTGAGCAGCTGGGATGAGAGAGAGAGAGAGAGAGAGAGATTATTAGGGTTTTGACTAATAACGAGCTGGGTTTGTTAAACTATATATATATATATATATTGGGCTTATTTTCTTGTTTCATTGTTTGGCCCATATATTATTGCTTCAAAATTGCAAATTAACCCATTTAGATATGGTATCGGGTCGGATCCCCACCCGATAACGTTTCGGTATGTACATCTTAGGGGTTGGCACGGGGCGATTCGGGCGGATTTACCTTAATTTTAACTCAACTCATAAATAAATTGCGAGACGGATTGAAGCGGATTGGTAAAAAAAATTGCAAAAAAATTACGGATTGAGAAAGGTGGGGATGAGTTGATTCTTAAATTTTTATTTTGGTTTTTTATTTTTTATAGTTTGTACAATCAACGTAAATTTTAAAATAAATTGTATGTTTCAAAAAAAAAATAAAAAATTAAAACTAATCATGATATAACATTCACCAGGGGTGGATCCAACTTAAGCCCTCACTGAATTTTCTATAATTAATACTGTATATATAATTTAATTTAAATGTGTGAATAGCATAGTGGTAGAAAGTTTAATTTTAAAGGTTGTACTTCTAAAGGCAATGGTTAAATTCTCCTCTACTGCATTTCCTTATTTTTTAGGGTGACTATGTTATCTTTTGGCTTTCAAATGATTTATAATTATGCTTTGTAAATTTTATATTTCCTTTTAGTTTATTACTTGAACTATAAGAAAAATCAAAATATATGATCTGACATCAATATAAAGGAAAATAGAAAATTGACAAAAAAAAAATCTCCTATGTATGTTGTAATAAACACCATTTATTTTGGTTTTACATTTAAAAAAATGAAACGATTTTCTAAAAACACATTGTATAGTGGCTTTGAAAACCACATATAGTGAAAATTTAAACCATGGCTGCTATTTTATTACTTTAACTAAAAGAAAATTAAAGTGTATGGTGTAAAATCTATTGAATGAAGTGAAACAAAAAAGAGGTTATATATGTTGTACTGTATAATCAGTCAATTAAGCTCATCGAAGATTGTGAGACATCATTTGCAATCTCCTTATCATGACTAAATATATATAAAAATATGTTCCTTATTTTGTGTCCCCGCTCAATCAAATTCCTGGCTCCGACCTTGAAATTCATACCAAGTAATAAAACTAAAAAATAATAATACCGAGAGATTGTTATCTTTAAATACACAATATATATATATATATATATATATATATATATATATATATATATATATATATATATATATATATATATATTGCGGGTTGAAACGGGTTGTGACGGATTAATTCACGGTTTGGTAACCCTAACCCTAACCCAACTCACAAAATATATAACGGATTTGGGCGGAGAGGATAAAGTTTTTTTAGACACTCAACCCGCTTCAATCCGCAAGGATTAAGTTACGGGTTGAGTTTGCATATTTTTTGCCTACCCCTAGTACACCCGATCCCGAAAGTTTCGGGGTGGAAGAATATTTGATAAAGTCGGGTCAAGATCCTTTCGAGGTGAGCATCAAGATCAGGCCGGATCGGGTGCGAGGATTTTTCCCAACCTCATGATATGTATATGTCGTGGATGATTTTTTGCGATAACACCTTGTATACAATTTGTTTAAAAATATTTGATTTATAATAATGAGTATTGCAAAACTAACTCGAATTTTAGGACATAATTAATTAGGGTTGAAAGATCTATTTTTTTCTCACTTAACTTAATTAATTTATATCTTTATGATCCCTCCACCCCCCTACATTACCACCAACCGCCACCTCCGCCATTCAGGGGGCATTTTTATAATCATAATGGCAAGTCGCTAAAGCGCAAATAGCTTGAAGAGAGGTTGTCAAAATAAAGACGATAAACGGGCACATACATGAAACTACCGCACAAATTATCCAACTTTTTGTAAGTCATCCTTATGTTTACTTTTGAAGTGTTCTAATTTTATTCATGATGGATGTTTTGGGATTCTTTGTGTGTGTGTGTGTGTGTCCGCACGCGCACGCTTGTGTGTGTGTAAACACAAATCGAGTCATGTAAAAGGCAAAATAGACAACTCAAGATATAGCTTGTACAATCTCAAATGAGAGCTTTAATTTTATTTTTTGAAACCTAAAACTGCTACATCAATTTAATGTCATATGATCTATTTATTTTATGTAATGATGACTTTTGCTATGTTGGATTTGGTTCATATAATAGGAACGTTTTTTTAATTATTTGTTTCACAAGATGCTTGTTTAGTGTGATATTTTTAAGTCCCCTACTCGGAAAAGACAATTAATGGACGTCATCCTCATCCACTATAGTAGTTATTGCTCTTGCACAGTATAGAGAACAGTAAAAAAGAAAAGAAAAGGGCAACAAGGTGATATAATTTGCTATATAATTGGCCTTAACCTTGTTGGTTTTTTTATTTTCTAACTGGAATACTCCTTTCCATAGGGCACAAATCTAACTGGATCATACTCTGAATATCATGATTAACAACTTTGATTTATGATTACTCTATATTCATAAAACAACTTTTTGCGTAGTTAGAAATGTGTGTTGAGAAAACTTCATAGAGCTTATGCATCATATATATGATTGGTTACATAATTTTAAAACAAGTTATCATAAAAAGATCTAAGTTGTATTATATATAAGAAAACATCAAATATCTTCTAGTCAGGCAACAGGGGAAATGCAATTTGTTCTATTTAATTATGTACTTTGCAACTTCTCTGTGTACGAAGTAATTTCAATAGTAAATTTTTTCATGTAACCAAAACAGAAGACCATTTAGTGCAATAAATCATTTGAGAGTGTTTAGAGTAAGTACGATATTGAGTGTTCGACAGTCGGACGAGATTGGTCCATCAGCTCTGATTTTTTAGAGTAGTTCTAACAAAAACCGACAAGCGTCAGTCACCTAACCACAAGCTATCGTACGTATATGCCACAGATAAAGTCCGAACCGCTAAAGCCTAGACAGTTGAGCCCGAAATTTTTCAGCATTCTTCATGTACTGTCGCACATGTAAAGGTGTCCGATACGTTAGGTTATAGACATTTAGCACATTGAACAAATGATAAATAATTGTTGAGTAGTGTTAATAAATTATAGTAACTTGATTAAGATTAAACTTGGGACAAGATTCGACATCTGTTAAAAAGTTCATCGAATATTATAATAATACACGTGTACCAATCACCAAATGTTGCTTTAGGACACTTGTATCGTTCATTTCGTTTTATATGGTTAAATTATCCAATCATGCACTTGAAAAAGCAATCATGATCAGTTTCAATATATGGGAAAAGTACTGTTAGATGTTGATATATACTGAATTTCTAAAATTACTGTAGAATTTAGAATTATAGTTATAGCGTGTGTCACGGACCGAGTCTAAATGTTCTACCCTATAATTTGTATCTCATTTCGCACCTCTTTTAGCTATTTTTGCTCAAATTTTGAAATTTTAGATTTATTTTTTGTGTTTATAAACTGTTACGATGTATTCTACACATATTTCATCATATCGGGACATATTGTTGAGTTACATAATTTTGTGAGAATTTTATATTTAATTTACACTAGTTCTTAATTAATTTCAAAATAAAACATATTTGAATTTTTCGTAAGAAAAAAATTATTGTAATGTATTCATACATGTCTAATTGTAATTGTACTATTTTTTTTTAAAAATTTAATCAAGTATTTTGAGTTTAAAAATCGAATACACACGAAATGAGTATAATATTTGAACTGCACAGTCATAGGCATACGCCGCATACTCAGGTTCTTTAATTTGTTACACTTTCTTATTTCCATATATATACACACCACCAATCACATATTCACATTTGTCAAATTAAAATCTAACAAAATGAAATGAAATGGTTGTCCCTTTTCATCCGGAACACAATCGAACTGATTATAAAAGTAACGATTTAAACATTTGTATATCATGGTTGGATCCTGTTTTCCTCAATGAACGGAGTCATATATATATATATATATGTCCATCAAACGTGTAGGCGTGATTACTTGATTAATGTTTTGATACGCACACTAACGAGTAACGATTCTGTATGTATGTCTTGTTTCGCGTGTTACCTAGACATTTTATACTCCGTATTAACAATTGGATACTGATACGTGTCTCAAAAAGCTCGTCTCAAAAGTATTTATACGTATATGTACATCGAGTTAAAGCACACTCATGCATAATTGAAAATATTTAACATACATAACGAAAAGAGATGATATAGATAGACAAACAATATATTATGTTTGTTCATAATATTACTGGATATTCCATTCAACCAAATATTTTATTTTATTTTAAATCTTAATTACAAAACAACAACAAGAATTACAAACTTTTATTGGCACCTCGTTATGCATATAAATACTGATGTTGTATATTAATTATTTTTAAACAATTAAACCCTCCCTCAGACCTCAGTTGTTTTCTTGCAAGTTGTAATATAACTAATATTATGATCAAAAGTTTTGTGCTAAGTGTAAAGTGCTACACATACGTACATTGGGTCCATACAACCTTACTAATATGTTATCAAGTATACAAGTATATAAATAGAGGCTTCACTAAACCTCTTGTTACTCATAAGACTATATCATCCATAACAAGTCTTAGCATAATTCATTTGCTTAGTCCTTTGATTCTACTTTCAGTATAAAGCTTGTGTTCAAGGCTCATTTTTATTAGTGAAACTTGAAGAGTGTAGATATTATATATAAAATGGGAGTTGGGGGAACAATGGAGTACTTAGCTGAAATAATGACTAGTAAAAATAAAGGAAAGAAGAAGAAAATTTTCCAGACTGCATCTCTAAAAGTTAGGATGGATTGTGAGGGCTGTCAACTTAAAGTTAAAAATGCACTCTCTTCTGTTAAAGGTAAGATAATATTATTGATATCTTTCTATATCAGTTCATTTTTATTCGATCAAAATGTACAAAAAAAATCTTGGAAGCAAGCAGAGAACAAAATCGGTTTTTTAAAAGCTTAAACTTTTAATTATAGTGATTCAAGACATTCAAATCATTTTTATTTTTGTACTTTATCGGGGAGTTGAGATTGAAATTTTGGTCCTGAAACTAGATCTCCGCTTAGGCGACAAATTATGTCATGTTAAGGGTAATTGTGCATAATTTTTTGGGTCAAGGAAAATGAAATAAAGCCAATCATTTGGCGTGCTAGTCTTGAGAAGTAATTATTTTATCATTTTTTTTACCCCAACATAAGCTACCATAATCTTTGTAAGACTGTTTTATTGACATAATCTCATTCCAAATTGCAACTAAAATTTTACTTGAAAACAGGAGTGAAATCAGTGGATATAGATCTAAAGCAGCAGAAGGCAACTGTAACCGGCTATATGGACCCGAAGAAAGTACTAAAAGCGGCTCAATCGACAGGTAAAAAGGCCGAGCCTTGGCCATATGTACCGTACAATTTCATAGCACACCCTTATGTGGCACAAGTTTACGACAAAAAGGCCCCTCCAGGTTTTGTTAGAGCCACCCAGGACACTGCCATTTCGGGTATGAACCCGGTCGAAGAACAATACACCACCATGTTCAGTGACGAAAACCCTAATGCTTGCTCTGTCATGTAGTTGGTAGTTATATAGTATTAGTTGCTGTGCTTTTTGTTTTTTTTCTGTGGAAAGGTGAAGTGCATGTTTGAGAATGCATAGAGCTTTTTGTTGTATTTTATCCTAAATAATTATACTCCATATTGATGTAGCATATGCTTTGTTATGAGCTTAGTTTGGTGATATTTCTATATTTTGACCTATAAGTTGTTTACAAGTCTCTAAGCCCTATCTTTTTTTTTTCTAGATTGAGCTCTCTTCAATTTAATAGTTATCTCAAGTAAAATATTGATCAACAGCTGCATTCTATTGTAGTAAGAATAGTTTGATAATTAGTTGGCTCTGTTTAGAGGTGATCAAGATTGAGAAGGATTGCACAAGTTTATAATTTGGCCTATTCTGCAAACAGTTTTGATTGCTTTTGAGTTTGACAACTCTTGGATTTAATTGGCCATAATTTACTGTTTATTCATTCTGAGCAGAGTTTGTCTTCTTTGCCTGCCAATGGTTCTTTGGTTATTTACAAAGTTTTTAGACTTTAAGCTTACATATCTCACATTTATGAAGTAACATTTTTGACACTCCCATTTACAGCTATGATATCCATATAAGTTGTTTGTTGAATTTTCTGGGTTCAAGTGATGATCAAAAGGGTTGTTTTTCTTGCTTGGTGAAGCTAGCTAGCTCCAATTATGATGGTGGTACCGGTTTAAGAAATTTAATTAAAGAAGTTAATAAGACTTTTTATGCCATAAGACGTGAGCTAGAGGATTCTCCTCTGATTCAGTTCATTTAAAAAAAATATCAATTCTGCTATTATCAACGGAGTAATCCCCAATACCCTTCTATTAGCTTCCGTTCTCGATTTTTCTCGAATTCTACTTTACTCGTTAGGATAATAGATTGTTGGTCAGGTAATAGCACATCAAATGCAACTTCATTTTTGTTAAAACTTTCGGACCAAAACTGGTTCGTGAAAAGTTTATAAATATGAAGAGAGCCTCCATTGATATGGACCATAAAAGATCAATTCCGAGGCAAATGTGGGAGGAGAACAGTGGCACAAGGTCACACAAAGATATCACCGATACACTTAACAAAGTCTCGTAACTAAACACAAACCTATGTATTGTTGTACCGGCTATATAATGGACTATTTAAGTTTACCGCCCACATGAGGAAGACGAACAAGAAACGGTACAAAGTTAAAAAAAGAGGAATTATCAGTATCCATATATATTTTACGAGTTGAGCTATATGCTAGATATGACATGAATTTATTTCTATCAACTCAAGGAACATAACAAAACCCATGGGGGCAGTACAATAGAAACATTTTCATCTCCAGAAATCTGATCTGGCATACCATACTCTATAACTAGGTACCGTGCCATTATGCCATAATTCGAAAAAAGAGTCATATTTCGGCATATTATATAGAACTAAATTACTCGCCATAATGACATAATTTGAATAAAGAGACATGACTGGGCATATTACTAAATTTAACTACATATTGCGCCATAATGCCATAATTCGAAATAAAGAGTCAGATTTTAACAAGAATGAGGATGTCGAACAATGACTGTGGTGTGTGGGCAGTTCAGACCAGTTATTTTACTCAGTTACCACTTCATCTGTAACATGATTTGAAATGTACATGTCTATGTATAATTATAATAAAAGCTGGGTGGCTTGGTGATTTTTAGTCGAGAGTTGTCTCCTATTGAGCTGAATTATAAAATTCATAAATACATATATATTTGAAAATAAGCTGAAGAAAATTATATCAGAAGAGAACAGAGTGCAATTTCGTAAACATTTGTCCCTATGTATTTTTTTATTTTTTTGAGAAACACCCAATGTATGTATGTATGCTAAAGAGTTGGGACTGACTTAAATCACCAGAATTCCACTATTACTTCCAGAAAAATTCGCAAAAGTTAAAGGTCAAAATCGTATAGCAGTGAACTAACCTTTCCATATAAGTAATTTTTCTATCCGGAGACTTAACTTTTAAAGAGAAGAAGGCGGCCTAGAAAAGCTATAGCCAACTTATGAATGATAGCTTTAAAAAGTTAAATTCCATGTCTACAGGCTTGAACAGAACATACAAAGAAATGCATTTTCAACCTAAATAACTGATGCCTGCACTTAATATCATCAATCTCTGCTAGAATTAACTGTTCCAATGCTTTTCAGTAACAATTACATATACCATGCACAAAATATGATGTAAAGAACATAGATTTGTAAGCATCTCTAATCAAACCGGAAGAGAAATGAGAGTGACTAAAATACATAATTATCAATGTATCATTTAGGAAAAGTACAAAGCTAACTGTTCATGGAGTATAGAGAAACCAGGGTTGCTTGCATCCACATTAAAAAGTGACTTTTTTTGTCACATACAAGTGCTTCATCTTCAAATAAGCAAGTAAAAACTAGTAGACTAAATGAATCATCAAAAAGATGACCTCAATAACGACTATTGTCAAACACCTCAGGCTCGTGCAAGAAAAGCTCCCTGCCATTCATCTGTACAACCCCTGAAGCTATATCCTCGGCTCTTTTCCTAGCAGCTTCTTCTTCTTTAGCCAATCTATCAGCATTCTGCACACAAATACACCTATTTTTAAATTTATAAAGGAAAGAATTGTGCCACATTACCTTCAAACATTAGCTCCATGCCAAAAGAAACACTCAATTCTCTTTTACACTATTGGCATTCCCAAAAGCACAGCAACCATGACATAGGCTATTTCCAAGCTTAAGTGCATGTGCGGCAGTAGTTTTTTTTCTAAAATACATAAAGTCGCCTTTTTAATTTGACTATAGTTTTTTGAATAGTTCTTTCAGTTTGAAAATATTTTTAGAGCTGATAAACTTTGACATTAGGTTGTTCAGCTCTTAAGCTCATATCCCCCTTCTTCCCACAAAAAAAAAAACCAAGCTTGATGGTTCCAGCATTTTCCTTGTTATGCATATATTCACTTATTTAGAAAAGCTGCAACCAAATATATGTATATAAACTGAAAAGGGCCTGGTATACACTGCAGAAGAAAGTGAGATTTATCCAGCTTATGAACTCTCATTTTTCGACCACATAAGTAAAATAACCAAATTTACAGATCAAAAAAGCCTTAAAGAGTGCAAAACTAGACCCCTACAAGCGGAATGTAGCATACTATTGTTCCTCCATGATCAAAATTGTAATGTTTTTTTTTATATAAACAGTCCTAACGAATCAAATCAAAATACTAAAATCGCAATATATCTTAACACGATGCAGAATCATTGGGCAACAAAATCATAGAACTTTTCAAAGTAGCAAGAATTCTGAAATTATAATAAGCTTTTTGAAAATGTAAGCTATTAGGATAGATTTACTTATAATTTTCCAATCAGAGGAAAGATTTGTTTGGGTAGAACTTATAAGCTTAGTGTTTTTTGTTTTTCTCTCTTTGAGGCTGGGTACAATTCCTTTCTTCATCTTTTTCAAGCTAATTTTTGCCATAAAAGCCATAATTTTAAGCTATATGGAATAAACTTTGTTCTTGTTTAGAACAGTGTTTTAAGAAGCGAAAACTTAGCTAAAGCTTAAAGTGTTTCTGCAAGAGCTACTCGAATAGCCTAAAAAAGCAGAAAAGCGAGCTTCAAAGCTTTGAATCGAGCTTTTTAACTACGAATCAAGCTTTTTTAAAACAGTGGTTTAGAATAATTAGCTTTTTTCATGAAAACCCGCAACCAAATTCATACATTCGAAAAGACTTAAAAGTGAGCAAAACCAAACACCGACAAGCAGAATGCAGCATACTGTTGTTCCTCCATGAATCAAAATCAAGCAAGCTCTTGAAACTAGACATAACCCAAACAAATCCCATCAATTAAAAAAACACAAATTACCTTAACCAATACAGATTCTTACGGCATCAATATTATAAAACTTTGGAAACAAAAAGACTTCTAAAGTAACAATTCGAATCACAGACAGGATCGAGGAAACCCAAATGTGACTGATATTCAGAAGGGTTGAAACGATAAGTTCTAGATATATTAATATATAATACAGATAAAATTGGCTGTCTCTACCTAGTTAATTCCAACTTATCAAATGAAAGAATAACACTGCATCCGTCCCATAATAATAGTCCAGTTAGGATTTGATTCCGCCCCAAAAATAATACTCCATCCGTTCCTATTTAATTGTCCATTACAAAAGTACGTGCAATTTTGATCGGCCAAAAACTTGTATCAAAATTGTCGGAATGAAATTTTTTAAAAGTTGGTCATATAGTTCAAATGTTAAATTTTATGATTAGATTTAAAAAAAAATCATTTCGACAATTTTGATACAAGTTATAAGTCATTCAAAATTGCACGTAGTTTCGTAATGGACAATTAAATGGGAACGGAGGGAGTAGTACATTTCCTATTAAACATTTATCTTTACTTTTATACAATTATTAATCAACTCGGGAGTGAATAAACAATAAATGGTCAATGGTCTAATAAAACCCATTTTGAAGGTTTTGACTAATTCTTGAAACAACTAGATAAAAACTAAATTAGGCGCAATTGTCGACATTGTAACTACATTAACCAATATTTTCAAACAAGGCTAAAACCTTAAATGATCTAAAATGAATTCATAAGGTGTAAGAACCCAAAGATATATAATTATTATATATAAAAAAAAGGGACCTTTTGTTGTTTCCAGGATAGGAATTGGGATTGAGATAAACTGGGTTTCGAGCTAATAATAATAATTGGGTTGTTTCTCTTCTTCGCTTCTTCTTCTCCTTCTGCCCCCATCTCTCTCTCTCTCTCTCTGATCAGATTTTGTAATTCAATAATTTCAAGGAAAAAATACATTTTACTGCATCAAAAGTATATGCTGTTAACTATTTGGCTAGTAAATTTTCAATTTAACTATCACCTTCTAAATAAACCACAAACGTTGATATTTGACAAACATTAATTTGAGAGGTTAATTTAATAATTTTGGACAAAAATATGTCATGCTATAAAAACGTTTCCACCAATTTCACACGTAACAAAAACTTGGATTATATGCTAATTTTTTTTATATGTGAAATTTGGGGTAAAATTTTTCTAAGATGACATATTTTTGTGCAAAATTGTCAAATTAGCCTCTCAAATTAATGTTTGTCAAATGTCACGTGACATGATTCGGTGATTTATTTAGACGGTGGTACCTAAATTGGAAAGTTATTATAGTGTGGTACCTAAATTGAAAAATTTGAAAGATGGGTACCCAAGTCGTTAAAAGCAGATAGTTTGGTGTATTTTTGTTTATTTATAATGACCAGACTAAAATTATTATACATAAATAAACTAATTATTTTTTAATACCAAATTCTAACATTTTAAAAATACATATTCGGCCGAGCATATACTCAACGATTTATATTATTTAAGTTGATAACTTTCTGCGATCTCTTGAGAAGGTTAACAGACTCAGTAGCTACAAACTCAAATGTATCAAACGCAAACGGTATGAAACTGTGATGATTGTATTGACAGGTCTTCTCATATTTTTCTATCTTCGCTGCCGCTTCAGTACTACATTAAAAAAATTCCAATAATTTATGCTTTTGAAACTTTCTTCTCACATCACATGAGCACAATTTGTATTGTGACACCTGAAGTGCAAATTTTCCAAGTTAGGTTCATCGAGGTTATCTGAGTTTTCAATTGTATTCGTAATTATTTTTCGATAAATAATTAAACATTAAAAATATAAAATAAATCATAATTTACAGATTTTTTTACACAAATATTTTAGAAATAATATAAAACGTTGATTTAAAAAGTATAATAAAAAATTAATTACAAATACACTTGAAAAACCCAATAAACTCGTAAAAACCTTATTAATCTAACTTTTGAGCAAATTTTCCCTTATCACACTTTATTTTAATATTTTTTTATTTTGCACAAAACACCCATTTCTCTCTTCTTCGTTATCCATATTTTTTTTTCTCTTGGTATATAACGTGTTATGCAACATTCGTCCGAGAACGCATCAGATATTAAATTTCACAAGGAGTTTAACCCGGTATCAGTTCCGCCGTTTCCGCCTCCGAGGACTCCTCTCTCTCTTTCTAATTGCTATTTATGATGAAAAATCACATCAACGACATAATTTTCAATGATAGACACAATAACATCATATTTCCATTCCATTTCTTTGGATATGCAAAATTGGTTGTTCTTTTCTTATTACGAGATTAGGAAAAAAAGAACAAGAAGTTTTAGGCGAGATGCGTTTAGGGAATTTTCAAGCATGAAGTTGGTGGTTTGACTAATCATTTCAATCACTTTAATTGAACTACATGAATTATACACACTTTCAACGGAAATGCAATATATAATAAACTGAGGTATTGATCAATGGTCATAGCAGTGCTGCTGGCCCCATCGATCAGGTTGCCTAAGGCCTAAAGATAAAATGGTTGCCTCGTTTTGTTACTAAAACACATTAAAAATTTGTTTTTATTGAAACAAAATTACTTTATGATTTGTTAATTCAGCTTTAGTTAAAAAATTTGACTACAAGACTAATACTAATGTATAAAAGTACAAGAAAAATATCCTAAAAGGGTCAAATCTTTCATTATTTTATAGCATGTGGACCAATAAACAATAAATATTTGACAATTATCCAAAATAGGCAATGTTTCCATGTAAATATTTCATGTAAATTTTTTGCGCAAAACTCTTGCCTTATTTGCCTTACAGCATAGTGCAAACATTTAAAATGGAACAGCGTAAAAAAAGATAGTGGGTTAGGTTAGTTCAACTAAACTTGGGTTGTTTTGGGTTTTTATATTTCAAATTCATATCCGCTGTTCTAGTTACTGTTATGCAGTTAGGTTGCAAGTGTAGTTGCAAGCACAGTTGAAATCTAAGTATAATGATGGAAAGAACGATAAAGTTAAAATGTAGTTGAATTAAATCACAAGCACATTTAACAACGGAGTTCATCCAATTGGGCTACGTTACGTCTCCGGGGCACTCACCCAGATCATGATATTATAAAAGCTTACAATATAAGATTTAAGTATTAATGAAAAATTTCGCTATAAGTTTTTCTGCCTATCTTTATATTGCGCTCATACCTTATAACTATCACTCAAAATATGAATGACATCCCACCATTGTTTTTCATTTAAAAGCTCACGGTGTATTTTCTCAAGAATGAATTCTTTATAATTTAGAATACATTTTTTACAATGCAAAGTTATCAACTGTTATCAACTAATTATAGGAGTAAAAACAATCTTTTTTCTTCAAGATCTTGATTTGCTTTTGACTCTTTTGATTGACTTCAATCTTTCCATATTGCACCAGATATTTCAGTGTAGATCTTCATAAGTTATAATAACTAGCTTGGAAATAGGAGTTAGTCTTTTTCTAAAACAAGTAACATATAAGATAGTATCTTTTAGAGATAAAATATTTCTGAATATATTTTGAAACATTAACTCATATATTATTCAATCTAAAATAGATCATAATAGAAAACATAGATTGAATTTAAGTGGTAAAAACTTGCATGAGAATAGAGATTAGATTGCCTATTTAAAGAAAACATATATTTATAAATTAATCTTAGGATAACTCTTTACTTATCACTTTAATATTCTCAATATACACAAACTAAATCTTTAAATATATCATGCATACTTTAAAATAAATAAACATTATTAAAGAATAGTAATGCAGAAATACAGAACTGGACAGAATCCCGTTGTTCTGCAGGTTGGAACTGTGGTTGCAACTGACTTGTAAACTTAAATCTGTCTCTGTCTCAATTCTTAACAATCAACTAGGATTATTTAGTTCAAACCAATAGATAACAAATAGTTCATAATTCAGAATTCTGGTCCTAACAATCTTCATTCAAACATGCAATCAGTTTATTATTTAAAACAAGATGCACAATCATATTTTCTATCTATAGAAAGAATTAGTCCTAAACACAACTGGTCTGTTTTTTTGTTTTTCTTTAGCATCTCATAATTATTGAGAGCACATAGTATCAAAATGATCAGCTACAAAACATATGATATAGTCTTGCAAAAGTAAGGCATTTACGATGTATAAGTCATAAAAGAATTCGAATATCACCACCATTAATACTAGTAGTCAAGTTCATAATAACTAACAGTAACACATTGGTCAAAGTAGCACCTATGCTCCGTAAAACAATCCAGAGAAAAATTTACTAAAACCTAAGAAATGCAAACTCAAAATAAAGAAAACAAAATATTTTCATTTTCAAGCTAAAGCAGAGAGAAACGAAGCCACCAACATGCTAAAGAGAAATCCAGGTGAGCTAGCTATGGCATAAGCGCCACTCTTTGGTGCAGGAGCAGGAGTATAATGTGTCAATCCTCGGTTGGTCGGGGCTGGTGCTGGAGTAATGGAAGGAGTTGCGGGGTTCGCTGACATTGGGCTGACTTGTGGGACGGGAGTCGGGGAATTTGAGAACACAAAACTGGCTTGCGGGACTGGAGCAGCGGAATTTGAAGATACTGGAGCCACATCAGGGACCGGGGAGGGGGAACTTGGATAATTTGGACTTGTTTGAGGCGAATTAGCTGCAAAGAAACGAGAATCGAAGAAGAAGTTAGTTATTTATGCATGAACAATTTTGCCCGTATATCAGTATTTTAAAAGGCAAGTCTTCTAAGCTTTTATGGAGTTTTGAATCGAGGTTTTTTCTACGAAGCATGCTTTTTAGACGAGTGATATGTATTGCATAATGATAAAAATACGATTAACTTTGAATTTTCATGTTTATTTAAGTGAAATATCTCTTGAGAGCAGCCTGCTGTGGATATCAAAATTTCTTTTATTCACCACAAGTATGAGGAATACCAAAATCACTTATTAGGCTTTTTTTTTTGTTTAATTTTATTGATACTACTTACCTTCCAAAAAAAAATCAATTAATAAACTACTAATTAGTGCACTAATAACCTAGCAATGCAATAAACAGTAACAATAAATAGAATACAAATTTATCCATTTTTGTTCCTTATAAGCACTATTACAAATGCATGTATAGATTTATACATTAATTTTGGGACTAATATTTGCCTTGCTAAGTAAATTTTTTGGTACTTGGCTATTATTTTTAGTTTAACATTTACATATTCTTTTCGTAAGACTGAACACTATATTTTTCGCCAGTCATTTAGCTATTTTAACGTAAGTATCAGTATTATATTCGTGGGAAGAATGACATTGAGGGTATATTGATAATTAAAGGGTTTAAATAACAGAACTATAGTTAGAAGGAGCAACGCTTCCATCAAAGTTGAATGTAAAAACTTAACCTTTCCTTTATATTGAAAGGTCTAATTAAAGCGCAATAATCTCTTAAGTAGGGTTTCGTTATCATACTATTAATATTAATATAAAACAGTCAATTTTTGACCATTTTTTCCAAATATATCACTGCACTCTTTTACTAATTATCATATAACCCTACTTTGATGAAAAAAAGTAAAATAACAGTATTTCTTTAATCACCAAAAATTATTTTAAGCCCTATATATCATCTTACTTCATATTTTATATATTTTTTTTTATCCTTTTCACTTATTTGTATCATCACTATAAATATATTATTATTGCATCCCGTGTGCACATTTACTAGTATAGTTATATTTAGACCGAAAAGAAAGAAATAAATCATTACTTATGAAAAATTGTTGTCTGTGGACGGTTAGTATACTAGTCACTATAAAAAATATTTTAGGGTTTTTGTTTAGAAATATACTCTATTTTTCGCACACCATCAGTTTGTTCCATTTTCTATACGGTCGTTAAATGATGTATTTACTTTTTTGCTATCATATCATTATCACCATGTTATTTTTCCTTTTCACATTTGTCCAGGAATCCATTTTCTATACGGCCGTTAAATGATGTATTTACTTTTTTGCTATCATATCATTAATTTATTATCACCATGTTAACGTTCTTTTCACATTTGTCCAGGAACATATTTAGGTTAGCAGTACGTTTTTTTAAAACAGCAAAGTTGGTCATAGATTAATAATCAAATTCACGAATAGGGAAACAGTATTCATGAAAGAAACCATACCAGGGGCTGTGACTTGACTAAAAGTAGGAGCCATTTCGGGACTAGTAGTCGGACTAATAGCAGGAGATGTTACGGGACTAGTTTGAGGCGCATCTGACTCTGCAACAAAATTTTATTCTTAGTTAAGACGAGATGAACTTATAGAAGGAAAACAAAAAAATCCAAAGCTTGAGATATGAAACTAATTAAGTTGCTATATAAATTATCAAGTCATGAAAGAAACCATACCAGGGGCAGCGACTTGACTAATAATAGGAGCCATTTCGGGACTAGTCGCCGGACTAATAGCAGGAGCTGTTACGGGACTAGTCTGAGGTGCATCTGACACTGCAACGAAAATTTGTTCTTAGTTAAGACGAGATGAACTAATAGAACGAAAACAAAAAAATCCAAAGCTTTAGATATGAATGTAATTAAGTTACTATATCAATTATCAAGTCATGAAAGAACTCATACCAGGGGAGGCGATTTGACTAAAAGTAGGAGCCATTTCGGGACTAGTAGCTTGACTAATAGCAGGAGCTGTTATGGGACTAGTACGAGGCGCATCTGACACTGCAGCGAAAATTTGTTCTTAGTTAAGACGCATGAGCTAATAGAATGAAACTTTACCAAAAATAAATAAATCAAATCTTGATTTTTTTATTTTTTTTACTTTGAAAAGCGATAAATTACAACCGGAAACCGGTAGTCAACCCAATTACAAAACTGGAGAAATGTGTTTTAAAAGAAACTTTATTTTGAAAAAGCCTTCTTGGTACTACGCTAATCTCTTATCATATTTAAATAAACAAAACGAATGCGGATAAGTGAGATTCATTAAGATTTAACTTGTATGTGCAGAGGTGTCTTATGACACATCGTAGCTCACCAATCAGGTTGGTTTGCAAGTTTACCAAACAGAGAAAACGTAATAGGACTATTCCAGTTCAGATCAAAATTAAGATCGCTTAAAATTAGAAAGTCAATAAAATAATCTATTAACTTTCATAAACATTATAAAACCAAAAAACTAAGTGGTCAAAGACCAACAAGATTCAAATCTTTCCTCTGGTGATGGGAAGACATATTCAAATCTTGGTTTATGAAACTAATCAAGTTACATTATGATCAGCCACGGTGAATGTATATATGCGTGTTATCTTGAACACCTTTTGTACACTAATTATGAAAACCGTATATTTATTCTCAATAGAGATATCACTTACAATAACAACTATCAATTGGTGAGGCTTTTATATTACAAGCCGGTGGAAGAGCAGCAACCCTTTTCATATCGATGTCAACGCCCAACTTAGCAGCTGTCTTGAGTGCTTCACATACACACCCAGAATCGGTTTTCAACACTGTTACAAACTGCGAGCAGCACTCAGGGTCGGGATTTGTAGCTTTGCTCCCTTTCGTCAAAAACGATATACAGCCAGCCATGTCGTACATAAGACTCGTACAATCCACCTCAGCTGGGGAAGCAGCCTGAGGGGCCAACAAAGGGGCCAGCCTAGGTGGTGCGACGTCATTGGGATTTGCCGAGATGGCGGAGATTATGGCAAAAATAATCCACATGGAACTAGTGAAGGGATTCATTGCGATTATATTTTTAGACTTTTGTTTGAGAAGAAACTAACCAATATTGAAGAAGTAAATGATGTATTATGTATCGGAACTTAGCTTAAATATATCCTACATCATTTTTGATATATTATCTTTATTTTGAACTTGGTTAAAGTAAAGATAACCTTGACTAGAGATAAATACAAAGGAATAGGAGAAAATCAAGGGAAGCTCTTTATACTTCAATCTAAATCACGTACTTTAAATTTCTTCCAAGCCATATATATAATTGGTTCCCAGCCTTAGATTATAGTGTACTTATTTAGAAAATCACAAAATTATATGATCATATCTTTATGAATATATCAAAAATTATAATGCGCTATTATTAAATATGTTAGGAATCTAACCACATCTGATTAGATTATTTGCACCTTACCGATATATATATATATAGCGATTAGAGATATATATATATATATATATAGCGATTAGAGATATATACATATATTGAGAATATATATACAAAAGATTTGTGATGAATTGCAAGAAATTGTGTTTTATCCTCAACAAAATTCATAGATACAAATATATATGGGTTCACCGTTAAGATATTTTATATTCTATATAAGTCAAACAATTAATTAATATATTACTCATGTTTGCGATCCAGTTGATTCCCGGAACAATGTGAAAACCATTTGCAACAGACCGAAATGATATAAAACAAACATCAAATTTTTATTCACGAGACGAGATTTTCTATTTTCTCACTAGATAAAAACGAACATCATTCTTTTAATTAGTTATAGGAAATGAAAAAGACCAAGTCGAAAAGTCAAAAGAAACTAATATGAACAAAACCACTTTCGTTCATTTCGTCTCATTGTGGCCCTAATAGATTTTATATATAACGAGTTCGGATCCTCCCTCCCTCCGTTACTCTCTGTCGCTTTTCGCGTCCCCTCTCCTTTTTAAACTAAAATATTTGATAAAAATAATTGAATTTTTTTTCTACAATTACGATTATTCATATATAGATACACTCCAACAACTATTTTTAAAAGAAAAGTCAAACACAATTTAATTTGGAATAAATTAAAAAACTAGTATGAATTAATTAATGAAATTAAAAAAATCGTTTCGAGCAATATTATGGCTAAATGTTTTGAAATTTGCATAGAATATACTATATAAAAGTATGTAAAAACGTGAAACAAATTGCAATATTTTAAATTTTAAGTAAAAATGAGCAATGAGACACGAAAAAGGGACAAAGAGTAGGATGCAGAGAATCCGGACTCATATATAGTTTGAGCGTAATTGTTTTTATTGTAACCTATTCTACACTTCCCTAAAAAACATTGCACATTAGCTCTACGACATAAAGAGAGATCGATATATAATTAGCACACCCATGCATTTAAATAAAATATAACTTGTTTCATGTTTCCAATTTTCCACACAATTATATCAATAACAAATAAGCTGACACACAGATCATCAATTCACCATGCTTTTAAGCATTTTGTTTTGAAAATAGCTTTATTTCCACACCAAACCAAACAAAGTACAACAACGTACTTTGCACCCAAAACAAGATTACATCAAAGGAAATTAAGAAAGAAAAGAAAAGAAAAAGAAATGTTGATATCACTCAACCACTTTTTTTATATCAATGCTAGATAAGCTGATACATAGATCATCATGCATTTAAGCATTAAATTTCAGCACTTAGCATTTATTTACTCCCACAATTCTTCTTTTTGGGTTAACATTTTGGATATACGGGCACGCCACAAAAGCGAGCGATTCTTTTACCTTCGACGCTGTGGAAAATTTCCCATAGATTTTTCATCCTATAGTATTCACACAAGCAACGTTTTTCCTTCTTCAACGTCTTGCAACAGGCAGGAATTGGAGAACCTCGTCTCGCTTTGTGACATTCATCCACCAGTGCGTCAGGTCACATACTGCCGCCTCAGTCATGCCCACCTCGCCTAGAAATATCACCAATGCTATAGTCAGTGACGAATATATGATTTTAAGTAAGGGGGCAAGTCTTATGTAAACTTTTTATCAAAGCCAACGGTGTGTATAAATACGTGATGTATTATTTTTCAAACTTTATACCAAGACTTGAGAGTAAAATCATTAAACATCAATAAAAATATATGAGTTCATAACATTCTATATACTTGTGTTTTAATTTTTTAAATAAATTAGATAATTTAATTTTGAGAAAACTCATTAAGAAACTACACATATTAAGTCCATCATGTGTTAATAATAATGTAATCGTAATAAATAATATTGTAATGTAACAACTTTTATTTTGTAAAAAAAAAATACCAATGCTTAATATTTTATATTAGAAACACATTAAGTTTGATCTTTTTTAAGAGAAAAAAACGAAAATCAAAATAAAATTTAAAAATCTGGAAACGAAGTATAGCAAGTTAAAAGTAACGAATATTTTTCAGTTTTTTATTAGAAAAACGTATAAATAATTACATTGAAGAGAAACTAATAATAACAACAACAAAATAATAATTGTGTGTGGCACAAGATTTGAACTTGAGACTATTTGGTAAGCAAGTGATATTTTTCCACTACACAAAGGAAATAAATATGTTATGATTTGCATTTAGTTTTATTTATTGACTAATGGATTTTACAAATAAATGTTAAAAATTCATAAAAAAATATTTTTTAATATATTTTTCTAACGAACTAAGTGTGGGCGCTTGCACCCCTTGCCACCATAGTTCATGGCTATAGTAACACATACTAGAGCAACGCAATATGTTATCTTCATTTTTTAAGGCAAGAGATGGTGCCATGATACAAATTTTGTGATCGTTATTTAGAGTTGATTTTGGTACAATGGTGGTAGCTTATCAGTGTGGTTTGTATTTTGGTATTTCTTTATTTCTTTTGTAATTAATTTTGGACTTTCAGTTGTGATATCAGCGATGATTTGTTTTTATCAAAACGGGGTATGGACAAAAAGCATCTGCTTATTTAACTTGACTTATACAAAATCACCTGCATATTTAAACCTGGAATATTTTTAAAGGGTGTGGGCTATATTTGTATTAAGTGATTAGAGTTTTAAGGGTTACAGAGAGGAAATTAGTTCATTGGATTTTTTTCGTTAACATTGTAACTTTTGTTATAACCATTCGTGGAAGTAATGGTATTGGTATATAGTATATATAATTATTTATTCATATACATAGTGGATTCCTTGTTAAAATTATGCCTACTTGTAAATGAACCGGTCTGTGGAAACTTTCAAATTTATCATACTTGTAAGGTTTTATTAAAATATTAATTAAATCAGGCGTTATTAAGCATGTAATTTCAAGTTATAGATTGATTTTTGATATATGTAAGTAGAGATATTAATAAGTCACAATTTGTACTGGGAGCCATCGATCCATTTATGTTTTCAATTACCTATATGTAAGATAAGTACACAGTTAACCACTTAATATTTGCACATTTTATAGTTAGAAGAGCTGAAGACATTAGAGGTATTGATCCAATTGCTTGTTAAGGACAGATGCCAAAGTTGCTATATTGGAGATGTGCCTCATTTGTAAGGTTAAAACTTTTTAGGTCCATGTAATGACTAACTTGTTTGTCATTAATATGACAGTTTGTTGATCTTAATATTGATATAAAATGTTGTTTTTAATCGATTAATTTGAGTGTGTTTCACATGTTTTTATTATCTCAATTACAATTGGACTTTCGACTCAGCTGGTGAATGAAATTACAGTTTCAGTTATAACTCACATATAACTGGGTTTATGGCGAATTTACAGTTTCAGTTAATAATCTCGAATCTTGATGATTAAAGATTTGGACGTGCTTTACAAATAGTTGAATGATTAAATCAGAAGATATTCTCCATAATATAAAAGTCAAATCAATTTAGAATAAAAAAGTAAAGAGAAAAAAGGAAGGAAATATGAAGATAAATAATGAAAGATTTTGAAGATATGTAAAGCAAGATAAATAATGCTACACATTTTCACTATTTGACTTAAACTTTAATTGTGCATGATGGTACATGATATGTATCAAATCATAGTTAATATTTGAATTTTTAGAAATTAAGTACGTTTTTATGTACTAATCAATGATTCTCGTTTGATGAAAAGACTTGGGACAAAAGATGTAAAATTTATTTTTCATTTATTAATGAGGTACATTAATTCGGATGAAAAGGAAGCGTAAATATATAAATATTAATCACCGTAGGTGGTATCGAATAAACTATGCCGAAAATACGACGCTCATTAACATAGGTAGCCGGCACCAGCTTGTTGTTCGTCCAAATTATCTAAATTCCTAATGATGTCAATGATGAGAAGATGCGAATGCCTTGGACAATCTGAGAAGGAGCAGAACCGCCCATTATCCAAAATTAAGTCTTATTTACTAATATCTAAATATAATTTATAATTGACACAATTTTGTAAATCAAAGTTTATCGGTTCATCTCTATTTGTCGTCAATAGGGGCGGCCCGGCTTCTACATTTGCCCAAAACTCAAATTTTGTTGTTGCTTATAGTGATATTATTAAGCAAAAATCTATTTGGGTTAAATTTCATGGTTTTAACAAGAAATAGTGTATACACAGCAATTTGTTGGCCCGTACGGCTAAACCTTAGAGGGGGTGAATAAGTTTTTTGACGCTTTTCACGGAATTAAACTAAATGGCAACTAACAACCCAACTTTTTCGATTCTAAGCTTAAGCGTTTAATAAAGTTAATGAAATGCTAGAAGTCCTAAACGCAAGCAAGAAAATAAGCAATAATAAAGGTTGCGGAAAGTAAAAGTTTAGGGAAAGAAATTGACACCGCGATTTATAGAGATTCGACAAACGGTCTACGTCCTCTCCTCGGTACTACCGAGTATTTCACTAAAAATATTCTTTCCGATTTTACAAATCCTATCGAGCTCAATCAATCGATTGGCTCACCCTCTACCCGAGGTTCCTACTCTTGATACAAGTGCAAGCGAACACGTCTACGAGTCAACGACTCTCCCTCACTCTATGAGTACCCAAGTGTTTAATCTAGAACTTTTAACCAACACTTTGGCTTAAAAGCTTCTACCCAAACACTCACTCACAAATGAGCTTATTAAATACTCTTTACAAAATTGTTGAAAATTAAAACAACACCCACAATTTGATTGCTTCTAAATAAGCTAATTTGTGGTTTTGATGATGTTTGAACTTTGGTTGAGCTCGAATTGCTTTTTCTTCAATTTCCCTATTTTTCGAATTATTTCACCAAAATGGTGATTTTTAGATTTTTGATTTAGAGAGGTTGAAGGATGATAGATTATTGTAATTGGTAGTCTTTTGAAGAGGGATTGACCTGTTTTATAGACCAAAGGGCCTGTTTTTTGTTTTGTGACCGTTGACAGTGGTTGAGGGTTTTATCCAAAGGTTTTAAGCAATATCCCATAATAAGCTGAAAAGCTGTTTTTGAAAACTGCAGAAAACGATCGGTCGTTTATGCAGACGATCGGTCGTTTTTTGAGAAACGATCGGTCGTTTTTTAGACGACCTCACTGGAAGAATTTTGACCAAAAACGATCGGTCTTTTTTTGTCCAGACGATCGGTCGTTTCTTCAGTATTCACGCTTTACTTCGAATGCTTGTAATTTCTTCGTTTTAGCTCCGATCCTTGTTCCGCTTGGACCGTTGGCTTCGTTATCGAATGCTCTATCATTTTAAAGGGGTGAATATACTTTTTCTATTTTTGGAAAAGACAAGTATTATATCATCGAAATAGAGAAATCGTAAAATCATTAAAATATAATCAAAGTTATAATCAAAATCAATTACTGAACTCTAAGTTCAACAAAAACAATTAAACCAAATAAATAGTTTAAAAGACATAAAACAATTGTTATTGTATTAAGAATACATAAGATTAGAAATGTCAAAAAAATTAAGTGTTGTTGGAAAGGTTTGAAATTGGGTCTTTCAAAAGTTAGGATATGGTCATAACCATTTAGGCTACGTATATGATAAATTTAAACAATATATATTATTTGCTCCATGTTGCCCCTTAAAAAATTTATTTACCTTCTTGCCCAAGGCTCAAGCCGTCTTACTGGGCTTGGGCCTGGACCGTCCCTGGTCGTCAACTCCAAATTAATAATGGTGAATGCTCGCAATGTCGGAAAAATAAATAGAATATAAGATGATGACTAGAGAGGATTCTACCAAAGATATGAGTTTATATTATTCTGTTAGTCGTCATCAAATTTAGTTTCTTATATTTGGCAGCTTCAATAGACGGTAAAATAAACAGTCAAAGAAAAGGTAGCAGATTCCCCAGTGGTGCAATACGTGATTAAATATCAATCGTTATATAAGAAATTATCATTTCTTACGTAAAAATAATCATTCATATATACATAGGAAATCTTGATGATTTTGGTAGCTTCCACTGGAAATTAATCGAAACCACCAGCTTCCAAGGTTAAAAGACTTTTGTAAAAAGATACGCATACAAAATTAGGGCTGGAATTATGTTTCTTGGCCACACTGAAAATACTATGCTTAGTAATTTTTAATTTATCTTTCTTACCTAAAAATATAATGCCGGTTCTTACCAGGTTTTAAACATATAGATCTATGCGCACTCTCGCACAGCACTCACAAGACATGTACACGACAGTTGTTGGCAACTTGATTCGTGTCTGCATTTTGGCAAAGAAAATTAGCTAATTAAAAAACGTAGCGAGAATTTAGCTAAGTGATTGATGGAAAGAGAGGTTTGGCCAAGTGATAGATTGGCTAGGAACACGGTTTTGGTAATCGGTAGGACGAAAATGACTAAGGGGAAAGGGCCAGAGTCAGTAAGAAAAGAGGGTCAAGGCTGGTCAAGCTGCAAGGAGATATCCAGCTTGTGTTTTGACGGGAACCATTATGCTGGCTGTTTGCTATTTTGTGGGATCACTGAGTTGCCGACAATTTTGAGTTCTTGACGAGGATTTCGTGGCTCAAATCATGATGAGCGAAATATGGAAGCATGAGAACATGGATGTTTGCATGACCGAACAGGTGACAGACAAGAAAGGTTGCGGTTGAAGGAAGCGTGGGGAGTTTTTTAAACTTTACGACCGTTATTTTCTATAGCAATTACAACTTGTAACTGGGCATACACGTTACAAGTGTAGGGCAGTCTTCATTTCGTTTTTATGGGAGTTTATGCTAAGTATTTTTTTTAAGTCATGTAAATTTGCTACTAGTATTAACGGAATTATATTGGGTTGATTGCGGCTATAAACGTGTGTGTTCATTTACGTAGGTTACACTTAAATGCATCTGTACATGAAATTGCAGTTGCTTTGCCTAAAAACAGATTGTATTAAATTGAAGCATGAGAGTTTATGAGTGCAAAAATGACTGTACGAGTGGGTTGGTTTGACTGATCGTTTTACGAGCGTTTAAGTCCATAAACGAACCATCACATGACTATTTTCTGGAATAAAAAGTAACCCCGTGTCAAAAACCATATTTATACAACTAATATACAACTGATGTAGTGTCGTAACTGATCAAAGATAACTGACTGCACCAATTGGTTGCCCAATAAAATTTTATGGAGGAAATAATTTTCATATAAACTAAAGGGAGCGCCTACCAGGCTTGATGAGTTGCCCTTGCTAATATTATTATCAAAGAAAATTAATAACGTTAAGCCTACATTTTTCTTTGAGTTTTTTGCCAAAATAGGCTACTTGGGACTGAAAAATCCCAGAATGGGCTACCTTTGTTTAAAATTCCCAAAACGGTCTACTTCTGAAAAACGACCGATCGAAATGGTAAAAACGACCGGTCGTTTTTATCATGAACTCTCTGGAACAAGTTGGACAAAAAACGATCGGTCGTTTTGTACAATTCGATCGGTCGTTTTTCAGACCAAAAACGATCGGTCGTTTTGTCCATTTCGATCGGTCGTTTTTCAGAAATACTTCCTATTTAAAAAAACTCATCTCTTTTCCAGACCTACTTTTCCAGAACTACTCTGTAAAAAAAAAAACAGAACTCTTAGATCATTTTAAGGGCAAATCTCAGAGCTCTTCGAAAACAGGTAAAACCTCGATATTTTGTTGAGACTCTATGTTTCTATAAGACTCAATATTTTGTAAAGACTCGGTTTTTTCCACTATTTTTCAACACAGTTTCCACTATTTTCAATCTTATTTAGTTTTTTTTTTTTTTTTGTGTTTTTGGAGTATTATTTGAAATTTTTTTTGTGTTTTAGGTTATCGAAATGAAAAATCCTACAATTATGTGTTATTGGGGAGGTACGATGATGGAAACTATTAGCGAGAGGTTATCTTATGATATTTCTTATAATTTTTTTTTTAAGGTATCTAGAAACACGACATACGACAAATTCTTGGAAAAATTGTTTAAGGAACTTGATGTATCATTGACTTCAAATCGTTTGAGTTTAACATGTCGTTATCCATATCTGACTACACTTACTGAGTTTAAATATATGCGATTGGCTGTTGTTGATAATGATTCGTTGGAAACCATGCTTGAGTTAATAGAAGAAAATGGAAGAACGTTTATAGAGTTATATGTTGAAATTGAGCAAGTTTACTCTTCTGAAAACGACCAATCAAGTGGGTCACAATGGCCGAATAATACTATTCCCGATGAAATTCCTATGCATCAACCAATGTCAAGTTTGTTTAATGAACCGTTCGACACTCAAGAAAATTATAGTAACCAGAGACGAAATTATATGATGTATCCTGGATTTTGGGATCCTCAAGTTAATGATCCTTTTATTGGTCTTTTATTTAGGGATAAAGAAATGTTGAAAAAGGGAATAAAACTTTGGTCAATCAAACGTAACATCCATTTTTGCACTAGAAGTTCGAAGGCAAAATTTTGGGAAATTCGTTGTAAACTGGCCGAAACTCAAAAATGCAAATGGAAACTACGAGCTTCACTAAGAAAGAAACATGGATTTTTTGAAGTGTCGGTGTACAACGGTCCTCATACATGCATTCATGCCGAGCTTACAACTGATCATCCCCATTTAGATTCCAATCTTGTTGCCCAAACCATTCGAAATGCCATCACAACTAATCCTATGATGAAGATTTCATTAGTTAAAGAGATTGTGAATGCCCGCTTTGAAACGTCAGTTTCATACAAAAAACCTTATTTAGGTAAACAAAAAGCAATCGCAGAGATATTTGGTAATTGGAAAGACTCGTCTAAGGTTTTACCTAAATTTATGAAAGCGCTTCAAAAGTATAATCCCGGTACCGTAGCTTCTTATCAGACAACGCCAGTTTACGATGTGGTAACAAATTCAGTGGGTGAGGTATTGAACAGATTTTTCTTCACATTTAAGGCCGTTATTGATGCATTTCAGTATTGTAGGCCAGTTATCGCTATTGATGCTACTCACTTATATGGGAAGTATAAAGGTAAGATTTTGTTGGCCATGGCATCGGATGCAGATAATCATGTTTTTCCCATTGGGTGTGCATTTGTTGCTGAGGAGAGTACAATTTCGTGGAGCTATTTTCTTTGTAACATTATGCGACATGTGATTAAAGAGCGCATGAATATTTGTCTAATTTCGGATAGACATGCTGGTATTCTAAGTGCAGTGAGAGGAGTTTGGCGTGGTCAAGGTTTTGTTCATCGATATTGTTCAAATCATTTTTTGGATAATTTTAAGAAAGCTTTCAAAGGAGATCCTGACTTACACAAGTTAGTGGAGAACGCCATTTGGGAATTACAAGAAAGAAAATTGAAAAGAATCATGGAAGCAATAAAAGTGATGAATCCTCAAGCATATCAATGGTTGATAAAAGAGTCTGCGGAAAAATGGTCATATTTTCATGATAAAGGGAGGCGACATGGTAACATGACCACAAACATGGCTGAAATTTTCAATAATGTTTTAAAAGCTGCTCGTAATTTACCAATCACTGCTGTTGTGCAGCTTATTTTCTATAAGTTGGTATACTATTTTTGTGAGCGGAAAAAGATAGTAATGGGGATGAGAAACAGCGGCACAAGATATGGTCCCAATATCCTCAAAATTTTAGAGAAACGTAGGTCGGACATTGGTCATACCAATGTTACTTTCGATTATGAAAGAGGGGTTTATTCCGTGTGTACAAGTTCAAGAAATTCCAGGGGAGGCAATACTCAAGTTGTCGACTTTTCACTTTGGCAATGCGATTGCGGTAAGTGGCAGAGTGATGGAATCCCTTGTTCACATGTGTTTTCCGTATGCGCTGCAAACCGTCTTGATTGGGAAGCTTACATAGTAAAATATTACACTCTTGAATCATACGAAGGTACGTACTCGGCGCAATTTTGTCCTCTTCGGCATCAAGACTATTGGGATGAATGTGATAGATTATTTCTTCCGGATCTTACTCTTTTAAGAGAAAGGGGTCGTCCAAGATCTACTCGTATTCATAATGGTATGGATCAGTCGGAGAGACGAGCACGTATGAGATGTTCTAGTTGTCAAGGGCGAGGACATGATTGTCGTAAGTGTCCGTATCCAATACGTGGTCGACGCTTATGATTTTAGCTGTAATTGTCCGCTTGTAATTGTACGCTTATCAACGAGACAATATGTATCTTGTACTATTTTAATTTTCCGCTTGTAATTGTCTTTTTTAAGATGAAATATCTATATTTATTCTCAGTGTTTTTTCATACTGTTTTTTGAGAAGATAAACTGGTTTGTTAAGTATGAATAAATAAATAAGTGCAATTAACATAAAAAGTAGAATGAACAACATAAATAAATAAGTGCAATTAACATAAATATATATATTTGATTGATTTTATATATATTTTAGTATTTTTATATATTTTTCTTGAGTGTCGAAAAGTGCAAAAAATTCTTCGTTTTTACACAGACGACCGATCGGTCTGCAAAAACGACCGATCGCTTTTTCAGTGTGCTCACTGGAACATTTTTGACCAAAAACGACCGATCGCTGTACACAACGACCGATCGTTTTTACACAGACGACCGATCGGTCTGGAAAAACGACCGATCGCTTTTTCAGTGTGCTCACTGGAACATTTTTGACCAAAAACGACCGAGCGCTGTACACAACGACCGATCATTTTTACACAGACGATCGATCGTTCTGCAAAAACGACCGATCACTTTTTTAGTGTGCTCACTGGAACATTTTTGACCAAAAAAGACCGATCGCTGTACACAACGACCGATCGTTTTTACACAGACGACCGATCGGTCTGCAAAAACGACCGATCGCTTTTTCAGCGTGCTCACTGGAACATTTTTGTCCAAAAACGACCGATCGTAATTACAAAACGACCGATCGTTTTTACACAGACGACCGATCGTTCTGCAAAAACGACCGATCGTTTTTTCAGTGTGCTCACTGGAACATTTTTGTCCAAAAACGACCGATCGTAATTACAAAACGACCGATCGTTTTTCTGTTTTTCAGCCTTTTAACTTCTTTCAAACCCTAATTCTATTTCATTCAACAATTATATCAACCCTGTCTCTCTTTCAAAATCGCCTCTTTCTATCAAAATCTATCAAAAATCCCTAATATCTACATATATATAACCCAATTCTCTTATTAATCCTTATAATCAACAATCGATTGATTCCGTTTCTTAAAAACCCTTTTTTTTCAAAATACCAATTTTTGAAAAACCCTAATTTTTTTTAAAATCCAACCATGGTTCGCACCAAGAAAGCTCAATCACACATCGTCGACCAACATGAGGACGACTACGTGCCTCCGTCCCCGAGCCGCCCCCGTGTTCCTCATGCTCGACGAACCGGCCCCTCCACCGCTCCACCATCGGGCCCCGGTGCCTCTTCCGGCTCTCTTCCTCCTCTCTATCCACCTACAATGGGTAAAAGAGCAATATTGACTAACTTTACCATAGACATGCCTTTATTTCTTGAACGTTTTCCCCTTCTTATGCAAGATTTAAACTTCCAAAAACTCAACGTAATTCTTACTCTAAAAGAGCCTTTCTTCATTGAAAATATATATGAATTTTACCATAACCTAGTTCTTGATAGGGATCATGATGACGCACTCCGCGTGCGTTCATCGTTTAATGGCCAACCCTTCGTTTACGGTATAGACCGTTTACGAAATCTTCTACACCTCGATGCCGAGGGGGTGTACGAGCAAGATGACGAACTTTGCGAAATGCTCAATATCGTTAATTTTACCGATTTCAAAGATGAACTATTTCATCCCACCCACAACAATTGCTCTACCAAAGCCCACGGCCTTCTCTTCCGAAATAAATTAGCCTACCATATCCTCTCTCATATTGTCGTCCCCCATACCTCAAACTTCACAGATGTTACCAATGAGTACATCTTCCTCCTAGGGTGCATCCATCGCCGAGTCAAACTTGACTTCGCGTCACTCATCTTCTTTAAGATGGATTCGCTAAAAATGAAATCCAAGAATGGGTTACCTTACGGTGCCTTGATTTCGGCCATTTTAAAGGACTTAAACCTTGTTCCCGGTGGTACCTTGTTCAAGAACAAGGACAAACACATTTGGGACACTTCCTATCTCTCCAAAATGTCAATCAAATTCAACACTACCGACAAGACCATTACTTGGTCCGGTAAGCGGGTGTTCGGCCCTGACTATACTCCTCTTACCCCCGAAGAGGAAGAGTATGTCGGCCCTAAGGCCACACCGCAAGCCGCTCGTGAGGATGTGCCTATCTCCTCCGAGTCCCTTCCCCCCTCCCACATTCCTTCCTCTTCCCGTCCCTCTCGAGGTCGAGGAAAAGCCAAGGTCGGATCTTCCAACCGTCCTCCGCGCACCGAACAATTCTACGACGATCTATACATCGACCAATATCAAAATGCGCGACTCCACCGACGCATGTTTCGCTCTATGAACACAAGTCAAGAAGACTTGGACGAAATTGATAGGATAAGCGCCGAGCAACGGGCAAAGTTCTACGGGTATTTTCCCGATCTAGCCGGTCCCGACAATGACGAAGACGAAGAGGACGACGCGACCTCCCACCGCGACTAGGCGGTTATTTTTTTTTATGTTTTTGATGATGTATTTTGCGCTGTATTTCCTTTGTTTTTCATTTTCTTTCGAACTACGTTGTTTTTGATGTAATAAGTAGCAAACGCTTTGCAATTATGTTATGAATCTTTTTTATGTTGCTATTTATCATTACATGTTAAATTATATGACGTTGTGAGATTGCGTATTTATAATTCTAGAAATGCGATTTTGATGTTATTATAACTTGTGCGCATATATATCTAGTTGATTGGGTTATTTGTGTTTTTGTGGCGATTGACCGTTTTTAGGCAAAACTATTGCCAATTTTTCGCTTGCATTTGATCGTTCTAAATCGGATGTTTAAAACGTCACATACACATCTTGTACTAAACATATTAATTTACGACATCATTTTATGTGATAATACTAGTGCTATAAATCTTTCGAAAAATCCGATCCAACACTCTCGTACTAAACATATTAATTTACGACATCATTTTTTAAGGGATCATGTTCAAAAAGGGGATCATGTTTTTATATATTTTTTGCCAAATCAGTGTCGAAAAGTGTAAAAAATTCTTGTTCTGTAAATTGTTTACAGTCGATCGGTCGAAAGTGAAAAACGACCGATCGTTTTTCAACAGATGACCGATCGTTCTAAAAAACGACCGATCGTTTCAGATCAAATTTCTTCCAGAGAGTTCACAAGAAAAACGACCGATCGTTTTTCAGAAACGACCGATCGTTTTTCAGAAACGACCGATCGTTTTTCAGAAACGACCGATCGTTTTAGATATGATTTCTTCCAGAGAGTTCACAACAAAAACGACCGATCGAAATGGACAAAACGACCGATCGGTCTACTTCTGAAAAACGACCGATCGAATTGTACAAAACGACCGGTCGTTTTTGGTCCAAATTGTTCCAGAGAGTTCATGATAAAAACGACCGGTCGTTTTTACCATTTCGATCGGTCGTTTTTCAGAAGTAGACCGTTTTGGGAATTTTGAAGAAAGGTAGCCCATTCTGGGATTTTTCAGTCCCAAACAGCCTATTTTGGCAAAAAACTCTTTTTCTTTTATAGATCAAACTTTAAAACACTTATTCTGGGATATTCTCCTTGGAGTTTAAACAAAATCTTAATCGGCTACTTATGTTGGGCCTAAGATTTCTTTTCTGTGCTAAAGTGGGTTGCTCATAAAAAAAAAATGTTGTGTAAAGTAAAGCCTTATGAAAAAATTGAAAAGATAGGGTATGAATCTCAAAAATTCGGGTATCACGTTAGAAAAAAAAGGGGTACGAAATCACACAAACAGGGCATGATCAACTCTTTTAAAAAAAGTGTATGAATCAAAAAAGGTATGAGCTTTGGAATAGAGAGTATGAAATTTGAAAAATAAAAAGTATGAAATCCGAAAAAAGGTACGAAGTATGAAAATTGGGTAAGATGTTTGAAAAAAACGGTCATGTCTGACGGGGAAAATATAAAGTCTGAAAAAAAAAGCAAGGCAATGATTTTTTTTTTTCAAATGAAGTGTGACGTTCGGTTAAAAAATCATTTACTATGAAAAGTTTTTTGGTGTAAAAAAGTTGTTTTTTCATAAAGTTATATTTTAGTTTTGAATAATTAAACTTTTTTTTTGTAATTTTATATTTTTTTTTATAGATTCTTTGGTTAAGAAAGAGAGAAAATAGTTATTTTGAATACTTTAGAGAGAGCTATTTTTTGGAAGAAATAGTTTATAACATATTATAATTTTGGTACTATAGTTTTTGCAGTGATATTTTTTTGTAATTGCCACTTGGTTCTATATGCCCCGGTTATTCTTTATTTGACTGCTTGTTAGATTCTTTAAGCATCGGTGAAATTCTACTCCCCTAATTCATTCTAGCGTACAATTGACATATCATGCATAAATTGAAAAGAAATTATGTACTAATTATGACTTATATTTGGTACGAGAATTTACATCACACTCTTTAAACTCAATTTTTTTAAAATTTGATGAGATTATTTATAAAAATTCATTCACATCACCTTCATATTAAACTCTCTAAATTTAAAATGTATCACTATCACTTTTTTATAAATGAAGAAAATTAGTTCTATTCATTAACCAAAAAATAGTATTTTATTTTGGATCACACCTTCAATCATGTATTATTTTAACACAAAAAATAAAATAAGTCTTAAAATAAAATAGAAAAATTAATAAAGTAATAATAGAAAGAGTGTTTTGAAGAGATTGAAAAATCAAGTAAAACATAAATGACTCTCTAAATATCAAAAAATAAGATTTTCACTATTTATTTCACAAAAAAAATTCACTATTTATTTCATTCATCCAATTTATTATCCCCAATAGGAAATTATAGAAAATTGCCAAGGGGCCAATGTGATTGTTGGTGATGTGAGGGTTGGAATTAAGACTTGGGAAAAGGAAACTCTTTACAATTGGAAAGGGCAAAACAAAATTAATTTAAAAGGAAAAGTGTGGGTCATATCCAAACAAGTGGGAGCAGTGGAGCACCAAAACAAGAAGGATTCGAAAGCGATTATAAATCTCCATATAGAATATATTAAATTTATTTCTGGATTCTTTTATCTAATAGTACTATAGTAGTATAATAATATTGATCAATTTTATGTTTTGTAGTCAAACTTTGAAGTAAATTTGGATAGAAATACACGAAAAAGGTTTAGCTTACTGTGAAGTGTAAATTTCGAGAAGTGCAACGATAATCCTAATTAAAGGGTTCGATTCACGTATAGAATGTTGAGTGTCTAAAATATTAGAGCCGACCATTATTGATTTTACAAAAAAACCTTGACATTGTATTTATATAAACTATAGTGTTTTGTGGGAAGATTATTAGTGTACAGCGTAGATACTTCAAATTTAAACATTCACTAATATTTTGAGCAAAAGTTGGGACTTGAAAAGGGTACAACTTTCCCCTTTAAAACGCATGATCTTAAAAAGTAAAACTTGATCATGGAACAATTTTGATACAAGTTATAAGCCGATCAAAATTACACGCAGTTTCGTAATAGACAATTATATGGGAACGGAGAGAGTACTTTTGTTTTTGATTTAATCCTTAGAATAATTAAGTTCACAAATGTTGTAGCTAAAATAGCTTTTGTTGTTCTAGCTATTTTTGGTGTGTTTTTCATCATTATTTTTAGCTCTAGGCAAAGACATTATTTAAAAGTAATGCTTTTAGTTTTATTCTTGTATGATGTATTATTTTGAAGATATGTATTGACTGTATAAGTTCCTGGGGAAGTTGATTTTCCGACGAACTTAAATATTTTAGGCCTATGCAAACTTGTAGGAATATAAGCCAGTTTTTGGTTCTGAGTTTAATTTCATGATTATCAATGCAGTAATTTTTTCAATTTTTTAGACCACGAGTAAAGTTTAATTGTGAAATCAGATAATAGAGAATCCCCTCTTCCCTTAATTAGGTTAGAAAATAGAGAAATTCTCATAATCCATCACCTTATTGACTATGTTGAAGAAACAAACCTAAACCTCAAATTACGGGAAAATATATATTTAGTGTATTCTACTATCAATTTTAATAATTGAGATACCAAGTCATAAAATTTATCACAATTAAGGACACATCATTAAATAAAATGGTGAAATTGCACTCACGCTCTCTTGCCTATCACATGCTGAAAGCATTTCTATCAAAATTAGTCAAAAATATAACTCAAATTGAGATATAATGAGTGCAATTTCGTCGACTTATGTTGTTAGTCTCTTAATTTAACGAAATTTTATACTTTTATAACTCAATTGTTAAAATTAATTGTAAAATTTCTAAATCGTTAACCACTAGTAACACAGTATACTAAACGTATTTTTTTTTCCAATTACAATTGGAACTCACATTTTCCCAGAAGCGACACTCAAAACTCAAGAGTCTAGACATGTCTTTTTTAATAGTATATAATGTTTGGTATGCAAGTAAATTCGCATAATACGTTTTTAATTTCTAACGTATAGAACAAATTGTAATTTTTTGTTGGAATTACACTACAAAAAGTATTTAAAATCACATTGAGGACCACAATGTTTGTTTTCTATATGAAGTTTTATATAATGTCATTTCTTTTTTAAATATTGCATCTTAAAAATGGAACCAGTAATTTATAATAATATGATTATAACTAGACGATACAAGCATAATTAATTTATTAGTCACTCCTAATTGACTCGTCAGTTTAGAGAACTTCAGTGGAAAAAACATAACTTCGAAAACTAATTAACAAGTAAAAAGATAATATATGAATTTTGGTCTTTCAAAGATCAATCCTGGTTCTCTTTGCTTTATTTGTGTATCACTTTTTAATTTCTTAAAACCTATAAATTGAAAAGCAATAATCACTACTCATTTAATAAATAAAGTGTACTGAGATTGCATTATTCAAGATCAACATTAGACTAATAAGTTGGTTAATAATGGTGACAATCTGAAAGTGACCAGAATTATTGAAAGACTTGTTAATGAATGATGATGCAGTAAGAGACCAAAATTATTGATGAACTTGTTGATAGGAGTCATTATTTCCTCAATATTTTATTGATTATTAGTCTTATTATTTTGTTTGGTATTTGATTGGTTGGCACTGACCAAAAATAATGCACAAAATAAGAACCTTTCTAGTCAGCTACACGGCACACCTGATGTTTTTCCAAATGCCATAATTGATAATATTTATAATTAATTAATTAAATAACTACTTAATTAAGTATAATAAAGTTGATGTGGCTATATGACTTAAGATACAAAGTACTGAACAAATGCCCAACTTGCACATGTGACATCGAATTAATAAGATGGCCACGCAATAATATTATATAATATAATTGTTTAATTAGTACATGGTGTTGAAATCAAAGTATTCATATTATATTTTTGTTCACTGTAAAATAACAAAATAAAGAGCAGTACTTTGGAATTGTTGGGAAAATTATTGCTTAGTCTAAGGCAGATTACAAGTGTAATTAATAGAGACACCGAAGTCCCAAGCTGTACAACAGTACTACAAGGGGCTTTGAAAGCAACAACCCACCAGATTTGTAGTTTTAAAGCATATTTCATTTAGAGGAATGTATTAATACTATGCCCACAACTTTTATGTGAATAATTTCATGTTACTGTACATATAATTTCTAACAAAATTTATATAATTTATTAAAATAGAGTGTGCGAGTTGTGTGCAGATTGTATGCATAACATTACTCTCCTTTCATTTATATATGTAATTACTCTATTATGTATATATGCATTATCATGTTACAATTGTTACTAACCAAGGCTACTATGGTTATGATAATTAGCATGGCATAGTAATTATTAATTGACATGTAAAGCTATTACAAGGTTGTATCGTGATCCGCTATTTTTACAAACTTGAGCTTATTTATGACACTAAATGTTACATATAAACCAGATTATCATCCAAAAACATGAAAAAAAAACTTTTGAATGCGGTGTGAACAATATTTTGTAATTATTGAGCGACATTTTTGTTTCGGAAAACTTAATCTCACGCATGAATTAACATTTAAAACAACTCGAAGGAAAACAATTCATATGTGTTTCCTAACCTCAATTTTAACAGTGCGAGGATAATCAATGTACATAATGCAGCCACCAAGTAACAACATCTGCTGACATGCGAATTTTGATTGCTAATATGCATGGTCGGTCCTGCGGGTTTCAGGTATCTAAGTCCGGTGAACTTTTTCTTCGAAAAAACCATTTTAGAACTGAAAAACAAGTGCCAAAATGAAATATTACTAGTCAATAAACAACTGCAAGTTTTTTTTTTTTTGGGAACTGCAACAAACTGAATTCATCATGTACTTACAAAATATTCAACCAGATTTTTTAGAATACAACATCTTGGCTTTTTAATTAGGACACTATCGTGGATATAGTTGGGTAATCGAAGCTTCATTTTGAGACATACCGGTAGATATACTTTTCTCCTCACTGATTTCTGGCATATTCCCTTCTAGAAAGAAGACCGGTCGCAATGGCAATGGAAGAGTGAGGGAAGAGCTACTCAACATGTGAATGATTACAGTCATGGTAGGTCTATCAGCTACATTCTGTTGAACACACAACAACCCAATGTGGATGCATCTCATCATCTCACAAAGTGAACTTGAACCGGAAATCAACGCGGGATCTATCAAACTCTGAGAGGTTCCTTCGCGCCAACTTTTCCAGGTATTACTTAGAAGGTTCTCCCCATTTTCGCCATTACGGTAACTATCGTTCTTTTGACCCGCAACAATTTCCATAATCAAGACTCCAAAACTAAAAACATATGGAGAAAAAACAAACAGAGAAATGTCCATGCATTGCGTACTCCGGAGCCATATAGCCATATGTTCCAACAATTCTACTTGTACTCCCTTGTGTTTGATCCATTACAAATAATCTAGCCGTTCCGAAATCAGCTATTTTGGGTAGCATCTCGCTATCTAGTAATACATTGCCAGCTTTCAGATCACGGTGAATGATTATAAGTCTTGAATCTTCATGAAGATAGAGTAGTCCCTTGGCAATTCCACTAATAATCTTGCTACGCTTATCCCAATTCAATAATGCACGCTTAATTGAATCGAATATGAATTGGTCAAGGCTTGAATTTGGCACAAACTCGTAGATGAAAAGCCTTTCAATTCCTTCAAGGGATTTTTTTTTTAAGTCAGCCGAGATAATTTGCTTATCTAATGTTTTTTGTAATTCTAATTAAGTTTCCAACAATATACACGGTAACCCATCAAACGGGTACTATTCGACAAAAAGCAAGTTATTTTTTATCCGTCCTTCCCCTACAGTTGGTAATTCCGCTAATAGCTGTTGGTTTTTACTATATCGAAAAACAATAATTGAAAAGACAAGTACTAAATGGAAATAACAATTTATTTATCACAATTGGAATATGAATTACAATTCCCAACTCAACAGAATTAAATTAAACTAATTTAAATTCCAGACAGATTTAATATAAATTATTAAACTGCTGGACTGAATTGTAATTGTTTGAAACTGTCAGACAGAATAGTATAATTACTAACTGCAGGACTGTTTAACAATTAAAGAAAACTGTCAGACAGAATAGTATAATTATTAAACTGCTGGACTGTTTCTGTAAATACAGGAAAGTAAATTACAGAATTGAAAATTACAGAATAGAAATATACAAGACTGAAATGTAAATACAGGAATTGAAACAGTACTGAAAAATAAATTACAGAATAAAAGACAGAATGTAAAAGGACTGAAATGTAAAGAAAATAAATAAACAGGACTGGAAAAATTAGACGAGCCAACTGCTGAGCAGTTTCCCTTAAACAATATTTCCCGAACCACCACCTTAGTGTTTCTGGTTCTGGGACTTTGTTCGCAAGGTACAACGTCTCACAGAGTGGCTCGCATGGAAACGGCACCGAACCACATGTCGAGCTGTTGGTGGTGCGATTCTCTCTCTCTAGTATGATGCTTATGCTGTGTTGTGTGAATTGTTGTGTCTAAAATGAGAGGGGGAAGGCTGCCTCTTATAGGCTTTCTTTAAACCGCAGCCATTAATGGTCATTTAATTCTGGAAGTTACACCCCCAGAATCCGCCCAATCAATTTCTGAAACTGCAGTACTTAATCTGTAATTTATTCTCATTGATTGCTGGCATTTCAATTGCTGGAAAGTTTAGGGACTACTTTTCTATTTTATACAAAACTCCCTTTTCAGATTTGACCCAAGACCCAACACCCGAGACATTCCCCAAATCCCAAATCCCAAATTCCGTGCCCGCGCCCTGAGACCCGAAACCCGAGCGAGCGCGCGTGTGTGGTACACACTAATACTCTTAAGTGTATGTGGACATGTTAGTTTAACAACTACATGGGTTGGACTTGTATATATATATTGTAAAATTAACTCTTAATCTTCCATTATGGGATAACCCTCAATGGTTTTTTCATTTTCCAATATTTAGCTTTTCTCCTCTTTCGAGAGCCCAACTTTGAAGCCGATTAGTATTCACATTCATTCTCCGAATAGGTCATGCGATATACCATTACGAAGCTCGTCACACGAGCTACTCAAACGCGTTGAGTACGGTATTAACAACTCAGCATTGTCACATGTAATATCGACTCGAAGTTGGTCCTGTAACAATTCGAAAACACCCATGTAAAACATGTTTTTCCAACAATAGCCGCCACCCGCCATCTACCAAGAATTTGATTTCGTATCTCCCATGTCTGAGCATTAATGTCGTTGAAAATTGTGAAATAGAGCCAGTATACTCTGGTGACATACGTTCTCCTTGGCTCCATCCATCAAAGGTTCCCATCACTTGAACACTCTAACATCAAATACTCAGCCATGCTGTTAGGATCATATTTCTGGCCTATTAACTCTTGTTGTCAATTGGTTTGAACAAAATAACTCAAGTTAGTTTTTATGAATTAAAACAGTTTAATGTTTACAGGTGAGGTTGCAACATCAGTTGCAACTACAGTTTCAGAATGCCAATACGCAGAATTCTGTTTTATTTTGTCTAACTGCATTACTTAATCTTTAAAGTCTTTTATGTGAATAAAAGTATGCAGGATATATTCTCATTTGTTTAACAAAATCCAATTTGCTCTTATTGAGAATATTTAAGTCATAAAGAATGGAAATAGTTTAAATGGAATACGGAGATTAGTTTGAAAAGATAACGTTCTTTTAATTGTGGAAACTAGATCTCCTTAAACATGCAATATCTTTATCTCTTCATTCAATCTGTTTGTTTAACAAATCAGTCTTGATCTAATTAGATTGAATGTATTGAGTTATGATTTCACGTTTATTAAGATTATATCTCTAAAAATGATATTGCTTTATATGTTTCTTATTTAAGAAAATGGTAACTCCTATTAGCAAGCAAGTTTATTAACAAGTATTTACAAGAAGATTGTGATCAATCAATTGCAGCATTATCTCATTCAAGATATAGGAAGATTGATCAATCAGAAGAGTCCAAATCAATCAACAAGTTTTTAAAGAAAGAATATTGTTTTTACTCTTTAAATAGTTAATAACTTTACTTGTAAAAAGTGTGTGTTCTAAATTTTAAAGAACTCAAGTTTGAGAGAATACACAATAAGGTTTAAAAACGAAAACAATTGTGGGATGTCATCGATCTTTTGAGTGATAGTTATAAGATATGAACAATATAAAGATAGGCAGAAAAACCTAGAGCGAGTCTGAGAGTTTTTAATTAAGACTTTAATCTTATAATGTAAGTCATTATAATATTATCAATCTGTGTAAGTGCCCCGGAGACGTAGCCTAGTTGGGTGAAATTCGTTGTTAAATGTGCATGAGATTTAATTCAAGTACATTTAATAATCGCAGTTCTGTTCATAATTATACTTAGCTTCCAACCTCAGTTGCAACTGTACTTGGAACCTAACTGCATAACTGCAACTAAAACAGCGGATAGAAATTTCACATGCCAGACCAGAACAAAGCCACTTTTTCGGATTGTGCGACATCAACGTTCTTCATCTGTTCCTTCAGTTTTCCATGTATAGCTTTTAAACGTGAGGCAACGTGTGATTGTATATATTTTCCGTTGATCTTTCTAGAACCTTTAGGAATTCCATACTTGCCAATTTCTTCTGCCATGGCAACCAAAGCCTGTAACTCTTGCTCCATATCAGCAATTTCAGTTTTAAAATTAACCAAAGCTTCCTCCTTGTCCTGCAACTGTCGCTTGAGGAAAACAACTGCAAGCTATATATTAATAATATGATAGCTTAGTTACGTTGGTGAGTTTAGATTGTTTTTATAAGAGAGATCTTGCCAACGATTCCTATTAATTTTTCTGTCTTTTTTATAAATGAATAAGAAAAATAAAACAAATATAGTCATACTGTATGCTATTAATGTGTTTGCCGCTAAATTTAACGACACTTGCTTACCATCATGATAGCAACGTAATGTTTTTAACTTTTTTTTTTAGTGTTTTTATAAAAATGAAAAACTAACACTTCTAACCAGCCAACACCTAAGCTCTGGTCAGGACCGATCATGATTAAAAATAGTACTGTAAATACCTTATAGCTATAAATATAAAATAGTACTATTAATACTACAAGAAAGTCTCCACCCCTACTTTTCGTCTTTCAATGTCAGTGTCGACCCAGCAGGGTGCTTTCATCGTTGGTGTTCTTTCGGATCTCCCCCTGCATTTACAGCTCCATTGGAAATTCCCTCTACCGTATACTCTACCTTGGTAGTTTATACTCTACCTTGGTAGTTTATACCGTCTGACCATGGTTGTGCATGTGAATGTCGCTAAATTTTGTAAAAATGTAACAACATAATCCGTTCATGTTATTTTGCTAACACTACAAGAAAATAACAGGATAACAACAACCCGTCTGTTATTATACGGCTTGTTGTAAAAAATTCAGCAACAATATAGCAGCATCTATCAACACTTAGCAATAATTTTTGTTGCTATATTGTTGCTAAATTTCAGCCACAAGCAGTACAGTATTAGACAAATTGTAACTGAACCGTTGTTATATAGATTTTTTCTTACAGTGTAATTAAAATTAGGGATACTCACATTAATAAGGGACGTTTTGATATTATTCTAATGTAATAAATATTAGCTCGCACCTGTAAAAAATAAATTCTCTCCTAAACAAATTGGTAGTAACATACAGTATTTTCTTATATTCCTATATACTTAATTACGTAGAAGTTTAATTAACCTGCGGGAAGCAAAATATGTCTGGGGAATAATAATTAAGTAGGACCAGCTATAGCTATAGCTATAGGCTATAGGAATAATTATGTTTGGTGACACAAAAACAAAAAAACAAAGTGAAACAATCAGTAACAATCTCTATGGACCCTAACGTCCCCATATTACTGTTTTGAGTCAATAAGATTCAAAAAACTTTTTTGTTTCCAAAATGGGATGGTCGTTTTCATTATTGGCAAAACTTAATAAGCTTTACAAAATCTTTAAAAAAATATACCAAAACAATGAACTATTGGCATTTAAATTAAGTACACAACAACTTCGGTGAAATTTGTAATATTCTATATTCAAGAATAATTTTTTATAATATTTTCTCCCCTTTTTATTTTTAATAATATTTTAAAATTTTAATAATTAGCTATCAAAATATGATTTTGTCTTGTTAAATAAGATTGCAAAGGGAACGACCTTTATATTATTTTGGTGCCGACAATTCCCATTTACACAATAATTTTGGTGAAGTTTGTAAAATTCTAGATTCAAGAATAATTTTTAAAATATTTCCTCCACTTTTTATTTTTAATATTATTTTGAAATTTTAATAATTAGCTATCGATTTTTTTATTTTTTTTTTGCTAAATACGATTGCAAAGGGAACAACTTTTAATTTATCTTAGAGTCGACAATCCCTTTTTTTGGTTAAATAAAATAGCTATTCGTAGTGTAAAAAAACTTTTTTAGAGTGATATGAATATAATATTTCCAGAAATTTGCAAAACTTTCTCGCACTTAAAAAATTAGTAGCAATTTAATCATGAACCATATTCATTAATTATAATGAACCATATATATATTGTGTTTCTCAATATTTTTGACAGTTTTAACCCTTTATAATCATATGCCTCGTCTGGTTACGGGATACTAAATCCATACTACTAATCCAGTCTGGATTGTGAGTGAGATTTCAAATGAAGGTCATATTATCAATCCGAATGAATTGGACTATAGTACCATACCCTATATGGTATTAGAAATATTTTAAAAAATACAACATTTGTAGTGTGGTTCATACACTAACCGTACGGTTGCGCTTTACGCAACCATATACATCATTTATGGACCCAGTAATACTTCTAATCCAATCTCGACTTTCCAATGCAACTAAACAAGACCATATTTCTTTGATCTATGTTAACAATAGTCTGGGGTCATATATATAGCAGTGTAATATGGTTGCTCATAATGTGCTTGGTGTGTATTTAGTTACCCTGTCTGGGTTCTACCTTGTAAAAGACATGCAGGATTGTGGCCTTTTCAAAAAATAAATAAATAACCTGGTAGAGTCTATAATGACTTTCTGATCATGAGTAGCAAATACGAATCTCTCTTAATTTAATTATTTTTTTTGCTGCAAATATACAATACTAAATCTGAAACCAAATTAAGTACTCAAATCACCGAGATCCGACTTTTAGTCCCGGACAGCTTGGAGCTATATTGGTTGGACCACTTAACTAAACAACATTAATGGGGAACAAAGAGTTGATAATTGTATTGACCTAGCTATATAATAAGTTGTTAAATATGCTTTGTGTAATAAGTTGTTAGTTATGCTTTGTACTAAATTTGAACATTTTAGTTTGAGAGATCTAGTCAATTCTAAAAATTGCAAAAACATATCCTATGTTGAACAATATTAATTACCTAATTATTTTATGTAACGACCCGGTCCTCCGACCAGACCGCCATCATCTGCTTACTACCACCAATACTGTCCGTTTTGGCCCGATTTCGTCCTCGTTTCTCAAGCCGCACGGTTTTAAAAGGTCTTGGTGATAGTTAGTAGTGTTTTCTTAACTTATATACCATATAAGTACTCACATATCTAGCCGATGTGGAACAATACTTTCTCTTTACACCGACATTTTTTTATGAAAATCCGGGTTCTTACATTTTCTATTAAGCATGATTTCTTTTGGTTTGTTTTCTCACGGAAGCGAGAAGTTTTACTAGTTTAGAGGAATTCATCTAGCTGTCATGTTTCCAACCGAAGGACGTTGTGTATAAGTGAGAACAACAAGAAAAGGCGAGACCAAAATCTCTTATGTAAGATTAAACTATGTGATAAAACATTAACTTTGATCGGGTCACGTTAAACTTCTGAACAATAATAATATAAATGATGAAAAAATTTATTGGACAAGTTCTTATTCTTTCTTTATTGATCAGTGAATATTCTTGTTCGGAAATACTTATTCTGTTATACTTATGCTCGGTCTTATTAATCTACTCTTAATCTTGATCTTTTACTTAATCTTGATACTCGTTCTTTTATTTAACTTCTATCCGTCTTCTTTCTAGTGAGATAAACTCTGAAAAGTCTCTGTCTTGTATATTCTTTTCTCTGTGATTTTTCAGGTCCTTTTTTCAGTGCAGGGACTTGGCTATTTATAGACATTCGTGCGTCATATGATGTTGACAAGTGTCTCAGTCTCATGCGTCATCTCATGGGCTTTCCAACTGTTGGACCTTTACGAATTGGTCTGGGATGTTAACGGTTAATTACCCTTGTATCAATAGGGAGAAGACCATTATACACCGGGTCCTATTATAATTGCGTTGGATACCCGTCAGTAATGCATGGGTCGGCTCATACCCGGATAGATATATTCGGCTCTGATTTTTATTTTCTATGGCTATGACTATATTCCAAATTTAGATATATCCAATAACAATTATTTTGTATCAACTACTGCACATCAACTTCCGATATTTTTTCTAATTTTCATCACTATGATTGGGGAAGGAATTAGTAGGAATTGGTTATAGCCAGCAGTCCCTCCCATCTTGATAAAAACTAATGAAAAGTTAAAAAAAAGTTTATGTACTATGATTAAAATCTTTTACAAATTAGCATTTTAGTTCGTCACATATTATGAAGATAAAAAAACTCATATAGAGTATAAAAAACATACAGTATATATAGCTAAAATATCAGACTGATCTCCAATTAAGTTTGAATTTCGCAGTTCCATCCATGACTATGATTTCTCAAGTACCATAGTCTTCGTTAAGATCGGTAAGGCAATAGAATATAAAATCAGGCTCTTAGTATGGTCACACCTAAACTGTGTACAAACTAGAACATAATAGAATATAGAATATGAGATAGGGAAATATTGGTGTGGAAATATTACTTGGGTATAATTGCTTATAGTAGACCAAAACAAACGGTTGCTATATTTTTTAAATGATATTCTCGCTTTATATATGTGACTAATTATTAAAACTCAGTGCCTTAAAAAAAACTCATGGTAAAAAGAAAGTCACCTGGCTTGGTAAATATTAAGTACGATATAAAATTCTCCATATCTATACTATTATTTTATGTCAAGAGACTTTATGAGGTCTTAAAACAAACAATTAATTAAAACTCTTCTAATTAACATAAATTACAAATAGATAAAATACAAAATACCAAAATAACTGATGAACGGTTAAAAAAAAAAACAACCCCTATCAAATAGATATCTGCCCTCTTTCCATCCAAATTAACTGTTTTTTCAGTTTTCAGAATAACTCATTCCCATCTTCATCTCTCTCTCTATATATATATATATATTTTTGATAGAAAACTTCACAATCTGAAACTCACCGGTAAGATACTTTAATTTATTTTTAATCAAATTCAATTAATTCCGTTTTTATTAGCAGTAGATTTGTAATTTTTTTAATCAAAAATTTACTATAATTTGAGTTTTTCCAGTAAAACAAACATTTGTTATGCGAAAAAGTTATCACTAATTCACACGTTACACCACGCATCGCGTAAGCGACTTGCGTTAGTGTACTATAAAGTGTGGACGTGTGGCCTTCATCTGGGGATATGGTTGATAAAGTTCAAAATGAGCTTGAGTAAAACAAAAAAGAAATATGTACCATGATGTGAGTTTTTATCTGTACCAAAATCACAACAAACAAATCTCAACCAGACAAAATAAACTTCGTAGAGATCATAGGAAAAATAATCAAAATCATGCAATCTATAAATTTATCACAGTGGAAATTACAGCCTTAATTAAAGGGCAGTATATATACCCATAATTCAATCCACTTGAAATACCATATTACAAAACTCGACCATTTCGCAATAAAAAAGATAATTATTGCATGCGGCATATCCCACGCATTACATAATATTAATTTTCCGTTTGTTATTTATGATGCGTCTAAGAGTGAGAACCATGGTTTACAATTTTCGACATCGTAATTTAAGTGCTTAATAATCTACACGGCAGTTGCCAATGTTTCACACTTTCCAGGGTCGACGATAGCGGCACCACCAGAGACGGAAATAGGTTCAGTCTTGGACGTGATGGAGTACTTCTCTCTCTTCTCATCGCGTCGTATTTGTTGTTGTCTACACTCGAGACTGCAGAAAGCACTGTCTCCTCTATACAAAACAAATATATATATTTAGTTATAGACAAAATAAATGATATATAGTATCCATTAACAATGGATATAATAGAACTTACTGTTATTTTTACAGAAGAAAGTAACAAAAAATAAAACTAGAGGGCTCGCCTAATCCATCGGATCACTCAATTGGTTATATATTCACAAAAATTGTTAATATTTTTGTGAAATGATTTTGAAGAAAAGATAATAATAGTTTGGCCTTAGATTTGCCCTTTTTCCCCCTTTAGTAACCCTTCTACCACTATACAATTATTAGAAGGAAAAATCAATTTAATCGTTACAAATAACCAAATTAAAGGGGAATTTTTATGTAACTCATGCACTTAAGCACTCGAAGGAATAATTTTTTTAAATTTCACTATATACTAAAAGTATTTTCTATATTTTGAAATCTAAAAATCCGGAAATAATTTATGTACAAAGGAAAAGAATCAGTTTGATTGAATCTTTTAACTCAACCTAGCTATTAGCTTTTTGTTGTTATTTAAAATGATTTCATCGACGTAAAACTCTTTTTAATTTTTGTAATCTCTAGCTTGCAATTTGAATTAAAAGTAAGTCTAAAACGAAAATCCCATTTTGCTTAAAAGTTCTTGGCTAGAGAGAGTGGGCAAATAATAAACGAGAAAGAGACCAAGACAAAACAATAATTATTAACAGTGGAGTATAAATCAGACTAAATTGTTAGTGTTAGGACCAGATTTCTGGTCTAAATATTGTTTATTGTCTATTGGTTTTTCACTATAAATCCTAACTGTTGTTAAGAACTAAGACAGTACTGACAGGTTTCAAGTACCAGTTGCAACCTCAGTTGCAACCTTGGCTGACAGGTTTCAAGTACCAGTTGCAACCTCAGTTCTAACCTGTTGTCCAGCAGAATTCTGTTTAGTTCTATTTATCTGCATAACTAATCTTTAATAATAATCATGTGTTTTAAAGTATGCAGGATATATTCTCAAATGATCTTAAAGGATTAATATGTGGTTATTGAGGAATATCAAAGTGTTAAGGAAAGATGTTGTATTAAAGTTGTAAAGAGATTAATTTATAAGGTTGTTTCCTTTTGAATATGATCTCTTCTATTATGATTATCCTTATCACTTGTGTCAAATCTTTGATCTTTATATATTCAGTAAAGACACGTTTGAAGATTGACTATATGGAGTTAAATGATATGGAAAGATAGAATCTTTCAAAGATATTATCTTTATATGTTTCCTAGTTAAAGGAAAATATTAACTCCCACTTTTAAGCTTGTTATCAATCAGGTATCAACCAATGATGATTGGAGTCAATCAATGCTGAAGTATCACGCAATGCATGGGAAGATTGAAGCAAATCAACAAGTCAAAAACAATCAAAAGATATTGAAGAATAGAAGATTGTTTTTCTTGCATATATACTTGATAACTTAGCTTGTAAAAGTTTGTGTGTTCTAAATTATAAAGAACTTATTTTCTAGAGAGAATACACGTGAGCTTTAAAAAGAAAACAATGGTGGGATGCCATTGATTTATAAGTGATAGTTATAGAGTAGGAGCAATATAGTGATAGGCAGAAAAACCTAGAGGGAGTCTAAGTTTTTCATTAAGACTTGAGTCATATATTGTAAGCTTTTTATAATATCATAATCTGGGTAAGTGCCCCGGAGACGTAGCCTAGTTAGGTGAACTCCGTTGTTAAATGTGCTTGTGTTCACTTTGAGTACATTTAACATTTTACAGTTCTGTCCATTTAATATACGTGGTTCCAACTGGTGGTTGCAACCTCACTTGGAACCTAACTGCAAAACTGCAACTAGAACAGCGGATAGGAATTTCAGTTAGTCTTTCATTTGTTTGCTAAAATTTATACATAAGGAAATACACTTCTATGTTTCTAGATATACGTTTAAAGCAGTTCTTATAGATATTATATAAAGATAAAGAGATAAACGAACATATAATTCATATGTACCTATACATATAGATGTCACGGCCGGGTATGAGACGGCGTTTGCAAAGGAAGCAAGACTTGAGAAAAGGAGCAGTCTCGACAAAATCAGAAGAATTTCGACGATTTCTAGGCGAAGCCTTGAGAGGATCGGAGGGTTGTGGTTGATCGAGGACCATGTTGTTAAGATCTAACGTGAACTCGGTCATGCTGGTGGTCCTCTTCATCGGAGGCCGAGTCCTCTTTCCTAGCATCATGTTTAGAGATAGAAAGAGAGTAAAGAGAGGGATACCCAGGAAGGTAGGAGTGGATCAAGGCCGTTGGGTTTAATAGAGTTGGGGGGGTCTCATGTGAGTGAGGGAGTTCATATCATTAATTAATTTATTTTGTAGTCTTTATAAAAATAATTGCATTTTTAAAAGGGAGTTTTAGATTCTAATTGGAGTCACCACCTTAATAATGGAGGTTTGCATCTTGCTTTCATTTCAATGATATTGACAGCCATCCACGATACTTGGTCTAAAATATACTCTCTTGATCACAAAATAATATGGCTCAATTATATTTAGCGGAATTTTTTTAGGTGCCTCCATAATTGCTAAATTATAAAATGTGCATTCATTATTTTTTTTTAAAGAGTTTTGTCCTGAACATGCTACTCATATATTTGTTGTCTATGCTACTTTGATATATTACTTTCGTCCAGTAATTTTAAACTCTTTTGTATGCATACTCAAGTAGTATATTGTATATGCACATTAATATATTACATATTTACACAACAGCATCATATATCTCGATTAATCCCAAATATTATCCGGCAACTTAGATCTCTTCTAATTTTATTCTCGTGACGTCTTCATGGGCATTACATGGTCAAATATGTCACTAATCGACCCACTAAGCTAACTAGATAAGTTGTGATAAGATCACGCTCATATGCTATTGGAACGGGCAATATGGTGGCCCTTCAGAATTGTCACAATTTTTCGATAAATTCATATCGGAGATGGTATTGAATGAGGTTGATTGGTGGGATTATAAAAAAAAAAGAGTTTTCAGGTTTCTCGATTGTTTCTTAGTCGTTAGAGCAAGGTAGAAGTTCCAGAGGGTCGTCACAAATGGTGGTGATGGAATTTCACTTGGGGTTATGTATAGAGAGAAATGCAATTTGGGTTTTTTGAAAGAAAAATGTGTACTTCTAACAAAATTTAAAGAAAAATAAACATAGATGAGCATTTTTAGAGGATTCACCAAATCAAGTAGCATTTTAATTAGCAAATTTCTTTTATTTTCTACTCCCATTCAAAGATTTTTGTATGAAAAAAAATGACTTTAATAGTACCAAATATTATATCCCTATTTTAATTGTGAGGACGTATATTTTAAATTACGGATTATTAACTGACTAGGTCTTGTATGTTAATTTAACAATTAAATAAACTTTGGTAATTAAAATATGGCCAGCGCATACTATCTAATTAAAGTAATGGGTTTCATATCATCTAATTAAAATATGTGGCCATAGCTAAGACTATGTTATGTTTCGGGATTATGTTGGCAATTTCGTGGGTTTCAACCCGACCCGACCCGTCGCGGGTCGGGTAAAAGTGTAATTCTATTCGAGTCGGGTTTAAATAGGTAAAAGTGCAATTTAAAAAAATGCAAATTAAGACCCTCTATCTCATCTCTTTCATATTTATGTATTTATTATTGTATTGAAGCGTGAATAATCATCCACCTTCTTCTCTATGTACAAAGTGAAACATTCGAAAGGTGTAAAATTGCAAAAGGACTCATAATTTTGATTATATTTTATCATGACTCTTTAGTGATATATTTTTAATAGTTTTATGATTTTTTGAAATTAACAATTTTACGGTTGGTTACACTATATTCAAAAAATATTTGAACTAAGTTTAAAAAATCCATAAAAAGGTATTTTAATAACAATTTTTATTTAGAATAAGAATAGTATTTTAGTGGTATATTATTGTTAAATTTTACGACAGTCATCTTATCATTTATCGCCAGTATAGGAACATGTATCACGTTAGTGTATTGTAGTGCTATGACTATTAACTTAATTAGTATTTAATCCGTCCTAATTTATCGGGATAGTATTCATTTTTTAGGTGTTTTATTGTATGGGGGCACTTTCACAAAAATAAAAACTAACTTTTTCTTAATTTCCACCTTTTACAGAGATAACATAAAAAGAATGAAAAAATAAAAAGTCAAATAAGTAAATTTAAACCAAAAAATAACAGTGTTACATTAATGTTAACATAGTATTTGAGAAATTAAAAAAATAAATACAAACTTTTACTATTTGTGAGATCTCTGCTCGTGTGATGAGCCTAATAATTAGCACCTCTGTCAGACTGTCACTCTGTGGCTCTATTACTTTTAAAGAAGAACAAGATCATTTTTTTTATCAAAATAAATGGAGTATATAAAGAACAGTCATTCTCGAAGTACCAATTCAGTGAATTCACCAATAATTTGTGAGTAAGGCCCACAATTCCAGCTCATTCCATCAGTCTTTGTCTGCCAATTGGGTTGATATGGCTGAGTTTGGTTCGGTTCTATTTAACCGAGTAAATTTTTCGGTTTCGGTTTCGGTTTTCTATTTTTTTTACGGAATGGTACCGGTTTTTTCTAGTCCGGTTTCGGTTTTTCTGTCTTTTTCAGTTTTTTTTTTTTCGATTTCGATATTTTTCGGTTCGATTATCGATTTTTTTCCATGGTCCAACCATATTGCTCTAATATGATAAAAGTTCATAAAAGTATCACTTAATTTTCTTTATAGTATATATAAAGGGGAGATTCTCTTTTGAGGACTCAGATTACTCTGAGTCTTCATTTTACTTATTTGAGGATCTGGTTTTTAACCAGATCCACGTCGCATCTTATTTTTATTTATTTTTTTAATTCATTCCATTCAATTTTATTACAAAATAAATAACTCTAACACCCCTTTATTACATATATTTACACTTCATTTATCTACAAAATAAATAAATTTAGCCACTCCATCACACTATTAATTAATACATTACTCTGTTTTTTTTTTTCGTTTAAACTAAATACAAAATTAAAATATTTTATAATCATAATATTATATCAAGTTAACACTTTCAAGTAATTTATATTTTGCACTTTCTTATTTATTAATTTTGTTACTTCCGAGTAAATAATTAAATTGTCCCCAAAAACCCTACACGTCATTATTTTCTTCCATTTTTTTCTACCCACATTTAACCGGGTTAAATTGAAAGTGGTTAAATAAATATGGGTAGGTAAATGTTTTATGTGGGTAGGTAAAGATGGAAGAAAACAATGACATGTATGGTTTTTGGGGACAATTTAATTATTTACTCGGAAGTAACAAAATTAATAAATAAAAAAGTGCAAAATATAAATTACTTGAAAGTGTTAACTTGATATTATATTATGATTATAAAATATTTTAATTTTGTATTTAGTTTAAACGAAAAAAAAAAACAGAGGAACGTATTAATTAATAGTGTGATGGAGTGGCTAAATTTATTTATTTTGTAGATAAATGAAGTGTAATAAAATATAATGAAGTGATGTTAGAGTTATTTATTTTGTAATAAAATTGAGTGGAATGAATTGAAAAAATAAATAAAAATAAGATATGACGTGGGCCTGTTTTTAACGAGATCCTCAAATAAGTAATTTGAGGAGTGAAAAGAGACTCGCCCTATATAAAGCATGGACCTACTAGTACGTATAATAAATTTAATTATTTAATGAACCTATTTGAGATTCTGAAAAGTTGTTCTCTTTCTCATAAACTGTAGTAAATACGAGAAAACCCTAATTCAACTTCACAAGGTCAACGAGGGTATTGTATATATTGTAAACATACAATACATTTTTTTTTACATCTAATGCAGTGTTCTCGCTAAGAGTTGAGACTAACTAGTGATTATGAGGGCATGCATAAGGGGTTATTTAATTTTATCATTGACACTTAAGTGACAATTAATGTGTACATATAGTTCTAACTTCTTTTTTTTAAACGAGAGGAGTTCAAAGAAGATGTGTATTATACGATAAAACAGATTTGCATAAAATGTGTGTAAGTAATATATAGCAGTAGTACCATTACCATTGCAGAATCGAGTTTATAAGAATGTTAGTTCTCTAAGTTTATCTTTACAACTTATAAGACGACTAGATGAGTTCCAGAAGACGTGTTTATATGTACCGTCTGATCTTTCGCCAATGCTAGTTTGCTCAGGGTCCAATCTCTGGTACAAGAAAAGACAGAAAAAAAAATCACCGTTAATTATAATACCGAATTATCGATTAAAACACCAATCTTAACCGCTCCTGATGAAATGTCAAAAGAATTCAGAAACAAATGTTTTTACTAATAAGATTTTGAAGCTCTAAACGTCTAGTCATCTACTCCAGAATAAATATTCACAATAAAATGTCACAATTACACTTTTCTCTTTCTTCGTGAATTGATTAATTGTGAGCATGTTTGTTTTTATTGTTTTCAATAAACTGTGAGCATGTAAGAGAAGAGGACAATTGAAATCATCAAGTGGTCCAATTCTAGACTTGGAATACAGTTATCGTGAACAAAATATATGTGAGTACAAGTTGCATGTCGACATTACATATGTGGGTGAAACCTTTTTCTTTAAGCAAAATTTGAAAAAGTTGGACATCAACATTCAACAGACAATTTACGCCCATAAAAGTCTCTACGAAAGCTGTAGCTTTATATATCTACGTTAATTTGCAACTTGCTATTTCAATAATTGTAAGTCATCTTCGACAGTGACTAATAATTTACAAAGTACTCGGATCTGACGTGGCGGAACCAATATTCAATTTTTTGGGGGACCGTTAATTTTTTATTATTAGTACAATAATAATAGACGGTATAAAAAACCAAAAAAAACTTGGAGGTTAAAACTCAGTTGACTTGTCCATTGATCTAAAAATTTCAAACGATATAATACTCGGGTCTATTGTAATATGACTATTTTTTTTTTAATATGACTATTAAACTACACAAAAAACATTTAGTTATAAAATTTTGTAATAGCACCTTAAATATGCAATTAATTAATGAAAAAGTCAAAAAATAAACTAATGTTAATTAAATAAAAAGTAATTCGAACTATGGGCCTTGTGACAAAGAAAATTTATATTTACCATTTTAACTAAGTTACTATTTGTTCAGTTGGAGACTATTAATGTATAAAATCTTAAATATCCGAATTTTTCTATATAAAAAAAATTTTAAAAATTTTTTTAGGGTGACGGTGGCACCCCGTTGCTGGTTCCGCCCCTGCCGGTCTGTTACAGTTACTACTGATATATGACCGGTTCCTCGTGATAATTGAATATTAATATTTAAGAAATAAGATTAGGACGTGTAGATTTGAACCTTCAAGGTTTAGTTCTACTTCATTTTCTTTGGGAAAACATTAAGAACTTCTTTTATTTATTCAAATGTTATCATGGTCATAGTACGTTATAGTACTACTATCTATCAGAAATCCTTTACCAATTTTCCACAACCCGTTTATATATAAACAATGAACTCAATTCTTATCTTTTAAGAATAAACGTTAAACAATAATCGTTGTCATTTTTCTTTTTATGTTATACCAAGCGTTACAAAAACTATCGCCCTAAGTAAACTTGATTAATTTGAATTCACTGGAATAGCTTAAGAAACCTTTATGGATTCCTATCTCTACTTACTAATTAAGTGTGTAGTGTTTTTCTTTTCGTTAATTTGTTTTTCCTGAAGACTGAGTACTTAGTAGTGTTTTAAAAATCGCGCTTTAAAGCGCGTGATAAAGTGTTTTGCGAAAAGAAAATGCCTACACCTTTTCATATTTTGACTGGTAAAACGCTATTAGCGTGTTTTTTGCGTTTTATCACCCTTTTTACGTTTTCTCTAGGCTTGTAGTTTTTTTTTTTCAAAAAACTATACGGAAACGATGCTGATAGCAATTTTATGAAAACCATAATTTCAAATAAATTCTATCACGTGTGCTAGTGATACTCAATCGCTCATTTTGACGAACTAGAACATTTACATTTTTTAATTACTAGAAGACTTAAATTCGTTTTTTTTTCTATTTATGAAATATTTCAAATTTCCTTATATAGAAAATCGTAAAATGATGTTTTCAAAATATATATTAAACTTGTATATTTTTTAGATATTTCTAACATGCATATTTTTCTACTATAAAAAGTTTACGCTTGACGCTTCAAAGATACGCTTTTAGCATATCTCTCATAAAAATTCTTTAATCAACTTATTGCTTTTTTAAACACAGGTACTTGGACTTTAAAGTGAATGTTACATCCAATTCCATTGATGGTGGTATAATTGGTTATTTTTGGTAATTCACTTATAACTAGGTAATCTTGAATGTGTGAAGTGCTGTGGTTTTCGTAAGATTTTTTTTTTATAGATATAATTAAATATATATATATGGTGCCAGGACAGTAAATAAAAGTGAATATCACGGTACTAGTCTTATTTGTTAAGAAAATTTATTATGGAAATCCAGATACATAGTAGAATAACGCTGTATAATGTGCGTTGAGTTTCATGTTGCGGAATCTTATGAGAAGTGGTGTAAATTTATGCCTTCGCTTATAAAAAAAAAAAAAGTTTGATTGAATATCAAACATTATTATCAAAATTAAATCACATAAACCCTTTACATTAAAGCTTGATGTAACCATTGTTAATCATCCATTCTAAACTCCAATGGTTGTTAACATTTTTCAAGGTCCAATAGGCCCATCCAAATGTTGCCCGTCCAAAAACGTCTAATTGGGCCTTTGCAAATCTCTGGTAATCTTCTTTGCTTGCTCCATTTACTTGCCATTCAGCTACCCATTCCCCTACACATTCAAATTACTTTCAGCATTTTTATTAATAAATAAGTCATTGTTCGAATTTAAAATATTTTTCCACTGTTAGTCTTGGAGTAATTTGCAAGCATTCTCAAGTTGTTTAAAAAAATTATGCTTTTAGCAACCCCAAAATCAATATTTGTTTGTAGTTTCGATATCGACCGCAGTCTATTCGGTAATAACAATTTTTATTTTAGTACGAGAAAGGTTAAACTTATCTATTTAACACCCCTTTTTTTCTAGATTCAAATAAAATTATAAAACTGACTAATACATTTGCTTGAAATGTGTGTGTGTGCGTGTGTACGGCTACTAAATTCAATTATACATTTATACTACACCAAATTTAATTGCTCTAATTGAGAATATAAATATAATGTCGGTTTTGAAAACATACCTACGAATGTGAGAGGTCCGTTTGCTGTGGTAACTTCATTCAACTGAGCCGATCGATTTTTGTAAACAAAGTCAATGTTCTGTTGAACCGAAATGTTGTCAAACATACTACTGAAGAGATTATAATAGTGAACATCGATGACAGATCCCTCTAAGCCATTTGCTAACGGGAAGAACTCTTTTGGATCTGGCGTACTTAACCGATTAGACATGATAACAAAAGCCGTAGATGAGTGTTTACGAACAGCTTCATATCCTGCTTTGTAGTATTTGTTTAGGCTGTCTAAGGTAGCAACAGGTGCGAGTGGCTCGTTAATTAGCTCAACCGCGTATAGGCTTGGGTTACGGGCATACCTGCCATTGTAACAAGGTAAAGATAAACAGTTTAATGACATGATTTATTTCGGTTGAGCTTACCAAGCTCATTCTTTTTTCGGCCTTCGCCTTGGGGCAATTAAGCTAAGAAGTAATTGGTTGTTTAACACTTCAACTATCAGATTTACGTTAAAAACATAAACCTTGATTACATTTTTATTTGTTTAAATTTGTTGGTGAATTATTTGTTCTAGGACATGACTACTGTTTGAAATGCGAAGGTCTGGTTGAAGTGTATGCAATATTTCAGTAAAGCGTGAGCTCATCGAGTTTTAAAAGCATGAAAAGAGTAAGATTTTTGAGCTTTGCCACCGTTTTTTTCCTGCCAAAATGGAAATATGTGCTTTTTGATCATTCAAACGAGCATTTTGAAACATGGGACAAACCTAAATAATTCCTCATAACGAGTAATAATAAAGTTATGCAAGAGCAATTTTAAACATGACCATATACTCACTAAGTAAAGCGGACAATCGATTGAGAACAAGAACCTGTCTCTGACATGTTTGGAGGAGTCTTTAGGCATGATATGAATATGATATTCTTATAATCCCACATCAAAGAACCTTTTCAAGTCAGATATGTATATATTGGTGCATTATCAAACTAAAGGTGTGTTCGTTTAAAGGAGAGATTGTAAAATCCCGTATTTTTAAATTCTATTCTTAATTTATTTTTTATGATTTAATAGAATTATTTTGGGACTTTTGCAATATTATTAGTAAAATGGTGGGTGAATTAAAAGTTGAAAAGAAAATGTAGGTTAGAAGTATTGAATGTGTCGGTTTTGGAAATCCCATATTAATTGTAGTGTAGTAATGGCATAAGTTCTGAACTTTTGATATACTCCGGTTAGATTGGTATACCTGAGTTATGTTAATAAATTTATAAAAGGATACAGTATGAGTTATAATGAGTTTATACAAATACCATATGGGTTTTATTTGGATAGTTAATGTCATTTTACCAATTAAATGCTCGTTTAATCATTAAGCAGGAGTTATACATTCATACGGTAATAGAATAAAAATTAGAATTTTTTTAACGCCATATTCATTTCATTGAATAGAATTATAAATGTATTTATATCTTGATATACGTTGGGAGAATATTGTCTATTTAGTTTCATGTGTATTAAGGGGCTGCATTTATTCAGAGGGGAAGTTACTAATTACATTAAGGAATACAATAAGTCACTGATAAAGAATTTGATTGCTACATTGTATGTCTTTATATAAGTAACTCATAAACATAGAATAGAAAATGATATACACAATACTATTAATCTTGTTTTTCCATCCATGCACACTTAGTGTGATATTTTTTCTTTCCCGATGTGTTACTATGTATTTGTTACAATATTAATATATATATTTATACGATAGAGTTTACTAAAAGGCCGAGTGAAAGAAGGAAGGGTCAGTGGTTGAACAAGGAGAAATGATTTATTCCGTAGTAAAAATATTTGGTTATTCTGAATCCATATTGAGGTGAGTGGGTTTTGTCTTTCTATTATAAAAATCTCGTTGCATCTTTTGTTAATGCTTTACAGACTCATATTTTTCAAGTACTATTTATATATGTAAACATTGATTTATATTGTTACGAAAATAAAAGAAAGAAATAAAAGAAAGAAAAGAATGAAAAAGAAGAAGTGGTTTATATACAGTAGATATGTATAAAGAGAACGAGTTTTTATATTATAAAAATAAAAGTTATATACAGTGTATCTGTATAAAATTTCCAAATTATTATTTTTATGATTTGCTTATGATTTGTATTTGGGACCATGAGAATAAGTCCAACGGAGAATCCCCGAATAAGGGGAAGAGGAAAGTGGGGGTGACGTTGGCAACTAAACGAAAGAGTTTAGTTCTCAACGGTTAACTTAGCGATTGTACATAGCTTTGTTAACCGAAACGTTTTAAGGAATAGACTCAGCCGTCATGCTGTGGTGACCTTAATTACGTAGTGCACGTATGGTTTATACACCTGAGAAAAAGATCGACGGTAAAGAGATTGAGGAAGTCAATCGGGCTTGGTACTCTAAGATATACATGTTATCATTTTGCTTTTATCATAAAAAAAAAGAAAGAGGTTTTGTTATTACTATTGCGATGGGTTTAATTTTGATGAAAGAAAAGTGAAAAGTTTATTATCTTTTATATTCAAGTAATTTCTAAATACTTATGCATTGGGAATTTTTATTAAACAAATTATTATTTTGCAAGAAACTGCAAAGGAAAAATCTTATTTTCGACCCGTATAATATATTGTGAGACTTTCTCTCTCATTGAGCTCGTTTGGCTCACCCCTCTCTCTTTTTAAATGTTTTCAGCTTAACGAGCAGTTAAGTAGGGTTGATATCGAGTCAGTTTGAGGACCAGACAGACCTTTAAGATTTTGTGTTAAATTCCGCTGCGATTACATTTTTATTTTAGCTTGTAAGAGATTAAGTTCTTGTAATAAACGTAATTTTCGAGATTTTATTTAATGAGTTATTTAGCGAGTGTTTAATAATTATTTCATTTAGCCTTTGTTTAGCACGTGCCGCTACACGTGTTATTCAGCCGTGTGACACCCCCGGGTCTGGGATGTTACAGAGATGGTTGGCATCTCCCCCAACAGGGATGGGAACAGCTTTCGAGCTTACCTGTTACCACACATCCGGTTAAGGCTTTCCACTTCGGTGGATCTTATAACCCAATTTTTTTTGCTATAAATGTTTTTTATTAAAATTTCCTAACTATTTCTCAACAATTTAGTCAAGACCATATTTTCTTTTATACACGGTCTAGAAACCTTGGACTTGTACAGGTTGAAAAAAATTTGAAACTTGTAGCATGAGTTCGTTTCCAAGTTTACCTGGCGGTGAGAAAATCAATAACATCAACAGTTTGTTGAATATTTTGGTCAGTTTTTCCCCATTCTTGAGACCCATCTCTTGTAGAACTGTGCTCCCATGGATTTTGTGAACCAGGTGCTGCATGCAAGTCTATTATTACCTTCAACCCATAATTTCTGCATAAACACCACATACACAGAAAAGAAAAGAAGAAAGAAAAGCAATAATCAGTAAACAAAATAAAACAAGGTACATTTAGAAGTACTGTACTCTTCTTTTTGCCCTAATTTTTTTCTTCTGATTACATTGTTTAATGTTTACACCGGTTGCGATCAAGTTCTCAGACTTTTCCGAGACATCCCCTTTTCTTCTGCTCTCACTAATTGCACTTAATACTTCAAAATAGGTTATTAGATTATAAACACTTATTTTTCGTTAGTGAGTATGTAAATTAAATAAACTATATTTCAGCCAAAGTTTCTCCAAAGAAGAAGAGGCAGATTTTCTGAGCTGAAAAAACAGTTCATAGGCAAAGAAGTAATTGATTTGAGCTTAGCTGCTACATACAAGTAGGCCTTGGCGAAAGTAGGCCTTGGCGAAAACCCAGAAAAACCGAACCGAACCGAACCGATAACTGAACCGGAAAAGACCGAAACAGAAAAACCGAAAATTTTCGAGTCGGTTTTGTTTTACAATAAAACCGAACCGAAAAATAACCGAAAAATAACCGGAAAAACCTGAAAAGACTAGTCCGGTTCGGTCCAAAAAATAAAAAGACTGAAACCAAAAAAAAAACGAACCGAAAAATCTGCTCGGTTTTGGTTTTGGTTTTGCCAAAAACCGAACCGAACCGGACCCAGCCCTACATACAAGCCTTTAATTGGACTCGCACTTGCATAATCTCAATGGTTTCTTTTTTAAGTGCTAGAAAGCTTTTCTGATCAATTTCAACCTAGTCGTTTACTGTATTACGCAAACTTAAATTTTACATACGGTAAACATTTTTACTACAGTAGGGCTTTTCTAGAGGGAGCTATAACTTCTTTCAGTTGCAAAATAGATTTCAACAAGTGGTATATTTTGCGTGCAAGACTCAATTTTCTAATCTAAAATCAAATTTTAGCACGGAAAGCTAAGCATGTACCATGGATGAAAGAAACTTCCTACTCGGAAGCAGGCCGATTTTGGGGCTTGACCCAAGAGACACGAGATTATAGCCCTCAAAAACCGAAATATATTTTAGAGCCCCATTTTCAGAATTAATTGTTTTGTATAATTATTATTAATAAATATTGTTGTATAAATGGTTACAGTCATAAACTTGAGTGCTTATGTTCACTTATAGACCTAAGTTCGAATCTCCCCACATCCCCAAATTATTTTTTGTTTACTTTTTATATAACTAATTATATGTGTGAAAACATAATTTAAGATGATATTTTTTCTGTTCTTTTATATTAAATATAGCTGGAAAATTGATAATACTTTTTTAAAATTAACATACATGTTCTTTTTTTCCCTAGTATGATTTTGATTTCAGTTTTGTTTACAAAATTTGTTTAAGATATTACATATAATTATTGTATACTTAATTATGTTTTCTCAATTTGTCTCATTTTGAGAAATTTGAGCTAAATATTTGCCATTTATTTAACTTATACCTCTAAATTTAATGCTATTTTATAACGAAAAATGCCCCATTTTTTTTAATGGCCTACAATCCTCAAAACCCTGGCTGCGGCTCTGCTCGGAAGCAGATATTAAGGGAGAAATGAATGAGCAAAAGATATACCTCGCCCATAAAAACGCATTGTCCAAGGCTTGTAAAGATCCTCCCACATAAGGCTTAGGCGGGTTCGGGTCACTAGTGATCCACCACCCGATAGGTATTCTCACAGCATTTATACCATTTTTCGACATGAACTTGAAATCGCTTTCTACAATGTATGTTCTCCAATGCTCCTAATAATTATAAAAAAATAAATGCACAATACATAAGTCATTTTATATTTTCCTTACTATGTTTTTTTCCTTTGAGTTTTAAGCTGATAGGCCTTAAAAGTTGATAGAAACTAGCCTTTTTTAAATTGCTTATAAACTCTTTTGGGATGCGTATAAAGCTGCACTTGTCTTAAAGAATAACCCGAAAATGGCTACTTTTCTCAAAGAACCAAAAGTTTCAAAGTTTAATAAAAGTCTAGTTGTTATAGAAAAGGCGTGTCTAAAGAATAGGTCAAGAAGAGCTGACTCTCATGATTTGAGGTGCCATTATGGGACCATAGCCATTAGTGATTTGGTATTCACCGTGGGGTCCTCCGATTCTCTTTACCACGAAAACGGATGGATCGTCGTCATCCCAACTACCGTCTCCTTTCGAGTCAGCTGTCACTAAAACTTCAGATTTCGCCTAAATAAAATAAAAAAAATGATGAAACACTTGTGATTTCTATTATTAGTAAGAAGATAATCAAAAAAAAAGGACAATCTTTGGGAAGTGGGGTAGCTAACTCAGAGTCACCATGACTCGAACTCTTTATATATATTATATAAAGTCAAAATAATACAATCGTTCATTTAAAACTCAACTAATAAAAAATAAACATATAGAACTTTCAAAATAAATAAATAAACAAAACGGTAGATGAAGTATATTGATATATATAAAGATTTTTTTTAAAAATGATGTATATGGAGATTTTTTTTGAAAATTATATTTATAAAGATATATATATATATATATATATAATGATTATGGATAGTTTTTTCCTAATTTATATTTTTATTTAGTTGAGTTTTAAATGAACGATTGTATTATTTTGACTTTATATAATATATATAAAGAGTATGAGTCATGGTGACTCTGAGATAGGTACTCCACTATCTATGTATGACTTTCCCTAAGACTAGATAAGTTATAAGCTTAAACTCAGAACAGTAATGCACTTTAATATGTACTACTTCAAACTTTTGTGCAAATAAAAATTTCACATTCGATAATAACACGTGCTAAATCATGTTTCAGACTTGTTACCATTTGTTGGTTAATTTTCTCTTTTCCCATCAATCCCCCATTTTTTCCTTTTTTTTTTCGAAGATTAAAGTGACCAAAAAATTAGGCAAAAGCCTTCTCCCAAAAGGGATACTTTACAGTGTATTGCACCGAAAATAGGAATTACCCATTATTATTATTTTCATTTTCATTTTTTAAATGATGTTTAATTACCATAAACAATATTTTGTTGGTAACGGAATAGAAAATAAGTCTTCTTTTTGTCTTTAATTATCTTTCTATCAAATTTATGGATTTAGTTGAAATTGTGGACTACTATAGGCTATAGCACTTTGACTTGGACCTAGAAGTAGTGGTAGTGGTAGTGGTAGTGCCATTATATTAATGGAATAATGGTCCATGGTAACTGATTCTTTATTTTGTTTTACTTTTGACGGTTACAAATTTTTTTTTACCTTACCATACCGCACTTTATAGCCTTGACACCACTACAATTGCAAATTTCTTCTTATTTTATTGAACAAGTAAAGTTACAAATTGTTGGAAATTACAATCAAGCGCTCCGTTAGTAAGAACATGAGAAATTCAATTTAAATCAAGAATGGTTATAAGTTAAAATTACCTGTAAGAAGAAACCATTAGGCGATTTTATCCGAACACGTGTAGAATCATCCGAATTCCAAATAATTTCAAACGTTTCGGAATCACCAGGTGTTTCAGCAACAGCTACAATATCTATCCCGTTACCGGTATTGGCCAATCCGACAAATTGCTTATTGAACACTCTGAACTGGAATGTTTTCTCATTTATCCTCCACAGCTAAAAAAGGAGGCAAAACATATATACTATTAGAATGAAAATTTACAAACTATTGTATTATCAGGAAAAACAAAAACAAACTTGAAAATTAGCTACAACTTACGCTAAATGTTTCCCAGCCCGAAGGAGATGATCTGTTGGCTACTATGATTGTTCCTCCCCCTGATTCAGCACAAAGGTATTTTCCAGTTGTTACTGATTTGAATTGTAGGCCAGTACCATCCTAAAAATGAAAATAATATGTGTAAAGTTCGTATGTGCTTCGTAATTCATTTAGTTCTATGATAAAGAATATGAGAGAAACATACATAATACATTCACTACTTGATCAAGTTTTTGCTTTCACTAGAAAGGATGGATTCCATAATAAATCTGGTTTCTATTTTAATTGGTTGTCTAGTGAAAAACAACGATATGGTATATATATTCTCGCCTATTTGAGAAAATGAAATTCAATAACCAAAGAAACCCTTAGGGCCACATGATTTGAAACATTAATTCTTACGATTAATAACTTTGTCGAAGCTCAATATACGTTAAGAAAATAAGTTGATTTATTTCAGGCCCGGAAAAAATTGGTTTTATCCGACTTACAACTTCTAACTTTGTGGAAGGACCCGTCTTTTGTGCCGGGCATGCCGGCCAAACAATTATGCATTGCAAATTAAGACAGAAATACGAACATAATGAGCTCAAGTGCAACAAAACAAGCCTGTCATTCATGAATTTAAATATCACCAAATTAACTAGAAAACCAAAGGAAACTGCAAAACAATCAGAATGAGTACCAAGAAAAAAACTATATACATTTGTATGAGTAATTGAGTACTAACCAAGTAATCTTTGTTAGGGATGCCATCAAAAAGAGAAGGTTTAATCCAAGCTTCGGTTAGAAGCCAACCACCGAGATTAACGGCTCGGATTTTGAAGCTAGGAGTGAACCTGGCATGGGAGATAAAGAACATACAACAACATAAGAGTATTAAAATACATTGAGGCTTTCTTGTTGAAGACTTATCCATTTGAGATTTCTCTGGTCTTTATTACCGCTTATAAAAAAGCCTTTGAGATGAGACTCTATATTCCATGGACATCACGGCTATATATAAAGTTTTTTTTTTTTTTTTTAAAAACAATTTCTAGTTTTGGGATACCTTCAATGAATATCCACGTCATCAATTAGAATATAGTAATACTTTAAAGTTGTGATTTCATTTCATTTAAAGTTTACCAACGTGATGCCTATAGATGGCGATGTTGGCGCAGTCAGGATTATCGGTTTGCGCATAGCCGAGCTATACGTGTACAGAAGCTATTTGCAGATGGATTGCAACATTATCGAATATCGGTAGTATAAGATATAAATTAATGTATATCACATGACTACATATATACCACGTACACACTAATTGTATTCATAAGTGAGTTTTATCCCCGGGCTTTGTTACAAATCGAATGCGACAAGGCTTCGAAATAAGACCTGTACTGACTGCCAGACTTGCCAAGGCACAAAAATGTAATAATATCGAACAATCATTTTAACTTTTCGAGAAAATTAAATTATATCATCTATATATGTTATAATCAAACAAATGTAAAGTCAACTTTTTAAAAATAATAGAAAAATAAAGAGGGATGGCTAAACCCAAAGACCTCACAAGTCAATGCTGGGTAACATGGTTTGACGCTATATGAATGGTTGAATATTTTGTTGGTCATTATCATACAGGTAGAAGCTTCTAAGTATGTAGGAATTATAATTAATTGTATTTCAGCAAGTCTAATTTGGTTGTCCCCATGTTATACTTGTTTGTTTGGGACAAACACTACAAAATAATGCTTGATTTAGTGAGAGTCAAAAGTTGTCACAAGTCTGTCAATAATTTAAAAAGTTGTCACAAATCTGTCGCAAATTGACTAAACTGTCACAAAGCCGTCACAAAAACCGTCGATAATAAGCTCGTAACAAAAAATACCGTCGTTATTTGGGTATTTTTTTATAGTGAAATTATCGGTTGATATTTGTTGATCTTCCGAAAGTCATTCTTTGTTATAGTATTCGGAATCCTTATTTATTTCACTAGCTAGTTTCGTTCACACTGATGATACAAATAGTCAGATGCCGTTTAGCGGCTACACAAGTCAGACACAGCGACCTCTTTCAATGACCTCGTTCTACGGTTAAACAGTATTTGTTATCTTAGATATATATGTTATCGGGTTAATTTTTATTATTTCGTGTTTCTTTTTTCATCTAATTTTGTTGGTATGACTGAAAAAAAAGGCAAAATAAATATTGCCTAAAATATCTTCGCAGTTGAGGTGCTGATAACTCTACGGCCGCAGTTGCAAATAGCCTAAGAAAAGATTAACTATATCCACTATTTTTAAAACCATATAGCATTTTTTCCCCAAAAGCAGATATTGTTCGTTTGAGCGTAGATATCGCATTTGATCAAGTTATTAGTCTCGTGGAGGCATAGTCAAATTGCGGTTGTTTTAATGGTGAGACGCCAAATTTCAGTCCGAAATAACGGCCTTAATCTTGATACTTCAGTAATTATTGAATTTTTCGATGCAAAACAAGTTTTTTTATTTAGTTGTAATTGCTTAGTTGTGATAGATTTTGATAGTTTTTTTTTTTTCACTTTTTATTATGTGTTCGACTAGTATACTTTTGTAGTTTATAGTCAGTTTCTGATGGAATTGAGCCGTAATTGTTGAGTATTTTTAGTTAAATTTGATTATCTTTTTTGATAGGTTTTATCATGCTTTTAATTGAATTTTGTGTCGTTCATTCTCAATGTTAAGAAATGATGTTTTAGTTGAAAATGGGTACGAACTTAATTGAAAAAATTGTGTATGATGAAGTCTACAAAAGGGGTATTAACTCAGGGTATTAAATATGAACTTGAAAGGAAGGTAGAAACTTTGAACTTGAAACGAAGGTAGAAACTTTAAAAGAAAAATGTATGAACTCAAAAAAAAAAAAGGGTATAAACTTGAAACGAAAGTGTACATCTGAAAAAATAGAGGTGTGAACTTGAAAAAAGAGTATTAATCGAACCCATAGAATCAAAATATAAAAGCTAAAGATTGTGTAAGAACTCAAATAAATTAATGTATATAAACTTAAATAAGGGGTATGTATTCAGGATAAAAATTTTTTGGTGAAAGTTGGGTATAAACTTGATAAGATAGGTACTAACTCTTGAAAACATGAATGAACTTGAAAAAAAAATAGTACGAATTTGGAATAGGTTATGAAATTAGAAAAAAAAGGTATGAATTCAAAAAATTGGATATAAACAAAAAAAACAGGTATGGCATTGATAAAAGGGGTACGAACTCAAGAAAAATGGGGTTAGAACTTGAAAAAGTAAACACAACCCCTGAAAACTGAGAGTAACTTATAAAATTAGGTAAGTTTTTATTTGTCGATTGAGTCTATATCTAACACAAAACTTATAAAAGTATATTTAGATATTTAATTATATGTATAAAAGAATTAATATATAAATATGTTTGATTTGGTTTGGTTCCGTTTCAAAAACACTTTGCAAACCGAACTCATTAGATCATCGGTTTATGAACTTTTAAACTGAATTAAACCAATAGACAATCGGTTTGTGACCACCGTCGGTTTTATCAGTTCAGTTAGGTTTTTGCACACCCAATATGCATGCACAAAGCTAATCCATTAATACAATCAAAACGACACCGCTTTGAAGACGCTTTTGCCTGTATTGTCGTCAATAGACGGCTTGAATGAGTATCCAAAAAAATAAGACGGCTTGAATGTGGATATTTTAATTTCGTCTTGTTCTTTTCCTTTATCACACGTGTTGAGAGTAACAAAAATTTCAAATTCCAATACTTAAGATTCATTTTTGCAACAGAAATATCATAAATGAGACATCTAATAATAACCCATGTATTATTTTTTAGATTTAAACTGCCATCATTTGTTACCTAGAAATGTCAGAAATGCTTCTCTTATTCATAAATTACATGATTCATGCGGTCGTATTTACATGTTAAACTGTCAACTGTTTGTCCAAATACGATACATTCTCAATTAGTCAATCAACATATTTACACTCAGATTGGTGGTAGGTGGAAAAGGGAAGAGTTTTGGGTAGTTGATCTATTTCTTTGAATTCGTCAACGACTTTGTTTTCATCTTTAATTTTTGTACCAAACACTAAGGTATCCGTGAACTAGATCTTAATTGCGATAATTATAGTTTATTTTACCGATCTATTGGTCGTTAAAAATTTACATACTCAAGTTATAAAATTAATAATTTATATACTCACCTATAAATGATCTATCAATCAACATACTTTAATTGATTTATGTTAACTTTTTAGCTGATTTTTGGTCATATGCGATGTTAACTTTACTTTTAAATCATAATTGAAAGCGGTAACGTGATCACACGTGACCAAACTTCTCTTAAAAAGTTAATATAAATCAAGTAAAGTGTATTGATTGATAAATCTTTTATAGGTGAGTATGTAAGTATTCAAATTCTTAACCAACAATAGATTGGTATAGTAAATAATAATTTTCCCATCTTAATTGACATGTAGGCTATAATTATTTATGCCAAGAGTTGATAAAAAGATAGTATAATATCCCAATAAAATTAAGGTAAGAACAAGCTGGTATTCGCTTTGTCTTGGTGAAATTTCCATTCAGTTCATAGTAATTCCATTCCAATATTTGACTTACTATGAATTAATTTCACATATACAAGTCCGTGATAACGCAACATTCTCATTCAGTGCATACAAAAAGAAATTATCGAATGTTGTTACTCTTTTTAACGTACATAGCTGTTTAGTTGGTCCAATGGTCACATGCCTCTTTGATAAACCCTATGGTTCATAATTTAGAAGCTTTCTCCTATTACAAAAATGTGACTTATTTTTTAACATTAAAGAAAGCCAAATAAAAAGGAATACATGGAAATATAATGGTGACATTTTGCGTGATCGAAATGGGAAGAGTTTAACCTATAGTACACGCAATTTTTTTTTAATATTTAGCACATGACTCGATCAAAAAAGTACATAACACTTATCAGAATGTATAATTATATTTTTCATACACTACAAAAAAAAAAATTCAATCCGGAACAGTCAAATTTGTTAGAAATCCGTCGTTAAATAACCATTTTTGTTAGCAAAATTGAAATTTATTGTTATGCCGTCCCCGATTAGGGTATTAACAAGCAAAATTTATCACTAATTCCGTCTTCGATCTAACATTTTTTTTTAATGATATTTATACCATATTTTTTTACTTAACCAAACAATAATATTTTGTCATATGTGAAATAGAGTTTTTTTAATAAGTTCAAAATCGTTGTATCTTGATTGTATAAGATTGCAAATTCTATAATAGTATTATTATAACTCGTACTATTAAATTTATTATACGCTACTATTCTTATAAAATATTCACATTATTGTATAAATAAACTTTAATTAAAGAAATAAAAAATAAAAATCACATTCATACAAAAAAAAAAAAGTACCACTTGCTCACCTGTGTCGTAACCAACGAAATAAATAAATTGAAATATGATACACCGAATATACTAAAAAACAAAAAAACAAAAAAAGAGAACACCAAAAACCCTAAAATCATTACATATAGTAGTAAAGAGTACTACGAAAGCAAAAGCAAGTTAAGCAGAAGCCAATTTCAAATAAAGTAGTAAAATTTGGCAACTCTTTATGTTTTTAATATGAGACACTTTTTCTGAAAAAACGCACAAACCGTACATTTAATTTACGGTTTATATAAATTACATGCAAACCGTACATTTAATGTACGGTTTGCAAAAATACTTTTAATATTTATCCAACTAAACAGCGATATCTTCTATATAATCGGCGATTTCTTCTATATAATCTCTCTCTCTCTCTCTCTCTCTATACATATATATTATTTGTTGGTGTTAAAACAAGTGTTCATTGTCTTAATCGCTTTTATATTTAGCTGTTAATTATTTATCCCTCGGTTTCTTCGTCATACAAAAAAAACCCACTTATTTATACATAATCACTGTAAGTTTCCCAACAAACTTTCCTACCCTTTTTTCATTTTCTATCTCTCTACAAAACCCACTTTTCACTTTCTCTTTTTTTGCAGTAAGATCACATCCTTTTTCATATTATTTCTATTTGGTTTTTAATTTGTCAATGTTTATTTATTCAAGTTAAGTGGCTTCTCATTGAATGTGCAAAACGTATTACTAACATTAATTTAATAATTAGTTCTTATTAGTAATTAGTTTTCTAGTTTTTGTAATTTGATAATGTTTGAGCTAGTTTTTTTTCATATTATATATATACCCTTTTGGCCTTTTACATTACATTATTCAAGTTAATTGGCTGCTGATTGGATGTGCAAAACGTTAGTTGAATGTGAATAACGTATTACTAACATTAATTTAATAATTAGTTCTTATTAGTAATTAGTTTTCTAGTTTTTGTAATTTGATAATGTTTGAGCTAGTTTTTTTTTCATATTATAAATATACCCTTTTGGCCTTTTACATTACAGTATTCAAGTTAATTGGCTGCTGATTGGATGTGAAAGTGGTTAGTTTAATGTTAATAACATTAATGTAATGAAATCATTGATTTGTTTTTATTAGTAATTGGTTTCCAAGTTTTTATGTAATTTGATAATGTTTGAGCTAGATTTTTTGGAAATACAGTGCTTGTTAAACTGTAAGTTTCGTAGTTTTTTCGTGTTTAATTATATCGCGTTTTCAGATGATTTAATATTTTGTGTTTGTTTTAATTTACTTGAGTTATATGCAGCTGATTTTAAGTGATGCTTGATTGATGGTTTTGATATGTAGTTTTTCTCGTCTAAATTATTTACGTGTATTTGATTGATAGTATACATAGTGAGATATAATGGTCGAATGCTTGTGCTTGTATTTGGGAAACACAGGGTTGATTGACTTAATATCTAGCAAAAATGAGCTGATTGTTTTTTGTTGAAAGGTAAAAAAAGGCCTAAATGGTGCAATGTTGTGGTCGAAAGCTCGTTTGTTGATTATTAGAAATAAGGGTTTTTGATTGACTTAACTTTTAAGCACATAGGCTAGTTTTTATACTTGGAAAATAAATTAGATGGCTTGTTTGAGGTTAATAAGAACTTGGGTTCACTCAGCTTAAATAGTGCGATAAAATGGTTGAAAGCTCATTTTTGTATTTGGAATTACGGGGTCGACTGGCTTTACTTTAAACAACTAAGCTGGCTTTTGTTCTTAAAAATCAAAATCCAGGTGGCTTAATTTTAGGTTAAGAAGGAACCCGGTTCATTCAGCTTAAAATTTCTAGCCTTTTTCATGCAATAGAACCAAAACTTCACGTGTTCAGCTGGAGTTGGCTGGCCATGTGCTCGGCAGCTTAAAAGCTGAAACCAAACTAGCCATAGGTACCAGTTGGCTTGTTGGTTCTGAGGATTGACTCATAAGTTTGTGGGTTTCATTTTACCCATGTTTAGGCTTCTTTTTTTTTGTTAAACTGAAACATGTTACTTTGATGATTCTTTCTTTTACCTGTCTTCGATTTTCTTTAGTTGTTTGTTTCTCGTTTAAAATGTAAAAAAATTCTATATTATGGTAAATAACTCTCTTTTTATGGGGGACATTGGATACTCAGCAACTTCTGGTTCTATGATTTAACGTTTATATAATGTAATTTTGTATATCAGCAATATCTGGGGCTTGTTTGTTTGTTGGCAGTTTCTCGCCTTTTTGCGAAAGAGTTATAGCATTATTAGTTGGCGAGCAATAAAACCTAAGATTGTTGGTATGTGGCATGGAAAAACTATAACTTATAAGCGGAATGAATCCAACCTTTTATTTCGGTTTCAAATAAACCAGCTTATTATTCAAAATCTGCAGTCAAACAAGCCCTGAATAAATTCCTGGAACTTTTTTTCTTTTGTTTTTTCAAGTTTCATTAACCATCAACATTTTCCCCCATTTTCAGACACCTTTTGTAATAAAACTATAATATGTTCCCTGTATCATCAAGCTCTATTCCTTTTTTTCATTTGTAACTTAGAAAGTTTAAGCGTTGATCTGCTATTTTAAGCTATAAGATTTATCATTGATTATTCTTGTTATCAGAATGGCCGCAACTGCATTTCATCAAGCAATAGGATCGCTTCAATCAAATGGATATATAACCAACTCGGATTTGCAGCTGACCCATGGGTACACATCACTAAGATGTATTTCGAAGGGATTTAGAGTGGATATTGCGCTCTCGAGAAGACAAAGTGGTTGTTCTAGGGATAGAAGTATTGTTTCTAAAGCCTCCATGTCACAGACTTCTGTTGTTGATCCGGTCTCGTCTCCATCGAGTGGCAACACTACTGACTCTCGAAAGAAAACAAGTTGATACAATTTTATGTATTTCATCATAAAGTTTGGATTGGAATCACATATACATATATATAAATTTTTTGTTTTCTTTTGCAATACTTTTTCCAGGAAAAAGATCCCACTCCTTGTTCTTCCCACCCCACCCCTTAAGTAGATATAATTCAATGTCTTTAAGATTTGTGCACCAACCTGTAAAATGACAATTAGTATCCCAACCCAACTTATTTCACTATTAAAAAGATGTGATAGATTAATGTACAAAGCATAAAAGAGCGACAGAATACTACGATAGTGTATGAAATATTTGATTTTTAAACTAATTGTACCTCGAACTATGATGTTTCTTTCAATTGCTTGGTGTGTAAAATTGAAATGTGATAATACGTTAGTCTTCAAATTTGTAACTAACCTTATAAATTTGGGTTGTTTATGTTTCGTTTTCCCAAAGTCTTTGTCCACCTCTTTTTTGTACTATTTCTGCGCTTCGCTTAAATATCTATCTAACATAGAAATGAAAGTAAACCATGGTTAATGTAAACAGTTACAAACATGCTGTTATGCCACTCTCGTATCGAGTTTTCTACAGTATTTCTTTGTTATTTATGTTCAGTAAATGGTATTATAAAGTTTTTTAATTTCTAAAGTCTGGTTGTGGCTCTTTTGAGTTTCTTATTTATATTGTATTTGACTTCTTAGATGAAGTGGCTTTGATCCTAATCCGGCATGGTGAGTCGTTATGGAATGAGAAGAATTTGTTTACCGGTTGTGTTGATGTGCCGTTAACAAAAAAAGGTGTGGAAGAAGCAATTGAAGCTGGTAAAAGAATCAGCAATATACCTGTCGACATGATATATACATCTGCGCTTATACGTGCGCAGATGACTGCTATGCTTGCTATGACTCAGCATCGACGTAAGAAGGTAACTTCTGCAAAATTTTGAGTTGAAACTGTTTCTTGATAATGACAAGGGAGAAGTAGTTTACTAATATGAAATTTTCAGTCTGAAAAGTGATATAAATGTATCTTGAGTGGATCTCAGAAGGTTTATGATAAAGCATAAACTTTGATGGGTTGGCGTTATGCTTCTCAACAAAATTATAGCAAGTAAAAGACAGTAAATATTGGACACTTCGTAGATCTTTATTATTGCTCGGTTTTACAACTTGTTCGGATTACAATTTCTTATTACACTTGCGCTCGTTATTACAACTTGCTCTTAACTTTGGTCTTTCTTTGTCTTCGGTGTTCGGTCTTTAGTCTTGCTCGGTTTGCTTTCTAGTGAGATAAGCTCTGACAAGTTTCTCTCTTTTCTCTTCTCTTTATATTTTGGAAATGGATTTTTTCGTCCTTCTTTTAGTGAAGGTACTTGGTTATTTATAGGCAATTGAGCCTCATAGGATGTTGACAAATGTCTTCATCTCATGCATCACCTCATGGGCTTTTCCAATGTGGGCCTTCGCTAATTGGGTTAAGATATTTATGGTATAATTGCCCATCCCTAAGTGTAGAAAGTGCTTTTATACTATGCGTCGTGTTATTCAAGCATTAGATACCCTCTACTAATGTTTGGGCTTTTGATACCCGAATAGATATATTCGGGTCTAATTTTTATGTTCTATCAGTTTAGTTATGAACTGTCTCCAATGCAGTTTTTATTAATCTTAAATTGCTATCCCATTAGTCTTTTCTTACCTCGCTGTAGACTATTATTAGTTTCCAGTAATTGTTTGAAGGTGGAGTTCAGCTAAGTTTACGTAGAGAAAGAAGTAGAGACCTCTTAGTTCAGTACTGTCACAATATGCTCTTAGTTAAGTACTATTAAAATATGCTTTTCACCTTTTTTGCTTATAGCTAGATGGTAAACTAAAATTAAATACTTTAACAAATTAAAATTTTACTGCTGAGAGTATTGAATATGTTCGGTATAAATGTTTTGAAAAATAAATGCACAATGAATATTGGACACATCTCAAACTATTGCAGGGTCTACTAGTATCATAGATTATTTACTAACTTTTGGGGGTCCAAATAATATAGGCGGTTGGTTTCCATATCAGTGGATAACATGTCATGCTTTAAATCTCAACAATCTAACCCTATTCCTGAGCACATCTATCTCATTTCTCCTAAAAAACCTACTACTTACAGGTTCCTATAGTTTTGCATAACGAGAGTGAGCAGGCTAAGTCGTGGAGCCAAATTTTCAGTGAAGAAACAAAAAAGCAATGTATCCCAGTTGTCACTGCCTGGCAATTGAATGAAAGAATGTAAGTTCCTTCTTTATAAAAGGTCACTTATTCAGCATCTTTTAGCACTTGTACTTATATTTTCTGGTAAATTCAGGTATGGGGAGCTACAAGGTCTAAACAAGCAAGAAACAGCTGATAGATATGGAAAGGAAAAGGTTCACGAGTGGCGTAGAAGTTATGATATACCCCCACCCAATGGAGAAAGTTTGGAAATGTGTGCTGAGAGAGCTGTTGCATATTTTAAAGAACATGTAAGCATATTGTATTGCGATTTAACTGTGGCTTTGAGGATTGTTTTCTTTTAAACCAAAAGTAGAAAGAACGTTTAGGTCTTGATTAGCATCTTAGTTTCCAAACTATTTCAGAAAACAGAAATGTATCTCATGAACAATTTTTCCAAAATAACCTTAAACCTTACCAGTTATGCTGATGCATGTGGACCAGTTGCTTTTTATTTTTTTATAAGCGACAAGAACAAGATTGTTCCACATATCAATACACATTGGGGGTTAGGTTTTTGGGTAGGTTTACTGGTTTAGCATTACTCAGATAATTATAACACCTCAATTTTATTACTAAACAAATTTATTATTGTTGGTTCTGAAAATTCATTTGAATGATAAATCAAATTAATACGTGAGGAAATGGGAGGCTTTAAAAATGTCCTTGTCTTAATTCCCCAAACTGTTGATTGAAATGTTCTGAGCAAATTCTATTTTTTAATAATTTCTAAGGTAAAAGCATAGGCACCATACCCTGCTTATTATACCAATTATGAGCTGGTTATTATTGAACTGATATGTTAAAATTCCTATTACTTATTTACTTGACAAATAATGAATTCGCAACTACCATTGCTGCAGATTGAACCCCAACTTGTATCTGGAAAGAATGTAGTGATTGCTGCCCATGGGAACTCGTTAAGGTCTATTATCATGTATCTCGATGCATTAACATCTCAAGAGGTTAGAGTACATTCTAGAACAAGATTCTTTTCTTACTTACTGTTCCTCTATGATTGATCATGTGGTTTGTTTTATATTAGGTTATAAGCCTGGAATTATCAACTGGTATACCATTGCTTTACATTTTTAAAGAAGGCAAGTTCATTAGGAGGGGAAGCCCTGTTGCACCTACTGAGGCGGGAGTTTATGCTTATACTAAGGTGAGCTATAACGTCTGCTTTACATAATCTCTACTCACATAGAAACAAATGAATATATATTGGGAGGGATCAAGGAAAATTATAATAGACATCGTTATCTCGGCCCTTTGTATTAATGGATGGGATTAAAAGTTATTTAAAATCTCGTGCAATCATTTTACCCGTTTCTTCTCCATACCAAAGAAAAAAGCATGGCGCCCTCATATCCAAATCCCAACGGAAGAGCATAATCTTAAATCGTGTCATGGGGCTATTGAAAATTGAATCCTCCTTCACTCAATACAAAAAGAAAGTGGGAAATGAAGACAGTATACCTTCGACTATTGACTACTCAATATTTATTATCAATGGTTTGTTCATTGTATTTATAGTTTGTGCTTAAGTTCATTCAGATAATAATCGTATGACTTTTGGATGATTCGAAATAGCTATAACACACTCACATATGTGTACACAGTGTATATTTTCTTCTTTTCTATACCTCGGTTTTGCAGAAAGAATGAAATAGATTTTTCTACCTGAAAATGCAGGGTTTGGCTCAATACAGACAGAAACTAGATGAAATGCTCAATTGATGTCTCAGGTAGCTGAAACTTTCTTTGTTTGATGAATTCTTTAAACTCAAAGTCTCTACGCTATTAATAATATCATTGGTCGATTTGTATCTGCAACTTGTTAAAGCTTATATTCTTTGAGTGTATTTGCTTGTTTTTTGGAAATTGCAACATTTGATGTACATTATGAAGCTGTCTACTTACTGCTCTTCCTGAAGACTATAGCCTATTATGTTCCTTTTGGTGTGTAGATGTAGATTTTGAATTTTGGATAGTGATAGAATCTGAAATAAGAAAACAATAATATATACAGTGTTACGGTGGAGGTGTTTTAGGTTCCATCAGATGTAATGTTTCGAAATGGCATCAAAAGGAGTTATATATGTTTTTTGTGTTTTATATATTAAACGGCTATATTTGATGATGTTTGTTCCTTTTATCCCAATTCATCAATTGTTCTAAACTTTGTATTCAATTGTTACTTACTCAGAACAAAACAAAAAATATGTTCAAGCAGCATATACATAAGCAAAACTTACACTGCTAAGAAGTATATTAAAAAGTGGAAGATTTGGATATTATTGTATTTGTGCTAATGCAAGGAAAAAATGAAATACGTTCTTAAATTATCAGATACTGTAAGATGAAGGTACACACAAGAACTGGAGACAGGTACTTGGAATAAACATATGGGAAGTGTTTCTGTAAGAGCTTCAATAAAGCGAAAATCTGTATGTCCTCAAGAGCAAAAAGAGCGTAAGAATTGTGGAAGAAGTTTTTAGAGGCCCTCCGATGTTTTTTCCGGGATAGTCATCCGGTGCATATATCAGTACTCCGAAAGTTGGAAGTGGTTGTATAATCTTTTAGCAAAATGCTCAAAATATTCTTGGCACCAGAATGGTCACAAGAATGTTATTGCCAATTTAATTTTCAAAAAAAAGTTAATCCAGATTCAGTAGACAAAATCTTACACAGTGATTCATGTAAATGAGTCAATGACATGCTATTCACCACGTTGTCTATGATTTGGCCATGTCATGTGGCTGTGATCTAAAAATTTAAGTAGCTTAAAAGAATGAAAATACGTACTATGTGAGAGATTGACTGGTAGATGGTCACATGTACCATCAACCGTGTGGTAGATGGATCACGTATTACAATTACAAATATGGGACAAGCAAAATAAAACTAAGAAGAATTGCAGGCAGAAAAGTAACTACGAGCAGGATAGAAATTTTACCCTTCAGAAAGAACTATTAGTATGATAGAAAGAGCTAGAGCCCTCGAGTGTTCCGAAAACTTCGGTTTTCACCATAGCGATTATATTAATGTAGCCACCAGCCACGTGCGTAATAGGTAAAAAAATATTCCGCATATGAAGTTTGATTGTAGGAGTAAGGATGAATGATTCTGTAGGCATTTTGAAACTAGAGATGATGTTTACTTGGGTTGAAACTATTTTTAGAGAATAGAATAAAAATGTTTTTACCACACCAAGTGTTACGAAACTAGAGATGATGTTTATTTGCCATGTTTCACTGCTGCAGATAGAGTCTAGACCCCCCATTTTTTATCTGCTTAAAGTCTCTCTATTTGATGAATTGTTGAAGCTGAAATTAATTTCCCTAACACTTTTAATCATTATTCACGCAGCGCCTTTGGCGGATTTATATCTGTATCATGTTATAATATTAGTGCATATTTGATTGTTTTGTTGGATTAACAGAACTTAGTATGAAGCTTTCATGAAATTCGGAATTTTGTTGTTCAGATGTCTGGAGTAGGTTCTGAAATTCAGTAATAGAATCTGAAATAAGCAACCGACAAGATATACGTAAAGTGAGTTAATTTCAATTGGATATGCTGTGTTTCGAAATGGTGTCAAAATGAGTTGAATCTTCTTCACGTTTTAATTTGAAAAACGTGTACCTTATATTATTCAGTCTTAAGTACTTCAGAGTTCAGATCGAGACGTGATGTAAAATATGTAACTGAAAATTATCGATTTGTGAAGAATACATGTATTGTAAAATGAAGATATAAATCTAAATCCTCATTGCTTACAGTTCTTGCTGCACATTTTGATTGTCAGTGCATGTTTAACATTTAAGAAATTTTCACAAATATATGAACCCAAAGTCACATCTGTTGCGCCAAGGTTCAAAGGTCAACTTTTAAGTAAAATCGGGTATATTTAAAATAAAGAATATGAAACTTTCCTATTTATGATTGAGATCTAATATTTATACGACTAACAGACACTAGATCGAAAGACGAAAAACACAACAACAACAATTATTTTTTTATCATTCGTCTTCCATGACTGGATTACAGAAAACATAGATTTAGCCAGCGAAGGATTCTTATTTTAAATTTTAAAATAAAAAAAATACTAAATAAATTTGGCACATCTTACAAGTCTGAGTCCATTACTCCAACTCAAGTCTCGGTTTACTTAATTACTTGAATTGATTATTTATCTGCTTCGTTAGCTAAGACTTTTGTATCCGTCTCATGCTTAATAGAGCTTGAAATCGAAGAGTTTGTGAATGTTGATATTGCAATATGCTCGCGACCATTTTCCAGCTCCCAATAAGTTTGAGTTTTCTTATCTTCACATCTCATTCTCTCTGCGTATTTCTCCAAATTAAACCCTGTCTCATCTTTACCACCGAAAGAAGACTCGAGCTTTTCCATGTCGAATAAGTCCTCCATAATTTTCTTCGTATTTGCATTATCGGAATAAACAAACTTCACTTTCTCAGCTGTCTTATGCTCTAGAAAGGGCCTTGCCATCTGCAGCAATACACGATTTATAATGAAAATTAGCCAGAGGAACAATTTGGCTACTCATCTAGCGCTCAAAACAGTAAAACACTTGTCCCCGATCTTTATCACGGTGTCAACTTTCTCTGAACTACTGTCATATTATTTTGCCCAATAGTAGTATGTTCACCTAAAATACACTATTAATTTAGGTAGTATAGAATGACAGGTAGTATAATTTTACTGCTCGAATAATTTCTCAGTATTTTCCACACCGTGTACCTAAATAAAATCGCCATATATTGTATATTATCGCATGTTTTTTAGGTACTAAATATGGAAAGAATTATAAGTAGAATGGTCTTTACCATGTAAAATGGTTCGAAGAACTTAGGTGGGTTGTATAGTATTGCCAAGCTGAGTCTCTCAGGGTAGTAGTGTTGCAGAAAATAAGCCGTTTCTCGTGTCGCTTTAATCGAAATATGTGAAATATTGTAGCCATGGAAATCAACAAGCCAGATCATTTCTTCCTGGTCGCCTTGCAAATTCATGATAGCGCTCTCCATTGCATACACAAAATACCTCATTTGTTCTTTCACGGAGTGTGTGTTCTTTAGTAAAAATGTCAAATTGTCAGTTAAAAAATTATCAACAAGTAAACAAGAAGCCGTCTAATTATCACTTCAACTTAGAACAGAAGGAAATTGAACTCAATAATCTTTATGAATAGTACTACTCATTTGCTTATCATGAGGCTAGTTAGATTAAGGTGGAGAAAACACAATGTGCTTAAAGAAAAAACTAGATTAGCTGCAGAAGGATCAAAATGTCATGCCGAATAAACAACTTTAAAATGACTGTTAACCCAAGATGCGTGACAGTTTGACATTAGCTACCCTATTTATCTCCCATAAGCTATGAAAAAACGCCAACTTAAACTACGAGTAAATAAATTATTTATGCTAAACCCTCACAATTAGTGATAAAATAGGGTAAATTTGTTTAAACTTGAGTAAACCCATAAAGTAGCAAGCCTCGGACTCAACCTGTCGACTCGGTCTCATGACAATAACCGTTCTTCCATTTTTATCAGTGTAATTGGACACGTATAGTTTTCCAGTTTCTGCCTCATGAGCTACCTCATCCTACACAATTTGAAAACAACACTGTCAAGTGTGAAATGATATAAAGATTAACCAACAAGTAAAGACAAGTCGAATTCCGGATCAATAGTAGGCTGATTAAAATGGTTTACATTCTACAACAGAGTTGCCCAAAATCACATAAGTGTGAAAAGAGAACATAAGTCAAGTTTGAAGCCATTTACAAATTAAACCAAAGATCATAACATTTGGATTCTAACTCTTATCTACAAGTATTAGCAAGTAGTATGCTCACATTACATATCTCAGCAATTTTGTAATTTTTTTTGTGAAAATTAAGGACAAAAATTAGTACTAAAGGAAAACCAAATATGCCGTACACAATTTAATGGCCTTTAAATACTTCGTGCTCTATTACAGCACCTCTTTTTCGTTTTGGTATCCAATCTATGATCTTTTTTCTATGTAGAGTACATAAGCAGACAAAGATTGCCCGGGTCGTTTAGTAATTAAAACTTTTGTTAGGAGGGCATAGATTCGGAAGAACTTGATAATAGTGTAAAAAAACTGTAACTAGCCCTATAACAATTTGAAAATAAACAAAGTAAAAGTGAAAAACATTGGTTTGTTACCCATTTAATCTCTTCTGGTTTGTACTCCAACCTCCATTTTATTGTCTCTTTGAGAACTTTAGTAGCCTTCTTCACATTCCAGTTAGATGCCTTTAAATATCTCAAAATTGATGCATCAGAACAAAATATCGACAACTTCGAAGGTACTTCCCCGACCAACTTCCTAACATCGGCTACCTGAGAATATACAAAACTATATGATCATTTGAAAAACTTCCCTGGAAAAGAAGATGAGTTCCCATTGACGGTCTAGTGGACATATTTTTACCTTTTTTTGATCTTCTTGTGATAACGACGTGTTTTTGCAGCTATTTGAAGCATAATCTGAATCAGCAGAACTCATAGCTTTTGAAAAAAGAACTATTCCTTCGAATTATATTTGGTGTTTTGAAGAACATGAAGTTGTGTATGAAAGATTTGGTTCTAAAAAAGCATTAGTTCTAAAAAATATCTGGGGCTTTGAACTACTAATTATGCTTATTAAAGTGGTTGCTGAAAGTTGGTCTCTAGTCTCAACTCTATACGTCCTCAACTAGCCGTCACCACAAATTTTTTAAATGAGTGAAATAATATTTATAAATGTTTAGTTACACTTTGAACCCCAAACTAGAAATTTAAAGAAAATACAGATTATTTGAAGACATATATTGGACTCAAACATGACCATCAATTTTACAAAAGGTAACAGATTTGGCCGCAATTTTGAAAAAAGAAGGAAAATTTTGACCCTTCATACTATTTACCGACTTTGATAACCATTACCATTTTCATGATTCATGGAATAATTTTCTACTCATAATAAAGGTTATATTAAAATTGTAAACCCTTACTGTTGCAAATGAAAATATAGGGACTAAATGACTTAATGTTGAAACTACGGGACTCTTATCATTTGACACTGTAGTAAAAACCTAAATTAGAAAAGGAAAAATTGGAAGCTGATGTATAATCTTTTTGAAGAAAACTCAAGAATTCTTTTGTCACCAAAATGATTACAATTTACATGCAAGTGTTATTTAATTAGGCAAATTAAATATATGGAGTTTTAGAAATTAACTGTACTGATTACAAATTTTAAACTTTTATAAGTAGCTAAAGGGAGATGTTATCATGTGAGCAATTTGACTGGTAGATATATATATATATATATAGATAGGACAATGTAGTCAAAATCAATATAAAAATTTGGCCCACGCATGGCCATAATAGACAGTAAAACTATTGCAATCAGGACAACTAAATTATGTGATAGACAATCAAATATTAATATGCATGTCTCTTAAATTATTGCCTCGTGTATTTATTTATATTTGAACTTAACAATTTTCTCGTTTAATTTTTGATACACTTTTTTGCTAATTAACTTGTTGATTCACGTTTTAGCTAATTAAGGTCACTATAACATATAATTTCACAAAACCAATTAAGGGGGGAATGAGGGTATTGCTAATTTTAAATTTAAAAAACACACATTAATTAGTTCCAAATCTATAAAACATTTTTATAGGTATCAATATTAATCAGTACCATATAAAACTAAGGACTTTAAACGTTCTCCGAGCTGAAGTTTACAAGGGCCAAAACCATAAAACCCGAGGATGTTATATATTAAAGTGCAAATGATCATGATCCCGCACAACGAAATTAACATTTCCAGTCCAACTAATTAACTGAAATAACAAAACAAGCTACTAAAGAAAAGTGTCAAATAACTAGTGGTGGATAAATATGTCGTGCTCATTAATCGGCTCCTCACTTCAAGGTTTCGATCCCAGTAACATTGAAGCTTGTAATATTGTCGGAATGTTTATTTATTTCGAGATAGTGGTTGTAATACTATCGGAATGTTTATTTATTTTTGGATAGGCAAAACATACATACCATTGTATCAATTGAAGTTGCACACTACAAAATTTTTATAATATTCCGGCTTTAACCTTGAAATTCCGTTTCTCCACTTGTTACTTTAGCTTATAGGCCTCGTTTGGTAAGCGTATTTATAGTACCGGGAATAATAGTACAAATATAGTGTTAATAGTCCCGTGACTAATTCAAATAGAGTGTTTGGTTGCATTGGTATAATAAACGGTCGGTAGAGTACAATTCCCAATTTCTTTTGATAACATCCATCTCATTTTAATTTTTCTTTTGATAATGCCTCTTTTGATTGGTCCGACATCATTCACAATTCAAAGTCAAACCATCGAAATAGCACCAAAACAAAGAGGTGATGTTGGATAAGCTATTAAATTAATGTAATATTACATACACGTATGGTTTTGAGGGATGGTTTTGTTCATAAGTTTGACTTGTCTCTCGAACTCTAAATCTTTCTTGACGGATATGTTCCAACGGACTCCTTCAACTCCATCACATAACAGCATAGTAAAACATACCAACAAAACTAATAAATATACAGATGGATCCATACCTTTGTTGGAAAAACATGTTGAAAACATGGGTTTTTCCGAATGGTCGTTGGACCAATTTCGAGTCATTTTTTCATGTGACAGCGCTGAGTTGTTTATACCGTACTCAACGTATTTGAGTAGCCCGTGTGACGAGCTTTGTAACGGTATATCGCATGACCTATTCGGAGAATGGGTGTGAATACAAAGTGGATTCAAAGTTGGGCTATCGAAAGCTCAAATCTGGAAAACGAAATGGTTAATGAGAAAAACCATTTAGAATAATCCCATATTGAAAGATTGAGGGTCACATATTGAAAGATTGAGGGTCAATTTTACAATATATATAGAAGGTCAACCCATGTAGTTGTTAAACAAACAAAGTCCACATACACCTAAGAGTATTAGTGTGTACCACACACGCGTCTCGGGTCGTGGGCACGGGCGCGGACTTGGGCTTGGGTTTTGGGATTTGGGGAATGTCTCGGGTCTTGGGTCCAAATCCGAAATGGGAGTTTTGTATAAAATACAAAAGCAGTTCCTAGAGTTTCCAGCAACTGAAACGCCAGCAATAAATGAAAATAAATTGCAACAGTTTCAGGAATTAAGTGAGCGGATTCTGAGGGTGTAACTCCCAGAATTTATGACCATCATTATGGCTGTGGTTTCTATAGAGCGTATAAAAGTCAGCCCTCCCCCTCTCATTTCAACACACCAGAATACACACAACCTCACAGCATAAGCATACATATAGAGAGAGAGAACCGCACCACCAACAGCTCGACTTGTGGTTCGGTGCCGGTTTCCATACGAGCCACTCAGTGACAAGAGTTGTACCTTGGGAACAAAGTCCCGAAACCAGAAACCTTTAAAGGTGGTTCGGAAAATATTGTTTAAGTAAAACTGTCCAGCAGTTCCCTCTCTTTTTTATTCTGTTCTTTCATTCCAGTACATTTTAATTCTGTTCTTTCATTTCAGTCTTTTACATTCTGTAATTTACTTTTCTGTACTGTTTCTTTTCTGTATTTACATTTCAGTACTGTTTACTTTCAGTCTTTGTATTCTGTAATTTAATTTCAGTTCTGTAATTTCCAGTATTTACAAAACCAGTCCGGCAGATTTTTATTTGTCAAAAACCAGTCCGGCAGTTTGTTTTATTACAAAACAGTCCGGCAGTTTGTTTTTTGTTAAAACCAGTCCAGCAGTTTGTTTTATTACAAAACAGTCCGGCAGTTTGTTTTTTGTTAAAACCAGTCCAGCAGTTTGTTTTATTACAAAACCAGTCCGGCAGTTTGCTTCTTTATTAAAACCAGTCCGGCAGTTTGTTTTATTACAAAACAGTCCGACAGTTTGTTTTTTGTCAATTCAGTCCAGCAGTTTAATAATTTATATTAATCTGTCTAGATTTTTAATTAGCGTATTTTAAATTCTGTATGAGTCAGGAATTGTAATTTATATTCCAATTGTGATAAATAAATTGTTATTTCCATTGCGTTCCTGTCTTTTAATTTATTGTCTTTTCAATTATTGTTGTTGGCCCGAGTGCGGCTAACCTTAGAGGGGGGGTGAATAAGGTTTTGGCGCTTTTCGCCTAATTAAACTAAGTGCAACTAGCAACCCAACTTTTTAGCTATTCTAAGCTTAGGCGTTTGATAATATTAATGACAAGCTATAATTCATAAACGCAAGCAAGAAAATAAGCAATTGTAAAGGTTGCGGAAAGTAAAAGTAAAGGGAAAGAAAATGACACCGTAGTTTATAGAGGTTCGGCAAACGGCCTACGTCCTCTCCTCGGTACTACCGAGTATTTCACTATAAATAATTTTCCCGGATATTACAATCCTAACGAGCTAATCGACCGATTAAGCTCCCCCTCACTTTATGAGTGTCCCGAAATGAAAAGACCTAGAGCTTTTAAGCAACTCGCTTACAAAGCCTCTACCCGATCACTCGCTCACAAAAATGAGTTTATAAAACACTCGATACAAATTTTGTTACAAAAATGTAACTACACTCACTATTCTAATTGCTTCTTAAAAAGCTAATTGGTGAGTTGTTGATGAAGATCGCGCTTGAATCTCTTTCTATTTGATTTTCCTCTTTCTCGAATATATATACACCAAAATGGTGATATTAGGGTTTTTAATTGAGAGAGGTTTTAAGGATGATGATGGTTAAGCTTGGTGAGTTTTGAGAGAGATTTTAGGAGGTTTTAAATAACAGCAAAGTCTGTTTTTCTGGGTTATGACCGTTGAAAGGTTTTAACAGCTATTTTCCAGAAATTGCTGAAAAGCTGTTTTCGAAAACTGCAGAAAACGATCGGTCGTTTTCTACAGACGATCGGTCGTTTTCAGACAGACGATCGGTCGTTTTCTGAAAACGATCGGTCGTTTTTATACTGGACTCTCTGGAAGAAATTGGATCAAAAACGATCGGTCGTTTTTGTCCAGTCGATCGGTCGACTGTAATCCTGGTCCCGTAAATCTTCGAATGCTCATAACTCCTTCGTTTTAGCTCCGATTTTGGTTCCGCTTGAACCTATGGCTTCGTTATCGAATGCTCTATCATTTAAAGACCTGAAATATACGTTTTCTATTTTTGGACAAGACAAGTATTATATCATCGAAATTGTAAAATCATTAAACACATAATCAAAGTAATAATCAAAATCATTATTGAACTCTATGTTCAACAATCTCCCCCATTTTGATTATGACAAACTAATGATGATTTTACAAGATACAAGAAAAATATCTCCTCCATTTTAACAAAACGCATTTACACCAAAATATATCATTTTTCTCCCCCTTTGGCATTATCAAAATGCAATCAAAAAATAAAAGATGGGGTTATGTGAAGGGTTTTTAAAGAAAAACCAAACATGAAAAATGTAATTATGATGCATATACCCGACCCAACTAATCACATATATGTTAGATATTATAGATTAGAGTATACCGCATATGTGATGTGGAGTCGAGTCCGCTCGCTAATGGCATTTGCATTGAGCGTTGCCGATTCCAAATAGGTGGTACCACTTGTTGGTATGCCTTCCACCTTTGTCGATTAATGGCACTTCATCCTTGATGGTGGAGTCGATCTTCTTGACTTCCACGGCTTTTGTCGGCGTTGCCAACCACTTGTTGATTTTCTCCTTTTGGATGGAGATACCTACAACACAAATTTTGTCCTTTGGTACCCAATTTCTTTTGGGTCCGACATTGTTAGTGGCTCGGGTCTTTACTACCCATTTCAAATCGCTTCTACTAACATGAAAGCGATTTGGGCATTTAGAAGAATTATGCTCACTTCTACTACAATGAATGCAATGCATAGATTTTTTCGAATAACGAGAACTATGCGACTTTTTGTAGGAAGTTTTAGAAGTATGATGAGCGGTTTTGGTTTGAAAACCTAAACCTCTTCTATTATTACAAGAGTTCGGCAAAACTCTTGAAGTGCTCCCTTGTTTAAAAACAACCTTTTGTATAGGCGGAATAGGAGTTGTAGACACGCTAGAAGATTTGACATAGCGGGTTGTGCTTGATCCAATAGAGTTGGAAACGAAACCCAAACCGCTTTTGTCATTGACATCTTTTTGACAACTCAAAATTTCGTCCAACACGGTTTTCCCTTTGGAAAACCTTGAGATTGTTAACTCGAGTTTTTCGACCGTAATGACAAGCTCATCGTTTTTCTTTTTCAAAGAGTCATTCTCGGTTTTTAAAAACTCGTTTTTATCTTTTAAGTCCTCCTTTTCGTCATCTATATCATGAAGAGAAAATGACGATGTCGGAATAGACTCATTTTCAATTTTATCTCTTTTTAAGGATCTTATTTCTTCATTGAGAGAAGAATTTATCCTTTTAAGAGAGTCGACCTTTTCGACAAGCTTAGGAAATTTTTTAGAATAAACATCGCACATATGAAGTAATTCATCATAAGAAAGATCATTTACCTCATCGGCTTCGCTTTCACTTTCGCTTGAAGAAGAGAGGTTTTGTTCATGGCTTTCTTCCATGGCCATATAGCACCCAAGGTGAGCGACTTCATCTTGGTCGGAGCTATCGCTAGAGCTTGAAGCGGATATCTTCTTCTTGCTTTTGCTCTTGCGATTCATGACGCAATCTCTCGCCATGTGTCCTTCCTTGCCACATGTATAGCAAACAAAATCGTTAGAATAAATTGAATTATTTGACGATTTACCTTTATGTTTGCGTTGGTCCTTTAGCTTTAGGATTTCCTTGACGATTCGAATGATTTGCCTTGAATTTTCGTCGTCATTGGATAGCTCATCGCTTTCGTCACAAGTTGTTCCTTTGAAAGCTATCTCCCTCTTTTTCGAGATTGGCTTGTGACTATTGAGGGTGATCTCGTGTGTAATGAGCGAACCCGTCAATGCATCAAGAGAGTATGTGTTCATGTCGTGCGCCTCTTGAATTGCGGTGACCTTTGGTTCCCATTCCTTCGGCAAGCTCCGAATCACCTTCGAAACCATTTCCTTACAAGACAAAGACTTACCAAGAGATGTTAATCCATTAGTAATAGTAGTAAATCTAGCAAGCATGTCGGAAATAGTTTCACCCTCGCTCATTTTAAAAAGTTCGTAGTCATGAACTAAAAGTTGGAGTTTGCAATCCTTAACTTGGTTAGTTCCCTCGTGCATAACTACTAACTTATCCCACATAGCCTTAGCGGTTTTACAAGCGGAAATTTTGTTGTACTCGTTAGGAGAAACGGCACAAACAATAGCGTACATCGCTTTGGCGTTGGTAGAGTAGGCTTCTAGTTGAGCATTATCTAGGTCCTCTACGGGGATTTGGTTCTCGCTATTCTCGGATGTAGGTGCGGAATATCCTACTTTTATGGTCATCCAAAGTCTAACGTTATAGCTTTGTAAAAACATGCTCATCCTATCCTTCCAATATGAAAAATTTAATCCATCAAAATATGGAGGTGTATTGGGTGATGAAGCCATGCCGGATGCGAAATTAAGTATATTAGCCATCGGGATCTTAACTCTTAAATCGTTAGATTTCTATAATCAAGAGCCTCGGCTCTGATACCAATTGTTGGCCCGAGTGCGGCTAACCTTAGAGGGGGGGTGAATAAGGTTTTGGCGCTTTTCGCCTAATTAAACTAAGTGCAACTAGCAACCCAACTTTTTAGCTATTCTAAGCTTAGGCGTTTGATAATATTAATGACAAGCTATAATTCATAAACGCAAGCAAGAAAATAAGCAATTGTAAAGGTTGCGGAAAGTAAAAGTAAAGGGAAAGAAAATGACACCGTAGTTTATAGAGGTTCGGCAAACGGCCTACGTCCTCTCCTCGGTACTACCGAGTATTTCACTATAAATAATTTTCCCGGATATTACAATCCTAACGAGCTAATCGACCGATTAAGCTCCCCCTCACTTTATGAGTGTCCCGAAATGAAAAGACCTAGAGCTTTTAAGCAACTCGCTTACAAAGCCTCTACCCGATCACTCGCTCACAAAAATGAGTTTATAAAACACTCGATACAAATTTTGTTACAAAAATGTAACTACACTCACTATTCTAATTGCTTCTTAAAAAGCTAATTGGTGAGTTGTTGATGAAGATCGCGCTTGAATCTCTTTCTATTTGATTTTCCTCTTTCTCGAATATATATACACCAAAATGGTGATATTAGGGTTTTTAATTGAGAGAGGTTTTAAGGATGATGATGGTTAAGCTTGGTGAGTTTTGAGAGAGATTTTAGGAGGTTTTAAATAACAGCAAAGTCTGTTTTTCTGGGTTATGACCGTTGAAAGGTTTTAACAGCTATTTTCCAGAAATTGCTGAAAAGCTGTTTTCGAAAACTGCAGAAAACGATCGGTCGTTTTCTACAGACGATCGGTCGTTTTCAGACAGACGATCGGTCGTTTTCTGAAAACGATCGGTCGTTTTTATACTGAACTCTCTGGAAGAAATTGGATCAAAAACGATCGGTCGTTTTTGTCCAGTCGATCGGTCGACTGTAATCCTGGTCCCGTAAATCTTCGAATGCTCATAACTCCTTCGTTTTAGCTCCGATTTTGGTTCCGCTTGAACCTATGGCTTCGTTATCGAATGCTCTATCATTTAAAGACCTGAAATATACGTTTTCTATTTTTGGACAAGACAAGTATTATATCATCGAAATTGTAAAATCATTAAACACATAATCAAAGTAATAATCAAAATCATTATTGAACTCTATGTTCAACAATTGTTTTCGATATAGTACCAAAACCAACAACCTTGACCTACATCAAATGATAATCACTCAATATTACACCTAACTCAATATTAAATCTTGACGAACTTCTCTTATCCGCATTCGTTTTGGTTTACTAAACATGATAAGAGGTGAGGGTCGCATTAGGAAAGTTTTTCAAAATAATGTTTCAATTAAAGTTTTCTTTCCCAGTTTTTTGCCTTTGTAATTGTTTGGTTATCGGATTCCGGCTGTAATCTCTAGATGCTTTCTGGTGGGTAAAACTTTTGAATTTTATATAAGATTCGGTGCTTAAAAAAAAATATTACACCTAACATGATATTCAAACAATACGAATAATGGAAAATATCATATACTATAATTATCCTAAATTTAAGATCTGAAAAAAGTATGTTTTATGAAATCAAGATGAAAAACTTTTATGAAGACCTTGTTACGTTATCACCTTGTATTAAAAAGTCTATTTAAAATATGGGGTTGGTAATTAATGGACATGTCAAGTTAAGACAACAATGCAGTAGGAGTTTATTTTGTTTTTTCTTTTAAAAAAATGCAATATTAAAATGTACCTGTAATATGTAAGCTCCCAAATATATTTATCATAGAGGGGGTATTTATAATCACAAAAAATGTGAGTTTTTAGATTTGATTGAATGTATCTATTTATTTATGTCCATCTATACAAATCTTAAAAGTGGGAATTTTTTGGATTTGTTCGATGTATCTTTCTACAATCTTAAACAACTTTTATATCATTATCTCCGTAATGAGTTCTAGCAATCAATTAGTCAATTGATGAGGCTGATATTCGAGAAAATATTCAATAGGGCTCGTATACACCGGAGTAGGATGTGTCCCACCAATAATAGGGTAAATTATGGTTTATTGACTTGATTTTTGGCTAATTTTATGATAAGTGATCTAAGTTTTTGTAATTTCGGTTTTGTGACCTAAGTTTAACTTTTGTATTGTTTTAGTGACTTTGCGTCAATTCAGTGGACGGAATACGTTACACGTGTTATCACGTGTCCTCACGTCTGTTAACTACAAGGGTAAAATCTGAGGGAATTTTAGTCCTTTTAGCAAGAAATATGTTTTTTTTTCGAAAAATAGGATGACAGGTCGCTAAATTGCTAACAAAGTTAAACTTAGGTCACAAAACCGAAATTACGAAAAATATGATAGTCTAATGAACAATCTATACAAATATAACAATATAGTAGACAATCTAATACAAAAATGTCAGTTTAATAGATTATCTAATATAAAAATGAACAATCTAATACAATAAAGACAGTTTAGTGCAAAAATGACAGGTTAATGGACATACAAAAATGACCGTCTAATTGGACATATATTAATGACAGTTTAATACAAAAATGATAGTCTCATAGGAAAATTCGCAAAAATTGAGAAAATTTATTTAAAAAAATCCAAAAAAAATATGATAGTCTATTACAAAAACGACAGTATAATGGACATACAAAACTGATCGAGTTTCAATAAAGAGTGACAGGTCTTATCAATGCACAAATGTATTACTCCCTAAGAATTTCAATTTCGCTCATATTCATCAGTGTAGTAACAGGGTTCAAGCTTTCACTAGCCCCTTCTCATTTACCAAATCAGTATAGCTATCCTTTTTCTAATTCTAACACAACAATGCAATTTTAATTAATAGTAAAAAAATTGCTAGATAATTTATCTCGTCTCCTCGTTGTTTTGCTGCTTCTGGATATAAAACAATGTCAGATTTGTATTAGACAGTCTAATACAAATATGACAGTTTAATACAAAAAATCATAAAAAATGAGAAAATTTTAAAAAATCAAAAAAAATATGGCAGTCTAATACAAAGATGACAGTCTAGTATAAATACCAAAATGACAGTATGATATAAAAAAATCACAAAATATGAGAATTTAAAAAAAAAAAACATGACAGTGTAATAAAAAATGACAATCTAATATAAAAATCAGAAAAATCAAAAAATTTTAAAAAAATCCTAAAAAATATGATAGTCTAATGGATATTCTAAAAGATAGTCTAATACAAAAGTGACAATGTAGGGGGGAGGGACAATGACAGTATAATGGACAAAAAAGTTGACGGTGTAATGATTAGACCACAAAGTCAACCCCAAGAAGTTATAACGGACTCAATTCAAGATAAGAGCAAAAGAAGATTCTAGAAACTGACTTGACCGGTCAGGTTGACCGGTCATGTGCCGTTGTATTTTAAAATTCCGGATAAGATTAACTTTGTTGAGTTGATAAGTTGATATAGATCTCCACATATTCCGAAAATATAATCACAAATGATCACAATTAACTTTTCAATATGTTTTCATTCACATTTTCGTTCTAGAGAGAGGGGAGAGAAAAAATACATAACTTCAAGATTTTGTGCACGAATACTTGGCAATCAACGCCGTTTTGTGAGTTAATTCATTATCTTTCATTACGTTGTTGTGTTTTCTAGTATTTCCTTTGATTTTACTGCATGTTTACGTATGTTGCATGTTTTAAATCATTAATATCATATCTCTCGCATGCAAACTATTTAAAACAAATCGATAACGTCGTAGAAGGTATTTATTGATTAATTAATTCCGCATGTTAAAGAACATAAATCAATATATAAACTTAAAAATAGCCTTTAAAACAACCTAAAAATCTGATATTTAGCAGTTTTAAAACCCCCAAGTAACGATTCGTTGGATTGACAAACCAACCGCTAACGCTATCCTCGTTACTAATTAATTAACACCTAATTAGTAAAACCCTTTAAAACTATCCAGGCCAACAACCACACGGTTCCACATACGATAAACTTAGTGTGCTTCCCGAGAAAAATGATAATGCTACCCTCGTGTTCCTGCGAGACCTTTTAACGCGTAAGTAAAAATTACGTACCGAAAGGGCAGACAGCCATGCGATACAAAATGAAGGTCTAATGGAAATAAGAAACTGACAAAAATCAAAAAAATTAGAAAATTTTAAAAATCCAAAAAAATGACAGTCTAATACAAAAATAACACTCTAATACAAAAATGAGAAAAAAAAAGTATAAAAATATCCAAAAAAATATAATACAAAAATGATAGTATAAAAGATAGTTCAATACAGAAATGAGAGTCGAATACAATAATTGACAGTTTAATAGACACATAAATACATGAAAATGCTCAAAATTAACAATAATGCTCATTAGACAGTCAAACCCAAAATTGTAGAGTCAAAACTAGTATATTTTATTTAGACATTTTAGTTTAAGTACTCTCTCATCCGTTCTCATTTAATTGTCAATTACGAAATTACATGTAATTTTGATCTGTTTATAACTTGTATCAAAATTGTCGAAATATTTTTTTTTAAATGTAATCATAAAATTTAACATTTAATTATATGATCAACTTTTGAAAATTTTCATTTCGAAAATTTTGATATAAGTTCTTGATCAGTTAAAATTGTTGGTAGTTTCGTAATGTACAATTACATAGGAAGGAACTCTTATCGGAGAACGAGGAGAGAGAGTCCACTGTTAATTGGTTCCCCAAAAAAGAAGAAGAGAAAGTTCATCGAGTAAATGAGTCCAAACAAAATTAATCTCCTTTATTTATTTATGTAGTGATAGGAAAACTCAATTAAAATTTTATAAAGAGTACCTTTTTACCTAATACACCAATTTTTGACTCTACAAAACTCTAGTACATTAGTCTACGAATGAGGTTTCCTGTAAATTTAGAGTCTACATCGAAATGACTATGATTGATCTGTTGACATTAGGTTAGTGTGTCAATAGTATCTTACCCCGAAAAAATGAATGTGGATCAAACGTTAAAAAAATGCTAGGTTAGTGAACAAAATCAAAATTTCATGATAGATATAATTGTACAGAACAGTTTTAAAACAAAAAAAACTTATGTAAACCAAACTACCAAAAATGTGGTCTTTTTACAATAAGGAGTTCTGTCCCAGAGATCTCTTACTCATGCGAGAGCATCATCCATAAGCTAATACAAATCCCACCCCAAGCTTAAAAACTCGAACACAAGTAACATCGCGTTGTTGGCCTTGGAAATCATACATTATTATAGAAATGTACTGAATAGGTCAGCCAAAAAGCTGACAGATATCGAAGTTTTGCTTCGAAACGAATGCATTGTTTTGCAAACCATAATTTTAATTATTTGACATGCATTTCAGAATACAAATGAATAGGTCTTATTTTGTTTCCAAGTGCATGATAACCGTCGATCAGTTTCTCGTATATGTATGGAGTTGGTAATATAGATCGGTCTTTCATAACCTTTAGGTACTTTTCGGCTTCGGCTAACTTTCCACATGCAGAGAAATAACTAATCAAAGATTCGAACACCAAAGTGGTAGACCGAATTGATTTGTACTCCATTTCGTATAACAACTTCAAAGCTTCTTGGATCTTCCCTTCTTTAGCATACCCGTCGATTAGCAAAGCATACGTAACTTCATCTGGTTTAAAACCCTTATTTAACAAACTCGTTAACATTTCGTCCGCCTCTTTCGTACTCTTGTTATTACATAGCTTAGCTGACATTTTATTAAAAGCCAAACAACTAGGTAGAAACCCCATTTCCATCATTTCCTTACAAAACTTCATACTTTCTTCCAATTTTCCTACCTTAGAGCAACCCAGAATAAGATGATCGTAGGTCTCGCCATACGGCTTCAAACCCATGTCACCCATTTCTTGCATCAACCTCGTTGCTTCTTCAACCCTTCCCTCTTCACAATAAGCTCCAACAAACAACGTACATACAAACGAATTAGCTTGAAACCCTCTATTAAGCATCTCCTCATACACCTCATGTGCAGACTCTAAACTCCCAGACTTGACCCTCGAATAAACAACAAAAGAATATGATATAGCATCCAAAATCATCCCTTTTTGCAACATCCTCCTCATCAAGACCATCCCTTCGTCAATTCTCCCCTCTTCCAAAACCCTAAAAACCGTTTCCGCATTAACTATCATTGAAGGGGAGCTTTTCTTTCCACTAATTCTATCTAGCATATCAACGCATTCTTGCAATTTCCCTTCCTTACACAACGCACGAATCATAATCTGAACCGTTACATCGTGAGGGTAAGTCCTGTTTCGTACCATATGCTCATAAATTTTCCAAACAAGCGTCATTTCATCAGACCTTTGAACCACATGTAACAGTGTGTTATAAGTAACGATACTCAAAATGAACCCTTTTTCGCTTAAATACTCGCAAACATCAAACCCTGAACCAAACATCCTCAGTTTAGCATAACTCTGAATCAATAGATCAAAAACCAGCGGAACAGAATCCGCCCCCTCATAGCTGCTAATAAGAGAATCAACAAACATAAACTTATTACACGAAAGGGTTTTTGTTAATGCCGAATGAAGCAAAGCCCGAGCATCTTTTATAAGCTTTCCTTTCACCGAAATGTGAATGGCGATTGCGTAACTTGGTATCGGATCGTGGGTCTGGTTATGACGAGCCGACCAGTGAAAAAACCCGAGGGCTCGTTTGGCGTCAGATGGTTGTTTAAGGGTTAAAAGTACTTGTTCGACTACTAAATCGGTTAACTTAGTGGACCTGAATTTATGAGATAGAGAGTCCCAACTGAGGCCTTGTTTCAGTGAGTTCGAAATGGCGATCACCGTTTGCTTCATATATTGGCTCTTTTATTTGCCTATGACTAATCAGATGCCTAGTTTTCCCAGTATTATCAAGGCCTCAATTTTCTTCCATCCGTTCACTGTTTTCCTGAGTATGAGTTCTTGCGACTCGGTTAGAGCTTGTTTGATTGCAGCTTCCAGAAAATATAAGCTGGATTGTTTTCCTATGTTGAAAATGTAATTTGTTAATATAGCTCAAAAGTTTCTAGCTAAGAAAAACTATGGATGTTTGGTAAGTTTTTTTAGATTTTGGGTCATAAAAGTTAAAAAAAGTTCAAGCAGCTTGGAGTTGAGGATTTATTTAGCCTTTTTCACATGAGAATTACCAGAAGTATAAATTTTCCAATTAAATCATTTTCTATATTTACAAGTCAATTATAAGTTAAAATAAGTAAAAAAATGACTTACCAACAAAAATAAATCATAAGTCACTTATAAGTAAAAACGCTAAGGTAGTGCCAGACAGTAAGTACATTGCAGCTTATTTTAAGCAATTTTTTTCTCATTGCTTTTCATAAGCCGTTTTTTGAGCAAAAATGCCGATGCCAAATGCGCCCTTAAAGCAAAATTTAAAAAGCAAAACTTTAGCGGAAAAGTTGCAACCAAACAAGGTCTTAATCTGCTTTAAATACGCAGAAATTAAGGGCAATATTTAAAACCAAGTGAGGAAGAAAGTTACAAACTTGGAAAAAGAAAAAAAAAAGACTTTTATTTCCCTTCTAAATAAGCAGAGTTTGCTAGTATCTTATGAATTAAACAAAAACAAGATAAACCCTGATTTAAATACGACAAAATCATTTTTTCCACATATTAAGATGGATAAAAATGAATTAAAATCAACAAATGTGAGACTAAAACAAAGTAAAACAGCTGAGAAACCAAATAAGCAATAAAAAACTAAACAACAAAATTTAAAAACTAAAAAATATATTACGTAACGAAGTTTCCATGGACCAAATAACATAAAATCCGAAATTAGGAAAAAATTACCTGAAGCGAGATAGCGTCACGGTGGAGAGAAAGAGAGAGAGAGAAAAAAAACTGAATGTGTGTGTGTTTATTTTTTAAGCGTATTTGATGATTAATAAATTATTTCTTTAGTTACACACGGATTAAATTTATATTAACAAAAACGATATTTGTTACCAAAATCATACATTCAAAACTTAAATTATAAAAAATATACCTATATATACTTATTATTTATCTAATTCTAATAATACTATAATCTAACCCCTTTCTCTCTCAAACCGCAACTGTCTCTCTAAGTGCACATCTATCTCTAACACACAATAATCGTAACTCTTTCTAACACATCCTATCATACATATATCTCTAAAAATGACTAAAAACTCACAAAATATTCATATGCTAATTATAAAATGTCATACCCTAATTTTAAAATGTCATACTCTAAATATTTTAGATCACAATCAAATATCTAAAAAAGAGTTCATACCCAATTTCAAAACTCCATACTCTAATTTAAAAACTTCATACCCTAATTTCAAAACTTCATACCCTAATTTCAAAACTTCATACCCTAATTTCAAAACTTCATACCCTACATATGGATTTCTCTCAAAATACCCTACATATGGATTCTCCTCATTCAACCTGAAAATCACAAGTTTTACAATATTATCAAAACTCAATAAATAGAAAACAATCCCACCAATTTCAACCAGTGTAATATTTGTGTATTACGTATGTATATATGTGTATTTATATGTATACGTATGTTTATATAATTTAGATGGTGTTCGGTAGTTAGTGGCGGGTTTTCGTGATGAATGAGGGGATAGAACAATGGAGGACAGAAAGTAAGATTAGAGGAGATAGATGGACTTATTCTCCGGAAAGAATGCTATGTTTTTGATAGAAGAGAAAGAAATATAGTTGCAAAAAAATCACACGTCAGCAGTAGGTATGTTTTTGATAGTTAAAGTTGTAAGAGTATGTTTTTTGTAATTTAGTTTAAAAATTAGTATGTTTTGTTAATTTATCTTTGATATAATGGTTTTATTCTTGATAAATTAACAAAAGCACTACTTTTTAAACTAAATTAACGAAAACATACCTAAATTAATTTGAAGACTATACTTCTGTTTGTTTTATTTTGTCGATTTTGGCATGCCCAAATTAATTTCAAGACTTTATATGGTTATTTGTTTCAATTTTTTTGTGCGTCCAAGTATTTGGTGTTATTGGTCTTCTTCGTATGCAGAGGTGAGTTTTACCTCTGTTTGAGTTCAGCTATGCCTACAAACTGCAACCTACTGTTAATGAAAACAGAATTTTTAACCAAACCAATGATTTTCCATCTAGGGGTGAACCTTAATTTTTGTAACCGTGACTAGTAACCCTTTTAATTGATGTTCTCGAATGAACTCTAAACATGATTAGTTAAACACAAATTTCCCTTTTGTTGGGAAATTGATACTCATCCTTCTGTTAAGGACATGACTAATGAGGAGTATAATAAAACGTCCTAGGCGAATCGGCGATGCTCAGTGAGAAAGACTTGCTCTCTGTAATTTGCAGCACGTAATGTAGCACTCTTCCTGAAAACTATATATCCCAATATGTTCCTTTTTTGCGGTATACATGGTTGCAATAGGCTTTGAATTTGAGACAATTATAATCTGTGAAAATATAATATTGATGATATACAGAGCGCCTTAAAGCAGAAGTGTGTTTTGTACCGTCGGATGTGTAGTGAAAGTTTGTTTCGTCGTTAAATCAAAATAAGTTATATTTCCATCTTGCGCTTATAAATTTTTAATAACTGCAGTTTGAGGTGTTTGTCCCCTGTGAACCCTACACTCTAACGAACAATAAAAAAAATGCAGACCTTTTTACGGGATGGAAATATCGAGTTCACATTTGGTCATGTTTTGGTCATATGTTAGTGTTGTACAAAAAAAATTATTGCCACTCAATTTCTTTGCTTTATCCTTGCAGTCCGACTCTTTTACTCTTGACAAAAACTCCAACTGCGGCAAACGAACGAACTGAACATTTTTTATAGACTCATTTTATAATGTAGGAAATCATCCCCAATAGAAAAAAAATATATCCAAAACCTAGGATATTAACTAGACAAAAATGAAATTAGATAATCATGTACCGAAAAAAGTAAAATTCTAAGATCCAGATCTAGGTTACTAGTGATGAAGTCGTCCATGATTGATGAGGTGGATAATGGAGTTTCGGATGTAATTTGGACAACTGAGAAGGGTTGGAGATGAGAATTATTAGATAGAAACGTCACATACATAATCTAGACATATGCCAGTTATTTATTTGGCAATACTAACATGACAATGGTAACAAATGTGAACCCATCCATGATCCATGACATACCCAATTAATCAATAAATAGTGATACCAATCTCGAGAGCAATACATTATAGTCCACTAAGATTTGATTAAACTGAACTTGTAACATAATATAATCAATCTGTAGCTGGAGTTTCCAAACAGTAATACTATAAAATAAAATCAAGCTAGCAGTGCCGATGCCAATGGTTCAACAAAGGAATTAGTTTAATAATCAGAGCTAGTCTACAGGTAGAGATACCCCTGATACCAATTAAATATGCAAATCTAATCTTCAACAAAATAAACAAAACCTAATTACACAAGTCTGTGGCATAATCATGCGGAAAGTCAAGTGTTAGTATAACATTAGGAAGTAGCTATTTTGGTAACAGCTTTGATACACTAAAAGCGGTGCTGGTTAAACTGTAATAATTATATCGCCATGACCAACAATCTCAAGGAAGCTAACACGAAATATGAACACCTGATCAACTAAATAATTCTTACAACCCCCCCCCCCCCCCCCCCCCAGTATGACCCATATCAGCTTCTTCGCAACATAATCCAAAACTGCATCCTTGTGTTACTAAGAAGAAGAGATGAAACGGGTTTTAATTTTTCAATTATTATTATGCTTTTAAAAACTCTGGTATTACCCTGATTACCAAGGACTACCAGACTTCAAGAGATAGCAAGGTATTAACGGATACGATTAGCAAGACATTCAACTTTAGTAGTCTAACTCAGACACTTGCATCTAAAGTATAGCAACCAAATAGAAAAACCAGCAATGTAACAGGTTGAAGATTTATAAGAAATTTCTTAGCAAAAAGAAATAAGCATCATCCTTGCACAAAAGTAAAAGAGCGAGTTTCATAAAAGAAATTATCCATTCCAAATAAAACTATGTACATAAAAGCTAAACTACACTTTTATCACCCTTCAATAAGAAATTGCTGTTAATAAATGGACATATCATAGTAGTATCAGCCTGTTTTTAAGTAAAAAGGGGCAGAGAATAAGTTCATTCCTACACCTTTGTATTACCCCCAAATAGAAAACTGTAAATTATAATTCCTTTTCAGTAGGAACCCTAACTAGAGACCTAGAGGAGAGCAGCTCTATGTTCAGATAACAAATGATGAGAAAATGGGGAAAAATATTATACTACCCTTGGATGGGAAAATGTATTTCAACTTCTGCTTAATCAGCCAATGTTTCCAAATATTCTTAGCAACTTCCGTTACTTCCTTTTTTCACCGTCACAGTTTGAAAATAACCACAGCTAACCTTCATTTCACCACTCTCGTCCAAACGAAGGCTCATAAACCAGCTTTTTAGTTCAATATCTTCAATCAAACAAATCCATAGTACACTGGTGGCTAGTGGGTTTGGGTTAGCAAAAGGGATCAGCCCTCTTAATCCTCTCTCCATCTGTTCCATAACTTGTCCACTTCCATTTAAATACTACTCATATATATATAATAAACGAAACATTTCTTTTGGGATGGGCGTAATAAGATCCTGTTTATCCGATGAGCTGGCCGCACAGCGCTGTACGGGTGTGTGTTGCTCAGGTCATGTAAAAATAATATTTAGTGAAAGAATGTTTGTTGTCTCTATCCCCAAAGTCGATTTGTCACCTAAGCACACCGCATACTTCTTGTTCGGACCATCACCGTAGGAACAGATATATTTTAATGGCGTCAAACATCAATGATACAAGTCTCTGTCCCTCTCTAACCTGCACCCTTGCCGTGTTTTACTTCTTTTGAATTCCCATATTGTGAAATATCACGCCTTTATCAACTGACAATAAAAATCATTTAAAAGGAGTATCCAACAACGGCTTTGAGTTTCGATAATTTCCATTTCTGGAAACTAATGATGCGTTAATCTTTTCATCATCTTCAGACGGTGTTCCGGACCTGGACTCTATATGCCTATTATCAAATGACCTGTGTCTTCCCCCAGATCTTTGCCCCCTAAAACTACCACCAGGGTACACTTTACCAGGAATGTTTGTAAATGCAGGTGCTTTTGGAGTTAAAAAATCTTTCGGGAGAGACTCCATGTCCGCATAGCAATTCCTTTCTTTAGCATCTGCTATTAACGCTGCCCAATCATCGGATTTCAGCAAAGAACTGGCGTTCCCCATAACCTATTAAAGAATCAAAGATTACCCGGTATAAATTCACTTCACAAAAACCAATAACAAAATCAATTTGAAGCATTAAGAAAAAAAACTTCAATGTGAGGATTTTTATTATTCAGAATAGTAAGTCTAATGTTTATTTGCTCAATTAAATACATAAAATGATATTTTAGCACAAATGGGATATGTTGGTGTACAAAAGTGATAACTGAGCAGTTTGGTTGGTATACAGAAATGATATTACCAAACATTATTGTACAAAAGTAATTATATCATAATGAAATATGTTGTTATTAAGACTGAGGTACCTTGGTTAATCTATTTAAGTTAGTTTGGTGTATAAAGCACGCCAAGTTAGTTTGGAGAATAAAAATTTCGTGATATACAAAAAGTAAAAACACGTTTCATATGTAATAAACCCAACTATCAAAAAATGTGATTTTTGCAAAGAAAGGAGTTCATACCCAAAGAGCTCTTCTTGCTCGTGTGAGAGCAACATTCATTCGCCGGATATCTGATACAAATCCCACCCCATGGTTGGAAGCTCGGACACAAGACATTATGATAACGTCACGTTCTTGGCCTTGAAAAGCATCCACGGTATTTATATATATTTCTTTTCCCTCATCCGTCTTTAATATTTCCTCAAACTCACGTTGAAGGCATTTAAGTTGTAGCTTATAAGGAGTTATAATTCCTACCGTGACTTTCCCAGCACCCAAAGATTTCAAACTTTTCTGTAAATGCTCATACAAACGAAGACAAAACTGTGCCTCATGTATGTTCTGATAAGACACAGAACCTCCTCGCTGCGACTCCCTACCATGTGAAATGTCGAAAAAAACATAAGGTCGTAATAGAGGGTCATTATAATAAACCTCATCGGGAGAGTTAGTGACACTTTCACTGTCCGTCAAACGACCCTGGTAAAAATACCTAGAAGGAAAATCCCTTATTTGGGGATGCATCCTATACTGAACAGATAACAACATAGTAGGACACCCAGCTTGTTGAAACCTCTCGAACAGGCTTCTACTGTATAACAACGTACCTAAAGAAAATAAAAACTAAAGTAATGAATAATAAATAAATGATAAAGAGGTAAATTTTAACTTCTCTGAACCAGCCTAATGCTTTTAACAATTAGCACATTAACCTAACATTCACAAGTTTAAACATCACCTATCAAAATTCACAACTTAGATACCAAATTAAACAAAACTGAACAATTAGTACACCAAACTACCTTAGAAACTACAAGTGCTTAGAAGTTAAAGATTTTAACGACGGTGTACTAGCTTTTAGATTTTGCGTATGTGGTTGCTCAATACATCAGCGTAATTAACCGATTAGTACATGACAAGTTTTTTTGAGTTTAAATTTCAACATTGCTGCACAAATTATTTCATTTTGTCTAGATTGGTGTATGAATTGTGAATTTCAGTACTATGATGTACTCATTGTTACTAATAGGTTGGTGTAAAAAATTGACACTTCCCCCCACCCCCACCCAAAGAAAGTGCAAGTATAACAAGGTACCAGCTGCTTTGCTAATAACAGTGGCGGGGAGCTGCTGAGGGTCGCCAACAAGGACGCAACGAGCCGCACCTAGAGAGAGAGGAGGGAGAATCCCGACCTCACTAGCCTGCGCAGCCTCATCAATCACAACCATATCAAACCCATGAGTAAGTCTCGAGAACAACCTTCTCCCACTACTCGAGACAGTGGTGAACACAATCTCGGCCTCGTTGGCAAAACTAGCTTCCAAATCCGCACGAGCCTCTTCTAGATTGAAGTTCCCACCTGAACGAAACTTCTGTTCCAAGATACAAAGACGGGACATTTCGACCAAAACCTTGTCTCGGTTTTCGACAACTGCGGCAAGGTTTTGGAGTAAAGTGTCACGGTTTTGGTCTCGAGCCACAAGGATGTCCGGGTCAACGCCGACAGAGCCTTGAGATCGACAAGCGGCGGCGGCAATATTAAGTTCTCTCTGTAGAAACCCCATTTGTTGAGAGAGATGGGCTTCATGGCCTCTTAACTGTTGCATCCAACCATAAACCTACAGAAAGTCGAAGATTAGTACACCAGCATGGTCGAACAAATAGCATATAAGAAGTGCTAAAAAGTTGCAAGTTTCCGACTTTGTAATTTTCTTTTTCAGACACCAATGTGATTGAACAAAAAGTAACTAATCAGTGCTTCGGAGTTGAAATTTTAATATTGGCAAATTAGCTGTTCGAGTTTGTGTAGAACGGTGTGAGGTGTATAAATTCTAAATTTTAATAGTATGATGCTATATGCTGCCTGTTAAAAGCTTGTAGGTAGGTAGGTGTACCAAGGTGATATTTTCCCTAATTTATCCCATTAAAGCAGCCCATTAGAAACCAACCAATGCACTCTCATAGTGGATCATTATCTTCTGACACACTAGCTAGTACCTTGTAAGAATTTTGAGAAAACTAGATTATCTTCGGTCACCAGGTAATTCATGTGTTAAAAGCTTGTTTGCTCGAATTTTATAGCTCATCTTTTTTCCTCTTTTCCTCAAATACTGAACTGCACTTGGCTGACTAGCTCTTCTGGTTCCGGGCCTGAACTAGAAATTACAACCAAACCAAGCCCTCTTATATGCTCAAAAGTGAATTTAAGAGTGCTAAAAAGTTCAAGCTTATTTATATCTACGACCTTGTCTGATTGCAGCTTATATACTCGGTTTTTTTGCGTAAAAGTTTGGACTGCACTTTTTTCATCTTTTGAAATCTTCTATAACTAGTGGTCAAAAGTTTATTTCCACGTGTTTAAAGGCCTTGTTCTGGCTGCAGCTTATAAGCTCAATTTTTTGCTTAAAAGCGAAACTTCGTTGAATAAGCTATAGATGCAGCAAACATTAAAATGCAGCCTTTACTCTAAAGTTAAGTTACTCGGTTCCTAGCTTATTTTCGAAATAGCTGCAGTTAGGGGTGGGCACATGACGGATTGGGGCGGATTGACCTCGATCCTAATCCAACCAGTAAAAAAAAATTGTGGGGCGGATTGGGTTGGGTTTGGGTTGATTCTTAAATTTTTATTTTGGTCCTTTATTTTTCTTAGTTTGCATACTCAACCTAAATTTTAAAATAAATTGAATCTTTCAAAGAGAAATACAAACTAAAACCAATCAAAATACGTTTATAGCATTCACGAACAAGCAACAAAACTAAAATATAATAAGAGTGGGAGGTTAGTATCTTGAAATACACACAATGCATATATTGATATTTATATATTATATTACGGGTTGAAACGGATTGGGGCGGATTAACCCGCGGTTTGGAAACACCAACTCTAACCCAACCCGTAAAATATATAACGGATTGGGGCGGGGCGGATTAATTTTTTTTTACACTCAACCCACCCCAATCCACACGGGTTGGATTACGGGTTGGGTTTGCGGATTTTTTGCCCACTCCTAGCTGCAGTAAAGCGAGCCCCAGGTAAGACACATGAACAACTCATTCGTCTTCGTTTCAGAGAAAACAATAATAATAACTCATTAGACTGGTGTACCTCATCTCGACTTTTAACCAAAAGTTGTTCTGTTCTGCGTTCAACAGAGACAGCCTGCGCAGCTCGTGTCTGCGTATCTACACCCACTCGCGCCACATCAGGCCTATAGACCTTCATCTCTCCATCAATAAACCCGCGGTCCAAAACCCTGGACAAAAGCTCATCGGTAGCAGCATTTGAAGGAGCACAAACCAGCATCCGAGGCTTAGGACAAAGCTTAGGTAGTGTCCGAAACAGATTTTGGTCCATGCTCTGGAGAACCTCATCGATTGAACCGGTGGCAACGTTGTCGTTTCTGGGCTCGCAATTTTGTTTGTAGCTGTCGGGGGCTAGCTTCTTAAGAAGGGCATTATAGTAATGCTGGTACTGGACAAGATGGATGACATTTAGCATTCCCCAAACGGTGTGTGTTTTGCCTGTGCCAGGTGGGCCTTGTACTAGAGTAAAGGGCCATGGGTCTTGTCTTTTTGTTGTCCCATTCGTTGTTCCAGCAGCTGTGTGCATTGCAGCCCATTGAATTGCTCCTAACTGAGGCCCGTTAAAAGTACGGCGTAAATGTTCAGAGAAATTTGGTGTGAAACATTCGGGCATAGCAGGAGGTTGTTCTTGGTACTTCGGAAATTGATCTGGACTAGGCTCAAGAATTGCATTTTGCATCTGTTGAGAAATAAAGGAAAGATAGAATTATTTTCCTGACAGGAAATCACCCACAAAAATCATTTTTGGTGCAAACAAGGACACAGCTTGAGACACATGAACTAGTTAATTTGCAATTTTTTGTTTTTTAGTTTAAAGGCTAGACCACATTTATTTGGCTAACCAGGTCAAAAATTTGGGTTTGATTGTCTTTTGGTCTGAAAAATAGAAGCTTTAAGGCGTCGATGACACTGGCTTTTCTCAGGCGCAAAAAGTCCAGATTATGTCCTTATAAGACGCATTCAGACATGCCCCTGAAATGAATAGGAGACTTTTTACTCAGTTTTAGATTGCCCAGGCTTATTTGTTTGAAGCTGCAGCCAAAGAGACAATGTTGCAATAACATTCTGATATTAATGTTTCCAATCATGTGCCTGTTTTCATATCGTTTTTCAAGTTACCCACCGTAATTCAGTTGGTCAGGTTAAAACTGATCGAGTCCTGAAAGGACTAGAAAATTGTAAACTGGAGCGACCCAGTATTTCACAATCTCAAAGCCGCCAGCATATTTGTTTAATATCTACATTCAAATACGCCTATGAGCAAGTTTCCTTGCAGCTGTTATGCTAATAGGCTGGACTTTTGAGGTAAAAAAAAAATGAGCTAGTATAACACTTCTAGCTTATTCAGGCCAAAAATATCAGACATTCAGCTTCCGGTCAACCAAATCCAGTCCATATATAAAGCAAAAAAGATGACTTCATAAGCTGCAACCAAACAAGGCCATAGACTAGTGGGATATCAAATGCCAACATAAGCATATTATTAAAAAAAAAAAAAAGGAATACATTTCTATTTCAAATTTCACAATAAATGAATATTTCAATCTCTAACCTGCAAATTGAGACGACGAAATGCATGTAACGCAATGTATTCCCTTTGAATAGTTGCAAGGGTGCCAAGGAAAGTTAGAAACCATATACCTCTAGGCTGAAGTTTTCTTAAAATGTGTTCATCGTCGATGTTGCTGAAATTAAGCCATTTGAAGAGTAAACATATAGAGTGGATAGAAACAAAAAAAATTACCATGAGTATAATGTAAGGCTATATGTAGAAATTGTAAACGAAATAAAAAGTTTTACAGCAATGTCAGAATTTGATAAAACCACGAAGAAATAAAAAAATAAAACTAGTAGATACCTGTTAGAATCATCTCCAATATAAAAATGAAGTATCACACCACGTGGATCACGTGCATCTATAGGCATATATCGCCTAACTGTACCAGCTACGCGTCCACTTAGCTCATCGTCTTCATCAGCACCAGAAGTGCTTGTCTTCTTCGGTCTCACTGATTAAGATTACCTATTAATTACTACTATTCTATAAACAAAAATCAAAGATACTCCAAAAGCAGGTTTCAAACTAAATAGTACCTGTTCCAGGTCTGGGAGTTGAAAGAACAGCCACTTCACCCTCCTTGAAGGTCCATTTGCAGTCATTTACAGGAAGAACTATAGCATCATACCATCCTAAGGCAATAAAATTGGGAAAAAAAAGAATAATTATATCAATAACCAAAAGTCAAAACAAGTAGAAAGATTAATCGGCATGACAATAAACATTAGCTTACAGTAAGTTATAAAGAATATAGAATAATCCCTAAAAAGCACGCAAAAGAAAACCATGGTTGCATTTAATATTGTCTAAGGTGTAATAAAGGTGGAGAAACAATTTAGAAAGTTCTAAAAGTGCGATATATGTACATATGGCCCACTTTAGCTCAATTTTAACTTAGAGAGAGAAAGATATGATGCTAGGTGATAATCGAGTTTCGAGTAATACTCATTTCGTATTCTGAAACTAAAATATATAAGAAAAATATGCAAAATTTGTCAAAATATTAAAGCCAAACTCACTTACTTCTATGCTATGTTAAAATGATCTAATTTTTACTTCGTACTGTAGTAGGGGGCAAATGTGACTTTACCCATAAAACACTTATTCCCCTCACACATGGAATGTTGGATGAGAGGGATTGTGGAAGTTGTGCACTGAGATCAATTCGACTAAACTAGTAGATATCGGCTTATATCAGAAACGTATTCTTGCAAAAAATCTATGCTTCTTTCTTTCTCCTAATCTCCATCCAGAGTTCAGACTACATTACGAAAAGTAACAAGGCAACTCCATGGTCCCCATCTCATTATCAGACGAATATAATTTCCAAGAGATATGTACTAAGACACTTACCCAACTTTTAAATTTATTGGCCAACATGAAAAAAACCATAACACTAACAATCAATGGAGAAAAAGGAAAACTATCTTGACTTCTCAATATTTCTTCAGTCAGATATCGAAACAATGAATATATCAATGAAGAAGCAACTAAGGACACATAAGCTGTCATAATTCACTTTTTTTTATGCAATAACCAAGCAACGTGCAGTAAAATATAAGAAATATGCAAATAAAAATAAGGGGGAGCACCTCTTTCCCGTCTTTCAACGCTCTTCACACGAACCATTATATGTGAATCTCTCATCTCAGTGAGCTCCTCCCATGTGCTGTAAAGCTGAGCACGACACTCTTCAAATAGCAAAGGTTCAAATACTCTAACATAGTCCTCTGGTGATTCAAACTGACCAGGAACAGACTCAAGATCAGAATCCCCTGATATATAAAAAAGAATGCGAGTTAGTTATAATTGAAGGGCAATAAAAACGCAATAAGGGAACAATGTAGCAGTATAACAGTGAAGGAATAGCCAGAGCTAGCACTTTAGAAATTCCTTAAGTAACTTAAAGGGACATGCTCTTTACTTTGCAATTTGCATATACAAAAATTACTATGCCAAATAGCATGTGTCAAACAAAATTAAAATGTATTCGAATGCTAAGTGTTGGAAACATCTTCATCCTTGGATCATTAATCTGTCGTCGACATCAATAGAAAATTGGGAAAAAAACAATATTACAAAAAGAAGTCTACGCCCCAATCACTTGAAATCCCAATATCAAGACGAAAACTTCAACAAGAAACCACCAACATGAGTATGCATGTCTAGTCAAACCCCAACCACCAACAAACAAGAAATCATAATACTCATCTTTATTTCTTTACACAGTTGATGATTAAAATTTCAATTAACATGCTGCAGACACAAATTTCATACGCAGCAAGAGTTAACATTGGAGATAATAGCAGCAAGAAAACCTAATCTGAAAACGAAATTTCAACAATTTTAGACTAACCCTAGAGGTTACATCTTACAGTATTGTTCCCTACATAAACAAAGATACCTTCTGAATACCCAAAACAAGAGAAACTAAACAATGTCTAACAATAAAATGATTTGAGAAATTGAGTTTCAATACCTGAATGACGCCATAACTTTTCATTGGTCACCTCCCGTAAAAGCCGTTCCACAGATGTATCTTGGTATTGGTTGCTAATTGCAACCGGCTTTTTCAGAGGGAACTTTTTATTGCCCATTTTCAAATCAATAGAGCTCTGGCTAACCAAACCTAATTTCTTAATAGGAACCAGTGGCTTTTTACTCCACAAACTTTGTTTCAGAACCTCAGCCGTTAAATCTGTAGTACTATTCAGCCTCTTAGGCCTGCCTAAAATCCCTGAATTCACATCACCATTACTTTCAGATTTAGTTTCATCAGATTCTAAATTAGTGGTTTTTTCATTACATGATAAATCAACCTGCTTAGTGTCCTTGTTTATACTCTTTTCTGCGGGTGTAACAGGACGGGCTTCTTTAACAACAGTACGAGTAGTGACAGGTGGCGGAAAATTCTTGTTTCTCGGTGTAGATGCTTTAATTGAACCAGCTTGTTTAACGTCATCTAAATTGAGAAACATGGTTTGTCTGCTACGCTTTTTACCCAGCATAGCTTCCTTTTGTTGGTCAAATTTAGATCTTTTTCCAGGATTATTTGCACATTTCAAAGCATGAATTGCCTCGACTCCCTTAACCTCTTTTTGTTTTATAACATTCCCTTTCTCTTCCTCTTTACCACTATTTTCTGAGTTTCGGCTGCTAGTGCTTTTTTCTTTTGTATCTAACTCAAAATCCAAAGCAGCATTCTCACTGCCTTTTTCATCATTTTGGGAATCAATCTCTGGCTTAACGGATTGCTTTCCCTGCGACTCCCTCTCGTCACGGGTAAGAGAACGTTTATTCATACTAGAGCTTCCTTGTGCTTCGCCGTCAGACCATTCTCCCTCTTCTTTTTCAACATCTTTAGCTTTTAAACAATCTACCTCATAAGCTGTTTTGTCATTTACGACACTACTTTTGCTACACGAAGAAGCCATTTGTTCTGAACCAACTAAATATTCATTCCCTCTATTACGACGAATAAATGGTTGAAAGCCAGAAGCCGAATTTGCATGAGAAAAAGCATTATTATTTGCTATTTTGGTCGGTGTTGGAAATAAATTCGGAGCTCGGGTACTTGAAGAAGGGACAGCTCGTTGTGGCTGAGATGACGAAACACTATCAGTCTCTTCTTCCTCTTCTGGAACCTCGTTAAGATCGAAAAACATCCTTTCTCTAGAACCCATTTAAAGATAATTCTACGCTATGTAAACTGTGAATCCAACAAGATAATATTCTCCACGTTTTCGTCTTAAATTCAGCAAGCCATTCAAATGACATGCCAAAATTACTATTGAGAACAACTAGCAATTAACCAGATGTTTCAGCTTTCAAAAATATGCTGAAAGTACGATAATTCCTGCAAGACAAATTACCAAAGACGTTATCAATAAAAACTGTATACCATTAATATGACGGTGCAAAATTACTTAGGAAATGAATCAGGTTCTCACTAGAATGCTAAAACAAAGAAGCAAAAAAAGAAAACGAAGTTCAGCAAACTAAGTCTGGAGAGCTCGAAAAAGGAACTTGATAGTAGATAACTAAAGCGACAAGAACAACAAAAGTGAACGGATTTCCAATTGTAAAAGTAAAACAATCAAGAAGAAAAGTCAAACGATAAAACCACACTAATAGAATTCCAATCAATTCAAAATCCTCGGTTATACTGCAAAATACAACCAAAACCCCGAATGAGAGGATAAAATCTGTAAATTAATTGTAATCTAACAACCCCTCATAGCATATAACAAGCAATTATTTTAGTAATTAAACAAAACCCAGATAAACAAACACTGTCGAATGTCCTATACTGAACATAACTCGATACATAAACAGAACTACATCACCATTCGCAAAACCTGCCAAAAAGTTGAATAATACAACTTTCAATCACATTAACTGGAGCAAATAATAAAATTAAAAAAAAAAACTCATTAATCTTCAACATATAAATTCCCAGATTAATAGGCAAACAATCAACCAACAAATCCCCTTTTGTAGTCACAATTAACCTAAAATTACTATTTCAGAGTCCGTATTTACCTGAAATGATTTAAATAATTAAATAAAATCAACATTTGCAAAACCTGTTAAAATCTTGACTAATTCAACTTTCAATGAGACTGTACTAAAACTAAAAAGACAAACTTAAATTAATCACCATAATTTAAAATCCCAGCTCATAATGGATCTTTAAGTAATTAAAATCCCTTTTATGTGGACTAAAAAGCCCCTAAATTAGTAACCCTAGATTTAACACCGTTAAGTTAAAAATTACCAATCCGTTAACTTAAATCCAATAATTTCATATTTAGAGTCCGTATTTACCTGTAAATGAGTTAAATCGGGTATTATATTTCTCAGATATATGTTTATTCAGGTGGAATTAAACAAATTGAGGTCTTAATTTCGTAACCTAGAGAGAGAAAATGAGACTAGATTAGAAATATATATTTATATATATAATTTATATAGATATAGAGAGAGATCGGTGGTTGTTTGTTTGGTGTACCCTAGATATATATAGATATAGAAAGAGATATATATATATATGTATATGTATGTATAGGTGTAGGTGTAGAGAGAGAGAGAGAGAGAGAGGGTTTTTCGTCGTGTAGCCCAGGGATGGAGGAAAATAGAGAGCCCTTTGGGTGTATTTATAAGTGTACAAAAACTTTTGTGTGGGTGGAAAATAATTTCCCATCCTTTATTTTTTATGTTATTAGTAGTAAATTTTAGTTGATGACATGGAAAATGAGGACTTTTTCACTTTTGTATTGTGAATATTTATTGGTGATGGGTAAAATTGCAAAATAGTCCCCCCCATGGAGTATGGGTTGTTTAGATATTAGGCACAACAAATTTAGTGCTTTTGAATTTGAGTTCATGTTGCATTTAACCTTATATTTTATCCACTTCTTCTGTCTCGTTTAATTTTATGTCTAGACGATGAGCTATGAAAGAGATAACATGCACTACAGCGGAAAATTCCATCCAATTAGCGTATGTTTTATATCTAAATTTATGAAAATAGTGTTTTAGCCCCATATTTTTTCTGCAATTTCATCACTCAACATATCTGAACAGTGAACTCTAACTCCACCATTGTTTGTGAATTGTGACATCAGTTGCGCTAGGGGAGAGAGAGGGGGTTTGTCATACACCACATTTATACTTGAATGTTATAGCGCACTCGATGGTCTTTATACTATTTTTTTAGGGAAAAAAACTTTAAATGGATCGGATATATCCACCAAGTTAGTAGACTCAGCCAATCGTATTTTTGATCAATTGTTTTATTTTAAATTAATGATAAGACCAGTAATGATTTTTAATATTTTTTAGATTTTTATTGGTTGTGACCACCAGATTTTAGTGGACACGGTCCAATATAGTATATTTTAGTCATTCTCTTATTATATTATGTGTAATTAACACTTAACTAAATAAATACATTTCTTGAGGAAAAACTCTTTAGACCAATATAATTTATTAACATTGTCTTAATATCTAGGGATTGTCAAAATAATTATGCATACCAAGTTATCACATTTTTAATATGGATGTGGCTTTGATTGCAAAAGTTAAGTGATTCTGGAGGTCATTTGCAAAAAAGAAACAAAGTTACATATCTAAGTCTATTGAAAATTTCACATATGTACATGGTTGTTAATGCATGTAACATGATAAAATAAGGGGCTTTTGTTTTGAATATTGATTCATTAGGTAGTATGTTGCAATCAATAAGCAATAAGGATACTGGTACCAATAAAAAATAAAAAATGTGTTGCCTTCTTGTATATGTGTTAATGAGAAGGAAAATTTTAGTATCTTTTTTTTTTTTCATTGCAACTTACTATATACTAGTATTATTAATAAATGTAGATCATGCTTAACACTATTATATGAAGTAATTTTAACAAATCACAATTGTAGACGCAATGCAATCCATACAATCAATGATGAAAGGTGTTTGTACCCGAAATATGGTGAAAGGTTGGAACGCAATTAGTCAGTGTATCATTTTATCAAAAATGTTCTTATATTGTAATTACGGATTATGAACACAAATAAATTAATAACAATTTAGTAACTTATGCTCCAATTAATTTTGGGTTTGCCGTAGACTGTAGATAAACTGAAGCATGTCATCTTTTTTTTATTTGTTTTTGGAAGTAACTAATCAATTATGTTACTTTTTAGTCAAATGGATGATCACAATCACACTCTTTCACTACAAAATAATGTTTGATTTAGTGAGATACCAAACCTGTCACAAGTCTGTCGCTAATTTAAAAATCTGTCACAAATCTGTCGCAAATTGACTAAACTGTCACAAATCCGTCACAAAAACCGTCGTTAATAAGCTCGTAACAAAAAATACCGTCACTAATACCGTCGCTATTTGAATATTTTTTTGTAGTGTTTGTCGAGTATAACATTTTTTTATTAGCACTTCAAATGAACAGTAAAGTTAGACTCGTACTAAACATGGGGTATAGCCAAGAGAAAGAAAAACTCGTATTTAAACTATTTAGATTCATATTCTCAAGTTAAAAATGATTAAATATGTGAATGTTTATATTGAATCTTGACTTAGTGTTTTAATTGCAGAATAAATATGGAGATAAAAAAAAATTGTGTATTTGTATTGATAACATACACTTAGATCATCGTTAACGGATGACGCAACCGCACCCTATCCCTATTTTTAGCGTCGTTTTCACACTACATGCTACGTCAACGAAACACTAAAAGGGTGCGATTTAAAGGTCATTTTGGTGTAGATGATTACTTATACTTGCTATATTAAATATTTTATCTTATTACAATATTGTTCATCAACACTATACACGATTAACACATAAACATGTTTTTCACAAGTTATAATGTTTTAAATAAATAAAGTAATTTGTCCCCTAAAAAATGACTAATTATATTAATTATTTTTAGTTAAATATTAGTAGCTATAGCTCCTTAGAAGTAAAGATTTATATATTTATATTATTTTTGAAATATATGATTCCATGTTCAAAAATAAATTCAAAATTAATTTATAGAATTATTCCAAAAATAAATATAGAATATTGTAAACCAAAAAATCTGTTTGTAATGTTTGGTATAGATGTGTTGGAGATAAATATGGAATATGCGGATGTTACACTATATAGCTTGAAAATTGTACCATTTTAGTGATTTATGATTGGTGATGGTCTTACATAAATCTTTATTCATTCCATAATAATCACTAGGGTGGACACAGGGCGGATTGATCGCAATCCTAACCCGTCCCGTAAAATAAATGGCGGGACGGATTGGGGCGGATTAGTGATATTCAAATCTCAACCCAACACAACCCAACCCATTATAATTAAAACCTCAACCCAACCCAACCCAACCCATTATCAAGCGGGGCGGATTGGGTGCGGGTTGTTTCTTAAATTTTCATTTTAGCCATTAATTTTTTATTATTTCGCATAATTTACCTAAATATTTTAAAAAAAATAAATCTTTCAAATAGAAATATAAACTAAAAGTCAACTAAAATACGTTTAGAATGTTCGGAACAAGTAACAAAGCTAAAACAAAACAAAACAAAACAAATTATTCTTCATCAACATAATCAAAATAAAGTTCAATAGCTAATTGAATCCACAAGTTCAATAGCTACAGATTTCGTAATAACTTTATATAACTTCATATTTGGCTATATTTCAATTACAAATAAAGTTTTTAAAAATAAATTAACCACCCATACTAGCTAGACCCAGATTAAAAATTCATTATTTTTGTAAGTACGAGATGATACACTGAATTTATAAAACAATATATCAATCGAATCATTAAGCTTAAGTTTGGACAATCCAAAGATTTTTTGTCTATATATATAATTTTTCTTAAATCAATACTATTATAATATAGAAACTCTTATTAAAAAAGATCTTGAGAAAATTTATATTTATATTTATATATATATATATATATATATGCGGATTGAAACGGGTTGGGGTGGATTAACCCGCGGTTTGGAAACCCCAACCCTAACCCAACCCACGAATTTTTTTACGGATTGGGGCGGGGCGGATTTAACTTTTTTTGACACCCAACCCGCCCCAATCCGCACGGATTGGGTTACGGGGCGGGTTTACGGATTTTTTGCCCACCCCTAATAATCACGAGTTTGTATTGGATGGTGAAATTCTTTGTCATGATAGAGAAAGAAAATGGTAGATAAATATTCGTACATGAAGTGTTCGTGAGCGAGATAATACTTTACAAGTAACTTTTTTGAATTATTTAGCAAAAAAAAGGGGCATTTTTTTAAATTTAATTTAAATTATTTGCAATATTAATTCTAAAAGGTCAATTTCCTAATTCGATCGACAAACAAAACATAATCCTATCAAGAATTTGGTTCTAACTCGGATTGCTTTTCATATGGATTTTCTAAAACGAATATTAACTCAAAGTTCTAACTCGGATTGCTTTTAATTTAAATCACCATCATGCATCTGAATATTAACTCAAAGTTCTGTCAAGAATTTGGTTCTAACTCGGATTGCTTTTCATATGGATTTTCTAAAACGAAATCTTGGACATTATCACCATAAGATAATTTTTCCAAATACGTTCTAATATCACCACCCATTTACTAAAAAATAATCAATATCATTAAACTTATAGTTGAATGCATGACATGAGAAATATACCGATGTGACTCTGGTTATTTAAAGCTTTATACGGTGAATCATTGATCAACAAAGTGTTGCTTGCATTAAATTCATTTCTTTTAGTTCTTTTCGGATGTGCTCTTATACTATCTTACATTTTTTTTGGAATAACACTCCACCGTGCAATTCTTGGTTAAACATCGGTTAAACGCATCATAAGTAAAGAGAAACTTATCCCTATATTTCAAATTATACCGTACATAATATCTTTCAAATTATAACAGGCCCGAGTAAACCAAACAATCTCTACATCCTTACCCGGTCTTCGTCTTCGCTCATATTTGGTTTTCGATTTAACCACAATAAACATTTTTTATAAAAATTGCCCCTTAGAATATTTCTCGGTTATAATGAATTCATGATCGAAAAGTCGCTAAAAAAAATCAAATACAACAATTATTGATTCACACCTTCTATCTGACATTAACATGTTAAAATAATGAATGTGTTGGAAATACGTTTGATTTTACCGCAGAAAACTGGTCTTAGATCCTGATTATAGTGTATATGAATTATATAAAAACGATAAAAAAACAGTTCACGGGCAGAAGTAGATCACACTTGATCTTCTGTTGTATTTCTATTATACGTCTTGCTCTTAGAGATGTGGACTCTCATATTGATAGAAAATTCTAATTTTAATATGGGTTATGAGATATATAGGTTGCATCATTTCCATTGAAGAGTATAATTGCCTCTAAATCCTTCTCAAAATAATATTTTATATCACATTATTAAATACTTAATTTTCTCCTCACATTAAGATTACAGATATCTATCGAGTAAATAAATTACTGATAATTATTTTTCTCGGCATATTATTTCCTCGACCTTACCACTTAACTTATTTGTTGTGTCGGATATAAAATACAGTTGCAATATTTGACACAAACAAAACTTATAAGATTTTCGAGGGGATATCATCAATCCATGTTAATGGACGTGAATTAATTTGATTATAGATACACACCATATAAATAATATTACTGTCAACGTACGGGTTTGTTGACCATAACAAATCTCACCAATTGCAAATCAAAGCAGCATACATTATAAATATGTGTATCGAAAATAATCTAGGGTTTAAGAGTATAAGTAATCATAGTAATTCCTTATTTATAATTATTTTATTCTGATCACTACCATAAAATAATATCAATTTGTCTTGTTCAATACATTCTAAGTATACTAGCCCAAACAGTCGGAATTCAACCGTCACTTGTAGTAAAAACAAACCTACTAAAACGCTGTACTACAACTATACCAATGGTTGTCAAGTCCATTTAAAGTTGTGAACGATACAAATATATTTTGTAAGAACCAGTGATTTGACCTTCTGTATGTAAGTGGTACTTTACACACCAAATCAATTACTCTACAAAATAAAGACACTTAAATTTAATCAATTTGCAAAACAACCATTATTTGTCACGTTTAAAAATAATACTCCTAACTGCTTAAAAAATGAATGGTTAAAAAATCCATTATTTCAACTATGGAAATAACATTAAAAAAACAAAACAAATCCTCCCTCTTTCCCTGTACACTACGAACCCTCTTCTCCTATCAGGTAACTTAGTATTATTAATTCTCATGTTAAATTAGCAGGTTTCCATAGAATGGAGTTTATGTTTAGTTTTTTTTTTAATACTCACGAACAATTGACACATAAACAATACAAATTTATGAGTTACACCACACAACGTTGTGGTCTCGGTCGCTAGTATAAATAATATGTGCACTATTGGTCAAAACTATTCTCAAATAAATCATTCATTGTTAATAAATAAATACTAAAACCGACAATACATCATGTATTTTAGTATATCATCCTAACAGAATGATCATATTTTGCATTTGTAGATATGCATTAAAATCATGGCTTCCATGCCGATTATGGGAATAAACACCTTAAACTCGTGTTAAACTAGTTGAATTCATATTCTCAAGTTAAAAATGATAAAAAATTATATTGCCATTTTAATACAAGATCTAACGTTCATTTATATATTAATGACCTATAAATATGTGTGTATTGAACTTGATTCTGATTTGATAAATAAATTATACATTAAATATGAGTACGAACTAGTTTTAAAATCAGTGTTTCAACTTAACGTAACCCAATCGTCCAAGTCGTATGATAGTTGACACCGACTTTTGTCGGGTAATTGTTTCATGCCATTGACAACTTGGTTTAGGTTGACCTTACTCCCCCAGAAAATCTCTTCTCACGATCTAACACTACAAAATAATGTGTAATTTAGTGAGAGTCAAAATCTGTCACAAGTCTGTCGCTAATTTCAAAAGTTGTCACAAATCTGTCGCAAATTGACTAAACTGTCACAAAACCGTCACAAAAACCGTCGTTAATAAGCTCGTAACAAAAAATACCGTCACTAATTCCGTCGCTATTTGAGTATTTTTTTTGTAGTGTAAGCCTCTATCAACATAATCTACAATCGACCCATCACTTTAGGCTAGCAACATCGATAGCTTCCGTCCATACGCGAAATAGATAAAAAGGTAATCAAACCCTAGATTCACTCTTGTTGTTTTTTAGTCTCCGTTTGTTTCACAGTAAAATATTTTATATGGTAAAATATTTCCGTGGAAAAGTTTTACGGTGAAATTTTTTATTTGTATTTCATTTACGAGCGTTTGGTATACGAAAAGTTTTCCACGTAAAATTCTACTAAAATTCAAATATTTGTTAGTTCTTAAATTCAAACAAAGTTGATACATAAACAAATACTATACATTTTTGATACTTTAAATGTAATATTTCAGAAGAAAAAAAACATAATAATATCTATTTTTTAAATCTATAACAAAATATAATGCTTAAAAAAAACTAATAGATAATCAAAGAATTGTCATAATAATGTCTTAAAAGTAGATATTAAAATCAAAGAATTATCACAATAATGCCTTAAAACAATAGATAACCATGAACGTCTAAAATAAATTTTCTTAAGAACCATCATTGTTTCTTTTTCAATATGGATATAACTTTTTCCAATAATCTTAATGAATTGGCAAAACAAATTGTTTTTTCTAAAATAAGGTAGAAAATTTGGCCTAAATCCGATGTAACATTTCAAAAAAAGAAATAAAAGAAATACAGAACTAGAATTTCAATATATAAATATATTATACATTACAATTTATAGATTTAAAGATCATATTTTGGTTCATCAAATGGAATTATTAAAGATTATATTTCCTTAATCAGTTTTTTTTTATATTACTAGTAAATTTATATTACTAGTAAATGGGAATATGAATCGAATGACCCATTTATGATTCTTTTCATTTATGATCTTTTCCTTTGTTGTGGTGGAAAGCGAGCATATTTTTTTATAGCAATCATTTCCTCCTCTTTTGCATTAAGATTTGGGAAAGATTTCCTATAAAAAATAGTTTACATGTAACCAAACATACGAACAATTAGTTTTATCCATAAATGTTTACTTTCACTACAAAATAATGTTTGATTTAGTGAGAGTCAAAAGCTGTCACAAGCCTGTCGCAAATTGATAAAACCGTCATAAAACCGTCACAAATTGACTAAACTGTCACAAAACCGTCACAAAAACCGTCTCTAATAAGCTCGTAACAAAAAATACCGTCACTAATTCCGTCGCTATTTGAATATTTTTTTGTAGTGTTTTCACCAATTTTATATCAAAACAAACAGAGCGTTAACCATAAAAACTATCTTTTCAAAAGCTAAATGACCAAAACTAATGATGCTATATGTTGTCGGTTTTATCCAATTTGTACCTTATATAGTTGCGTTTTTACATGTTTAGTATCATATATTGTTATTTTTTCAATTAGTACGCTGTATTTGTTTTTGTTTTTTTATTTTTAAAATTTTCATTCCAATTTTGAATGGAAAACACTCAATTATGGACCGAAATATCTTTGACTATAATGAAAAAAAAAACATAATGTCATGTTTCCATGCATAGTTGGATGAAAAAATTGAAATAAAACTAAAATTACACAAATTATGATAATAATTAAAAAAAATAATAACATAAATACGATATAAGAAAAACGTAATACAAAATAAAAAAAATGCTAAAACCCTAATCTCACTCTTATTGTTCATCTCGTCACACTCCAAATCAGTAAATATCAACTCCCATCAAAACAAAATTTTAAAAGACGACTATCAATCGATAGTTCAAATGAATTATCAAAAAGAATAATTAATAGTCGAAATGTATATATTCACCAAAGAAGTATACTATTTTTGTTAGAAAAAGTTATAAAAAAGTAAAAAAATACGTTTAGTGTACTGTATGGTTAACAATTTAGGTATTGAGATTTATATATTTTGTCATAACCGAGGATCTGACGTTAAACAAAACGACGAAATTGCATTCACGTATTCTCATTATCGCATAGTAAGTGTAATCATGTCAACGTCAGTAAAAAAAATATATTTCGAAATGTGAGGTATAAGGACCGTAAGACCATCAATTTATCGTGTTAGGTGATTTAATTGGACGAAAAGATGAATATATAAGTTGTTAAAATTGGTAGTAACATAAGTAAAGCGTTAATCATGAGTAACTTTTAGATAGACCCGTCCTACCATATCATTTTTCTTATGTGGTGGGGTAAACAAATAATAAACTGACATGTGTATAATAGGAATACAGATAGGCATAAAAATAAAACGTCAGATTAAACTCCTCTTTATAATTAATTTCCCACGTTCTACCTCTCTCCTCCCCCAATATCTCCCCCAATATCATAAACTCTCTCTTTTTCAAACTAATGTCACTGCATATCTGCATCAACCATGACTTTCAATGATCCAGGACGAAGGTGAGCAAAAATAAAATCATATCACACAGTCTAATTAATGTTGATTATCATCTACATATTATCTTTTTTGCTCTTTAACGTTGTACCTAAAATATGTGTAAGCAAAAGAGTTACACCAGCAACAATTTGGGTGCGCTTTTCTTTCGGATGAAAAGAAATCTACCTTTGTTTGGTTACACATATTTTAGGTACACATATTTTGTTTGTTTGATTATCATCTAATTATTTAATATTTTTGCTCTTTATTTATCTTTTTTATCTTTAAAGTTTTTCTTTTATAGTTATTGCAATTCCATATAAGAAAATTGACATGGGTGGGCTTTTAGGTACACATATTTTGTTTGTTTGATTATCATCTAATTATTTAATATTTTTTCTCTTTATTTATATTTTTTATCTTTAAAGTTTTTCTTTTACAGTTATTGCAATTCCATATAAGCTATTACAAATCTTAAGTCGAAAATATCAAATACAACTGAAGTTTAATTGTGTTTGAACTTCTTAATTTTTATAGGGTTTTTTTTTCTGTTGAAATTATATTGTGGGATAATTCGAATTATTTTTTTTGTGATTGGAATTCTTAATATATAGGGGGGTTTCTGCTAAAATTTTATCGAAAGTTAATTAAAATTAGCTTAAGTGATTGAAATTTTTAATTTTGAAAGTGGGGTTTTGTTGAAAATTTATACCACAGGGTTTTCTTATATATAAATTCTTGCTTTCACTTCGTTTAGTGTTGGTTACTATTCTTTTATTGTGTATTTGTATTTGAACAAACGTGTCATACATATATATATATATATACTATTTTAAGTTTTTATTGTAGGTACAAAAGCAAAAGAAATTAACAAGGATGTACCAGTGGTGCTTAATCAAAGGGGAAAAATAGATTTAAAAGTAGGGAGAGTTGTTATAGGCGCAGAAGCAGCTTATGATTTATACAATCTATATGCAGTAAGCAAAGGTTTCAGTATTGGAAAAGGTAAAATCAGATACAAACATGGTACTAATGTATTATGTGAACGTACTTTATTTTGCTCAAAAGAGGGATTGAAACTAGATAAAGAAGCAAATGGAAAGACTGAAAAGCTAGATACTAGGACTCAATGTAAGGCTCATGCAAAATTTAAAGTTGATAATGGAGTTTGGGAACTTGTCCGTCTTGTCGATGAGCATACTCATGACTTAGCTCCACCGGAACACCGCCATTTATTAAAATATGCCCGCCACATACCCGAAGTTAGTAAATCGGTCATTCGTTCTATGTATGCAGCAGGTATAAAGCCCATGAAAGCGTATAGATACTTGGCACAGGAAGCCGGCGGGGTTTGAAATGTTGGGTTTACAAATGTTGATCATTTTAATCTCTTGAATAAAGAAAAATCTGAGATGCTTGAAACAGGAGATGCTCAATGTCTTATCGACTACTTCAAGCTCAAGCAAGCAAAAAATCCTATGTTTTTCTATTCTGTGCAACTTGATGACGAACAAAGATTGAAAAATTTCTTCTGGACAGACGGGTTATCAAAAATTGACTATGAGTGCTTTGGGGATGTTGTTGTATTTGATACTACATATCGTACTAACAAGTATAATATGATATGCGCGCCATTTGTAGGTGTTAACCATCACTAGAAAAACACATATTTTGGGTGCGCTTTTCTTTCGGATGAAAGAAATCTACCTTTGTTTGGTTACTGAAAGCATTTAAATCAGCGATGGGGAAGGCACCAAAGACTATTTTCACGGATCAAGATCATGCAATGAAAAGTGCAATCAAAGATGTATTTACAGATACTCAACACCGCCTTTGTATTTAGCATATCTTGAAGAACGCAGGAACTAATATATCTCATCTATACTCGCAACCGGGCTTTAAGTCTAAATTCAATAAACTGTTCTATTCATGTGAATCAAGTTTTGAGTTTGAAGCTGTGTGGAGTGAACTAGTTAAGAATTGGGGTGTTGACAAAGAAAAATGGCTCACAAGGTTATACAATATCCGTGATAATTGGTGTAGATGTTTCAGCCTTGACACATTTTCTGACGGCATACAGTCAACTCAAAGGAGTGAAAACACAAATAATGTTTTTCAGAAAATGGCATGTAAGACGATGACACTTACCCAGTTTGTTAAACACTATGATCGAAGGGTTGAAGAAATGCACGATGATGAAAACAGCCTAGATTTTTCTAATGATCGAGGAAAACCTTATATGCGTGTAAGGTGTGGGATTATTGAGCATGCCGCAGAGGTTTATACCCATAGAATTTTTTACAGATTTCAAAATGAATTTTTCAAAAGTGTGGATGAGCAAGTTATTGAAATATATAATAATGGTACATGTTATTCGTACTTTGTCAGAAAAGAAGGTCGTTTTGGTGAGCATCGTGTTGACTTTAACTCTTGCTATAATGCTATTCATTGTTGTTGCAAAATGTTTAAATCAAAAGGTTGGTTGTGCTCTCATGCCTTGAGAGTGTTAAATGTCAAGACTGCAATTCAAAAAATTCCAGAACAATATATAATTCAAAGGTGGAGAAAACATGCGAAAAAAAGCATTATGCTCGAAAGTTTCGAACCATCAATTGATTACAGAGAAACATCAAAGGCAATTCGGTTGAATAAACTGATGCGAAAGTCTTTTTATATAATGAATTTAGCTTCCGAAAATGAGGATAGAGAAACAATTGCGTCTCACTGTTTGGATAATTTATTGAGTGAACTTGGAATCTATAAAGAAAGTGACAACGCGGATAGCATTTAACCTGATATTGGGGTTGAGGATGAAACATACGAACAAGTATTTGATCCTCCATGCAAGAGAGGAAAAGGCAAAAAAAAATAGCATAATCAAAGGGGCGCTTGAAAAGCAATCAAGTAAGAAGAAAAAAGCCGCTAAAGGAATATGTACACCCCCAATGTAAGTAGATAGTTTAGCTAGTGAAAAACTAACATGTTTTACTTGTATTTTGTGAAAAACAATTTTACTTGTATTTGGTGAATTGGGCTTTGTTCAGGTCAAGTAATCAAGCTGATGAAAGAGATACGTCACCACAACCAAGTAAGAAGAAAATGCCCCATAAAGAAATCTAGTAAGATCGTTTTTCAATATACTAAAGGTTTACCAGCAATATATTTAAGTTGTCATATTATTAATATTTGTTCTTCAATGACTTTAATTTTTCAGAATCATTCCGGGGTCGGCTTCAAGACGGGTGCAACAAGAACTGAGACTGTCATTTATTTTAATTTGTTTACCGTTAGTTGAAAGATGATGTCTGATGTTCATTTGTCTTTGTACATGTTTAGTCTTTGTTAAGTATTCTCGCTTATTGTGTAAGACTCATTTTTATGATGTTTCAGACATGCTTTTCCTTTAAGTAATGCTAAAGAGTATTTCTATTGCAGGTTATTTTTGATGATTTTACTTCTATTGTTGCATTTTTATGGACATAACTTTCTAACAATTAATCTTTAAGTTTTATATGAACATGGCACAATGGTAAAATAAGCTTTAGTCGAATCTATTACTGGAAACTAATCATTCAATTTAAATATAGTTTCTGAATAAAATAATATTAGTAACAAAAGTTAAAAGTATTCAATTCTATAAAAAAGAATATATTTTTTTAAAAAAAAAATTCCATAAGTTCAGGACTAAATAGTATATAAGAGAAAGAAATGGGATGTGAGATGAATAGTGAGTATCATTTGCTAAAAAATAGCATCAATTGTTTTATGGATAAATTAACAAAACATATTACTTTTTAAACTAAATTATCAAAAACATACCCTTACAACTTTAACTATAAAAAACATATCAAACAAATTTAATATTGTTTATTCTCTTATTTCTTTATCTCTCATTTACTCTCTCTGTTCTCTTTTCAATAGGGGAAATGCTAACTAATATAACAGACGTGGGTTCAGCAAACCCACGTCTACGTGGATTTTTTTTTTATTTTTTATTTTTATTTTCTTTCTTTCTTTCCTTTCCTTTCCTTTCCTTTCCTCACGTGGCTGCTGCAATTATTTTCTTTTCTTCTGTATCTTCTTCTCTTATTCTTCACTTCCTTTTTTATTTTAATATATCAAACAATTTCACAATTTTATCCAAAAACTTCCCCAATTTTATCCCAAAAAAACCCTAACCATCAACCATCAAATTCCTTCATATATCAAATTAATATATTTTTTACCCAATCAACACCACTCTACCACTACAATTATTCTCAATTTTACCAAAAAAAAAAACATCTCCCAATTTACCAAAAAAAAAAAAACTTCCTAAAAAAAAACCCTAACCATCAACAATCAAACTCATTTATATATCAAATTAATATTTTTTTTTTCTCAAATCAACATCACTCTACCACTACAATTATCCCCAATTTTACCCAAAAACAAAACATCTCCCAATTTACCCAAAAAACCCAATTTTACCAAAAAAAAAACTCTAACCATCAACCATCAAACTCCTTCATATATCAAATTAATATATTTTTTTTCTCAAATCAACATCACTCTACCACTACATTTATCCCCAATTTTACCAAAAAAAAAAAACTATCCAAATTTACCAAAATAAAACCTCCCCCAATTTTACAAAAAATAAATTCTAACCATCAACCACCAAACTACTTCCTATATCAAATTAAGATCATTTTTTTTTCTCAAATCAACATCACTCTACCACTACAATTATCAAGTAAGTATTTCTTTTTATTATTGAGTTTTAATTTTATGTAAATAAATATAATTATTAATAAGTTATAACATTTATTAATTAAAAGTTTTTAACTTTTTTTATTAACCTTTAAATATTTATCTTCAAATTTGTTTAATCACAACTAATATTAAGTTCTAATTATATAATGTTATATGTTACTCTAATAACACTTGAGTAATGAAAATAACTTAGATAAATGATTTAAAAAAACTTGTTTCGGCATGTACATGTGAACTTGTTTTAAGAAGAATGTCGAGATCGGACACTTATTTTAGTGTTACCAATTTATCAGATGATGAATAATTATAATGTTGTAACAAATGTTAGCTATTTTACGTATTTCACATTTCGTGAATTTTGCTTAATGTCTCTATTTATTACTTGGCTATTGTTATTTAATTACTTGGCTAAATACAAACGGGAAAACGAAATAAAACTGTCACACATGATTTGGTACAAAATATATAAAACGAAAAATACTACTAACTCATGCACCACTAAAAACATACTCTTAAATAAAAATACTTCAAAAACCCATGCTCGGTCCTTCGTCAGGAAAAACATTGGGGTTTGGGGTTTGATACTCATTAAAAAAATCGCTTGTCATGTCATGCGTAAACGATGAAGTAGGCATTTGAGGCTGAACCCATGGACAAAAATCGCTTCTCATGTCATGCGCAAACGATGAAGTAGAATGTCGAGGCTGAACCCATGGACAAAAATCGTTTGTCATGTCATGCGCAAATGATGTGGTAGAATGTCGAGGCTGAACCCATGGACTCCAATCGCTTGTCATGTCATGCGCAAATGATGAAGTAGGCATTTGAGGCTGAACCCATGGACTCCATTGTGAATTTTGCTCAGGATATGTGTATGACGACTGTGGGATGTAACAATCACTAGTAGAGTAAGTCGGACCCGAATCCGGACCCGAAGGTGGATGTGGTGGGACGTTCGAAGGCTGTTGGTGCGGTATTTCGGCATGGTCCAATACTGGAGGTCTCCTTCCAACAGCTTTAATCATATTCCAATATTTTTGTATCTTACTCATCTTACCCTTTCGAACCGCCTTTTCATAATTTTGTTCCAATTCTTCAAACTACAAAACACAAAGACATTAAAATACTGATTAATAAAACTATTTAAAAAATGGCGTCCTGAATTAATATTTTATTTTCACAAGGTGCGAAGTCATTAAGGTCTAAAGTCTCAAGTCATCATAATTATAAAAAAAAAAATATTAATGTTAACAATTAAAAAAGTTGCTAAATAAGTACCATGTATTCCATAACGCCCGCAACTGGCTGCACACCTTTTTCTTGTGGGTGCGTCACAGGCGGACCTATCCTTTTTCTGGTGATTCTATTATACCATCTCATGTAGTTATCACTTACTATTTGGATGTCATTATGAAATTCGGATGTTTGAACGTGTTCTGCTCTTGCATTCCAAGTCTCAATGTGCTCTTGATAACGTTGCATCCAGTTATAGTCCGCATGACCTTTACTGCTCAGTGTGCGTAAATTTTTAGAGTTTTTGGCGGGAGGAGGTATTTTTTGTATCATACCAAATTGTGGCATCACTCTTTCCGGATTATGATACTCCACTAAATCCGTACATATAAGAGGGACGCTTGAACGCCATATACATTGACCTGCCTTCGAGCAATCAGCCAAATCATCCAGTTTTGGATACGGCTCCCAAATGACCTGATAGTAAAAAATAAAAATTATTAATAGTGAGAAAGAGGGTTACAATTTTCTATATATAAATAGACAAACAAATATGAAAAAATATTTACCTGACGATGACCCACCATGTCAAACAAGTCACGAAATACCCGAACGCTATGAAAAGGGATACCTGTTGTATACGTCATCTTACATCTAGCCAATCTGTATAATATTTAAAAAACCAAATAGCAAAATTAATCATATAATTCATATCAATAATTTTAACGACGAAAACTAAAAGCAAACTTATCAACCTACGTCCAAAGGGATAAGATGGAAACCCTTCAGGTGGCGTATCATCCGCTGAATATTTAGGAACCAAAAACCTAAATCTACTCCATGCCCAATATTGCAACAATTGCAATGCGTCAGTCACCCCCCTTTTTGATTTGCCTCTTTTGTCAATAAGAGCTGCTTTTGTTAGTGACCTATATGTATATCCTAATATGGCTGAACCCCAACTATATTGTCCGCAGATATCAAAATCTCTCATATAAGCTAAATAGTGTACTGGCACACCAACTCCTTTGTCGTCTTGTAAATACTGACTTCCAATAATCAATAACATACATGCTCTTGTAACACGCATAATATAGTCCACAGATGAAAACTTGTTGACAGATTGAGGGTTAAATGTATAACACAACCAACTAAATTTAATCATCCCATCATCAGTAAAAGTATCACGTGTAACTATACCTAATAAATCAGTTACCAAGGCATGTTTAGCCGTTGTTGTAAATCCACTTTCATCACTTACAAGAGCATTTCCGTCCACTTTAACCCCACCTAATACCTCTATATCTTGAAGAGTCATTGTTAACTCTCCAATCGGAAAATGAAACGTACTAGTCTCTGGTCTCCAGCGCTCGATTAATGCAGTTATCAAATGATTATCAACTTTTCTATATCCCAAACTATACAACCCATAAAAACCAGCCACATTTAGCAAATATAAAACTCTATGATCATCAATTACCGGAAACCGATTATAGTTACGAATGTCCTTTTTTTCGTCTAACAAAGTTGATCCCCAAATGATATTACAAATATGATGTTTCTGCTCATATAAAACGGTATCATCAATGGGACCTGGATTTAACTTTATTTTTTCTGTCATAGGTACCTAAACAATTGAATATATTAACAAATATCACTATCAAATATAAATGATACAATAACATATTTAACATAAATTTAAATATATGAGATAATACATTTAACTTCCAAAAAATTATAAAAATCCAACAACTTAATTACTAACCTAAACTCCAAATTAATAAAATGTCTCTAACAAAACAAGTTCACATGTACATGCCGAAACAAGTTTTTTTAAATCATTTATCTAAGTTATTTTCATTACTCAAGTGTTATTAGAGTAACATATAACATTATATAATTAGAACTTAATATTAGTTGTGATTAAACAAATTTGAAGATAAATATTTAAAGGTTAATAAAAAAAGTTAAAAACTTTTAATTAATAAATGTTATAACTTATTAATAATTATATTTATTTACATAAAATTAAAACTCAATAATAAAAAGAAATACTTACTTGATAATTGTAGTGGTAGAGTGATGTTGATTTGAGAAAAAAAATGATCTTAATTTGATATAGGAAGTAGTTTGGTGGTTGATGGTTAGAATTTATTTTTTGTAAAATTGGGGGAGGTTTTATTTTGGTAAATTTGGATAGTTTTTTTTTTTGGTAAAATTGGGGATAAATGTAGTGGTAGAGTGATGTTGATTTGAGAAAAAAAATATATTAATTTGATATATGAAGGAGTTTGATGGTTGATGGTTAGAGTTTTTTTTTTGGTAAAATTGGGTTTTTTGGGTAAATTGGGAGATGTTTTGTTTTTGGGTAAAATTGGGGATAATTGTAGTGGTAGAGTGATGTTGATTTGAGAAAAAAAAAATATTAATTTGATATATAAATGACTTTGATTGTTGATGGTTAGGGTTTTTTTTTAGGAAGTTTTTTTTTTTTTGGGTAAATTGGGAGATGTTTTTTTTTTTTGGTAAAATTGAGAATAATTGTAGTGGTAGAGTGGTGTTGATTTGGTAAAAAATATATTAATTTGATATATGAAGGAATTTGATGGTTGATGGTTAGGGTTAGGGTTTTTTTGGGATAAAATTGGGGAAGTTTTTGGATAAAATTGTGAAATTGTTTGATATATTAAAATAAAAAAGGAAGTGAAGAATAAGAGAAGAAGATACAGAAGAAAAGAAAATAATTGCAGCAGCCATGTGAGGAAAGGAAAGGAAAGGAAAGAAAGAAAGAAAAAAAAAATAAAAAAAAAATCCACGTAGACGTGGGTTTGCTGAACCCACGTCTGTTATATTAGTTAGCATTTCCCCTATTGAAAAGAGAACTCCCCCTTATTATCTCTCTCCTTCATTCTTCTCTATCTCACTAATTCGGGATATTCTTTTCTAGATACTATAAATGCTCATCACTATAAGGGACGTGGGATCTGAGATCCCACGTCTACGTGGCACCTGAATTTTTTTTTTGTTTTTCTTATTTTATTTTTGTTTTCGTATATAAAAAACTTTTCCAATTTTACCCAAAAACTTTTCCAATTTTACCCAAAAAAAACTCTAACCATCAACCATCAAACTGTTTCCTGTATCAAATTAATATATTTTTTTATCAAATCAAATCACTCTACCACTACAATTATCCCCAATTTTACCAAAAAAAAACATATCCCAATTTATCAAAATTGTTTTTTTTCCCAATTTTACCAAAAAAAAACTCTAACCATCAACCATCAAACTCTTTCGTATATCAAATTAATATCAGATCAATATAACTTTACCACTATATTTATCCCCAATTTTACCAAAAAAAATCTATCCCAATTTAACAAAATAAAACCTCCCCCAATTTAAGTTTTTTTTGGGTAAATTTGGAGATGTTTTTTTTTTTTAATAAAATTGGAGATAATTGTAGTGGTAGAGTGACGTTGATTTGATAAAAAAATATATTAATTTGATATACGAGGAGTTTGATGGTTGATGGTTAGGGTTTTTTTTGGGTAAAATTGGAAAAGTTTTTTTTTTGGTAAATTGAGATAAGTTTTTTTTTTTGGTAAAATTGGGAATAATTATAGTGGTAGAGTGATGTTGATTTGATAAAAAAATATATTAATTTGATATATTAATGAGTTTTATGGTTGATGGTTAGAGTTTTTTTTTGGTAAAATTGAAAAACTTTTTTTTTGGGTAAATTGAAAGAGGTTTTTTTTTTTTGTAAAATTGTGGATAATTGTAATGGTAGAGTTATATTGAATTGATAAAAAAAATATATTAATTTGATATAGGAAGCAGCTTGATGGTTGATAGTTAGAGTTTTTTTCGGATAAAATTGGAAAAGTTTTGAGGTAAAATTGAGAAATTTTTTTATATATGAAAAAAAAAAATAAGAAAAAAAATAAATAAATAAATTATCAAATCAACGTCACTCTACCACTACAATTATCTCCAATTTTACTAAAAAAAAAAAAAACATCTCCTAATTTACCCAAAAAAAACTTAAATTGGGGGAGGTTTTATTTTGGTAAATTGGGATAGGTTTTTTTTGGTAAAATTGGGGATAAATGTAGTGGTAAAGTTATATTGATCTGATATTAATTTGATATACGAAAGAGTTTGATGATTGATGGTTAGAGTTTTATTTTGGTAAAATTGGGAAGAAAAAAAAAATTGGATAAATTGGGATATGTTTTTTTTTGGTAAAATTGGGGATAATTGTAGTGGTAGAGTGATTTGATTTGATAAAAAAATATATTAATTTGATACAGGAAGCAGTTTGATGGTTGATGGTTAGAGTTTTTTTTGGGAATAAAATAAGAAAAACAAAAAAATAAAATAAAATTCAGGTGCCACGTAGACGTGGGATCTCAGATCCCACGTCCCTTGGCTGGACTTTTTGTACCGATTTATACCAACCGACCGATTTTCGAACCGAACCAAACAAGTTGGTACCGAAAGTTCGGTATACCGACTTTTCGGTACGGTACAACCGAACCAAACTTTAAAAGTCGGTTCGGTTTCGGTATTCATTTCGTATGTTTGGTACAATACCGAACCGAACCAAACATTAAAATTATAAAATATATATAAATTTACGCATAGTTATAACTTATAAATAAATTGTATTATAATTTATTTTAATTTTTCTCACGACTTACTTTCCTATTTACGAAGCCAAATACAATCGTTAAAGTATCAAATATAAGAATAGTTGTACATATTTTAATTTTTACAAACTTTTTTGCTATTTTATTGTTATCAAGAATTATTTTTTAATAATAATAATCTTTCGGTATAAAACGGAAAACCGAACCGTACCGAACCGAAAAAGTCGGTTACCAAACTTTCGGTAACCGACTTTTTCGGTTCGGTTATGGTATAATTTTTTTCAAACCAAACAAGTTCGGTTCGGTATTGGTATATGGTCAAAAAAGTCGGTACCGTACCGAAGCCACCCCTATCCGTTATAGTGGTGAGCATTTATAGTATGCAGAAAAGAATCTCCCCACTAATTCTTGTGTATATCTCCATCTTTCTCTGATCTTAATCTGTCTCTCCTCCATTGTTGTTTGTATCTTTCTTTTATATCTCACTCTATCTCTCTCCTCCTCCACCACAAAAACCCGTCACTAACTACCGAACACCATCTAAATTATATAAACATCCATATACATACGTATTACACAAATATTACACTGGTTGATACCCGTAATATATGAAAAATATATGAAATTGTTGAGATTGTTTTCTATCCCGTAATATATGAAAAATATATGAAATTGGTGAGATTGTTTTCTATTTATTTGTGGGTTTCAAGTTGAAGAAGGATTATCGTGTATTAGAAAGATCTGCAATTATCGTGTGTTAGAGAGACATTTAAGATTAGAAAGAGAAAGTTGCGGTTAGAGAGAGAGGTTAGATTATTGTTTGATTAGAATTAGATAAATAATAAGTATATATATGTATGTTTTTTGTAATTTAAATTTTGGATATGTTTTTTGTAATATAATATAAATAGGGTATGTTTTTATTAATTACCCCTTATTTTATAACTTCCGTGTAATATACACATGTCAGTTTATTATTGTTTACCCCACCATTATTTGTCTACCAAAAAGTTACTCGTTAATCATCTTTATTATACCGTTAGCAAATAAAGAAATAAATAAATATATTTAGGCTCCCCCACAGTAATTTTGTCAGTCCGTCCAAATAGAAGTTAATTAAATAGAGCATAGAAATGAGGGTGAAATGGAAACAACTTCTCCTCCGTTTATCGCCGTTACTCATTCTCACAGCCGCTTTGTTAATAACAGATGACAAGATCTCCGTACCGTCCTGCCACGTGGTCGGTGAGGATGATGTCCACGTGGCGGAAGAAGAAGAAGAAAAAGATGGACTTAGAGTGATAGTGGTTGCTGATTTACTGTTATTGGGTTCCGAGGCTGGGTTTTGGAATAAAATATTCAGATACCATTATTTATCTAAATTCTTTCAGGTATTGTATTTATATAGAGTTAACATATGCATATTTTTGAATTGGATGGGGATTTTATTCTAGTAAGCTTGGAAACAAAATAGAATATTATTTATCTCAATTATTTCAGTTATTCTTTTGTATCTATAGTGTAACTTTACGTCAACACCGCTTATGAAGCCTTGAAACACGTATTTACAAAAAAACTCAATTCAATTACATAAATTGCAAATAAAATAAATACTAAATAAAACTGCTATGTTACTTAACTGTCATCCCACTTTCAAATTCATTTGTCTTTTAGGTTTCTCTCTCCTCTTATCTCGCTATCTATCCAATTTTTTTACTATTCCAGAAAACTTCCTTTTTTTTTCCAATAATATTACTGTTATTAATTTATGTGATTTCAAACAATAATATTATTGAAAAAAAAAGGAAGTTTTCATACCTGGAATAGTAAAAAAATTGGAGAGATAGGGAGAGAAGAGGAGAGAGAAGAGGAGAGAGAAACCTAAAATAGACAAATGAATTTGAAATAGGGATGACAGTTAAGTAACATAGCAGTTTTATTTAGTATTTATTTTATTTGCAATCTGTGTAATTGAATGAGTTTTTTTGTAAATACTTGTTTCAAGGCTTCATAAGTGTTTTGACATAAGTAATAGTATAGATACAAAAGATAGATATATGCATATATAGAGACTAGAGTTTGTAATATCCCCGATTAAGTATGAACGAAAATTAACTATATTACGTAACAATGCCTGAATCGGAATCGAAATGATTACTAAGGAATGAAACGTAGTATGTATCAAGTACGGAATGTTGTTTATTGAAAACAAATAAGGCCGATTCGAGATGGCTAATCTCTATAAACAAACTCTATGAGAGAGAACGTTTTAAACAACAACAATATTCGGCATATCCTGATTAGAATTACAATAGGGTAAACCTACAAGTACATTTGAATTTAAACTACAAATAAATAACTGTAAAATAACTGCCGTTTTCACGGTTTACATCTAATAGTACTTGCGAAACCGCCCACGCGATGCGTGGTGCAACACGGGGATTACTGATATTCGGAAAAAAATTCAACCCATGATCTGAACTTATTTCTCCGTTTGTAATGTTGTTAAGGGAAAAATAATGAAATTCTGGTCTGAGCCACGCGATTGGAGTAAAGTAGCCGCCGAAATTTAGGACTGGAATCGAAACTTTACATCAACAAACAATTAGATAGATCAATTAGATAAACATTCAATAAGAGGGAATAGATAATACCTTTTACAGACAAAATGGAATTGGAAAAAATAGAGGGAAAGCCTGCTAATGTGTTGACACGTGTATTCTAACCGTCAATTTTTCACTTCTCATCTAATAGTAGATAGATAATATGAGAGTGATGGTGGTTGATTTATTGTTAATGGGTTCCGAGGCTGGGTTTTGGATTAAGCTTTTCAGATGCCATTATTTATCCAATTTTTTTCAGGTACTGCATTGCATAATACATATAAATATACATATATATGTATGAATTGGTTTATAGATATATGGATGAGGGTTTTAAGCTGATAAGTGCAGAAACAAAAATGGGTTCTTCAAACCAATAAGCTCAGAAATAAAATGGCTTTTGGAATTCCCTTTGCAGAGATCATTATTTATCTAAATTCTTTCAGGTAATGTATTGTATGTATGTATATATAGAGAGAGTTATAGATATATACATATGTAAGATTTTATTCTAGTAAGCCTAGAAACAAAAGGGCTTTTAAGTTTATAAGCTTGAAAAAAGTTATGATTTTACGCCAATTAGCTCTGAAATTGTTATTTATCTGAATTCTGTATATATATATATATGTACCGATGTACGTATGTAGGTAGGTATGTATGTGTGTGTGTGTGTGTGTGTGTGTACTTGTTGGGATGGGGATTTTATTCTAGTAAGTGTAAAAACAAAATGGGTAAGCTAACAAGTTAATGAAAAAGTTAAGATTTATAGCTAATAAGCTCAGAGATCATTTTTTATCTAAATTCTTTCAGATATTGTGTTTATAGAGCTCTATATATTGTGTACTTGTTGGGATGATGATTTTATTCTAGTAAGCTTAGAAACGAGATATTTTTTTCTTCCACTTAAAGATGACATTTTTAAGCAAAAACATAGAACAGTTGAGGTTTGAAGCAAATAAGCTCAGAAGCAAGATGGTTTTCCCAGCTTCAGGACTGTTTGGCAACTTCTTTTTTCTTAGTTTTTTAGCCTGTTGCTTTGAAAAAATTGTGTTTGTTTTGCTAAAAACAATATTAAGATTTCAAGCTTAAATAAGCTGTCAAATTTGATGGGTTCTGAGGCTGGGTATTGGAATATCCCTCTTCAGAGATTATTATTTATCTCGATGTTTTCAGGTTTTGTATTGAATTTATAGAGTTATAGATAGATACATATGTACTTGTTTGGATGAGGATTTCGTTCTAGTAAGCTTAGAAACAAAATGGGTTCTTTAAGCTAATAAGCTAGAAAAAGTTGTGATTTTTTAGCTAATAGTTTCAGAAATAAGATGGGTTTTGGAATACCCTTTTTTCAGGTGTGAATGTATTATGTACGGAGTATATAAATGCATACTAGTGTGCGGCGCCCACGTGATCCATGGTGTTACGCGTGAATTTGTGTTACGCTGAAATTGTTTAATTCTTAGTCCTATTTTGGGAGATCTATGGAGGAGACAAACTGAGGTATATGTAGAGAGAGGGGGAATGAAGAAGTTACTGAGACAATTTGAGATTATGGACAGTTGGTTAATCTGTGAGAGGAGGGGAAAAGGTTTATACCGAGGAGTTTTTTTTTTTAATATTAAATATTAATTTAATATTTTTGTAATTTCTCAACTTAGCAAGGGTATTATGGGAACAAAAAGCTCCAAGGCCGCCTGTTCACATATAGTAGTTATAGATAGATATACTTGTTTGGGTGCTGATGCATACGTTAAGAAATTTAGAAAAGAACATAGATTTTTCCAGCTTAAAGCTTCTACTTTCTAGCACTCATAAGAAAAAACCCCGAGTTAAGTGAGATGTCCAACGTGGTTGGAAACCTATCATGATTCACTATAATAAAAAGGCGAAAACCCAAAAATTAAAATTGTAAGCTAATAAGTTCAGAAGCAAGATGGGATTTTCCAAATTAAAACTTTTATTATTTTCAGACAGAAAAACCCAGAATAGTAAATTAGCTCATAAATAGTACTATATTGGTTCTTTCGGCTAATAGCCAGGGACAGCACAAGCACCTGCCAGAACCGGAAATTTTCTGCCTATTTAAAGTTATAAAAAAAATAAAATTGGCGATGTACCTTGAAATGAAATGCAAAATTACAATGAACATGGTCTCTTCTTACGTCTTCTGTAGCTAATTCTTTGATTATTTTCTGATACCTGAGTTGATCGTAAAAAATATATTTTTGTTAATTAAAAAGTTGCTGTAAATGGTCCGTGCCCCTGCAACCTTTCTGACTTGCAGCTTCTAGCAATTTCAAGCAAAAACACCGGAAGCTTTTAAGCGAAGAAGCTCAGAGAAAGGGTTCTTCCAGCATAAAACTTCTAGCATTTTCAAGCAAAAACCGAGAAAAATAGTAACTTTTAGCTAATTAGCTCAGAAGCAAGATGGGTTCTTTTAGATTAAAGCTTCTACCATTTTGCATGCCAAAAGAAAAACCCAAAAATGTCAAGCTTTTAAGATGGATAACCAAATGCAGCATTGTTTTTAAGCAAAAGGCTGAGTTTAAAAGCTGAATCTCAATGAGTTAATCCATCTTAAAGCTTGTAGCAATTTCAGACAAAATTCCAGAAATGTTAAGCTTGTAAGAGGGTCAACTAGATACAGTCTAGCTTTTAAGCAAAATAAGCCGACCTTAAATTCTGCAACTTAAGCTCGATCCTTTTTAAATTTTATGATTCAGAAACAAGATGGTTCGTCCAGTTTAAGGAAGGGTTCTAGAATTTTCAGGCTAAAACTCAGAAACGTTAAGCTTTTAAGCAGGTCAAGCAAATACAGTCTAGCTTTTAAGCAAAAGCTAACCATAAGAGCTGAAACCAGTTGGGTTGTGTCCAGGTTAAAGCTTCTAGAATTTTCAGGCCAAGACCCAATCAAGTTAAGTTTTAAGCTGGTCAACCAAATGGAATCTAGCATTTAAGGAAAAGAGCTGAGCAGAAATTATGCATTTAGACAGTGCCACGTATTGTTGATTACTTCCCTGTTACTAACCTGTCATGAGGTATTGATTTTATACAGAGACCTATACAAATAGAAAAGAAATCATTGGTCGGGTGCTAGTTAGTTATGAATACAGAATGTTCTATGTGATATTTACCATGCTTTTATATTCTGTATGGTATTCTCACGATTTCCTTTTTAGTGGCTGCTAATTGTTATGTGGTTTAATCTGGGTAGTATAGAAAAACGAATAAATATGTAAGGCTGGCATACTAAACAGTCTGAACATGATTTTCGTAAAGTTCGAATTTGAAATCAGAACAGCATGATAAGTTGGTGTATAAAAACTGTAATCAACCTGATACATCATACAGTGTATCCATTCAATATATTTATATATACATACCATGTGTTGTTTCTAGTTTCTTGTTTTTGGATGGAAAATTGGTGACCAGGTACTAGTATATGACTGTGTTTACTGCGCGTATCTTCATTTTTCACTTTTTCAACAAGATTTTCCCATACAATGGAAGTACTGCCAATGCAATTTGATAAAGTTGCATATATGGATTGAAAAATTACGGATTTGTACGTCCTATACTATTGGCTTCTGTTGCAGCTTTTATATTCATCTTTTTTTTCTTTCTCTGATCATAAGTTGGGCTGTATTTGGTTGGCCAAGTTTAAGGCAGCCTATACTTAAAAAGACAGGAGTTTCAAGTTGAGTGAGTTTAACTTTATTTGCCAACTTTGGAGTATCCATTTGTCTGCTTAAAAGTTGTACTCCTAAGTAAATTCAGCTCAACTGTGAACTCATTAGTTGCAACGCGATTGGTCAGCTTAAACCCTGAGTTGTTTACTGTTGGTCTAGAAAATCCTTAACTTGTATGAATTGAGCTTTATATACTGAGTCTGAACTAGCTGGATTAAATGTTTTGAAAGGAATTTTGTTGGGAAGTAGTAGTAACTAGTAATTGCACTCTATGATATTAAAAGCTTTTTTGGTAGTACAAAGGCGAGCAGAAAAGTATTAAATGGTTTGATTTTGAGTATGTTCCAACTATTGAGATGCTTTACATCATATATCAATGCTCCACATATTGCTAAGATGAGCATGTTTAAAATCGAGGGCTGAAAATTATTTAATTAACGATGTCACCAGTAAAAAAAAGAAGCAGGCCTACCATGATCGTACTACTTCTTATAAAAAAAAATCACTCCATTTATCGTCGCAGACATGGTTCATTGTTTGTAAAAAGTACATAAGTTTTAAGTTCTAACTAACAACATTTACCAAATTTTTTTCATTCGGATTAAATCACAAAGTTTCCAAATAAATATTTGATCTTATATAAATTTTACCATGATAGTTACAAGTATGCAAGATCATTTGAGATTTCAAAAGTTAAAGCTAATAACACTATTAGAAAGATATTTATTGAAGTCGCCTGAAAATGCACTCAGATGATACTTCCAATTATGGATTTTTTAGTCTTTAACATAAATAGAATAATTTGTTCATTTTAGTTTTCTGGAACCTTTTTATTTTTCTTATATTTACGGTTAATAATATTTCAACCAGAAATCATTTGAAATCTTGAAGCCTGATATGCTGCTCGTACTAGGAGACGTCTCAGCAAAAGGATCAAAATTAACACGAAATAAATGGCAATCTGTTCTCTACCAATTCCACAGACTATTGGGTCCATTTAATACTCTTCCATTTCATGTCACTCTGGGAGATAGAGATATCGGACATTGCAATGGGCTAAATCCCGTATCTGTTAACTATATATCAAGCAATTTTCGTGGTCTAGATTCTGCTGGTTGTGGCTCTTTTGAAATAAGTAACTTGACTTTTTTATCGATCAACGCTGTGGCGTTGCTTTGTGGAAATAACATGTTACGTTTTAGTGTTGAGAAAATGATAGAAAGAGAAAGTATTGATTTGAGATTGGAGAGAGAGACTCGCGGTTTGGGTGAGATGAGACTGACGGAGAGTGAGATTGGGTGGAGAGAGAATGCCATGTCATCGGGGTCCGGTCCTGTTCTTTTGCTTCATTTTCCCATGCATATGACCACAAGAGATAATCAATGGGGTCCAAGTGCATTCGATGAGGACTCTGCTCATATGCCAGAAAGTAGGTATGATCCATTTTTCTTAAATCTCTAATTCTGGTTTAGTTGCAAAATTGCACAGTAACATATGACCAATTTGTGAAGCAACATGTAAAGGTTACCAATTAGTACCCTAACCTAACATTTTTTTTTTGCTTTTGCCTTTTGTACACTGCATAGAAAAAAAATTCAAAGTTGGTTGACTAGAAGCTAAAACGGAAAAATATGATAGTTAGTGTGCAAAAGCAAAAATTATAGAATAATGTACAGAATATTTGGTTCTATTGATTACCCAAATTTATGATTTCGACAAAGAGAAAAAGTCAAAGTTTGGGGACTAATTAGGAAAACCTATGATAAGATAGTGTAAGCAAGCAAAACAATGATGGACTAATGTACCAAATGTTTGGTTTTCTTGATTTTTGTACCCAACCTATGAGATTCCCCCCCCCCCCCCCCCCACCACCACCACAAATTTGGTGCACTGAGTGTTAATGTAGAAGCCCGTCCATTTCCCACTAAAAGGCCTATTAGTAAGGAAGGAGAGGGGCATATATTAATCTTCGCTTTATCAATGCCTCAACGATGTGGGGCTATTCCAACACTCCCCCTCACTTGTGGGTTGGTCAATTTCCGATAAGCGGTCAATTTCCGATAAGCCCAACAAGTGCAAACAACAAATCGGGTGGAGGTGTCCCATCATACAAACGGGCTAGCCTTTGGCTCTGATACCATGTAGAAACCCATCCATTCCCCACTAAAATGCCTATTAGTAAGGAATGAGAGTGGCATATATTAATCCTTGGCTTTATCAATGCCTCAACGATGTGGGACTATTCCAACAGTTAAATAGGGGAGAAGTCTAACTTATAACTAAGTGTATTAAATCTGGTGTACATTATTGTGAGTAACTGTACTTGTGTGTTAAATAGGGGAGAAGTCTAACCTATAACTAAGTGTATTAAATCAGGTGTACATTATTGTGAGTAACTGTACTTAACCCATTTATTTGTCGATGCGTATTTATGGACTTCCGGCTTCTTCTGGTATGCTGAACTAGAATTTATTGTCTTACTGCTTTTTCATAGGATTCATTATATTCATGGTTTTAAGACGGCTTCCTTATTAAAGCTTGTCTTCTTGTCTGATGTGGCTGATTAATTATTTGTGGTCCTTACTCTTAACCTTTTATGCTTACTAACTAATTACTCATGTGCTTTTGTATCAGGGGGTTTGTAGGTAAAGGACCATATGAGTTATTGCAGACTTTACCGCCAAATGCTACTGAATACATTTTCCAAGCACTTAGGCCCAGGTAACTGTTGCACACCTTGCATTTTCCAAGTTGCATCCAAGTACTTATTCATGGTAGTCAAGGAATTTGTTCCAAGTTGAGCCCTTGCTTAGACACTATATATTTATATATGCATATGTGTATACTCTCCATCCGTCCCAAAACTATTGGCCCTTGCGAAACTACGTGCAACTTTGACTATCAAAGTTATCATATTTATATTGTTGAAGTAATTTTAAACAAAATGTAATCAAATAGTTATACGATTTGACTGTATGATTAACTTTTGAATTATTTTAGTTTTGACAATCTAGATAGGTTCATTTTGCCGGTCAAAGTTGTAGGCAGTTTTGTATATATAATTAGAAAGAGAGGGAGAGAGAGAAAGAGTTCTTACAAGATTTACTGAACACATTCGAAGGTGAAATGACTTGATGAAATATCTATTCTAATAATAATTTTAGCAATTTCTTTGCTGACTAGGAGCTTATTTTGTGGCAGCTTGTAAGTAATAAGCTGGTTTATCTGAGACAGAGAAATAAGTCTGGTTCATCAAATTTGAACTTGCTGACATTAGTGGAAACAAGCAAGTTCGCTAACTAATTGCATTGTAGCGTATAAACAAGACAAATAAGCTGAGCTTAAACAAAATATGGAAACAACTCATGGGTGAGCTAGTGGCTCGGTGAGTGAAGTTATAAGTCCTCTTTAGCGTATGTATTGTAAGAACGCAAGTATATTTTTGGGTGTGATAAGATTTATATATACTCGTATATACATATGCAGTTATTATGGATTAACAGATCCGACCCTGCCGATAGGTTTGCTCAAAGTGTCTTGTTATTTGATTGCTTCTTGACAGTCTTTGAAAGTAAAATAATTACTAAAAAAGAAAAACCATTTAATTTTGAACTCGTCAACAATGGAAATGCCTAAGTTAGTGATCTACAAATTATCACAGCAAACACTAAACTTGGAGCCTTGCTTGGACACAACTCCAAGGCTTACCATGTTAATATCAAACGGCTACTGTTACACCACAAATTATTTACAAACCAATTCTTTTACAAAACGGGTTTGTGTTATCATATGGGATTGTTTAAGCTGGTTGTCTTATCTGGCTTTGCCAGGGCCACTATTCTTTGTAATATACATGTGATTTGGCGTTATGTTTTCTTTCTTGCAAAAAATAAAATCTGATATCTTACTGCTAATTTATCCCCACGTCTTTGCAGGATTATCTTTAGTGCTCACACTCATGAGTTTAGCGATCACAGGCATTCAGATGGGACACGGGAAATAATTGTTCCGACCATGACATGGGATGCAAAAAATGATCCAGGTTTTGTCTTTGCCAATTTTAGAAAGAACGGAACATTAGTGACTGTCAGTTATTGCTCTCTTGCTAAAGAATCTTATGTACTAACAGCATACATAACTGTCTTTGTTCTGTTTACATCCGTTATGATATTGGGAAAATTATCACATCTCACATCTTCATGCGTTTTCTAATTGAAGTTTTTCATCATCTCTTTCTTCACTTGTTTTTCATTCCTTTATCTGGTCCCTGAGTCGGGGTATATACTTGTTTAAAGAAAATTTTAACTCTTGTTTGGTTAGATAGAGAACAAAATTACATTTCAACATTCGTCAAGGCTCAACTATAAAACAAGCCATTAAATGATTGGCCAATCGTTTAATGGAGTGATTTGGCTTTGGAATATTATGAAACACACAAGGATATACCATTTTTCTTTAGCTTGTCCAAATGTACTTGTACACATTTTCACTAGTTCTAGTCCTTTCTGGGTTGTTCGAAGGAACACTTTGTTCTATAAAACTTGTTCTACCTTGTTTTAATTGAACTTGCTCTTAACTGACACTAATTAGAAGTATTAGGTAATATGGATGACACTTCTGTGTTCTAACACTTATTTCATGAAAAAATCATCACAGCTATATCTAGAACAGGTTTCAAGCCGTTGTCTAATAGTTTTCAGTTTTGGAAACGAAAAACATAATCCATAGATTCCATACACATAGTTTAAGTGTCGAACACAAATGTCTCATACAGTCTATAGGGAGCAGCTGATGAAGTATGAATCATACTTTCCAAAAAAAAAAAAAAGAGTAATAACGAATATCTGAACTTAAAAATAACAGATCAATTCTATCAACTGAAAGCAGCATTGCTGGACCTTAATCCTGCAAAATGCTTCTTGTACAACCTAGCATAACTTATTAGTTATGGTAGTTATTGGTATACCTATTTGCCAGAGTATAGAAGTAGCAACTAAAATGCAACATCCGCTACTTGTCTATCTGGTCTTGCAATATATAAATAAAAAGAATTCAAAATAAAGCTAAAATTAAAGTTGAACCGAGATCTGATGCTCAGCATCTCCTACACTCAAGAAACGAGACCCTTCTTCGATCACCATGAGCCCATCCTCGTTAGCTCTACTCAAATGCTCACAAGGGTTTAACTCAAACTCAATCTCAGTTCTTTCACCTTTCTTTAAATGAACACTTTCATACCCTACTAATTGCTTAATCGCACCACCTTTACTTGGTTTATCATCCCTTATAAACAACAAAACCGCGTGTTTACCATCCATTTGCCCATTATTTTTTACCACAACAAAAGCCGAAAACTTCGAACTCTCGCAAAATTCCTGACCCATCTTTGAGACGGAGAGAGATCGGTGTACGGCAGTGTGTCTTTTTATTTGTTGGGTTGTAGATTGTTTTTGTAAGTTGAGATTGTTCTTTGTATGAGATGCGAATTCGTATGTGTAATTAGTATAGTGAAGTCCAAAACCGAATTCGAAAACTTTTGGGCCTTTATAGAATCTGTAAGTGCGGCCTGGGTAGCCTGAGGATAGATCGGGTCGCATTCTCATATCTGTCATCGGTATTTTGGTGTAATCTTTTGGGTACCAAGTGATTGGTAATTTTCCTCCTGTATAATAACATCACTTGCATCAGTTAACAGATGTTAGAGGAATGTAGTACTGTTTCTTATTACTGTCAATGCTTTAGCAACATTTCTGATAAATTGTTTTCTGAGTTTCCTAATGTTTCAGAATCCTTTGTTGCCAAAACCAAGTAAGAACTTCCAAGATCATAGCTGAAGTTATAACTTTGCAAATTCTTTAAATTTGACATTATTGTTTTTTGATCATTTCTCAAACCAGCTGCAACCTTGTCATTGGCTTATACAAGTAATAATTGTATCAAAGTATCTACTTCTTTGGACTATTTTACTTGATACTTACACTATCAAGTGTATCAAATTTTGGTTTATAGCAGAGTGGTATTGTTTGGTATTAGCTCATGATAACATTTTGGGGGAACTACTTTTGTAACTATTTATTGACCAAATATACTTCCCATTATCTTTTGGTTCAGAGGCACCAAAAAGATCTTCAATTTCATTAATAAGGTTGCTCAATTACTAATAAGACAACAACAGTTTTGGTACAAGTAGGTTACTTCCTTAATCACCAAGTATTTCAAACTGACTAAACTGAGTTAACTACGAGCTCATAAATATATCTATTAAGAATTGTTTAAGCTCGGCTACTTACATATAAGCTCTACTGAATTTGGCTAACCAGTTTATAAACCCCATTCTTTCTAACCTCAAATAAGCTTAGTATTTTTACTTGGAAACTGCTGCTGCGACTAGTTTTCAGTTCACCAGACTTATCGAAGAAAAAGGTATCATCCTTAGAACAAAATAATCAAATAATTATACTGAAAATTTACTCCTGGGTGAAAAGGGATTAAACCTTTTTACCTGGGTTATGCTCTCCAAAAAGAACCTGCGCAATAGCAAAGCCACCCACTTCTCCCGGATAACCCGCCCAAACCATAGCACCTATCTTCGGATTCGTTTTAGCAAATGAAACATCAACTGGGCCCCCACATAACAACACCAAAACAACTGGGTTTTTAGCATTTTCCGCCACACTTTCAATCAATTTCTGTTGGTACCCTGGCAAAACCAAGTCCAGACGATCGTGTTTCTCTCTCTCCCATGACTGATCCAAACCCATGATTAGGACCACGTTATCGGCCCCTTTAGCCGCCTCAACTGCCTTACTGATTCCAGCCTCGCTAGTACAGTTCACGAAATCACAACCCTGTCGATGCAAATTTGATATACGAGGAAAACTTATATGTTAATTATATTTTAGTGTCTTAAGTTTTGGACACTTTTAAGATTGGTGACCTGACTTTTAAAATTCATGATTTAGTGACCTAAATTTACTAACTGCAAATTTTATTTGCTAAGTATGTAGGCCAAGTTAAAATCCATGTTAGCCTACATACGTATGGCAAAAAAATTTTAACTTCTAAACGATTTCCATCTAAAAAATGTAAAGGCAGGTCACACAAAAAGTTAACGTGGATTGTAAATGGGACAAAATAGTCATTTTTTCCGTATAATGTGGTTTTGGGAGTTTCTTAAAAGAACGGTTCTCTTTTCATTCGGGTCCGGAACTCAAAAATTGTCCTATGAAAACTGTTTATTCCAATCTTCTGCTTAGATTCTTGGTTCTATGTCTTATTCTAGGAAGGTGACCGTCTTACATTACCTGTTCAAACACTGTGTTAGCTACGTATTTCTGTAGAACCTGGAGCGGGGAGATCATCTTACAAGGTGGGCCCTCGTAGTTCCCCAATAAAGTTTCTGTGGCGTTTGCATTGGGTCCGATCACAGTTAGGGAAGAGCTTTTTGCTTTTGCAAACGGGAGGAGTTTCTTTTCGTTTTTCAAGAGGACGATACCTGTTGGAGAACAATATTAAACAACTAAAAACTATCTTACCGTGTTCTTGAGCTTTTAGCAAAATTAGTGTAAGTTTAGTGTTTTTGCAGATTTTATGAAAACAATATGATATTATTTGTAGCTTCAGAGAACAGCTCAGTACATCCGGCTTAAACTCATAACCTTTTCACTTTTTCAGACTAAAAGTTGATAAAAGCTAGACAGCATTTGGTCGATAAGCTTTTAAGTTGGGTTAAATCGGCCGATAGACTTAGAAGTCGAGATCTTCTGGTTTTGGGTCTGAATAAGCTAGAAGTTTTAAGCCCTAATACACGTACAAGCTCTTTCCTTTTATTAACTGAGCTGTCTTAAAAATAAGTCTGGCTTCACATGATTGGAGGAGTTGGAAAACTATATCACCAATTAGAAATTGCGCCTACTATCAGTTCGTGCTTTTAATAGTATTAGTAAATTAAGAATACCGTTTCGGGCTGCTAGGAGGGCTAGATCTTGGTGCTGCTTGGAGCATACTTGGTCAGGACCAGTATTGCCATAGAGTAGTTTGCTCGTATCTCCGCTGAATAATCCTAATCTCATTCTGATGGAAAACAGGTTTTCCAGAGCCCTGTCTATGTCTGCCATGGTAATTTTTTTCTTCTCGAGTGCAGATTGTGTCCATTTTTGTAAATATTTTCCGCAGTTAACATCCATACCTGTGTAAAAAGAAAATATTTTAGACTCGTGTACTAGAGTGGTTCAAACATAAGTTAATAATCGTTCCAGTTTATATTCGAACAAGTGTTGTGTTTTTATTATTTTAAAATGCTATTCAACCATCAAACAGGTAAATAGTATGGGCCTTACGGCAATAATGTGAGTATGTGACTATTTTGACGTAGAGCCGTAATTTTATTTATACTGGTTTACTGTCCAACTCAGATCTAGCTAGTTTAGTTGCAGACTTGCAGCTTATTGATTTATTGTCGCAGCCTTTTTAGTTTTTTGGCCTGGTAACCTAGACGATTCAAGCTGAACGAACCTAACTTTTTTTTTTCTTCTGAATCTTAAAACATCTAGTCTTATTTGCTTAAAATCTGCAACCGGACAAGTCTTTATTTAGTAGTCTTTTGCGTGTTATTAGTAATATGGTTTGGACAAATTTTATATTTTGTTTCGGTATTTTGATATGAACAGTTTCGTTATAATTCAAAAATTCTACCAGCTTTGAGGACAGCTGCAACAGCATCTTCTGGTTCTTTGGCATAGCCTTGACTGTCGTGCATTATGGCGACGGCATCACAGTCAGACGCAATGTACCTGATTAAAACCTTGAAAAATGTTATGTACTTTTTTTTTTATATAAAAAAAACTCCGAAATGTACTTCCAATCCAATAGTTTAACAGTACTGACCCATTGAAACCCCATTGTTTACGTGCGACATTGGTAAGGAGATTGTAGTCGGCGCAGGCTGGGACCCCGTTCATTTGGTTGTATGCACACATCATTCCACTTGCTTGACCCTTCTGTACACAGCTTTGGAAAGGCGGTTGGTACGTATCGGCCATGTCCTGCTTATTCACCTGTTGCACCAAAGTATATTCTAAATCTTGTAGATAATATTATTTTCTGAACCCTTGCTTGAAAATATAATTTTATAAATTTAATGTTTTAACAGTTTAACCACCTCAATTATCAGCTTTTTATTTTCACTTTTACTGCATTTATCCTTGAATTATTTTACTTAAAATCGAATTTGCTTTCTAGTTTCTGTAATGATTTATTTTGTGCACTCTGATCAGAATGGTTTTGTTGAGCTTGGAGTATGCGAATTATTGATAAAAGAGGGTAACCGTGAAAATGTTACATGCATCACAAGGTAAAACACAATTTTCAATCAGATACCTGAAATGAATAGTAAGTTTTATTGGATATAATCATATAACTATACAATAGAACCTCTATAAATTAATACTCGATAAATTAATAAACTTTCTAAAATAATATTTTTTTCCGGTCCCGACTCGGGCCAATGTAAAAAATGACTAATTTCGATAAATTAATAAGATAATAAAAATTTCAAAAATCTTTATATGAATATTTGGTCCGTATAAAATCATAAATTAATAATTGTTCAATCGACAAACATTACTAGACAATTTAGTGAAATATGACTCTATATTCATTTGATTTCTCTTAAAATTTAAATCTATTTGGAGCTCATGTCTAGTTTAATATATTAATGTATTTTCTTAGTTTATTGCACGGTTAATAAAATTTATATTTTAATAAGTGAATTAGTGTATTAGACCTTACTAACGAGTTTAACGAGTAATATTAGTAATATATAATGAGTTTTATGTTAGTATCAACGAGTATATTTATCGAACCAATAAAAACCTATTTAAAATAAAAAAAAATAATGAATTAATCTATTAATTAAATACCTCTATAAAATAATAAATTTCTATGGTTCCAATTATATTAATTTATAAAAAAAATAATGAGTTTTAATGTATATAGCATTATGTTATAAACTTATAATACCAGTATAAAGTGTGCAATACTCTCCTTCGTTTGAAAAAATCGATTTAACACTACCATAAGCTTACACTAAAATACACTAAAATATCTCCAGTTGAAAAAGTCCTTTTCATTTCAAGATAACTGTTCATTATTTAATTAGATTTACAGTTTACTGATCATATTGGTGAGATATATTTTTATCATTGTGGCCTGACTGACCTCGTAGCCTACCATAAGCTATATTTATATAATATAATTTATCAGAAAATCAGAAATAACAGTTTTCACAAAAATGTTACTGGTGTTTTCTGGAAACTATGAATAAAAATGCTTACACTTCTTTTTATTTTTAAAATGCTTACACTTCACTTCTCATATTTATTAGCACAAGGTAACTTTAAAAAATCTAAAATTTTAAAACTTTTTCATAAATTGAAAACCATGCTAAAAATTAAATAAATAGGAGTAGTTTTTTAAAAAATTCAGAAGTGGCCCCAAAAGTTTAATAAACATTGGTTGGTATATGAATTGCATCAACTAAATGATCCTTATTTTTAACAAAAAAAAAGGCATACGACTTATCCATAATATTGTAAGGAAATTTTTTTAAGCAAAAAAGGCATAAGACTTGTCCATCATACTGTAAGAGAATACGTACTTGGGACAGAATTACTTACAATAGCATTAAACTTGTAACGATCAATATTATTCCAGTTATCCAAATCGTAAGCCGTAAAGTGCTTGCAACAAGCTGAGGCCTGAAGGTGGCCATCTTTCAGTTGACCACCTTCAAAACTGTCTCCTTGTAAGCCTCGTACATATGATACCGCGTAGTTACTTGCAACCAATGGGTCCTCGCCGGGTGTCTCTTGTCCCCGGCCCCACCGTGGGTCTCTAAATATGTTTATGTTTGGGGTCCAAAGTGTCATTCCTCTTAGTTGGCCTACATTGTATAAGGCCCGAGCTTCTTTCCCGATCGCCTACAAAGGAACAAAGTTTTATGTACCTCAATTTTAATATAAATAAACATTGAAAAATCACGTATAGATGATTAATGCAATTAACAATCTATATTTGTACTTTCATGCAACTCTCAACTTTTAATGTATTTTATACTAATTTCATAATTAAAAAATATTCAACTACTTATGGAAGATGTGAGCCACAGCATTTAGATTTGAAATCATCACTCTACTTTTAGCTGTTTTCTTAAGTTCAATAACACAAAATAATACTGCAAACGAAAATTTTATATTTTATGCTAGTCACTATTTAGGACTTGTCAATCTCCAATGCACAATCACCACCTAATTATTCAAGTAAGATTTATCAATGGTAGTTTACTTTCATCTCTACCGTCGAGACATATATAAATCTCATGTATCCATAAAAGAAATTAAACTACTATTTAGTAAAAACAGAGACTATATATACAGCATACATGTTTATCATGTTTTTTTTTACAGTTGTTTCCGGTTTTGTTGATAAGTGCATTCGAAGGCTATTTAAGGAGTTTTTAAAGATGTTACATTATTCAATTTTCAAGTATAGACCTACCGATGAGAGAATGTTCGTTAGGGTTTTCTCAACAAACTTGGGACATCTTTCTAAGAAATACTTATAAATGGTGTGGTTAATGAGAAATGATAAATATGACTTCTAGTTACAAACCAAAGAATTACAGAACTATCCTACCACACGGGGAAAATATCATCCAAAGTCATCACGAGATTCCAAGCCGAATTTGAATCGTTACCTAGCTCCTTCCGTCGCAAGTATTACCAGATATGATGCTGAGCATTTGAAGTTAAAACTGTTTTTTTTTTCTTCGTGTTGTAACTTAACTATAGTTTTCAGAATGAAAGATTTCAAAATAAAATTAGAGTTAATGCAGTCTATATATCACATTTAATAACAAATAATATGCTTGTTTCTCGTTTCTCTGTAACTTTTAGCTAGGCTCAACTTTTACACATGCCTTTCTCGTTTCTTTTTTTCTTTGAAACAACGATTGCTTTTAATGATATGTATTACCTTAAACGGCAACTATTTATAGCTAGCTATAAACTCACCTTAGCAACCTCATACCAAATATTATTGTCGAAAGAGGCTGTGCTGAGTATAATCTGAGGAAACTGAGTGGCAGAATGTATAGTTCCATTGAACCTACTAGCCCTTCCGTGTTGTGAAATCCCATGCAAACCTTCCACCCACCACTCATACGCCGGTATCCCTAGCCTAGGGATAGCTGAGGCACCGTTGACGAGCTGATCAACTTTCTCACCCAGTTTTAATCGCATTACTAAATCCTTAGCCCGATCTTTTACGGTTAGGCCCTTGTCGCAGAAAGGGTATGATTGAGTAGCTGAGTTGGATGAGTCGCAAGCAAATGGTGGAGGCTGAGCCGATATGGTGAACACTATGTTAGTTAGATATGCAAGGAAAATAAGGGTAGCTATGTTTTTCATTTTCATGTTGTAAGATTTTAATACTTCTTTTGTAGATGAATGTTCAAGGGATTGTATGTTAATATATATAGGAGGGGGGCTAATTTATTGGAGACACAAATTGATGATTTATGAGCCATGCGTCTAAAATTCTAATCAAGGATAGGGTTACATGCATGAACTATTCTCATGGGTGTTATTATGGTTTAAGTTCAACAGTCACGTAAAATCGTAAATGACAATATACAAGAATAGCCAACTTTATTATTGGAGTGGAGAAATTTGGGGGTCTCAACTTTTAGTCTACTCCCCAATTTTGGGAATATTTAGTAAAACCGGAGGAAAAAAATTAGAACTTTTGTTTAAATCAATTAGACACAAACACTTTACTGCTTCAGCTGGATGCATTTTTTCTGTCTTGAAAAATTCAAAACAGGCTGTCTTGAATTTTTCAAGCAACAAAATGTATATATATATTTTTTAATAATGTAATTTAACGATTAACACTATCGTGAATCTAGTTCATTATTATTTAGGGTGTGTCACATACTAAAACTCTAACACATATTAATGAACCCAAAAATATAACATACAAAATTACATTATTTTAAAAAAAAAATTAGGATATTATTGCCTGCAGTCTTGAATTTTTCAGGACAGTCAAATCCTGTCTGCTTTAGCTAGGTAAACGGACAACTGCAACCCAAGTAGTCAACCACTGTCACATGCGAACAAATTTACTATAAAGTTGGAATGGTAAGTTTTTATAAGGTTTTTTATTTTTTTCATATTTATTCGTAGTTTTTTTTTTTTTTTTTTTTTTTGTAAATCGGCGTATTATTTATTTTTAAAGTGTTTGTTTAAAAACACCTGTAAATTATGACCTTTTATATTTTTTCATGTTTAATGGTTTGTTTGACAATTTATAAGTTAGTAATATTAATAAATACCAAAAAAACAAATATAAAATATAAAATTTTATAGATTTTTTTGAACAAATAATTTAGAAATAAAATAGTGCGTTGATTTAAAAAAAACGAAAACAGATTACGAATACATATGAAAAAAGCGACAACCTCATGAAAACTTAATCATTCGAATTTGAGAAAATTTGAACCACGTCACATCACATATACAGTCAGTTATACATCAATCAATAAAAATAATAAACATAAAATAAAATATAAAATTAATGTCGACACACAAGTAAAGTGTCAAGTGCTAAGTGCGTTTATATTATGATGTAAATATGTCACAAAGTTCTTGACGAGGGAATATCTGTATTTCCCCTTTCCGAGATACACACACCGGATAATTCGATTATGCAGATAATATTAACCTTCATCCGGGGTACATACCCACCTCAGATATCTGTACTATATCTACCTCGGCCAACTGCATTCAGACCTATCCCAATGGAAGGCGATGACCTATCCCGTGATATACATCCGTCCCGGATGTCATTAATGCGGGGTTAGGTAGGGCAGATAAACTCTAGTTAACTCAGCACCAAGTGTCAACGTAGTTGGCGCCATAATCCCGCGTGGCGCGTTGGCCTTGTCAGTGAAGGGAAGCCACGTGTCCCTGACATCCCCTGTGACCCCATGTATACGCTCTACCGTAGGATGAAGAGTGATGTCAACCTAGATCTAATGGACCTGAAGGAAAAAGTAAGACTATAAATACAGCATTGATGACAAATGAAAAGGGGTTAGTTTTTGTCACCAGAAAACGGAAACAGCGTTAAAGACTAAATAAGACTTCTATTTAAAGGTCCGACGTACGTTAAGCCAACTACCTGTCTATACCCTAGGTCTGGGGTAGATAAAAAAATAGAAGATACCCTCATATTGTTAGCATTAAACCATCGTAACCTATAACCTTATTACATATCAATAAAATAAACCGTCTTCCTTTGTAAGTGGCTTTCCTTTATCTTTATAATCGCCTAAGTTGTATATCTATATATATTGTGTGAGCTTGTGTGTGTTCTAAGTTATGAAACTAAATATGCCGAGTCCAATGAAAAATTAGCCTCGTCAGTTCTAAGTACATTCTCTTGTGGCCTATATAATGATACATAGTAGTATATATTAGATGTATTCACTAATACATTAATGACTAATACAGAGTAGAGATGTATCATTTCTTTTTAATATGGGAGATCCCTCATATTTCTTTTGCACTTCACGCATACATATATATATATATATTTAACAATCTCACATTAGGCTGTAACAACAAAAAAATAACAATGTACTATGTATATATATTAATATTCCACCACACTATGTTGTAATGTCAACCCAAATCAATATCGTCAACGATTTTTCGATATCTCCTCCACGCATATAGTTTACCAACTTAAACCATATTTTAGTGAGTTTATAAACTTTATATCAATAATTCAAAAGAGAGAACAATGGGCTAGAGCTAAACCAAATTTCTTGCACTTTGAAATAATAGAATATAAACCACTCATGAATATATCTGTTTTGGTTTGAGAAATTCTCTCAATTAGAGACGATTATCGAGCCTTGTGCTACAATCTTGTTTTCAAAAATATTTACACAAGTAAACACAAACTTTTGCTAATGAGAGAATTGAGAGTGTAAATATAGCAAAAGTTACTTGTGTTAGAGCATTCTCAACTGTTTTTTAAACTCTCCTATATATCTATAACCTTTATACACCAATTTAGTCTATAATTTGAGATGTTGCATAACAGTCCTATAGATTTTTTTAATACAACTTATTAAAATATTTTTTTTATTCTTTCATTTATTTAATTCATCTACCAGATATCAACTCTTCTTCTTCAAAACATCACTTGCCCTCCACCCCCTTATTTTATTATGGTTTTCATCCTTCACTGAGTTGTGAATCTCAACGAAAGACATCATCATAAGTCAAAATTGTACAGAATCGAACTTTTTGACAAGAAAAACGAAAACTTTGAATGAAAAACAATAATAGGTTAAGGGGGAAGAACGGAGGAGGTGATTAAGTGATATATAATTGTTAAGGGGGATGCGGCCAGATGAGAAAGGGAACGAAAGAGGTGATTTACCCGTTGATGAAGATTGAAGGAAGAGATGAATAGAAGTGAACAGTGAGAGAAGAGCTTAAATCAACTTTTAGAAATGTGAAAACTAGAGAGAGAGAGAAATAGTGAACAGTGAAAGAGAAAAACAGATGAGGTAAGATTTTGTTTATCAGTGGGCCCCACTTAAAATATGCCCTATAGTTTTTCCAATTTCTGTTTAGCTTTTCTATAATTTATAGAGTTGTATAAAGTATAAAGTCATTGTTGGGTAAGACTTTTCACATTTCTGTATAAAGTTATACATATAAAGCCTTCTTATAGTGATTATTGAGAATGCTCTTAATATTTTGTGGATTTATCGCAAATATAGAATTGAGAGTGTAAATATAACAAATTTAGTGATACGTGGACTGGTTAAGGAAGCACTATAATAAATTGGTCCAATTCAATATGGATTTATCGCAGATAATTGATAATTGTGAATTATGAGTGTTACCTTTATTTACGTTAGAAAATTTTGGAAATGTTTTCGTAACATGTACACTAATAGAACTTTAACTATATGAACACTGGAATGGTGTACTCATGGATAGATTCAGTACCTTGTTGACATCTTTAGTACTAGTGGAATAAAACTTGGTAGTAATCTGGAGGAAAAAAACGACTTCTCATTAGTTGTTTCATTCGGTGTCAAAGATCGTACTCTATTTTTGTCTTGTTATAACTGAGACAATTGCAATTGTTTCCACCAAACAGAAACACCACTTCTCAGTTTGTACGCAACGAGTTTTACTTTTTTCACTTCCTCAATATCCATGTAATGTGGAAAATAGTTTGGGAAATCGTTCAATTTCTCTAAGTCTATCTAGAAAATATTTGATGCTTTGCTGTCCATTAAAGAGGGGCAGATCCATCCTCATACGATAATTATTAGGGCGGGTGTATTATGTGGGATTTTCATACCAAACTGCTTCCTCGAGATCATCATCACTTGAATCGCCATTGTAAACCGGATAACTTAATGTGCAATGAGGGGCTCCTTGACGTCCAGAATGGTTGTTTGACCTTGGCTCACGACCTTCTTCTCCTTCACGTGGATTGGAATTTTCATTAGGATTGTATTTGTCACCTGCAACACCATTGAGATACATTCGTTCTAAAAGACCAAGTATTTGAACCAGTTGTTGTCGTTGAATCTCGATTGCATTCAATCCCATAACTTTCGTCGTTTTGGTTTGAAAGTTTTTCTCCACCGCTGTTAGTCATTGAGATTTGGGACAAACTGCTCTCATGATAGCACATGACGCACCATTAGCTTGGGAAAAACGAGACTCGACATCGTTCTGTAGACGCAGTGAAGATATCGTTCTTCGGATGTAAGTCACGTAACAAGGTTTCGAATCCACCAGAAAATAACGAGAATCCTCTTAGAGAGAAACTCCCAAAATATATATAGTTTGATGAGTGACTTGCATTATGATCAAACATATTTATTTATATAGGCTAATGCAAAAGGGCCTAGAATTAAATGCAAGAATGTGAAACCAAATATAGGCCGATCAGAACAGACTCTTGACATGAATATAATATTCATGTACCAACTATATTTAATGTTCATGCCTACATCAACACTTTATTTATATATATGTATACTCTCCCTTCATCCGAAAGTTTGTCTGTTACGAAACTAGTTGCAACTTTGAGTTTTCACAATCAAATAATCAAATTTAAATTATTGAAATAATTTTTATTAAAATTTAATCAAATAGTTATACGATTTTACTGTATAAATAACTTTTGAATTTTCTACTTTCGTCGATCTAGATAGATTCATTTTATCGGTCAAAATTGTAGCTAGTTTCGTAGGGGATAGTAATTAGAGAAAGACAGAGAGACAGAGTTTTCTCACAAGACTATTGAACGCATTCGAAGGTCAAATGACTTGATGAAATATCTATTAATCTGGTAAATTATTTAGCAATTTCTTTGCTGACTAGGAGCTTGTTTCATGCCAGCTTCTGAATAAATAAGCTGGTTTATCTGAGACTGAGAAATAAATCTGAATTCATCAAATTCAACTTGCTGACATTTATGGAAACAAGCAAGTTCGTTAACTAATTGCACTGTAGTGTATAAACAAGGCAAATAAGCTGAGATTAGAAAATTCTGTATTAAACAACTCCAAGCTACCATGTTAAGTATGAAAACGACTACTGTGTAAATTTATACAAAAAAATATTAACAAACAAATTCTTTTACAAGAACGGGTTTGCGTTATCAGATGGGATTGCTTAAGTTGGCCGTCTTAGTTGGCTTTGCCAGGGCCACTATTCTTTGTATACATGTGATTTGGCGTTACTTTTTTTTTCTTTCTTCTTTGATGACATCTTCGTTCTTGGTTTTGCAAAAAAAGAAAATCTGATATCTTACTGCTAATTTATCCCCACGTCTTTGCAGGATAATCTTCAGTGCTCACACTCATGAATTTAGTGATCGCAGACATTCAGATGGGACAAGGGAAATAATTGTTCGGACCATGACGTGGGATGCAAAAAAGGATCCAGGTTTTGTTTTCGCCAATTTTAGAAAGAACGGAACATTAGTGACTATCAGTTATTGCTCTCTTGCTAACGAATCTTATGTACTAACAGCTTATATAACCGTTTTGTTCTATTTACATCGGTTATGATATTAGGAAAATTATTTCATTTCACATCTTCATGAGTTTTCTAATTGAAGTTTTTCATCATCTCGTTTTTCACTTTTATTTCATTCCTTTATATGGTTCGTGAGCCAGGGTATTTACTTGCCTATAGGGAACAGCTGATGAAGTATAAAAAAGCTTTCCAAAAAAAAGTATGAATAATAATAAATATGTGGACTTAAAAATAACAAATCAATTATATCAACTGAAAACAGCACTGCTGGAGTCTTAATCCTGCAAAATGCTTCTTGTACAACCTAGCATAACTTAATAGTTATGGTAGTTGTTGGTATACCTATTTGCCAGACTATAGAAGTAGCAACTAAGATGCAACATTCGCTACTTGTCTATCTTGTCTTGCGATGTATAATTGAAAAGAATTCAAAATAAATTTGAAATTAAAGTTGAACCGAGATCTGATGCTCAGCATCTCCTACGCTCAGAAAACGAGACCCTTCTTCGATCACCATGAGCCCATCCTCGTTAGCTCTACTCAAATGTTCACAAGAGTTTAACTCAAACTCAATCTCAGTTCTTTCACCTTTCTTTAAATGAACACTTTCATACCCTACTAATTGCTTAATCGCACCCCCTTTACTCGGTTTCTGATCCCTTATGAACAACAAAACCGCGTGTTTTCCATCCATTTCCCCACTATTTTCGACTGCAACAAAAACCGAAGACTTCGAATTCTCGCAAAATTTCTGACCCATCTCTGAGACGGAGAGAGACCGGTGTACGCCAGCGTGTCTGTTTACTTGCTGGGTTGTAAAATGTTCTTGTAAGTTGAGAATTTTCTTTGTATGAGAAGCGAATTCGTACTTGTAATTAGTATAGTGAAGTCCAAAACCGAATTCGAAAACTTTAGGGCCTTTATAGAATCTGTAAGTGCGGCCTGGGTAGCCTGAGGATGGATCGGGTCGCATTCTCATATCTGTCATCGGTATTTTGGTGTAATCTTTTGGGTACCAAGTGATCGGTAATTTTCCTCCTGTATAATAACATCACTTGCATCACTTAACAGATATTACAGGAATGTAGCACTGTTTCTTATTACTGTCAATGCTTGTAGCAACATCTCTAAATTCTAATAAATTGTTTTCTGAGTTTCCTAATATGCTTCAGAATCCTTTGTTGCCAGAAGGCCCAGAACCAAGTAAGAACTTCCAAGTTCATAGTTGGAGTTATAACTTTTGCAAAATCTTTAAATTTGACATTATTGTCTTTTGAGCATTTCTTAAACTAGCTGTAACTTTAATAAATCATTGGCTTAATACAAGCAATAATTGTATCAAAGTATCTTCTTCTTTGGACTATTATACTACTTAATATTTACACTGTCAAGTGTATCACATTTTGGTTTATAGCAGAGTGGTATAGTTTGGTATAACTCATGATAACATTTTGGGGGAACTACTTTTGTGACTATTTATTGACCAAATATACGCTTCATAGTTCCCACAGTATCTTTTGGTTCAGAGGCACCAAAAAAAGATCTTCAATTTCATTAATAAAGTTGTCAATTACTTATAAGACAACAACAGTTTTTAAGTTTGACATACTTGTATAGTTTCTGAGCTCATTTAATCATACTTCTTTTTGATACAAATAGGTTAATTCCTTAATCATCAAGTACTTCAAAGTTCAGACTGACTAACTTGAGTTAACTCCGAGTTTATACATTCATCCATTAAGAATTGTTTAAGCACAGCTCTCCTGAATTTGGTTCACCGGTTTATAAACTCAATTCTTTCTAGCTCAAGTAAGCTTGGCGTATTTACTTAGAAACTACTGCCGCAACTGGGTTTCAGCTCACCAGATTTATCAAAGAAAAAAGGTATCATCCTTGGAACAAAATAATCAAATAGATATACCATAAATTTACTTTCGGGTGAAAAGGGATAAAACTTTTTTACCTGGGTTATGCTCTCCAAACAGAACCTGAGCAATAGCAAAGCCTCCCACTTCTCCCGGATAACCCGCCCAAACAATAGCACCTATCTTCGGATTTGTTTTAGCAAATGAAACATCAACTGGGCCCCCACATAACAACACCAAAACAACTGGCTTTTTAGCATTTTCCGCCACACTTTCAATCAATTTCTGTTGGTACCCTGGCAAAACCAAGTCGAGACGATCGTGACTCTCTCTCTCCCATGACTGATCCAAACCCATCATTAGAACCACGGTATCGGCTCCTTTAGCTGCATTAACCGCCTTGCTGATCCCAGCCTCGCTAGTACAGCTTACAAAATCGCAACCCTGTGGATGCAGATTTGATATATGAGAAAACTTATAGATGTTAATTATTTTCTAGTTACTTGGGCCTTGTTCAATAACTGCAGTAGTGGCTTCTGAGTTCATGTTTCTTGCTTAAATGCTAGACTGCATGCGGTTGACCATTTTAAAAACGAAGCTTATTTTTCTTTGTTTTTTTGGTCTTAAAAAACAAGAATCTTTAATCCAGATGAACCGATTTTTCCTGAACTTAAAAAGTTCCAGCTTACCCGCAACCTAACAAGTTTCAAGTATCTTTTCATTTTTACACGAGTCCTCTTACAGGTATGCGTCTAAGATTAATTCAATTTCTTTGTTCAAAATGTGTTTTTAGAGTTTAGTAAAATCATTGTCTTTGTTATTTGTGTCTTAAGGTCATTTAAGGTTCACATGCCTTCCAGAATTGTTTAAAAAAAAGTGCAACCTTCCAGAGAAGAGAAATTTATGGTTCCAATGTAGGCTAATGTGGATTAAATTGATACAAATAAGTTAATATTTCCGGATAATGTGCATTTGGAATTTTCATAAAAGAATGGTACTCTTTTCGTTCAGGTCCGGAACTCACAAATTCTTTTATGGAAAAGAATGATGATTGTTGATTCCAATCTTCAGCTTAAATTCTTGGTTCTGTATGTCTTATTTTAGAGCGGTGATCGTCCTACATTACCTGTTCAAACACTGTGTTCGATACGTATTTCTGTAGAGCCTGGAGCGGGGAGACGATCTTACAAGGTGGGCCCTCGTAGTTCCCCAATAAAGTTTTTGGGACATTTGCATTGGGCCCAATCACAGCTAGGGAAGGGGTTCTTTTCGAAAGCGGAAGGAGCTTCTTTTCGTTTTTCAAGAGGACGATACCTGTTGGAGAACAATATTAAACAACTAAAAACTTATCTTACCATCTTCTTGAGTCTGGCTTGACATGATTGGATTTGGAGGAGTTGGAAAACTATATCAACAATTAGAAAATTGCGCCTACCATTAGTTCAAGCTTTTAATAGTATTGGTAAATTAAGGATACCGTTTAGGGCTGCTAGGAGGGCTAGATCTTGGTGCTGCTCGGAGCATACTTGGTCAGGACCAATATTGCCGTAGATGAGTTTGCTCGTATCTCCGCTGAATAATCCTAATCTCATTCGGATGGAAAACAGGTTTACCAGAGCCCTGTCTATGTCTGCCATTGTAATTTTTTTCTTCTCAAGTGCAGATTGTGTCCATTTCTGTAGATAGTTTCCGCAATTCACATCCATACCTGTGTAAAAAGAAAATATTTTAGACTCATGTACTGGAGTGGTTCAAACATCCACGCCAATAATTGTTCCAGTTATATTTGAACACGCGTTGTTCTTATTATTAAAATGCTATTCAAACCGGTAATTAGTATGGGCCTTATGGCACTAGTGTGAAGTATGCCAATAATGTGACTATTTTGAGTCTTCGACGTAGAGCCGTAATTTTATTTATACTGGTTTACTGTTCAACTTAGATCTAGTTTGGTTGCAGCTTATTGACTTATTGTCGCAGAATTTTTTTAGTTTTTTGGACTAATAACCTAGACGTTCAAGCTGAATGAACCTATTTCTTCTTCTTCTGAAGTTTAACACATCGAGTTTTATTTTCTTAAAATTTGCAACTGCATGGACAAGCCTTTATTTAGTAGTCTCTCGCTCGCGTGTCATTATGAATATGGTTTGGAAAAATCCAATTTCTATTTTCGTATTTCGATATGAACAGTTTCGTTATAATTTAAATTTTTACCTGCTTTGAGGACAGCTGCAACAGCGTCTTCAGGTTCTTTGGCATATCCTTGACTCTCGTGTATTATGGCGACGGCATCACAATCAGACGCAACGTACCTGATCAAAATCTCATAAAATGTTACATACATTCTTAATGTTATTTTTAACGCTTCGTGTACTTATAATCCAATAGTTTAACAGTACCGACCCATTGAAACCCCATTGTTTACGTAAAACATTAGTGAGGAGATTGTAGTCGGCACAGTTTGGGACCCCGTTCACTTGGTTGTATGCACACATCATTCCACTTGCTTGACCCTTCTGTACACAGCTTTGGAAAGGCGGTTGGTATGTATCGGCCATGTCTTGCTTATTCACCTGTTGCACCAATGAAAGTTCTCATTTTGATTAGTGCGAAAATATTATTTTCTTTCCCCTTGTTTGACAAATGTAATTTTATAAATTTCATGTTTAACAGTTTAACCACCTCCTCAATTATCAACTTTTTATTTTCACTTTTACAGCATTTATCCTTGAATTATTTTACTTAATATTGGATTGCTTTTTAGTATCTACAATGACTTATTTAGTGCACTCGGAATTGTTTTGTTGGCAACAGGAAAATATATTGGAGTCATTGGTGAGAAATTTTTGTCATCATGGCATCACAACATACCATAAGCTATATTTATATATTAATTTATCAGAAAATTAAAAATAATATCTTTCACAAAAAAAAAGTTACTGGTGTCCTGATGTCTTCTGGAACCCATGAATAAAATTGCTTACACTCACTTTTCATATTATTAGCACAAAGTAACTTAATTTAGGGAGTTAACTCTCACTGATCTTAGAAATTTGGAGACCACTTTGAGCACTGTGATTTTGTGAAAGGGACTGAAATTAGTACTATAAAAATATCATATTTTTTTTCAACTTTTTCATAAACTGGAAATCAATAGCTCTTCAAATTAAACCTACATGTGTGCAAGGATCTAATATACTTTTTTATTTTACGTTAAAACTTGAAGGATCGTCTAAACAAAAGAAAATGTTACAAAAGTCTATAAAAAGCTCCCACTGTCCACCAATCAAGCCATCTTCAATGTAATTACAGAAAAGAAAATTGAAGAAAAACACCATTTTCTAGCGAAACATTTGAATTTTGAATATTCTTTGAACTTTCACCCCACTAATTGTGGCGCACGTATCAGGACAGGAACGATACTACTCGAAAAATTAAATAAATAGGAGTACGTTTTAAAATTTAGCAGTGGCCCCAAAAGTTTTATCAACTTTGGTTGGTATATGAATTGCAACAATTAAATTTTCTTCAAGGAAAAAAGACATTAAACTTGTCCATAATATTTATAAGGAAATACTTGGGGATAAAATTACTCACAATAGCATTAAACTTGTAACGATCGATATTATTCCAATCATCCAAATCATAAGCTGTAAAGTGCTTGCAACAAGCGGATGCCTGAAGGTGGCCATCTTTCAGCTGACCACCTTTAAAACTGTCTCCTTGTAAGCCTCGTACAAATGATACTGCGTAGTTACCCGCAAGCAATGGGTCCTCGCCGGGTGTCTCTTGTCCCCGGCCCCACCGGGGGTCTCTGAATATGTTAATGTTTGGGGTCCAAAATGTCATTCCTCTTACTTGGCCTACATTGTACACGGCCCGAGCTTCTGTCCCGATCGCCTACAAGTGAATTACAAAGGACTTATGTACGTACCTCAATTTTAATATAAATATACATTGAAAAATTACGTCTTTATGTACATATTATAATGTGACAATCTATATTTGTTCTTTCATACAGCCCTTAAATTGGAAGTATCTTGTGCTTACTTTTTATAATTAGAAAATGGATAAGTATTTGTTATTTGTATATCAAAATAAAATATGTATATACAACGAAACACTTAGAAGGCACTTTTGCAATTAAGTCTAGGTCTCCAGTTAAGATATATATAGTAATTTTCTTTTAAAATAGACAAATATTTGATGCTACTTATGGAAGATGTAAGCCACAACATTTAAATCTGAAATTATCACTCTACTTTTAGCTAGTTTCTGAAGCACATTAACAAAAATGCATATTTTTCCGCCAAAAATATATGAGAGCATCGTTAAATTTACAGGATATATATATATATATATATATATATATATATATATATATATATATATAATAATAATAATAATAATAATAATAATAATAATATAATATATGGAAATGTTATATGAACATCAATTTAGACATCAACTTGGACACTTTTTCGTAAAAACGCTCCAAATCAAGATTTGATTAATGCAAATCTGCATGGTTTCATGACGGGAACACAAATATGCGTCTTGTTTTTTTTTTCCGAGATGTATAATGACATGTTTTCGAAATTATAGTAAAATTTAACGGAGAAATATTCGTTCATAGTTCAGCGTATCATGGTTCGGTAACAAAAAGACTTATTTTATGTTTCCCTTTTTAGTTCATAAAATCAAGAACGTTCCTTATTTACCGTAATTGCCTAATTTTATATTTCCATAAATAAGACAGCAATCAAATCTTCATGTAAACATAACTGAACTCTACTCGACGAAAACTACTAACCTGACCTATGGAATACCATAGCTTGGTATCAAACGTTGCCGCTGTTAAAATAACCTGAGGAAAATAAGTTACAGACCTAATTTTCCCTTCAAGTGTCACACCGGTATTATTATACCCGACGAGTCCATGTAGTGCCTCGTTCCACCATTGGTACGCTGGTACACCCATACGTGGGATCGCTGGTGCAGTGTTGCCTAGCTGAGCTATTTTCTCGTCTAAATTTAAACGAGAAACAAGGTCCCGTGCACGTACATGAGGGCCTAAAGAGGGTTTACAAAATGGGAGGCGGTTATGAGCCGAGTCGCATGCAAATGGGGGTTGAATCGACTCGGTGGTGAGGACGAGTGTGGAGAGGCATAGTAGGAGAGTGGTGAGATGGTTCATTGTTTTGGTGTTGTTTGTTGTGATGGTTTTGTTGTATTTATAGAGGATTTTTGGGGCGCCGATTAGGAAATTTTGATTTCTCCATCTGTTTCACAATATAAATACATTGTACTATTTTGTGTTGTTCCATTTTATTAATCCATTTTGCATAAATAAAAAGTCTTGTTAGGTAATTTCATATATTTTAACTTTAATAGAAAATGTGTGAAAAATAATGGGCAAATTTGAAAGGTAAGGAAATGACTATTTTCCATTAAATTAATGGTGTTCCCATACTTGACTTATAAATTGAAAGTATTTAGGACTAATACAAATGTTTATCTACAAGGTACTAAGTATTTACTAAGTATTTAATAAATGCCTACGTGAAGGTGGTCACACCAGGTACTAAGTATTCAAGCAAGAATAATTAATATTTTTTGTACATAAAGCAAGAGTAATTAATTATTACTACTATTATTATTATTATTATTACATGGTATAAAAAAAAAGGAGAATTAGCATAAACATACACTACATCTATTATATTAACAAAAAATACATTTAAAAATTAAATTATTAAAAATATATTTTGCATTAATAATTAATAAAATACAAAAAACTCCATTAATCACTCATGTTATCTTTCATCTCTCTCTCCCCTCCTCTCACTTTCTCTCCAATCTATCTCTTCTTCTCATTTTTGCTCTCTCTGTGATCTTTCTCTTCTCATCCTTCTCACTCACTCCGATCTCTGCTCATTTCGATCTGTCTCATTTTTCTTTCCCCTCTCTTCAATCTCTCTGTTCCATCTTTTTTCTCTCTCCAATCTTTCTCTCCTCCTTCTTCTTTTATCCGATCTCTCCTCATCCCACTTTCTTTTCGATCTCTCTCTCATCCATTCTCTCTCTTTTCGATCTTTCTCTCTTTCTCACTCTCTCTCTCTAATCTCTCTATTCGGTAAAAATTGAAACGGAGACATCCGTCGGAATAGGCGGCGAGGATGTACAGCGAGCTCGAAAACTTAAGGTTAATGCCGACGGAGATGCGGTCGTTAAAGGAGATACCCACGACGACGACGTGTTAGTTCGAGATCGGAGGACGGACAAATGTTGAATTTATTAATTAGTGTATAAAGTTGAAAAATAAGTGTATGAATTCCGTGAATTAAGTGTATGAATTTGAAAATTATGGATATGAATTATGTAAATAAGGATATGAATTATGTAAATTGGGGTATGAACTTTGAAAATAAGGATGAACTCTACCAATTAGGGTATAAACTTTTGAAATAAGGGTATGAACTTTTGAAATAATGGTATGAAAATATACAAATTAGGGTATAAACTTTTAAAATAAGGGCATGAACTTTTGTAATATAAGGGTATGAAAAAATACAAATTACGATATGAACTTTTGAAACAAGTGTATGAACTTTTTGAATAAGGGTATAAAATATACAAATTAGGGTATGAACTTTTGGGTATGTTTTTGTTAATTAGAAATTTTTGGTTATGTTTTTATTAATTTAGTTTTAAAAGTATTATGTTTTGTTAATTTATGCTATAAAAAATGACTCCCAAAAGTATATTAGTTGTAAGAGGCTGGATTTTTATACTATATTTTTTCTGAAAAAACACACAAACCGTAGAAAAAATCTACGGTTTACAGTGATTCACTGCAGTTTGAATGTAGTTTTCAGAAATTGCAGAAACAGTCTCTGCAATTTCTGAAAACTGCATATTGGTCATATCAATTAAAATACTGAATATTTTTTTCAAATTAAACATGATTTTTTTAATTAAAAAACTAAATATCTTATTCTTAAAAAATTACATAAAATAAATTTGGTCAATTCTAACAATCTCTCAAAATAAAAACAAAATTTACACAAATTTACACAAAAAAAAGTTGATTTGATAAATTTTATGTTTTTGATTAATGTTATCTTTTTGTCAAGTGTATAAGTTGAGATTTATTAAAATATTAACTAAATCGTCAATTTTTGTGAAGTGTTTTTGGTTTGTTTTTAACACTTGGATAACGCAATATGAAACATTAACTAAATCGTCAATTTGGTGTCAATCGTCAATTTTCTTGAATGAAACAATCATAAATTATATAAGTTTCATAAAAGAAATTAACTCAATATGCAAACATTAACTAAATTTCATAAAACATATTTATTAAACATGATACATCATATAAATTTACAACAACTTGGAAAAAAGAGTAATTTACATAAAATTAAAAATAAAAAACTAATTATGGACTTGATACGTCTATACCTTCTTATTCAGTTACAATTTGCTTTCCCGATTGCCTTTCTAGCGCCATATATAAGTTGAAATTTGCTCGAAAAAGTTCATTCCATGGCTCATCAGCCTCAGTGCGTGTTTCTTTCTACCGTGCTATAATTCTTGGCATTGGAAAGATCCCTTCTTTAGGAATAACTTGAGCATAATAACAACTGTTGACGTATACTGTTACAGTAGTGATGTAATATATCGTTCCAGGAGGCGGACCAGTATAAAGAGGTAAAAAAGTGGCGTTCCATACTTGTACCCCTCCATTTTTATTTGGCCATGACAATACGTTAGGACCAGATTCCTGGTCTAAATTCTATTTGTTGTCTAATGGTTTTCACTAAATAATCTTATCTGTTTATTATGAACTAAGACAGGTGTTGTTAGGTTTCAAGCAATGTTGCAACCTCAGTTACAACCTATGTTGATAGGTTTCTAGTAATGTTGTAAGCTCAGTTACAACCACAGTTACAACCTGCTTAGACAGCGTTGGTGGTTTCAAGTACCAGTTGCAACTTCAGTTGCAACCTGCTGTTCAGCAGAATTCTGTCTAGTTCTGTAAAACTGCATAACTGTTCTTTATTGATTAATATTTGTTCTACAGTATGCAGTATATATTCTCATATGATCTTAAAGGTTTAATATGCGTAAATTGAGAATATCAAAGTGTTAAGGAAAGATGTTTTCTAAAAGATATAAAGAGATAAGTTTATAAGGTTATGTTTCCTTTTAAATATGATCTCTATTCTTATGCTTGTCCTTATCACTTGTTTCAATCTTTTGTTCCTTATCTATATTCAGTATAATTAGTTTAAAGATTGAATGTAATATGGAGTTAGGTGTTTCATATATATATGGAAAGATATTATCTCTAAAAGATATTATCTTTATATGTTTCCTAGTTATAGGAAAAGACTAACTCCTATTTCCAAGCTAGTTATTTTAACAGGTATTAACTTATGAAGATTGATGTCAATCCTACAAAAGGCAGACGTGCAATATGGAGAGATTGAAGCCAATCAAAAGAAGTCAAAAGCAATCGTAAAAGATCTTGAAGCAAGAAGATTGTTTTACTTGTATAAATAGTTGATAACCTAGCTTGTAAAAAGTGTGTGTTCTAAATTATAAAGAACTTATTTTCTAGAGAGAATACACGTGAGCTTTAAAAAGAAAACAATGGTGGGATGCCATTGATTTATAAGTGATAGTTATAGAGTAGGAGCAATATAGTGATAGGCAGAAAAACCTAGAGGGAGTCTAAGTTTTTCATTAAGACTTGAGTCATATATTGTAAGCTTTTTATAATATCATAATCTGGGTAAGTGCCCCGGAGACGTAGCCTAGTTAGGTGAACTCCGTTGTTAAATGTGCGTGTGAATTATTTTCAAGTACATTTAATTTTAAAACAGTTCTGTCCATTAATACACTTGGTTCCAACTGCAGTTCCAACCTCACTTGGAACCTTATACACTTGGTTCCAACTGCAGTTCCAACCCCACTTGGAACCTTAATGCAAAACTGCATCTAGAACAGCGGATAGGAATTTCAATTGGTATCAGAGCTTTACACTAGACTTTACTTAGTGTTGATCCTGTGTTCTAGTAAAAATGGACTTAATGAGGGAAGGAAACGCCTTCAACAAACCTCCATTGCTTGAAGGAGGAGTAAACTATGGAGTATGGAAGATCAGAATGAGGTCCTTCATCAAACAGCAGAATGAACATGCATGGAAAACTGTGATGTATGGATGGGAGGCTCCAACTGCCATTGATAGTGAAGGAGAACTGGTTTTTATACCTGAAGACAGATGGTCTGCTGATGAAGACAGGAAATCAAGTGCCAACTCAACAACCATAAACTTGATTTTTGCTGGTGTAACTCTCAGTGTATTCAGGTATATTTCTCACTGTGAAACTGCTAAAGAGGCATGGGATATTTTGCAAGTTACTTTTGAAGGAACTACTAAAGTAAAAGCTTTCAAACTTCAACAGTTAACTACTCAATTTGAAAACCTAAGAATGGAGGAAGATGAAAATATTGAACAATTTAATGGTAGAATCTGCCACATTGCTCATCAAGCTGGAACCTTAGGTGAAAAATACAGTGATGCTAAACTTGTTAAGAAAACTCTTAGGTCACTCCCAGAAAGGTTTGAAATCAAAGTTACAGCTATTGAAGAATCTACAGACTTAGATAATCTTAAACTTGAAGAACTTATAGGAAATCTAAGCACTCATGAGCTGAAATTCTTTAAACATAAAAGACCAGAAAAGGGAATAGCATTTCAGGCTAAGAAATCTGAACCTAATGTCTGTGATAAAATGAGTGATGAAGAACAGCTGGCTTTCTTTGCTAAAAAGGTTTTTAAAAAGTTTTATAAGAGAAAAGAGGATGATACTGGTTCTTCTAAAAATTTTCAGAAAAGGGATAACCAACTTAAAACAGAATCCAGGTTCAATAATAACTCTACAGGAAAGTGGAATTATAAAGAAAAGGATAATAAAGACCATAAGCCTAAAGAAATTCAGTGTAGAGAATGTAGAGGGTTTGGTCATATTCAGGCTGAGTGTGCAAATACTTTAAAAAGGAACAAAAATGCTTATATAACCACTCATAGTGATAGTGATTCTGAGAGCAACAGTGATGAAGAGGATGATTCTAATTTTGTTAATTTTATGGGAATAATCACTGAAAAAGAACCTACTTATGAAAGTGACTGTGAACATGTTTCAACCATAGTTACAACTGCTCCTGAAATCTATAGCAGTGATGAGGAAGAACCTTCTGATGAAGACATTTCTCAGCAATATCTTGTTCTTTATGAAAAGTATAAATGTCTGAGTAAACAATCCTTGATCATAAGCAAACTTAATGTTAATCTAAAGGATGAGGTTAAAAGTCTTACTGAGAAGCTTAAACTACAACTGGCTGAACTTACTGAAACTAAAAAGATAATAAAACTGATGAATGTTTCTGCCTCAGAAAAATTAGATGATATGTTGTCATATTCTAGAGGCTCTAAAGATATCAGTGGTCTAGGGTACTATGGTGGTAAAAGTACAGGAAAAACTACCTTTATTGAAGCTGTTGCTAAAGCTAAAACTCATAATTTTGAAAACAAGGTTAGAAGCTCAGTTGCAACCAGAGTTGCAACCAGGAATAAAACTCAGGTTTTTGTAAAGAAGGTTGGAAGCTCAGTTATAACCTCAGTTGCAACCATGAATAAACTGAATAACTTTAAGGATAAAAGTAACTTTAGGTTGAAGCTGTGTAATTTCTGCAAGAAACCTGGTCATTCTGAAATCCAGTGTTATTTGAAAAGAAACAGAAGGTATATTTCTCAGAAAACCTGGTTAGCTTCTATTAATAAAAATTTGAACTGGGTCTGGAAAGTTAAAGAAAAAGCTATCTTAATTGCTAACAACAAAGCTGTCATTAACTCTTTGAATGCTGTTACTTCTAATGATTGGTATTTTGACAGTGGTTGCTCTAAGCACATGACAGGTACTGCAAGTCTCCTTAAAAATGTCACCATTCTTACAGGAAACACTGGTGTGTTTGGAGGTGGAGATACAGGTAAAATTGTTGGTAAAGGTACCTTGAACAAACCTGGAATGCCTGATATTGAGGATGTTTTTCTTGTTGATGGTCTAAAAGCTAATCTTATTAGTATCAGTCAACTCTGTGATAACAAAATGATTGTTAAATTTGACAAAGAAAGGTGTCTAATTACTAATCTTAACAATGATTTAATCATGACTGGAGTTAGATCAACCAACAGCTGCTATGTGTTTGAAAAAGCTGAAAAAGAATTGCCTCAAAGTAGGTGTAATCAAGCCATTACTAATAATGTGGATATCTGGCATAAAAGGCTTGGGCATGTGAATTACAAAACCTTAGATAAGCTTGTTAACAAGGAATTGATAAGAGGAATTCCTAAACTTAGTGCTAAAACTCAGAGTGTCTGTGGTGATTGTGCTATAGGCAAACAAACCAAAAGTATTCACAAAAGTACTAGTCAAATCTACACTAAGAGAGTCCTAGAACTTCTTCATATTGACCTGATGGGGCCTATGCAAACTGCTAGTATAGGTGGTAAGAAGTACATTCTGGTAGTTGTTGATGACTTTTCTAGATACTCTTGGGTAGTGTTCTTAAAAGATAAGACTGAAACTTTTGAACTGTTCAAAACTTTGTGCTTAAAACTTCAACTTGAAAAAGGTTCAACCAGTGGTAATATTGCTAGGGTTAGAAGTGATCATGGAACAGAATTTGAGAACAGTAAGTTTAGAGAATTCTGCAACTCCTTAGGTATTAGTCATGAGTTCTCTGCTCCTAAGACTCCACAGCAAAATGGCATAGTTGAAAGGAAAAATAGAACCATTCAGGAAATGGCTAGAGTCATGCTTAACTCTAAGAAACTTGCCAACAGATTTTGGGCTGAAGCTGTTAATACTGCCTGTCATATAGTTAATAGGGTTTACATTACTAAAGGCACTTCCATGACAGCTTATGAAATATGGAAAGGTAGAAAACCCAATGTTAAGTATTTTCAAGTCTTTGGATGTGTCTGTTACATTCTCAGGGATAGGGAGCATCTTGGTAAATTTGACTCTAAAAGTGATAAAGGAATCTTTCTTGGTTATGCTCAGAATAGTAGAGCATTTAGAGTCTTTAATCAAAGAACAAACTGTGTTATGGAATCTTATAATGTGTTATTTGATGACCTAAAAACTGTTGATGAGATTATAGGTGATGATGAACAGCCTGAGACTGCAGAAAAAGGGAAAGAAGAAACTCAACAAACAGGAATTCCCATAGTGGTTGGAAGTCCAGTTGCAACTGAAGTTACAACTGAGGTTGGAACTGAGGTTGGAACCACAGTTGAAACCCAGAATTCAGCAGAATCTGAAGAAGAAGAAGAAGAAGGAGGATCTGGTATCCCAACTACAAGCAATCCACGTTATGTAAGGACTCAGAAAAACCACTCTCTTGACAATGTCATAGGAGAAGTCACTTCAGGTATGAAAACCAGAGGTAAGAGAAATAATGTTGTTCATTTTGCTTGTTACCTCTCTCAGTTAGAACCTAAGAACATAAAAGAGGCTTTGGAAGATAGTGAATGGATCTTAGCTATGCAAGATGAACTGTCCCAATTTGAAAGGAATGATGTATGGACTTTAGTACCCAGACCTTCTAATAAAAATATTATAGGGACTAAATGGATCTTTAGAAATAAAAGTAATGAAGATGGAGTTATTATCAGAAATAAAGCTAGGTTGGTAGCTCAGGGTTATACACAAATTGAGGGAATTGATTTTGATGAAACCTTTGCTCCAGTAGCTAGAATTGAATCCATTAGAATGCTACTGTCTCTTGCATGTCTGTATGATTTTAAACTGTTTCAACTTGACATAAAGAGTGCTTTTCTGAATGGTGTGATTAATGAAGAAGTTTATGTCTGTCAACCTAAGGGATTTGAGGATCCTAACTTTCCTGAACATGTCTATTTGTTGAAAAAGGCATTGTATGGCCTAAAACAAGCTCCTAGAGCTTGGTATGATAGATTAACCAAGTACTTGATTGAAAAAGGCTTTAACAGAGGAGGAGTTGATAAAACTTTGTTTACTAAGAAAACCACAAAGGACATAATAATTGCTCAAATCTATGTTGATGACATTGTCTTTGGCTCTACTTCTAATAAAAGGATAGAAGAATTCATTTCTGATATGAAGAATGAATTTGAAATGAGTGGTGGAGGTGAACTAACTTACTTTCTAGGATTGCAAGTTAAACAGAATGAGAAAGGCATTTTTCTGTGCCAAAGTAAGTATGCAGACAATCTTGTTAAAAAGTTTGGTCTGAGTGAGAGTAAAGAGAAGAGAACCCCTATGAGTACTACCCTTAAACTGTCCAAAAATGATAAAGGTAAAAATGTCTGTCCAAGTCTTTATAGATCCATGATTGGAAGTTTGCTGTATTTAACTGCTAGTAGACCAGACCTTTGCCTAAGTGTAGGAGTTTGTGCCAGATATCAGGCAAATCCTTTAGAACCTCATCTTCTAGCTGTCAAAAGAATTCTAAGGTATGTAAAAGGAACACTTCACCTAGGCCTATGGTATTCTAAAGATACAAACCATTTTCTAAGTGGCTACTGTGATGCAGATTGGGCAGGAAACATAGATGATAGAAAGAGTACTTCTGGTGGTTGTTTTTATTTTGGAAACAACCTTGTTTCTTGGTTCAGTAAAAAGCAAAATTGCATATCTTTATCTACTGCTGAGGCAGAATATGTTGCAGCTGGAAGTGGATGCACTCAACTTATTTGGATGAAACAGATGTTAACTGATTATAATGTCAAACAAGAAATATTAACTTTGTTTTGTGATAACAAAAGTACTATAGATTTAGCTAAAAATCCAGTTCAACATTCCAGAACTAAACACATTGATCTAAGACATCATTTTATTAGAGAACTAGTTGAAGAAAAGAGCTTAATTTTAGAACATGTTTCAACTGAAAGACAATTAGCAGATATTTTCACAAAGCCCCTTGATACAAACAAGTTTGAATCATTAAGGAGTGACATAGGGGTATGTCATTATCAATCTAATTAAATATTCTTGCTAAATATGTCTGTATTGAGTACCTTAAATAATTTTTATTTCTAAGGTTAAGTCTTAATTGAGCTATGATGTTTTTGTTTTGAAAAAGCCGCTTTTTGGTGTCTCAAAAACAGATGTGAGGTAACTTGTCCTTGAAAACCTCTCTGGTAATAGAGTTGCAAGCACAAAGTGCAATTTTGTAAGCTGGTTGCAAGTTCAGTTGAAACCTCATACTCTCAATAGCTGGTTGGAAGTTTAGTTACAACTCCAGTTGAAACCTCGTGTTAAAAAATACTGGTTGCAAGCTCAGTTGCAACATCAGTTGAAACCTCAGTCTATTCTATAACCGCCAAGACAAAGTCTTGTTATTTTTGACATCACTTATACTCTTTCCTTGCTGAGGTCATCAAACTAGTTTTTGTGTAGAGATAAAAACGGATTTGCTCAATTTAAGCTCCCCAAATTTAATCTTTATTAGAGTTATTCTTTGATAAACATATTTTCTTGAGTAAATTGCTAGATTTTTTTGTTCTCCTAAAAGTTAGATATTTGTTTAATTGGTCTTTATCTTGAATCAAGTCAAATTTCCTTAATAAGCTTCAACTTTTGAATTTTCAAATTTTGGATAAATCTGTTTTGCAAAAGGAATGTTTATCTGTTTAATTGGCTGGATTTATCTTTCCTTCGTGATCTTGCTGAGATTTCTTTATACTAATTGATAAGTTATTTCCTAAATTTTCGCCAAAATCTGTTTCATAATTGATTTGCATGTATCTCTTTCTAATTGTAAAAAGATTTGGACTTTATTGCTATTTATACTAAACTCTTTTATTTTTCAAATCAATCACAATTATCAGATTTACTCTCTCTCTCTTTCTACTTATCAAAGAAACCCTAAGCTTTCTGGAAACCCACACAGCGAAGTTCTAAGTGCAGTTCCAACCGTAGTTGAAACCATGTCTTCAGACATACTAGTTTGTCTGGCTTATGACAAATAGGGGGAGATGAGTTTATGGTTCATTTTAATGTCTACAGTTTCAAGCTTTAATTTCAATTTCAAACTTTATGTTGCTGTTTTAAATTTCAGTTACAATTGCTGTATTAAGACTATTCTGTGCCAGCATTGTTTGGCCTCACAATTTCTGCAATTTGTTTTTTTGAAGTATGACTATGTTTGAAATTAAATCTGTTCTGAAACTCTGTGAATGGATACATTCTGTGCTTATATGATACCTGCTATTCTAACTTGCAGGGGGAGCTAAATAGGTGTTACAAAAGCACTGATAAATGAAATACAGTAAAAGACTGTACTGCTAACTTATTGCAGGTGGATTAGTGTTTATATAAACTTAGATGATTTGTCAAAACCAATGACAAAGGGGGAGATTGTTAGGACCAGATTCCTGGTCTAAATTCTATTTGTTGTCTAATGGTTTTCACTAAATAATCTTATCTGTTTATTATGAACTAAGACAGGTGTTGTTAGGTTTCAAGCAATGTTGCAACCTCAGTTACAACCTATGTTGATAGGTTTCTAGTAATGTTGTAAGCTCAGTTACAACCACAGTTACAACCTGCTTAGACAGCGTTGGTGGTTTCAAGTACCAGTTGCAACTTCAGTTGCAACCTGCTGTTCAGCAGAATTCTGTCTAGTTCTGTAAAACTGCATAACTGTTCTTTATTGATTAATATTTGTTCTACAGTATGCAGGATATATTCTCATATGATCTTAAAGGTTTAATATGCGTAAATTGAGAATATCAAAGTGTTAAGGAAAGATGTTTTCTAAAAGATATAAAGAGATAAGTTTATAAGGTTATGTTTCCTTTTAAATATGATCTCTATTCTTATGCTTGTCCTTATCACTTGTTTCAATCTTTTGTTCCTTATCTATATTCAGTATAATTAGTTTAAAGATTGAATGTAATATGGAGTTAGGTGTTTCATATATATATGGAAAGATATTATCTCTAAAAGATATTATCTTTATATGTTTCCTAGTTATAGGAAAAGACTAACTCCTATTTCCAAGCTAGTTATTTTAACAGGTATTAACTTATGAAGATTGATGTCAATCCTACAAAAGGCAGACGTGCAATATGGAGAGATTGAAGCCAATCAAAAGAAGTCAAAAGCAATCGTAAAAGATCTTGAAGCAAGAAGATTGTTTTACTTGTATAAATAGTTGATAACCTAGCTTGTAAAAAGTGTGTGTTCTAAATTATAAAGAACTTATTTTCTAGAGAGAATACACGTGAGCTTTAAAAAGAAAACAATGGTGGGATGCCATTGATTTATAAGTGATAGTTATAGAGTAGGAGCAATATAGTGATAGGCAGAAAAACCTAGAGGGAGTCTAAGTTTTTCATTAAGACTTGAGTCATATATTGTAAGCTTTTTATAATATCATAATCTGGGTAAGTGCCCCGGAGACGTAGCCTAGTTAGGTGAACTCCGTTGTTAAATGTGCGTGTGAATTATTTTCAAGTACATTTAATTTTAAAACAGTTCTGTCCATTAATACACTTGGTTCCAACTGCAGTTCCAACCTCACTTGGAACCTTATACACTTGGTTCCAACTGCAGTTCCAACCCCACTTGGAACCTTAATGCAAAACTGCATCTAGAACAGCGGATAGGAATTTCACAATAATACAATTGCCATATTATAATTAGATGCAATTAAAAAACCATAAGACAGAAATCTCATCCATTTGTCACAAGGGGCGGGATTTGTAGGATGATAAAAATTCAAACTGGATAGAATATAATCATATCGGTAACCTTCAAAATCAAGATTCTCAAACAGATCATAATAAACACTTTTTATTTGATGCAGTTCTTGAAACAACTCACATCTAACTGCGTACCAATCATTTTCCCCATGTTCTTTACCCATCACATTTGCAATTACTCGGAACCCACAGTTACTATCCTCACGCACATCATAAACCGTGTCGATGTAATTATGTAATATAACCCATATTTGTTCACTGTACAGGAAGGTTTGCCTAGTGGTGGTGGGTTTATTTGTCTGGTTTCGCGGCCTCCTAGTTGAGTTTACCTCTACCTCCGGTGTTTCTTCCGTTTTACATTTGCCCTTGTATTTACTAACACTAGCACTCTGTTCCTCCACATACTCTCATCCTAACTTATCTCTCTTACTAGAATTGTCTCATTTTCTAGATCTCTCCCTAATTTGTCTCACTTCGGAATCATTCATAGATGTTCTAGATGGTAAGGTTATCTCTCGCAGTTGTATTTTCATACGCCGTTTTTCAACATTAGTTTTGGTAGAATAAACACTTTTAAACTCTTCTAGATCACCCTCTACCCCATAATCATCGGTGTTTTGCGTCTAATTTTTTTCAGAATGTATGAATATATTCTAGAGGAAAAGCTTTCCGAATAAAATATGTTCACTCATAATATGATGACAAGGTAAAACGTGAAACAATTTTATACCGCAAGAACAATTCTAATCAGACTGTCCACTACATTATTATTTCAAGAATATAATGTAGTGGCCATATTTTATTCGGGAAGCCTCTTCCTCTAGAATATATTCATACATTCTGGAAAAAATAAGACGTAATTGATGATAATGGGAACACCGATGATTATGGGGTAGAGGGTGATCTAGAAGAGTTTAAAAGTGTTTATTCTACCAAAACTAATGTTGAAAAACGGCGTATGAAAACACAACTCCGAGAGATAACCTTACCATCTAGAACATACATGAATGATCCCGAAGTGAGACAAAATAGGGGAAGACCTAGAAAAGGAGACAATTATAGTAAGAGAGATAAGTCAGTATGTGACTATGTAGAGGAACAGAGTGCTAGTGCTAGTACAGACAAGGGCAAAGGTAAAGGGGAAGAAACACCGGAGGTAAAGGTAAACCCAACTAGGAGGCCGCGAAATCAGACAAATAAACTCACCACCATTAGGCAAACATTCATGTACAGTGACCAAATATGGGTCATGTTACATAATTACATCGACACGGTTTATGATGTGCGTGGGGATGGTAACTGTGAGTTCCGAGTAATTGCAAATGTGATGGGTAAAGAACATGGGGAAAATGATTGGTGCGCAGTTAGATGTGAGTTGTTTCAAGAGCTGCATCAAATGAAAGGTGTTTATTATGATCTGTTTGAGAATCTTGATTTTGAAGGTTACCGATATGATTATATTCTATTCGGTTTGAATTTTTATCATCATACAAATCCCGCCCCTTATGACAAATGGATGAGATTTCCGTCTTATGGTTTTTTTAATTGCATCTCATTATATTATGCCAATTGTATTGTTTTCATTATGGCCAAATAAAAATAGAGGAGTACAAGTATGAAGAGCCACTTTTTTACCTCTTTATACTGGTCCGCCTCCTGGAACGACATATTACATCCCTACTGTAATAGTGTACGTCAACAGTTGTTATTATGCTCAAATTATTCCTAAAGAATGGATCTTCCCAATGCCAAGATTTATAGCACGGTGGGAAAAAACACGCACTGAGGCTGCTGAGCCATGGAATAAACTTTTTCGAGCAAATTTCAACTTATATATGGCGCTAGAAAGGCAATCGGGAAAGCAAATTGTAACTGGAGAAGAAGCTATAGACGTATCAAGTCCATAATTAGTTTATTATTTTTAATTTTATGTAAATTACTCTTTTTTCCAAGTTGTTGTAAATTTATATGATGTATCATGTTTAATAAATATGTTTTATGAAATTTAGTTAATGTTTGCATATTGAGTTAATTTATTTTATGAAATTTATATAATTTATGATTGTTTCATTCAAGAAAATTGACAATTGACACCAAATTGACGATTTAGTTAATGTTTCATATTGCGTTATCCAAGTGTTAAAAATAAACCAAAAACACTTCACAAAAATTGACGATTTAGTTAATGTTTCAATAAATCTCAACTTATACACTTGACAAAAAGATAACATTAACCAAAAACATAAAATTTATCAGATCAACTTTTTTTTGTGTAAATTTGTGTAAATTTTGTGTTTATTTTGAGAGATTGTTAGAATTGACCAAATTTATTTTATGTAAATTTTTAAGAATAAGGCATTTAGTTTTTTTATTAAAAAAATCATGTTTAATTTGAAAAAAATATTCAGTATTTTAATTGATAGGACCAATATGCAGTTTTCAGAAATTGCAGGGACTGTTTCTGTAATTTCTGAAAACTACATTCAAACCGTAGATTTAATCTACGGTTTGCAGTGAATCACTGTAAACCGTAGACTTTTTCTACGGTTTGTACGTTTTTTTAGAAAAAAATGTAATATAAAAATTCATCAGGTTGTAACTCTGCAAGTTACCCACAACAACAAAACAGGGAAATCAAAAAACAAAAAAGGTAAAAACCAATGCATTACAGAAAGGAAAAGATCAAATCGGATCAAAGGGTGACTGAGAGCAATACATGGCTTTCATTACTCGTATCTCAGTTACAGAAGACAGAAAATAATTGGGATAGTGATTTGTAACAAAAATTACACTCAACTTATACTTCAAAATTAAGAGATGGAAATAGACAGGAGTAAACCAAATAATTATACACATAAATAAAACTGCTATTGTGGTCAAAATTTTCTTAACAGACAAGTGCCCCGGGGGCACTAGATAAACATTTATGATACACCCTACTTAATGTTAGTCATTAGTATTATTTTTCATGGAGAACATAAAACATAGTATTTCACAAATTGTGAATCTTTTTCTATATAATTCATCAAATCTGCTGGAAGAAAAGCAGTGTAATTTTTTGATTAACAAATTTTTGAAGCTATTCAGTTTAAATGTGAGTATTTATTTTAAAACAATAATTTAAATGATATTTTCCATGTATATTATATATATATATATATACCCATTTTGATAAAAAAAAAATATAATCAATATTTATTTAAGTTTAGAGTAGACTCAACTAGGGTTCTGTGTTTTTTATTTGGATTTTTATTAGGTTGTAAACTTATTATAGTTTTAAATCATAATTATTAAGTAACTAACAAATATATACGATCAAACCATTATGTTTTTTAAACAATTGTTTTTTTGTCTTACGAAAACTAATATTATGCAATTAAAAAAGTTTGCATAGTTTGAAACGTATTGTATCATTAGAGGCATTTGAGACTTAATGATTTTTTCTAATGAAATAGAGTTTTATAGGAGTATTTATTACTCTAAAGAAATAACGGTGGTTATTCGTTCATGCACCATTAATGTTTGAGTTAATGTGTTAATTAAGAGAGAAGCACCCTTCCCAAAGCTAATTAACAACGAAAATGTATAAATCAGATGTATTATTGCTCCTTGTCCACTCTAAGAAATACTTTAGTGGTGTAGCTTATGAGAAACACTAACGCTATAGAGCCAGACTGGCTCAATCAGACTGAATATCAGACAATTCTTTATATAGTTTTTAGAATTCTTTTGACACTCAACCAAAACAAAAATAAAACCTCAAATATAATATTTATGAAACACTAGTTTAGACTACACTAAATTTAAATATTAATTAAAAATATTTAAAATTTTAATGATTTTAGTATATTTTATTTGACTATTTAACAAAATAAAACCTCAAATATAATATGTATAGAACCCTAGTCGAGACTACCATAAACTTAAATATTAATTAAAAATATTTAAAATTTTAATGATTTTAATATATTTTATTTGACTATTCGACAAAATAAAAACTCAAATATAATATTATAAAACCATATTTGAGACTATCCTAAACTTAAATATTAATTTAAAATATTAAATATATGGCCGAATAGCATACTCTTAAATTTCGGGATGAAAATAAAATTTTAAATTTACATTAAGGACTGGTGTGTTGAGAGTCTGGTTTAATGTATTTGGCTCGTTAGCATTATTGTATGAGAAATGATAAATATGACGCCAGCTAATTAGTTGCATGTATTTTAGGTTCCTCTTAGTTACATTTAACTGTAATTTTGTCTTCGTACTTCCAGGTGTGATACTCTATTCTAACTCATACAAAGTTCAGTGTTTTAAATGCTAAAAAAAATACGTACCGAGGTGATGTCTTTTAATTTACTACTTTAATTTACATTTGGGAATGATTAAAATGTTGGTCCTACACTACAATTATGTCTGGTTTATAATTTAATTACAAGAACTCAGCTCGTCGAAGCTCAAAGGCAACACCTTGGAGCTCCGGGAAACCGTTGAGCTATGAGTAGTCTATCGGAGCCTGTTTGAGCTCAAGGAATTAAATGTTCAAAGACTATTCATGTATTCATTCATGAATTTGAGAAAACCTTTTAGATCTTTTCAGAAATTAAATATACACACGCTTTTAATAACACCGTAAGAAAATGTCAGGATAATATCAGACGTTTTGTTGTTAAACTGATGGTAATATATCAGTATCGTTAAATTGAAAAACATTATCTTGTTATTTTTTTTGTAGTGTAATTACTAAGGTGATTTTTTTTAAAAGATTAACGAGAAGAAAACCAAGACTCATGTTGGTTGGAAATGGGAGAAGTTATGAGCAAGTTCATAAGATTCATCAAATTTGAATTATAAGGAGAGAGACACATTTTTTCAACTTTGGTGATCCATAAACATTTTAACCACTATATCAGTATCTCTAGTCTATTATCTAAATTTATTGTTTAATAATGTTTTATTATTTGGCCTTTATTATTTTGTAGGAGAGAGAGAGAGTGAAATATTATATAAAAAAAAATTGATCTTATAAACAGAAGGTTTATACTCTTTAGTTGATGAGTTTTATTACTCTTTTTATTTTTAAAAAAACTCAAAATGAAACTGATGCAAAAACTCTTTTTGTATTAACCTATCAAAATTGTAGAGAAAGTGTGTTTTGACAACGATGATGGTGATAAGGCTGATGCTGATGCTCTAATATCCAAACTGCAATAGCAAGTTAACTAACACCCCAAAAGATGGTTTTAAAGTTGTGACACCTTTTCGAGAACAACACCCATACCGTTACACATATCTTATTAGTTACTACTCATTCCGTCCCAAAAATATAGTCTCATACGAAATCACATGCAAGTTTTATCGGCCAAAAAATTGTATTGAAATTGCTGAAATGAAAATTTTCAAAAGTTAAATTACATTATTTATTTATTTTAAAGTAAAAGTTAAATTACATTATTAAAATATAAAAAAATTCATTTCGGTAATTTTGATACAAATTTTTTGGCCGGTCAAACTTTCACGTGATTTCGTATAAGACCATATTTTTGGGACGGGTTGATTATTAGCTAAATGTATTTTAGCTGGAATTAGAGGAATAAGTAATTAATATTGGAGTCCTTTCATAACCAAAAAATTACTGAATTGTTCATTTGTTCCCGATTAATCATCCCAAGTCATCTCGAAAGTCCAAGCCGACTTGAATCCTTACCCTAGCTAGCTAGCTCCTTCCATCGCAATTGTTACCCCCACATGATACTAAGCATTTCCAATTAAACTGTTCTTTTTTTCTTCGTATTGTAACTTAACTATAATTTTCACCATGAAAGTTTTCAATATAATTAAAATGATCTTTATGCGGTGTATATTACATCTGATAACAAATGAGGCTTGTTACTCGTTTCTTTGCAACTTTTAGCTACGCTCAAGTTTATTTCTTTTAAATAAATGTTTTTGGTTGATCAGTATGTACTAATGATGTTTTTCAAGTTCTAAGATGAAAATTTGAGTTGAATGATCATGTTTTTACCCTTAAAATTGTAACGACTCGTTCCTCCGACCGTACCGTCACCATCTGATTGTTATCACCGATACTGTCCGTTTTGATCCAATTTCGTTATGACTTCTTGGACTGCACGACTTTAAAAGGAGTTGGTGATAAAAAGAAAAATATTTAAACTTATATACCATATAAGTACTCACATATTTAGTTGATGTGTGATAACTCGCTTCTCTTTACTACAATATTTCTCTATGAAAATCTGGGTCGTTACATTGTTCTCTGTTCAGGCACGTCGGGCACATCGTCCTTCTGGGGTTGTCAGTGCACACATCGTCTAGATAGCAGCTCTCATACCAATTGTAACGACTCAGTTCTCTGAATAGACCGTCACAGTCTGCTTCATACCACCAATACTGTCAGGTTTGACCCAATTTCGTCCTCTCTTGTTAGACCGTACGGATTTAAAAGAACTTGTTGATAAGAAAAATGATACTTCTACCTTATATACCATATATGTACTCACATATCTAGGTGTTATGATATAGCTCACTTCTCTTTATCATGGTATTTTCCTATGGAAATCCGGGTCGTTACAAAAATCACGACTATTTCTTATGATCGATGTATTACCTTAAACAATAATTATTTGTATTACTAGCGAGTTATAAAACTTACCTTAGCGACCTCATACCAAATCTTACTGTCGAAAGAGGCTGCACTGAGTATAATCTGGGGAAATTGAGTGGCGGAATGTATAGTCCCATTGAACCTAGTAGCCTTCCCGTGTTGTGACACCCCGTGCAAACCTTCCACCCACCACTCGTACGCCGGTATCCCTAGCCTAGGGATAGCCGAGGCACCATTGACAAGCTGCTCAACTTTTTCACCCAATTTCAACCGCATTACTAAATCCTTAGCCCGATCTTTTACGGGTAGGTTCTTGTCGCAAAAAAGGTATAATTGAGTAGCTGAGTTGGATGAGTCGCAGGCAAACGGTGGAGGCTGAGCCGATATGCTAAACACTATGTTAGTAATTAGGCATACAAGGAAAATGAGGGTGGCTATATTCTTTATTTTCATGTTGTAAGATTTTGATAGTTCTTTGAAGATGGATGTTTAATTACATATAGGAGGGGGGGCTAATGAATTGGAGACACAATTGCTTTTTGAGCCATGCGTCTAAAGTACTAAGGATAGTGTTACAGAACTATTCTCACGGGGTAAATTATGGTCGAGTGCTATAGTGACGTAAATGACAAAATGTGTCATGCACTTTATCATTTTCAAGGTTACTATATTTTGGATAACGTAACATTATCTACATTGAATATTAAGAGACACACATCCCTTGCCATGTGTCATCCTAACACACGCATTGCATGGATACGATACAAATAAATTTAACATTTTTAAAAAATTCACAAAAATAATGGAATGAATATCATAAAAATATAATGTTTTATTGTTATAATAATATATAAAAATACATATATGGTGATTTGTTTGAAAAATGAATTGATATGGGTGGAAAAAGAGAATATTTATTTAAATTGCATTAACTTATTTATTTAAGTAATTAGTAAATTAGAATAAAGACATTTTTTTTTTTAAATTGCTAAAATTAGACAAACTCAAGATTTATTAGATTATCTTATATTAATAGTATGATATGATACAATAATAGCTAACTTATTGAGTGGGGGAAGATTTGGGGTCTCAACGTTTCAACAGAAGAACATTTTTTCTTAATGTTTAGTCGTTGAGAATATTTAGTAAAATGGAAGAAAAAAGAAGAAAATAATTTTAGACTAGAGGGTTTGTGTCTGTTTGGTTTAAACAAAATGGTTTGTGACTGTTTAAACCGCATATACACAAATTTGGTTAACCGACAACTGGCATCCAGGTAGTTAACCACTGCTACGTAGGCCGTCATTTAATCAATCGCCATACAATTATTAGTAAAATTTATAGAGAAAAAATTAAATTTAATCAATCGTCATACTTATTAATTTGGCACACGAAGAAAGTAGCAAGTGGTATATGTGCTTATATTGTGATGTAATGCTGATGAGTGCATATTTAAAACAGTCAATTTATTTGACTGTTTACGATATAGTCAAATAATGTAACTGATATGATGTATCTCATTTGAACTTCACATATTCTTCTTCATGTGGGATAATTCATAGTAGTATCTCATTTGAACTTCACATATATATCTGACACAATCCCACATTAAGGTGTAATAACAATTAATCATCACAACCTAGCTACTAATGTATATGTATAAACAATTTAGAAATGTAACGCAACACATATCCAAATACTAACCTAAACTATTTCTTCATGACAATGAACAAGCATAGCAGTGTGTCTCATGACGAAGTTAAAACCAAAATTTTAAAATCAATAAAACATTCTTATCGAAAGTTGCCTTGTTTTTTGGAAGATGTTTGTCCCTCTGTACCACGTCTCGTGCTGCAGACAGTCGAGAAACAATCCCAACCTCACTTGAGAATTTTTCATAGTGTAATTCCACTAGATTCCCTGTAAATTTACAAATCGTGATATTATCAAAATTGTTAGAGAAACGTATGTCCTTCACTTATGAGTAGCCAACAGCTACCGATTTAGGTTTATTGTGGGAAAAAAATACAGTTAGTGTATTATACTATCAATGGTTAACGATTTAGAATGCGCTTGGGAACAAAGTGCTTTTCAAAAATTACTGTTTGTACAAGTGCAATTAGAAAAGTGGCTTTTTGAAAAGCACTTTTGACAAAAAAACACATTTGGCATACAAGTGTTTTTGTATCGAAAAGTTTTCTGTAGTGTTTGGTGTATAAATACTTATATACAATTTCAATGTCAACTAAAATTATAGCATTATTATAATCCAACAAAATTAGAAAAGTCAATCTTTTTTAAAAAACGGTCAATTTTTTTGAAAATAAGTCATATTGGTTGAATAAAAGTCATTTTTTTAAACATGTTGTTTTTTAAAGTGACTGCTTTTTGTTATAAATAAGTTGTTTTTATCGATATAAGTCCTTTTTTTTAATATAATTTGCTATACTTGAAAATAACTTTTTTTTTATATCAAAAATAAGTCAATTTTTCAAAAATAAGTCAATTTTTCAAAAATAAGTCAAAATTTTGAAAACAAGCCATTTTATATAAATAATTACTGTAATATGACCTTATAGAGTGGATAGAGTATGTAATGTCCGTCGATACTTATAGTTCGTGTGGTTAACATAAGAAATAAATTTTTCAATTTGATTTGATAGCATGATGATTATGAGAGATTTTAACAGATATAGTGCTACTTACGTACACTTTTCTATCTGATCAAGTATAAATTTTTGAAAATAAGTCACTTTTATTGAAGTAAGTCATATTCGTTGAATAAAGTCGGTAATTTTTTTTAGAAATAAGTTACTTTTATTGATATAGGTTTTTTTAATGTAAGTTGCTCTTATTAAAAATAATTTGCTTTTTACAAAAAATTATACATTTCTTCAAAAGAAGTCAATTTTTTTGAAAATAACTTATATTTTTGAAAATTAATCAATTTTTCTTTATAATATTATTTTTTGATCAACTTACATAAAAGAAAATGAAAATAAAGATAACTAAATGTGATTGTTTTATTTCTTTTTTGAGATAATTAATGTTAAGCGTATTCAACTTTCAGCTCATTTCGATTTACTATACTCAATTATCAACCTTTTGATTTAGTATACTGTACTAAATGAAAACTTTCGATTTAGTATTTTCCGTCCAAATTGACCGTTAAATAGTGACGTCGGCTAACGTTTTCAGTTAAATTGAAGGGCAAAATGATCTTTTTACCTACTAAATTAACTTTAAATAAAAAAAAAACTAAATTAACTAAAACAGCAGCCCATGGAATTCGAACCCAAGCCTACCAATCAAAGTGGAAGGTTTTTAACCACTTGGCCACCAATACTTTTATTATAGTAATAGCGTTATATATATATATATATATATACTCTATCTGTATATAGATGTGTATATATACACTTTGGGACTGATTTCGTAAATTTTAGAAAATTCAAATTTTATGTTTGTTTCATTTTGGTCCTTACATTTTCAAAAAAAAAATAGTTTAAAATTACAACAAAATAAAAAAAACACAAAAAAATTATAAAAATCACAAAAAAATCACAAAAAAATTATAAAAAATAACAAAAAAAATAAATAAATTATAAAAATCACAAAAATTCATTAAAAAATATAAAAAATCACAAAAAATCACAAAAAAATCATAAAAAATCAAAAAAATTATAAAAAAATTAAAAAGTGGTACATATAGTGAATATGAACTTATGGAGGTAGCTATGAGTAATATAAGTTCAAAAGTGGTACATATTGGACATTATTTGTAAAAAGAATTTGCAGCAAATGTGAAAATGACTAGATTAATCTTATTTTTGTTACACCCTTTTTAGTTTATTTAAGAAAATTGAATCATGTCTATAAAAGATTAATCTAGTCATTTTCACATTTGCTGCAAATTCTTTTTACAAATAATGCCCAATAGGTACTACTTTTGAACTTATATTACTCATAGCTACCTCCATAAATTCATATTCACTATATGTACCACTTTTTAATTTTTTTTATAATTTTTTTATAATTTTTTTGATTTTTTTGATTTTTTGTGATTTTTTGTGATTTTTTGTGATTTTTTATGAATTTTTGTGATTTTTATAAAAAAAATTTATAATTTTTTGTTATTTTTGTTATTTTTTATATTTTTTTGTGATTTTTATAATTTTTATAATTTTTTTGTGTTTTTTTTATTTTGTTGTAATTTTAAACTATTTTTTTGAAAATGTAAGGACCAAAATGAAACAAACATAAAATTTGAATTTTCTAAAATTTACGAAATCAGTCCCAAAGTGTATATATACACATCTATACACAGATAGAGTATATATATATATTTAACGCTGTTAACATAATAAAAGTATTGGTGGCCAAGTGGTTAAAAACCTACTTTGTTAAACAGACCAGGGTTCGAGTCCCATGTGCTGTTTTTTTTTTTAGTTAATTTAGTAGGTAAAAAGACCATTTTGCCCTTCAACTTAACTGAAAACGTTAGCTGACGTCACTATTTAACGGTCAATTTGGACGGAAAATACTAAATCGAAAGTTTTCATTTAGTACAATATACTAAATCAAAAAGTTGATAGTTGAGTATAGTAAATCGAAATGAGCTGAAAGTTGAATACGCTTAACATTAATTATCTCTTTCTTTTTTTGTTCCAACTTTTCTTGGAAAGCAATATCTAATCCCGGCTTTTGAAAACGGACTTTTAAATGTCCAAAATTTTTAAAAAGTTGTGCATAAAAAACCTCATCAAACGCAAAAAACTTTTTGAAAAGCATTTTTGGCTTCAAAAATCACTTTTAAATGTACAACTTTTAACAATTAAGGTATTGATGTACAAATTTGCGTTCAATTAAGGGACTAGCGGCATAAATCAACGAAATTACAGTTGTTATATCTCACATTTGGGGATAAATTTTTTACAGATGTTGACAGAATTGCAATTTCGTCATTTTGTTTAACGTCAGATCATCAATTGTGACAAAATTAATAAACTAATACACAATTGTTAAAAGTTCTACTCCAATACTAAATTGTTATACATGTATTTTTCATCTGACATGCGTATCTTATTTTGTTATCCTAGCACAACGGATTTGGAAATGTAATTATTTAAAACACTATAGTGGTCGAATCTATTTGTGCCACAACTGTATATAATATGTTTGGCCATTATTTTGTTTTGGTTGTCAATCTGTCTCCGTCCCTTTTTAAGTGTCCTTCTTGTATTTCGGTAAATATTAAGAGATTTTATTAATTGCATTGGAAAGTTACAAACATATCCCTAATTTAAATTAAATAATTATTATTGTCAATTTTTGGAATGTATTCATTGCAATATTTGAGGATATTATAGTACTTTTATCATTTTTTCATTGATAAATTAGAAAAGCGGACACTTATTTTGAGACAGTCAAATATGAAATAGTGGACACTTATTTATGGACGGATGGAGTATATATATATTGTTGTAGATTATTATTGGACTATTGGGCCTTACTCATAGTGGGCCTAAGTTGGGCTTTCTAGCTTGTATAACCCTAACCTCTAGTATATAAAGAAGGTTAGGGTCCCCTTGTATTGATACATTCTGATGAATAAAGACCTACTGTTCCCTCTCTCTATGTCTCCTATATAATATATATACTGAGCTAATAAGACTCACAACACGTTATCAGCACGATGCTCGCGGAGAATAGAAAATTGTGATATTGGTTCATAGAACAGCTCGAATACTGGGTTATAAACATACGGCCAAAACTCTGAATTTTTTTTTATGTTCAATCGGTCGTCTCCAAAATACGAGGCGTACGGTACATATTTTTTTTACTCTCGTAAATAAAGTTCATGAAGTGCATAAATAGATTGCTAGTGCTGGCATATGTTAATAATTCATGCATGATTGTATAAGATGTAATAGTTTATTAGTTGTTACTGCTATGGCATCCGTGTTTATATGTTTGGAATATATTTTGCTTGGGTTTTAGTTGACTGTGGAGTAACACCATCCGAATTTTAGATGTAGTCACAGACATATAAATAATTGGAACTCCCATTTGTATATTACCAACATATATTGTTTGATGCAGTAGTAAATAAATCGGTAGTTCTAATAACCTATTGGACTAAATCTGTACACATTAAACACACCAGGACTTACCTGTATCACGCCAAATATTATGGATTAACTGTGTAAATTAGTCTAAAACTGAATATAGTTTACTGTAATTACATCACTGGTCCCATAGTATAATACTTGTATGCATGATAGTATATGTGTGTTGTATTACTATGTATAGAAATTGCATGTATATTGTATAATGTTAATTAAAATTTGCCCTCCCTGCATGTAATATGGTAAATTAATAATTAAAATTACCATATAGAATTAATTGGTAATTAAGAATATATTACGTACATGAATGATTTAGTTACCATGTATATAACTTACACATATAGCAATAGAATAATTAAATATTGAGTAATATCTTACTTAGTGTAAATTGGTAAATTTAGATTGTGCTAATATGTACTACCATGCTACTGCTATATTATTTTATCATGCAAGCAGGTACGATCTAAATATTTATCACTACCATGTTTACAATATGGAAATTTGCGAAATCATATATATTCACATTTAAGTTGGAAAAATTATGAACCTTCCCCAAATAGGCTCACCTATTTGGATACGATGTCTAGGAAAGATATAGGCGGAAGTCGATATCCTAATGAGGTCGGGTTTTAAGTGGCATTCGTGCCCTCCACCCTCACCGTCTTTCCTGGTCGTTTTTCAAGTAGAGCTACCGAAAGGGGTTGACTAAATAATAATTTCCCCGAGTGTGTTTATATAGTGATGTATGTTTCGCCGAATTGGTGTTTCAATATCGACCCGTCGTTCGATCAATGAGAACCGATTCACATGAGAAGCAAAACTAATATTTTCGAACCTGTCGTTTCGAAAAAATGTTTGTGCTTGTGCAAACCATAAACATATAAACCAGTCGTTTTATATGATAAATAATCCAGAACTCCCAACAAATGTTGGATGCCATCTATGATGAGAAAAATCGTAAAAACATACTTGCGAAATGACTGTTTAAACGTCGATTTTAATCCGTCACCACATGTTACTCACCCTGATGTGTGAAAATGTGATGCCCAAAAATTTTTTTGGATGCCATCTTTGATGAGTAAAACACGAGTTTGTTGTTACCCTCAGGATGAATGCTAAGGCGCTGATTTTATTTCGCCGCCACATTTGAGACGTGATGACGTCTATGGTGAACAAATGTCTGAAATTGACTTATTGGAGCAATCCTTCACCAAAATACTAGCTTGGAAATTTTATTCCATAAGCAGTATCGTGAATTTATATTCACAATGTTCCTTTATCGCCCATCTGTTATTGGATAAGAAAATTATCCCGGTGAGTAGTTTTAATCCTATTGGGTCAATGGCGAATTGTTTGCCTGATATTAATGCTCTTCGTGTACATTTTTTTTCACGAATCGAGAACCGAGACATGTGTTATTTGTCTCCAACTGTCGCGATCCTGATGAATCGCCTAGCCAAGCGAGATTTTAGACAATTGTCAAAAATCGAAAACATGTTGCTCCAAGACAGTAATTGAAAGGAACAATATGGCCCGTTGTCACAAAGTAAGAGATAATGCTCAAGGAGCCAACTCTATGCTATAAAGACAAAGGTCATGCACGCTTACTCCTTAAATAGTTCACAACTATTATAAAGGTGGAAAAACCGATGCTAATGTGGTTAAATGTAATTGAAAGTAAACTCTTGAGACCCCGGATTTTGTGGCTCAAATGAGTTTGATACCTTTCTTTATTGATTTTGATAAATGATTGAGCCATTTTTTCGCTTATCTGGATTATGTTTTTCCATTTGGATTATGATTTTTCCATTTGGACATACTTTTGGATTATGGTTTGCCTGTTTACAAAATTTCTCGAAATAATTTAAAGTGTTTTGAGCAAATTCCTTTAACAAATGTGACCAAACTTTAAATTATAAAATTTTAGGCAATATTTGTGGTGTAGTTGGTTTTCTGGAAATAGTGGGTAACAGTGTACCACATAATTTCACCAACTACTTGCCTAAAAGAGTACTCAGTGACAATGATTATGGACATGTCGCTCCAAAATCGAAATCTTTGGTAAAACCAAATTGATTTGTCAAATATGAGGTCTTATACTCATGTAGGTCCTGCCGTACCTTGTTGAGTTATAAAATATTCGAGAAAACCAGTGTTATCTGGTAATAGCTCATGAAAGAATTAAAATTTCTTTACATAGCCTACATTCAATACGATCAAAAGCGTATTTTAGAGGAGTTGAAATGTCTTTCAAGTGGTTGCTACCACATTCTTTAAAGCATTTAAAGTTACCTTATCATTTCGCCTGTCGTCAAAATGATAAATGATTTAGATGCTAAGACATGATTGTCTGTACTATCATTCGCCTGTCGTCGATTGATAAGAGCATTTTGATATTGTGGCATTGACCGGATGAGATATTCCCGGGTCAAAAGACGATACTTGATTTATAATCGCATCCCATTTGGATTCTCTCTGAGAATATATTTCGCGATTAATCCGAAATTCATGCCATTAATGCTCACTTTGAAAGACTAGTATGTGTAAAGATCACGAAATGAACTCGTAGAATTCTTGTAAAGAATTGAAGGAGTTATTGTGGACTTATCCAACCATAAGACGGACCATAAATATAAATGGTTATGGTTGATGCATCGACAATATGGTCACATTTTAATGTTGTACATATAAATGCAGCACCTTCCAAACTTTTAGCCCTATCATTAAGTTGATGGCTCATGATCCGGATTATCCTGAAAAGTCTAGTCGACTTGATAATTCCGAAGAGTAATAATCGAAATTTTGATTTGAATTACTTGAGTTTGGAAATTGAAATTGAACATCCTGTCGATTATGTTCAGACCCAAATGGACTCACGGAAAGTTTGATGATGCGACTGCAAATGATTGCACGCACTTCTTGGTCTTGCGCACCAAGATTTATATTTTCGTGTGGGGTTATGCTATTTTGCTGCATTGGTCCGTTATGAGGCTCATAGACACTCAGACACCATATGCGTACCAGCTGGTTACTGGTTATGAGCCAGAAGTCTCATATTAACGTGTGTTTATAGTGCTTAATTAATATTTTGATTGAGCCGCTATAGCGTTCAAAATATGGACCTCTGAAGGGGACATAAGTCGATTATGAATCTCCTGCCTATCATTTGATAGAGTAACCTTGGCAAGCGATCTCTTTACCGCATGATATGCGAAAGTGACATCGCTAAGACTGTTCTCCCCGTCGTTAGGAGGAGATTTGCACGTTACCGTTGATAAGGAACGACGTGAAATAACGTGGCATAATCCACTCAGTCTTAGCTTGATCCCCAAAACTGCACTTAGTGATAAGTAAGTGCATAGACTCCCTCAAGTCTAACTAAATGTCAGACGCATTTAATGACTTTATGAGATGTCACGAGATCATTTATACCTGCTGCAAAATGCTTGCAAAAATAGACGTCCCTGTCGGACGCCGTGTTCCTGTCGTAACACGTTGCTTTGGCCGAACCCGCCAAGCAAAGGACGATGCCGTTGGCCGTCAGTCTGTCGTCCTTCCCAAGATATGAGAAAGTTGACCGGTTCTTAATTCGTTCAGCCCCAGAGGTGGTGAACTGAAACTCGTTTGTCGCACGAGATTATAAAGGATCAAGGAGATGTGTGATTTCCTCCTCATCCTAAGAATCTCGAAATATCTGTCGATCATGATATCTTAGACGATATTGAAGCGAAACGAGACTGTCATTGATTACTTGTTCATATATTCGGTGACGACTGATAATATAAACAAATTATGACAGGGAACCATGTACCGTTGCCTGAAGTCAACGGAGAATAGACTAGACTAATGGAAACTTGCAATCCAAGTAGACTCCTTAGCGAAAGTGTGTTCGGACCTGTAGCTCCAACACCACCAATGTTAAACGAGTTCGTTTATTTGGTTATTCGTAAGGAAAAGTGATGAGAATAATGAGATTGTAGAATGCTCGCCTAGTAGCGCATGGGCTTCTCTCACACCTTGGAATTGATTACGAGATAGTTGATTTCCTCGTAATGGACATTATAACAGTCCCCTACTTTACCAGTTTAGTAGTTTCCGAAAAACTGAGTATGCAGCCATGAATGTGGTCACGGGTTTATCTCTATGGGGATTTAGACAAAGAGATATAGATGAAGGTCTCTGTGTGACTTCATATGCTTTAATCAAGTAGTTTCTGACCACGGAACACGATCTCAATTAAATGAGACGTTCACTATATGGATTAATATAATCCGAGCGGATGTGGTATACCCGCCTAAGTGAGTACTTGTTTAGCTTGGGATACTTGAACAAGTATTATGCCCTTGCGTGTTTTATTATGCGATCCATTTTTGGATTTGCCTTCGAGATGAAGGATCTTGGGAAGACACGGTAGTGACTCGGCCTGATGATTGAGTCCCGTAAAGATTGAATCTAAGTCCATGATTCAGACTACACCCAGAAGGTGTTATGACGTTTTAGTCATCATGACGCTAAGTCGTCAGATTCTCCCATGATCGTTCGACCACTAGACATTGATATAGACCCAGTCCGTCCCTGATGAGACGATGAAGAGATATTGAACCATCATGTTCATATCTAAGTACAATAAGCACATCATTGTACTTGGTCTAATGTACTAGGACGAACATCTTGTCTGCTGTGAATGGTATAGCTCGACACAGCATCGCGCTAACACGCTGCCATCGAAATGGCATAAAAGACATTTTCCCATTACCTTAAGCTAATTGTGGATGAGGGCTTGTCTTATCCCATTTGCGTCATCGAGTATACCTACCCCCTTCGGTACTTGAATTAACGCAACCCTTTTTCGGTTATACCGATGCCGGTTACTTATCAGACCCGCATAAGGGATATTCCTAACATGGTATGTCTTTACCATTAGGAATAAGGCAATATCTTGGAGGTCTTGTAATGACTCCAAACGAATCATTCTGATCTACTCGTGCTCTATGAGACGAATAGAGAGTGTATATGGCTTCGAGCTCGTATTAGCCATATTTGAATTACATATGCTCTGTATCACGATCCAGATAAAACACTTGTCTTATTTGAGGACAACTTGTTGTTATCGATCAAGAGAGACATGACTAAATTATGCTATTTAGCATTTCTTGCCGAAATAAATCTTCACATATGAAGTTTAAGAGCATCCTGTCAAATGCTCGTTCTATTCTATATTAGATTTTCTTGCATCCAGCCGTGTGCAAGTAAATGAAGCATCCAGTCGAATGCTCGTACTCTTCCTTGAAATATGAAATCCTTGCACCCTGTCGTGTGCAAGTGAGGAGGAGCATCCAGGTGAATGCTTATTACACTAATTACTACTTAGTCGAAATTCTCGCACCCTGTCATGTGCAAGTGAGGGGGAGCATCCAGTCGCATGCTCGTGTACTCTTTTTGTCCTTAGACCAAGGTTTTTTCCCACTGGGTTTTCCTTGGCAAGGTTTTTAGCGAGACACGTTCCCATCTTATCTCACTTAAGATTGCCGAAATTAGGAGGAGTATCCTGTTGTATACTTCTTACCACTGTGTACTCTTTTGTCCTTCGACTAGAGATTTTTTCCCACTGGGTTTACTCTAGCAAGGTTTTGATGAGGCACATGTTTTGTGGTTTATCCCCTACTACTACCATTGTTGCACTCTTTTTCCTTCGATCAGAGATTTTCCCATTAGATTTGCTCTGACAAGGTTTTGATGAGGCACACTGTTTTGTGGTTAGTTACTTACATGATATTTCGGCCTATATCATTCGGCTACACAGTTCCTCCTAGGTACCGGTTTTGTCCCACACTGGGTTTTCCGTCCCTAAGATTTTTATGTGTTTAGCACTGCGAATGAACTCAACTCAGATCGACTGTATGAAGACGAAGAATTCAAGACGTCCAAAGGGGGAGTGTTGTAGGTTATTATTGGACTATTGGGCCTTACTCATAGTGGGCCTAAGTTGGGCTTTCTAGCTTGTATAACCCTAATTCTAGTATATAAAGAAGGTTAGAGTCCCCTTGTATTGATACATTCTGATGAATAAAGACCTACTGTTCCCTCTCTCTATGTTCTCTCTATGTCTCATATATAATATATATACTGAGGTAATAAGACTCACAACATATATAATATTATTGCAATTGATTAGAAATTACAATAGGATAGAGCATAAGTAAGCCATCAGTTACTATGTAAGAGGTCCACGTGATCGTGTCTTGCATTTTTCATCTTCTCGCTGTTATAATGGCTCTTAAACGACTTACTTCAAATAAATTGAGTAAATTATAATACTACTATTAGATAAATTTCTACAAAATACTAATTTTAGTTTCTTTTTGGTGCTAATTTATCTATTCATTTTCGGTTTAAAAACAGACGACTGCATTATCTAAGAGAAGTCCTTCTTTGCTGTAGGTTTACCTACTTGTCTTTTGATAATAGAATTGAAGTTGGCGAATCAATATCTCAGGATCTGATTAATTAAATTTTATTCGATTAATTTGATTGAATCGTCGGTTTTCTCTACATCCGCCTCGCTTATAACAGTTTTGGTTAACAGAAATCTATTAAACGTCGATGCCGGTCCGGCAAAAAAAATATTTCTAAATCAAAATCCAATGATCAAACGATATCTAATTAGTTTTTTTTTTTTTAATTTTCATTTGCTATTTTTACTATTTTTATTTTCTTAGCACGATTACAGAAGAGTAATTTGCATAGTAATTTACTCTCACATCATCAGTTACGATAACATAGATGTGACTGGCTACCAAAAGCCAATGCCGACTCATTGTTTATTTATTTGTTGTTGATGAAAGTCTTTGTTTATTTTATAAGAATTGACTTCATCTTTCTTAGACGTGTAGTTTGTACTATCAAGTAATTTGAGTCTTATTATTTTAAAATCATTGAGATTAATAATACTAAAAACTTAAGAGACACGAGTGCATGTACTCATTAGAAAATTCAAAATTGTACAATATTCTTAAACAGGAGCATAAATACGAAATATTACTAATAGAAATCATAAGCTAAGCCTCAAATTATTAAAGTTGTCATATTAGTCTCTCGGTTAGGGAAACGTATATGGCTACAACTACATAATGAGTTCTTAATATCCCATTTTGTGGGTTTTGTTGTAATAAGGTTTGAATGACATAATTTTTACTATAAATTTTGTAAATCTTTCATTGTAACACAAAATTCTCGACGTCTTACAATCAATACTTCAGAAGCTAGCACATGAAAAATGTTCAAAAGATTAACATCAAGCACTAGCGAAGTAAAAATATTTGCATGTTTTGTGATGATATGTATCCCTTTTCATTCGTTTTTTATAATTGTATGAATAATAACTATACATACATAAGTTTATTAATATAACTTGTAAAATGTTTCGCTTTTAAAGCAAGCACATCGGCCTATGTATCATCCTATCTATTTTTAATAAAAATATTACACTTTATTACATATAACTAGCCACTTTATATTTGTACAGTTTTCAGGCTATGTATTGCATTTTATGTTAAGATATAATATTACTTTCATTCCTTTAATAAGTTTGTTTTCTTCCTTGAAAAGAGAAAATAAAAAGGGTTTGAAAAAAAGTTAATGGAAGAATATGGCCCACAAAATATATTTAATTATAGCTAGCGGGGTTCACTATTTAAAAACAACTAGTCACTTTAAAAATATTAAGTTTAGTTAGTGTGTACCTATCCTGAAAATGGGGGACATATAGTCTGAAAAACTATCTGTATGGCATCATTGGATTCTTACAGTCTGTGGGCCCTTCTGTTGATCCAATGGTGCAACAGAGGAGAGTTTTCCAGACTATACATTTAGTATAGTCTGACTCCCCCCTCTGGAAAATGGGACCATTTTTATAATGCAATCAACAAATTTTAGTTAAAACTGTATTTACATATCCTGTTATACCTGGTCTTAATATTTTAACTTAATGAATCTACTCTAACAATAGGCAAAGACATGATCATGATGACACCCAAAACGATTTAAATCGAGACAAGTTTTGTTTCATTTATAACTAAGAATTCTCTATTTCCAGGGATCGTCGCTTTCGGAGGCAAGATAAATGCTAAAATATTAGTTTTATTAAATTTTAATTTTTCGACAGACAAAGGTAATGAAATCCACTACAAAGTAAATAAATTATTGATGACTGAAAGATAGAAATAATTTCAAATATATTCCATTTTAAAAATGTACATGTTAGCAAGTAGACACCATTTAATTTCAAATATATTCCATTGCAGAAGTTCCAAATGTCAATTGGGTGTTTATGATATAAAATCAAATCTAACGAGGTCACTTTGCAAATACCCATACTTTATGGGTGTTGTTTGCTATTTGTAGTTGTCGGTTAACTACAGTTAACAGTATCGCCACGTGGCAACTTAACGGTTAGTACACATATTTTCCGTATATAAACCGTCACTTATATGTATATATATATATATAGTACAGTATATAAGTAAACTCTTGGTCCTCTATAAAACTCTCTCTCTATATATATATACAAAAACTCATAGTAGTTTTTTACTTCTACTTTGATTATACACCATCAAGGTAATTAATTAATAATTTAAAATATTAATGTTTACATTTTCTAGTTTTTAGCTTAAATATTTGTCTGATCACTTATAGTTAATACTCTATTTATCAAATGGATTGCAATTTTCCTTTTTTTCCCTTTTGTCAATTTAGGTTTTGTATATATAAATTGATTTTAGTCGATTGCTACATAGTACATAGAGTCTCTTTTTATTTCATTAATTTACTCTAAATAGTGTTTAGATTTTCTTGGTTTAACTTAAATATTTGTCTGATGATACACTTTAGTTAATTCTGTATTTAATGGAATATAATATTTTTTTCTTCCATTTTGTCGATTTAGGTTTTTATAGAAAAATTCGATTTTAGTCGACCGGTACTCAATACAGTCTCATTTTTTTTTACTATGCGAGAGTCTAAAAGTGTATAATCGACAAAATTTGGTAGAATTACAATATACAGAGTGATGATATATTGATTTTTTCTCAATCTTGTTTTAATAACTAACCTATGTAATACTGTTTTTGTTTGCAAAGCTCAGGTTATGTGTTTATTTGTGTTATAACTGTATAAACTGTCATGTATTTGGTTACTATTGAAAAAGCTACAACTTATTAAGCTGAATGAATTTAGTTTTGATTGGGAGCTACAGGCAGAATTAGGTTTGTTTAAATGCTGATTTAAGAAAAATATGCGGGAAATTTGTTGGTTGAGGAAAGATAGTGGCTTTTTTCCAGCTTTAGTCTTCTAGATTTTCAGGCAAGAAAGATAAAAAAAAAAAAAAAACTTAGGTTTTTAGCTGATCGGCTGAAAACAGTTAGTTCTTCCGCAAAAATCCTGAGATTTATTAGTTTCAACCAAACAGGCCTAGTTTGTTTTAGGGTCTGTTGGTTTATCTTTTAAGTTATGTACGGTGCTTAGAGAATAGAGATAATAGTTTCTCTGCATTATTGTAGCTGAAATATTGGACCAGTCCTTCTTCCTTGTAAATTTTTAATATATCATTAGTAGAAGATTTCAAGAGTAACGAAATTGTAGAGGCTGATTCAGCTCCTCTTAATTTAGTCAATTTGAATACTTTAAAATTACGAAAAAGATGACATCTCTGAACTACTAGTCCAAATCGGCTGAAAATTTTAGGTAGCTCAACAAAATAGAAATAGAAAACAATGGATGTTGCTAAACTTCACTTGTTCTCTGTTGGGCTGGTTAAATCGAGGTTGAATTCAGTAGAATTTGTAAATCAGATTTGATCGAGCAAGATGAACAAGTTGTGGAAATGTGTTCTCTATTTTATCATTTTAGTTTGCAGATGGTAATGAACTTTGAACGGATAATTGTGTTATTGGTTGTCGCGAATATAATTTCCGGAAATTCTAATTATGGGGTTTCCCTGGTAAAGTTTAGGATGATGGGACTTTGTTATCGTGTCTCGATCCCAAGTGAGTAATGGGAAGTTTTGAACAAAGTTCGTTAATTTATTAAGTAGTTCCCAATTGTAGGTTTCTTTTAATGGCGCAATTCTATGACCATGAACTACCATACGTGGGTGAAGAATATGAAATGACTGATTCTCCAAGGGATAGTTTTGATGGATCCTTCGATTCAGATTTTGAGAATGAAATTGAGTTGGTACAGTTAATTTTTAATCCAAATTCAATTTGATTTCTTTCATGGTTTTTAATATAGCAATATTTATATGATGACATTATTGGACTTCTGATGTATAGAGCAAGTCGAAGACTGATACTTCAGCTTTAGAGGCTAGAAATGGGAAGGATATACAAGGAATTCCTTGGGAGAGGTTTGATTTCAATAGGGACAGCTACCGTGAGACAAGGTGTCAACGATACAAAAATTATGAGAGCCTCCCTCGCTCAGGGGACCTGCTTTTAAAGGTTGGGCATGTTTCTATTCAGTTTTCTCCATTTATGATAGTTATTATTTAGTTTGAGTGTTTCGGGACTTTCGTCGAGTGTCTTTTTCTTAAATAGAGTGCCGGGAGACACATGTTTTCTATGGTATTGTTTCTAGTCATGTTATAAATGATTTTTTTCATGAGTAACGAGATCAGTCGCACACAAATCCCTGATAAAGTAATGCAAGGAAAAGTGAAGACATAGCATAAGGAATTATAAAGCATAGCCATGGAAATGAGATTTTAGGGTTTTCTATTAAACTCGCAATATTTGCAAAAAAAAAAAAGAGTCATATAACCACCTCCTCTTATATAGTAAACGTCAATTGCGCCTCTCTATCTGTAAGAGAAAGCAACTCTCTCTAATCCTAATTGTAAAGAGGAAATTATACTACCCTCCTAAATAAAAATAGTACCGCTGAAACTAACTGATGAACAGTTGGGATAAAAGAGTCTCTCAACAAGTTTGAGCTGCAACGACCATGGCGTGGGATATAACTCCAGCTATTGTCTTTTAAGTCTTATTGATAATGTTGCATTACTCGTTTTTTTCTCATACCAGGAGGGCGAGCAGGCAGAGAAGGGGCATAGCTACTATAACTTCCACTTCAATACAAGGATTGTCAGACCAACTGTTGTGCATTTTCAGGTAGAGAAATGTGTTATTATTTTATCAGAAATCTCAGCTGTTTCAGTTTTGATGTCTTGGTAGCATGTCTGGTACTCCTTGTAGATTTCTCATAATTAAAATTTGAAGTGGAATTATTTCAAGGATTAGGTTTCACTCAAGCTATTTTTTTTTTACTTACATATCTTGTAGTACTATGAAAATTATTTGTTGCTAGTGTCGTGTGCTGTTATTTAAATGATTTAAAACACCTCTGAATTGGTTGACTTATTTCCTCTACTTCCTCCACTTGCATCAATTGGTTCACTCATATTTGTATACACTTGCCAGACTTTGTGCATTTTTCAGTTTATTTATCCTTTTTCTTGCAATGGTGCTCGAGGCAAATATTACCATGAGAAGCTGGTCAATTCTTATTAGATTTATATTTTTGTACTTTCTGCACCAATAAATATCAGACGCTAACCAGCATAAGTAGCTGTAGAGTTGCTAATGCCAGCACATTTAGCTGTTTCCCCGTAGAGTTTTTGGATTGAATACATTTTTTCTAACTTTCGGGATGCCAGGGAAGCAAGCTAATCTAATCTGTGTTGGTGTTCAGCCTCTTTATATTGCATATGACAGCAGTAGAGTTAAACTTTAATTCACATGTGATATGTTCTTTCTTTTGTGCCCAGTTCAAGTGACATTGAGCTGGGTATTTTATTTACTGAATCATTTCTGTGCAGATGATATACACCTGTCAAGTCTTACTCATATTTATATATAAAAAAATACGACAGTTCATTACGGTGTGGTTTCCCTGCTGATTACTTTTCATCAAAAGTTATGGATACCGAAGCTGTGTGGTGAGGTTATAATTTGATTCTTGTAATATTACTTAGTCGTTGTATGCCTTGGTACGCACATCATAATTATATTTCTCTCTTTGAGACACTGATCCTGAGCATGATCGTCTCCTTTTTTTGGCTTTAGTATATCATATTAAAGACCCAAGACATTACCTTTTTCTTTTATTTGAAGAGTTTGTGCAGTTGGATTTATTGGTTTGAAATTTGATGATCGTGTTAATTTTTTATTACTCACAACTTTTAATACCATACAGTTTTCGTGTATCAAACACGGACTTTAGATCTTCTTGTCCTCGCTCAACTTTTTTTTTCATTTCTTTCAAATGTTCTAGAGATGCCATCTTTTAAAATTTATAAAATGTATTACCAAAAGGGTATATATTATGGAGGCTTTCTTGAAATCTTTCATGCTTTACTTGTTATATGTGCTTCTGAAATCAAGATCTCATATGCATTCGGATATCATGTTTCCAAAGGTCGCATACACATTTATTAATGTCGAAAGATGTGTGTTAATAAATTATGAGAACCCACGTTTGTTTTATTTCTTCTTGCTGCAATGGTGAAAGCTGAAGTTATGTTTGTTTCTTAATTGAAGGCTACACTTTAGAGCTAAGATTATTTAAACAATAGCAGTGTCCATCTTTCCTATCTTTCTATGTTTTATTCTAAATATTTCATTGCATGTATAAATTGGGATTGCTGTCTCATCTTTATTTCAGCTTTAGTCGCAGGGTGGCACTAAGTTACTCTGGAGCTGGCGCCATAGAGATCCCTTGTTCATAGCGTAAGAGGGAACATATCTAACTGTTTAGAGGGTGATTATATTATCCTTTTTTACCTGTTTGTTATCTATGCCATGTGTGTTACGCATATTTGTTTGAGTTGGGGTATCTTGACATGGTTGATGAATGCATATACTTGTTTCACATATGCACTTCTGCTGAGAATTATGTCCCTTGTTTTAAACAATTCGTTCTTTTCAGTAGTTTTATGTTTCACCGGTTTATTGTGGGTTTCCTTGTCTATACAAGTCATATGACGTTCTGATCTCCATTGACCAAATTCTCGCCTTGCAGATTTTTTTTGTAATTATATAGAGACTTTCTATTCCTTTTATGCAGTGTCTACTTATCTTTACACTAGCCGTATAAATAAGATGTTTTTGTCATTGTTGGTAATTGTAGACACTTTTCTGTTTGTGTTTCTGCTAGGGTTTTTGCTTCTACTCGCTTGAGTATTGGGATTAGATATTTTGTATGACGTGTCTATGAACCTTAGGTTTTTTTATGTATAAATGTATAGCTGTCTTAAATTTAGTTGGCATTATGTAATCATGCCACTGCTTTAGTATCTTATTTTAATATTCTGGAAATTGGATTGCCGTATTTTCTCCGTATACCTCTGAAAAGGTATTGAGATGACTGAATATGTGATAGTAACTCAGTACCCTGTCTCCTGCAGTTAAGGAATCTTCTATGGGCGACATCAAAACATGATGTCTACCTGATGCAAAATTACTCAGTAATGCATTGGTCTTCTCTCTTGAGAAGAGGCAAAGAAGTACTGAATGTTGCCAAACCAATCGTATCCTCAGTCGTAAGTATCATCTCTTCGAAAGTCAAATTTCTAGTCTTCACATAATATTAAACTTGAGATCTTTTTACAGAAGTATCCTGGATCATGTGCTCAGACACTCCCCAGGGTTCAAATTAGCACCATGGCTGTGAAAGATAATCTTCTTGTTGCAGGTGGTTTTCAGGGGGAGCTTGTATGCAAGGTAGGCTAAATTTCTAGTCTTTTATCATTTGATTCAGTTTCTTCTGCACTTTGACTCCATAAATCATATACACAATATCACTTTGTACACCAATATACCAGCTTTTAACAATTAGTACAGCATACTATTTAAATGCACAATTCATATGCGAAACTCCACAAAATCAAACAGCTAGTACACCATCATTACAATATCAACCCAAAAGCACTAGATATCTACTAATCATTCAATTATGCTGATGTGCTAAGCACCAACCTCCAGGAGATTGAAAAAGTAATATGCCAACATAAAAACATAAACTTTTAATGCCTGTATGTTGTTTCCTTTTGTCAGGTTGGTATCTGAATTGTGAACTTTGATAGATAAACCATATTTATGTCGTCTTTCTGTAGATTAGTGTCTATATTTTTAATCTTGTTAGGTTGGTATACTAATTGATAAAGCTTAAAGACTGTCAAAAAATGAAATCTCTTTTTCATTTATCAACTTGTTGCTTTGCTTCTGCACTCGGTCTTTCATAAGTAATTATCTAATTTCGAATATGTTTATTTACCTTGGCAGTATTTGAACCAGACTGGGGTTGCTTTCAGCACTAGAATTACTGAAGAGGAAAATTCTATAACTAATGCAGTGGATATATGTGAACATCCCGGGTAAGTAGAAAACCATCATTACTATTCATTAGATCAATGAGAAAATCCCATGGATATATGTGAAATTCCTGCGCAAGTAGAAACCCATGACAACATAATTAATTTTTCTAATGTAAATCAATAATATGCTGTATTTGCTGGTATTTAGTGGTTCTACGAGGGTCATCACTGCTAATAATGATGCTCATGTCAGAGTTTTTGATGCGACAAACTTCTCATGCCTTAATCGCTTCTCCTTCCCTTGGTCTGTTAATGTGAGTGAATTTCTGGTGTTCAGTACCATTTTTTATCTTGGATTTTTTTTTTTTAATTTTGACATTATTATGGGTTGCAATTGCAGAATACTTCTGTTAGTCCTGATGGCAAATTGTTGGCAGTACTCGGGGACAGCGTCGAATGCTTACTTGCAGATGCTCAATCGGGCAAGGTTAGTTGATGTTCGTTTCTTTTATGTACTATAAATAGTAGCTGTCTGGTTTGATTTTTGGTTTTGTGAACTCACATTACTTGCCTCTTTTTTTTAAGCGACGATTAATCTTACTGAGTATTTTACCGAAAAAAGACGTTATTTTCTAGTGCGCACGATTGATGGACGAGTCTCCACTAGGTTGTCAATGGAAATTGTCAAAACGAACAATATTTTCTGCTTATAAAGAAGTCATCTTAGATTCCTTTCTTTTTTTGGTTTGCAAAAACCATATTTTGGGTTTAGACTTTAGGCTGCAATTGATAGGTTGTCATTTTGCATGCAGTTTCTATTATCCGCTTTATTATAGCTGTTTCATACCTGCATCTTGGCCCTTGTTGCTTCTTTCTTTCAAACAATGAAGATTAGTTTTTTGAGGTTCGGAAACAAGAAAGATTTGTGCAGCTTAAAGCTTATTTTCTAATTCCTACTTGCACCAAAAAAAGGTTATAGGTTATGCAGGTCAAACATGCAGAAAACCATTTAAACTGGTCAACCTAATGCGGTCTAGTTATTAAACCAAAAAAATAGAGCTCCACAATGTGCTGACTAATCATAATACACTCCAACTTCACCTTAGCAGTGGATAGAAATTAAGTACTACATGTTTTCCTCTCTGTTAAACTTTTGAGCTTAATTTAGGCTTTAATATTATAATCAGGTAATTGCCGACCTTAAAGGACACACAGACTATTCATTTGCCTCAGCTTGGCACCCAAATGGATTTATTCTAGCCACAGGTAACCAAGACACCACCTGTAGATTGTGGGATATTAGACACACGTCCAAATCTATATTTGTACTCAATGGTATAATGGGGGCAATCAGAGCCGTCAAATTTACATCCGACGGTCAGTTTCTGGCCATGGCTGAGCCAGCAGACTTCATCCATATCTTTGACACCAAAAGCAATTACAAAAAATCCCAGGAAATTGATCTGTTCGGGGAGATTGCTGGGATCTCGTTCAGCTCGGACACAGAATCCCTTTTCGTTGGGATCGCAGATCGGACCTACGGAAGCTTGTTAGAGTTTAATAGGAGGCGTTGGAACTTTTACTCGGACTCTATCTTATGACGAGAGTGGTATACATAATGTGTATGAAGTTATGAAGTAAACATCGTGTGTATCATCAGTAATATATATGAACTCATATATGTTGTAAGTTTTGTTCAGTTTTAATTCAGGGTCGGCTCTTGAATCATGTATATACTGTTGAAGGTTTGCCGAACTTCCCGAGGGAATATAGTTTTATTGTGTGAAAATTATCCGAAGAGAACTGTTGTAAGAATCAAAGACTTTAAAGGATTTTTTTACTGCTTTGTAAAAGTTTGGGACTAGTGTTTTATAGTCGAGAACTGTTCTGGAGAAAACTGCTACAGAAATTGAAAATGTGAAGGATAAGTATATTGCTGTGAGTAAATTAGTTTGTGAAATTTACCTTGATTCCATTTCTGATTTCTTGAAAGATTGTTTTCATTGTCAAGGGCAGTCGATTGCTTGATTTTCTGCGGTTTACATGTGAGATGTTGGAAAAAACTCGAGAGATATCTATGAGATTACAACAGTTCATGCAAGCTATCATGTGTCTTAGAATTTACCTAACTACTATCTCATTGTGTGTTTGGACTTTGGAAATCAATTGTTCCAGTTCATCCCACTGGTTGAAAATTGGGTAACTCTATATTAGAAGTAAATAGTTTAAAAGAGCGGTTCTTTTGTTGTTTATAATTTTATTGGGTTAGGAAGAATGGTTTTCATTATTTTACAATAATTTACGCACAGCAGGGAAAAGTGAACAACGGTTTTGCATTTGGCCTGTTGCGCAGTTGCATGATTTTGATTAAGCTTTCTAATTATTGCGTTGGCGACAATAATGACTGCAAAATAGCTGCATTCATTATGAAAAAAAAACCTAATTAATTTTCTCCTGCTAAAAAATCGTAAGGTTCTCACAATGTGCTCCGCGGAGTATTTTTTTTGTAGTTGGTATCGAGGTCGTTTATTTGTAGTTGGTATGGTAATCGACTGAATGTGGACAGGAACAATGATAAATTGTTTTCGCATTGTCCTGTTTGGAGGCATAAACGTGATGGTATTTAGCTTTATCGGTAACTTTTGTCGTTGAGGACGACTCGGCAACAGACTTGTATCTCACCTTGTAGAATTATGTGGGATGAGAAAACAAAATACAACCTGTCAATTTATTAAACTATGACGTTAAAAGAAGCCGTGCAAGGCTAAACATGTTACTTAACCAATAAATTAGATGCAAGAAAAAGCAGACGAGAGCGACCTGAAGAATTGTTTCCAGATGGAAAATTGGTGATAGTATTTGCTTTTGCTACAATAATAAATACTCCATACAAAACTATTTTTATTTTTTTTGATAAGCTCCATACAAAACTACATTAAAAGGATGTGCATGCATGTGACGAACAAGGTACATCACACAAACTTTTCAAAGATGTGAATTGTGATAACATAAAATCGTGACTCGTGACCTGTCCAATCAGATTTTTCTTGAAATCTTTAGAAAAGTATGTGTCCCAAACACACCAAGATATTGAAATTCCAAATTAATCAAAAAAATAAAAAACCAGTGGTCATGTGCAAACTGTCTTGTAAAAAGAAAAGTTTGGAAAATATACTGTCACATGAATATTATAACGACCCTACACGTAAAACGACATAAAACTACTCCTATCGATGACAAGAACCAATAAACAAAAACAAAATGCTTACTGATCATGAGATTTCTTGAATTAACAATTTTGGTACCATTCACCTACCATCGAAAGCCTTTTTGGTATGGTTACCAGTTTAACCTACTATACTATACTCTCTTTTTAACATGTATACGTACTATATGGTAAGACATGCGAACAACTTTATCATATTTTCACTATAAAAATATTATCACGTCAAACTTTATTTCTGCATGTTAACCTCTGAGCTTTTCCATAAATTTGATCCCCTGGCCCCCCTAAATCCGCCACTGTTGACTAACATATGAGTAGAGATGATAATGAACCGAAACCAGATGAAAATGAGCGAAAATAGATGAAATTTGTTTAGTTTTTGAGTTTTTCGTTATCTTTTCGTTTTCGTTTAGTAATGAATGAAAACGATACGAGCTCTTAACGAAACGAAAATGAAATGATAACGAAATTTTCGTCACATTCACACATAATCATATTACGTGAACGGTATGCTACAACTTACACGAAATCATATTTACACCCCACAATATATATTTTTATATGATGAGTTTTACATTCATACTATTATTGGAATATATTAACTATATTTTCACGTACTGCTACAAACTGTATGCATCATGTATAAATTATATATATATATATATATATATATATATATATATATATAATTTATTTTTGACGAAACGAAGATTAAAGGAACCAAAAGGGGTCTAATGATCATTATCATCTCGTTTACTAAACGAAATGTATATTTTATTTTATTATCATTTCATTTAGTAATAAACGAAAACGATACGAACTCTTAACGAAAACGAAAAATTTCACGAAAATTTCGCAAAATTTGCAGCCATATATATAAGTAGATTTGTTCTTATTTTTGAAGGAGGCGATATTTTAAATTTTATTATCTTTTCTGAAGGTTTTGAGAAGTTCGTGAGAAATTGGTAATTCCGGCATACAAAACGTAAGATGCATGTAGCTATTTAACTATGCATGTGATCTTCAATTATTGATTTTGCAAATAGCAGATAAATTATTTAAAATGTGTTCATTATAAACCTGGTTCGAAACAAATATGTGATGACTTTAGGGGTCTGGAGGACCCAATATTTAAAAATAATCTTATAATTATATGTAAATTCAAGGTTTGAATAGATTTGCCCTCCACATAAATAAATAATCGCATGTATATGAAATTTTAATATATATCTCACTTGTCAAATTACATGTTTCTGTAAGCCATTTATTTATTGAGAATAAAAAAAAATTATGAAGTTCATACATCTTATTTTATCTCTTTTTCCAAAAGTAATATTGTCTCTATGTTAGTTTTTCCTAATTAGGATAATAATATCTCAAAGCAGTTGAAAAGTAAAAGCATACTATATCACACTTCACACATGCACTTTACACAAACTCCACACAGCAGTGTAACGTACGTATTTTATTTTTACATAAATAAGTTGTTAGCTTTATCAAAACTATTAGCTGTATGTTCTGGATTTAGTGAAACTATCTAAAATACGTAACTTATTTTCACAAGAACAAGAAGCATGCATAGGTTTGACCAATGACCAGAATTATTAACCTGTCAACTCCATGAATAATATGAATTCATAGCAAAAAGATTAATTAAAGCTAGCGTTACCAGTTTTTAAGTCATGTTTTAAGCACGAAAAGTACTTTTGGATCTGTTATAGGTTATATAGACTAGCATATATATAGTAGTAATTAAAACTGTTATATATGTTCGTTTTTTTATGTTCTTACTAATTAATCGGTCACTATATAGGGCACAACACATGAGAGTAATTAAAGAGGAAATCTAATCCAGTAATGTGAAATTAACAATTGTTATACACATAACATATGTCCATTATGCACCTCATGAACAATTTAGTGACACGATAAAATGTAAATACTATAATAGTTTTTAGATGGTCCCAATGAAGAAAAGTAGTACATTAAAATGTTGTATCGCATAGTGAGCACTGTGAATACGCGTGAGAGTAAAGGTGAATTTAAAGCTGAGATTGTAATATTGGAAATTTGGGTCCACTAGACAAACTTCACTTACTTTACAAGCATATGTTCCCTTATAGTGCGCAATATCTCTCAAAAAATTAAAATTTGATGGAAGAAATAAAAGAAAGGCAAAGGCATATTTCAGATGTTCACACGAAGTGGTCATTGATAACCAGTTACGAGTAACACTAGTATTACCAAAAAAAATAATCACAAACCAGTATGTAGATTGTGTAGTGTTATCTATCTAATTTTAATAGTGGAATCATCACCTGATTGTTCTTATTAAGAGAGACACACATTTTCCAAAATATGTTTTTTTTTGGTAAAAATCGTCAGTCGCGTTTAGGTCGTGAGAATAATCTTTATGGGGCGCGGCCGACGGGTGAACAATCTAACCACCAATGCAACAATAACAAACTCACGAAACCCGAGAGAAAAAGACGAACAATAATTCAGGTATAAGATATAATGTTTCTTAACGAGGTTCACCCAAACTTCGTTATCACTGCATAGCTTGAAACTCATTCCAAGTCGAACAGAACCAGTATAAAGCTTAAGAAATCGATTTATGGTTCTTTCTAAAAAATTAAACAATCCCTTGGACATTTCATGTCTTCTACCAAGTAAATTAGTGTAGCACCAACTCTAATTTAAAATTAAGCAGTCTAGCTAAACATGCACATTACTCATCTTAATTATCAATCACAACAACTATGTACAATATCTATTGAGAGTTGGAACCAAATCATCATTACTCGTTTCCGTCAAAACGGTACACTTCACTTCTCAAATCGATAGTGCAGTGACTTTGAAACTCTTGCAACAAGTTTGTGATCGTGGTTCCATCAAATATAGAAGAGCACTTAATTGTCGTTATTTAATACAATACCCGATATCGTCTAGTCTAGTGGCCTCAATTCATAAGGTCATCATGAATGTTTTGACTGTCTTTTGCTCATCATTATTTAGATAATGATATAAGGGTTTGTTTAATTTTCCTCTCTCTAGTCTCTAGTCTCTAATCATTCATATTCTTTGGTTAAATGTCTTCTCGAAAAGGTTTAATTAAAACGCCTCTATACCGGAGACTGTAACGGGGTCCCATCCCCCCATCAAAATATTATTTCGATTTTTTCTTAAGCTTCTATATACTTATAGTAGTTGCATGTACAGCCATTGCCAATCAGAAGGCAACCTAAATTTGAAATAAGAGTTTTATAAGGGTATTACGGCTCCAATTTCGTTTGAAGATGTTTGGATTTGCAGGACGTACCAGGCGTAATACCGTAATTTGTTTTGTTTATAGCAGGTCTTAGAAAACTATAAGATATATACTATGAGGTTCACAAAAAGGTAGGTATTTTGCGCTATATAGTAAAATACTAAGAGAAACCAAGCTTTTGAGCCGATAAGCTCGATACAATCGACCTTTAAAGGAAAAAGATGGATTGAAACGAGGACGGAACTGTGAAAAGGCTTGAATACCCATAATTCTACGTTTCTTACCATAATTTAGCTTGTCTCTTAATCATTCAATTGTTAATTTGTGAATTAATTTTAAAAACGGTAGGAATTCAATTATCGAAGAGCATGAATTTGGTATGTACATATCAGTATTAATTTTAGGTAACCTTCTTACGGAAATGATATGGTCACAATATACCGACATCGAGATTCGATAAGTTGTATCCATGGAAAAAAAAATTATCTTAAAGCGTGATGTTCACACGTTTTAAAATGTGTGGTGTAATCGGCATCCATCTCCACAATATGTAACCATATATGGAGATGAGTATATGAATGTAACATTTCTTAACCTCATTTCTTTAAAATTAATGGTTTCTACTTTGAGGTTTTTTCGCAATGCATATTAAAATATCACAACCAATTGGATAACCCGCTTAGTCTGATCATCTTTATTTAATAAATTGCTTGTATCGTTATGAGAATCATCACGATTATCATGACATCAAGTAGCGTAGAAAAATCGAGAAATTACCATAGGTGAGTAGGTGTAACAATAATAATAATATCACGTCTTACTAGCTATGGCCAACACGATTATTTGAATAGTTGGTACCACAATTGATAAGTCTGCAGATGGAGAATGGGTTTCTTATACATGGTCCAACAAATATAGATAACGTGATACTCCAATAAAAATTACAAGTTTGAAAAGTTGATGCTTAAATTAACGTACACCATACCATAAAGATGATGTGATAAGGTATCTATTTACCATGTCCTCCCAAAGCCTATGACAAATGTTCAAAAGGTAAATATTCTCTCTACCTATATCCGCATCATAAAAAGGATGACTATTAGCGAATACTTTCTAATTACTCTTTTTTTTGAAAAGACAAACATTGTAAGTACAGTACAGACTATTTTTCCACTTTAAACTGCATATTTTTTTAAATAACAAAAAAGAAATTTTTATTAAATTTATGAAAGGTTCTTTATATGGGACAAGTGCCCCCATACTGGTAATAATTGAAATCGAATCCGATAAGAGTAAATGCATTAATACAATTTGCCGGTTACAAAGAATCTATAACCAAAAACTTGAGGAAAATAAATTAGTTCAACTTATACCTTATAAAACAACAATTTTCTCCTTATACCTTATAAACTTATGTCTCCCCTAATAATTACAAACAGATCAAGGTGATCAAAAGGTGATGTTTTATGAAAACCAAAAACTTTGCATGCTAATTACTTAAAATAGTCTTTGTTACTACTTACAAACTTTGGTTACTACTACTCCATTCGTTTCAAATTGTTTGAGCTATAAAAAACTATATGCAATTTTGACCGACAAATAACTCATATCTAATTTATTGAAATTGAATTTTTCAAAATTCAATCACATGTTTCAAATGTTAAACTATATGAACAAATTTTAAAATTTTACATTTGAACAACTTAAACACGAGATATTTGACAGTTAAAATTACACGTAGATACAGAGCCCTAATATTTTGGGACGAATGGAATACTAATAATTACTCATTCCTTCTCAATTTATTTTACCTTATAAAATTAAATTACGTGTAATTTTAATCGTATAATAACATGTATCAAATTTTCAAAACTACTTTTAAAAAAATTTCATTATTACAATTTTAATAAAACTACAGATAATTTCATAATAATTATAGATAAAGTAATGAAAGGAGGGAGTGGCGCCGCAAACTAGGTGTGCATTGTGTATGCTAAGTCATGTATGACGTGGATGTCGATCCCCCTCTATATTTCCATGTGTATTCCTCGTGATAAGTGGACCCATGTGACCACTTATATCCCACTCACTACTTAACCCCACCCGAAATCAAACTACTCTTTGACCCTTCTTAATCTAACCATGGTTACAATTATTATTGTAAAAAAAAAAAAACACGAAATAAGAAACATAAACGTGAAAGATGCAGCAAATAAAACTCAGTTTTCGATAATTACATTACAAGTTTACAACTCTAATATGATATCCTACAAATTTGCAATTGTGTTCCGATGCAATTTGTCTCTTACAATAATTTATTTGTATTGCTATTTGTATTTTGTATTTTGTATTACGATTTTGTGTACAGTTTGGTTTGAAAGCAACATACTCTGGAAATCAATTTCAAATTCTTTCTTATACATATTTTTGGAACAATTTAACTGATCCATACAAAATTCAAATTCAGTAAAAAAATAAAATCTCTTCCACAAAATAGTTTTTTTTGTGTTTATATTACTAATATTTCATTTGTTTTGTCCTTCAAAAAATTTCATACTTAGAATTCATATTATAGTATGTAGAGAAAGATAATCTTTTTGTTTAATTAGTACTTTATCTTTATTTGTCAATTGTCTATTTTTTAAATATTTTTTGATATTGTGAAATATTTATGAGGAACCCTTTTTCTATATATGTTGGTTAAGCTAAACTTAAAAATAATTAGATTTGAGATTAAAAAATAATTTAAAAGAGTTATCTAATGACTTAATAACATAATAACTTCATGATTAAGTTACGATCAAAAGTTTGATTATAAAAAAAAACGTTACGATCAAAAGTCAAAACCCGTGCTACCATATTCTTGCCCGTGTTGTTACCCTTCTTTAGTAGTGTTTGTAATAAGTGGTATTTGAAACTTTTTAGTGAAATATTGGTGTGGTGAATTGAATGATCATGTAGGGGAGGCACTAAATTAAACATATCTGAAATGGAATGACCGGTAACATCAAATTTTCTACACCTGAAAAATTGCAATAATGTTAATGAGCCAGATAGACTCAATCAGACTCTCAACACACCAGTCCTTAATCTAAATTTAGAATTTCATTTTCACCCCGAAATTTAAGAGTATGATATTCGGCCATGTATTTAATATTTTAATTAATATTTAAGTTTAGGGTAGTCTCAAATAGGGTTCTATAATATTATATTTGGGTTTTTATTTTGTTGAATCATCAAATAAAATATATTAAAATCATTAAAATTTTAAATATTTTTAACTAATATTTAAGTTTATGGTAGTCTCAAATAGGGTTCCATAAATATTATATTTGAGGTTTTATTTTGTTGAATAGTCAAATAAAATATATTAAAATCATTAAAACTTTAAATATTTTTAATTAATATTTAAGTTTAGGGTAGTCTCAACTAGGATTCCATAAATATTATATTTGGTTTTTATTTTTGTTTTGGTTGGGTGTCAAAAGAATTTTAAAAATTACATAAAAGACTGTCTGGTAATCAGTCTGGTTGAACCAGTCTGACTCTATAACGTTACTGGAAAAATTGCGTCACCATGCACACATGTTGACTATTCTCTAAATTGGAAAAAAGAAATGGTACCATTATAATTGAAAAATTAGCAAACGTTCATAGTGTAATAATTGATGGGAGTGACACTAACTCAACCACGTGGGCGGAAATTATTCGGCGGCTCAATTCTCTCAACTCCCACAAGGTTGGACTTATCTCCACCGTTGGATTAATTTCCATTCACATGTCACCAACTTAAAATCCAAGGACATTCAAAATTTCAAATAGTTTGTAACTTGACTTGGCTTTTAATAGATCTGGCAAGGAATCGTGCAAACTTTATGTATTTCCCACTAGCTTTGTTGACTTGCTTAAATTTATGCAAATGATTGGATTTTTTTAATACTTGATTGGTTATCAGTTAATTGTTTATTACAAAATTATTTTTAATTTTGATAGGCGTTATTATATCAAAATTATCGAAATTAATTTTTTAAAAAATTAATCATATAGTTTAAACATTAAATTATATAATTTATTTTTGAAAATTTTTATTTCGACAATTTTGATACATGTTATAAGCCGGTCAAAATTACACGTAATTTCGTAAATGACAATTAATTGGGAACGGATGAAGCATTCGTATAGAAGTTTTAAACAATTTTCACATTTTATTTTATTTTTGTCAATGCAGGGAGTTTTAGTTCAGATCGATGGAGAGTTGCTAAGGCACCACTAGTTTGTTACTCAGATACGTCTAAAATATAGAGTAAACGTTAATTATATCGTTTTTTCTAATACCTTTGAGTCGTCTTATATTTAATCATACGACCAGATGGCAGGTTCAACAAATATCCGAAGAAACAATGAAACGCTAACCGAATTTGGTGTAATAAAAATAAACCAACGGAACGTGTCTGACTGAACAAAACTGACCATAGACCCCACTAAACCGATTATCAGTCGGATTGATTTGGTTTATAAATTGATATACCGATCTTCTTGGTCAGGTTTGTGGTTTTAGTGTATTCAAACCAAACATATAACTAATTGCTTATGTGTAAGCTATTTTTTTTTATACATATAGTTATAAACATATATCCATATTTACATTTCATAAAGTTGATGTATAATAAATTTTTAATTTACAAATTATGTCTTGTAACCTATGCAACGAATACAGTTGAGCTATCTTTTGATTATGTATATAGTTATAGCTAGATGTAATTTTTATGTTAAAATTTTTACAATTTCTCTTGAAAGTTTCAAGTTTCAACTAACCGAATCAAACGAATCAAACCGATTAAATTACCATAGTTTTTTTTGTTTAATTTAAATTATTATTTTGGTTCAAATCAAACTGACCAAGCCGATGATTTCTTATTTGTTCGATTTGTGTTTTTGTTAAAAAATTCAATTCGTTCTATTTGAGTTTTCATTAAAAACTGAACCAAACGTTCAAACCGCAAACACACCCAATGCTCCAAACTAATAACTATATACATATATAAAGCTGTGGGTATTCAATAAAAAAAATATAACGCTCTATCCTACGCTTGTGACATTGTATTTGATCATTTCATGTCTTACATTTTTGCAACCTTTTTTTTTACTACTCCTACTACCAAATTTCAACTATAATCATAGAAAGGGTAAAAATGGAGTTTTATCATGTCATTTCTATATATTTTGTAGAAATCCACGTTTTGGTGGATTATACAGTCAATATATTCAATATATTGACAGATATATATATGTATATATATACGTATGAAATCGCCTATATAGAGAGAGAGATAGAAAGATAAAACTGTGTATTTTTATTGATTATAATGTTCTGAATATTTACAAATGAGTATAGGCAGTCCTTATATACTGCAAATTACAACTTTCATACTTTACAGAATTAATCCTTTAATTACAGAAAGTAACACATTATAACTTTCTGTTTTAATACAATTGATCCTTTAATAACAAATAATAACAGATTACTAATTACACAGTTTCACTAACTTATTGTTTCATTCATTTCAGTCCTGGTACTTCTGCAACAACACTAATTAGTCCAATCATTTCAGTCCTGGTACTTCTGCAACAACACTAATTAGTCCAACATATAAATATATTCAATATACCCCCCTCAAGTTGGGCTGTGTAATGATAAAACACCCAACTTGGACAACAAATTTGTAAAAATTGGTGCACCCAAAGCTTTTGTAAACATATCTGCCAAATTATTTGAAGTGTAAATATGCAAAAGATGAACTATTTTATTCTGTATTTGATCTCTTATAAAATGACAATCTACTTCTATATGCTTTGTTCTTTCATGATGAACTGGATTATGTGCTAATGCTAATGCAGATTTACTGTCTGTAAAAAGGATTGCAGCATGTTTGTGTTCTAAACTAAAATCTTTTAGAAGCTGTTTAAGCCAAATTATCTCACAGGAAGTGGCTGCTAAAGCCCTATATTCAGCCTCTGCTGAACTTCTAGATATGGTTTGTTGTTTTTTACTTTTCCATGAAACTAAAGAATCACCTAGAAAAATGCAAAAACCTGTAATAGATTTCCTAGTATCTATACATGATGCCCAATCAGAATCACTAAATGCCTTTAAAGTAAAATTACTAGAGGAAGAAAAGAAAATACCTTGAGCTGGATTTTTCTTGACATACTTCAAAATTCTCAAAGCTGCTGCAAAATGTTGCTTACTGGGAGATGCTAAAAACTGACTAAGTTTATGAACTGAAAAACTAATGTCAGGTCTGGTGATAGTTAAATATAATAACCTGCCTATTAACCTCCTATATTCAGTTATATCAGCATGTAAATCTGTATCTTGTATAGTATATTTTGTTTTGGTATCCATTGGAAAATCTAAAGGTTTAACTGCTAACTGGCCAGTCTCAGCCAACAACTCTAAAGCATACTTTCTTTGGCAAACATGAATACCATCCTTGTTTCTAGCTATTTCAAGTCCCAGAAAGTACTTAAGTTCCCCTAAATCTTTGAGTTTGAACCTGTTATCTAAAAAAGTTTTAACTTGATTAATTAAAGTAGTAGAAGAACTCCCAATCAGTATGTCATCTACATAAACTAACAAAGCAAGGAAGCTACCATTCTTATTATAAGTGAACAAAGAATAATCAGCAGTAGACTGAACAAAACCAAAAATAATCAAAGCATTACTAAGCTTAGAAAACCACTGTCTTGAAGCCTGTTTCAAACCATATAAGGATTTCTGCAATTTACAAACCATATTGGTATTTTCTTGATGAAAACCTGGTGGTACAAGCATATAAACATCTTCATCCAAGTCCCCATGTAAAAAAGCATTATTAACATCTATTTGAGATAAAAACCAGTTATTGGAAGCAGCTATAGCTAAAAAAACTCTAACAGTGGTCATTTTTGCTACTGGTGAAAAAGTAGCTTCATAATCAATACCCTCTAACTGTGTATAACCTTTTGCTACAAGCCTAGCTTTGTATCTTTCTATACTACCATCAGCTTTATACTTAATTCTATATACCCATTTACAACCAATTGGGTGTTTTCCTATAGGCAATGTAGTTAAAACCCAGGTGCTGTTTTCTTCTAAGGCCTTAATTTCCTTTTGCATTGCTTCTTGCCATAAAGGATCACTGTGTGCTTCTTTATAGTTTCTAGGTTCAGTTTTAGAAGAAATAGCTAAGCAAAAAGACTTATACTTATGTGAAGTATTCTCATAAGTAACATAAGAAGACAAAGGATATAAAGAAGTAGCTACAGAAGATACTTTATTAGAATCAACATGATAATCTTGAAGATATGCAGGTGTTTTATGTGACCTTTTTGGTCTATTATTACTATTATTTATGGAATGATTAACACCAGAAGTTTTAATAACTTGAGATGTAAGTTTATCAGTACAGAACTCAGGTGTAGGTTTATCAGTACAGAACTCAGTTTTTCCTTTAACAGAAAGATCAGAATTATCAACACTACTATTAAAAAACATTATATGTTCATAAAAAGTTACATCCCTAGAAAGAAAAACCTCATGTGTCTCACAATCATATAGTTTATAACCTTTTGTACTGGTGCCATAACCTATTAAAACACATTTTCTGCCTCTTGGATCAAACTTAGTCCTGTTTCTTGATAGTGTACTAGCAAAACATAAACAACCAAAAACTCTAAGATGACTGTAAGAAACCTTTTTGTTATATAACATTTCATATGGTGACTTGTTTTTCAATAAAGGGGTAGGCATTCTATTTATTAAATAAACAGCAGTAAGTATACAATCACCCCAGAAACTCAAAGGCAAACATGAATGAAATCTTAAAGCCCTTGCAACATTAAGAAGATGCTGATGTTTTCTTTCAACTATACCATTTTGTTGAGGTGTTTCAACACAGCTAGTTTGATGTAAAATGCCATTATTTAAGTAAAAATTGTGTAACAAAAACTCAGATCCATTATCTGACCTTAATACTTTAATAGTCAAACCAAATTGAGTACTAACCATTTTAACAAAATGTGGAAGCACAGTAGCTGTGTCAGATTTATTTTTAAGCAGAAAAACCCAAGTACATCTAGTGTAATCATCTACAATGGTTAAGAAAAATTGATGACCATTCTGTGTTTCTACTGCATAAGGTCCCCATAGATCACAATGTATTAATTCAAAAGCAAGAGTAGTAGAAGAAGTTCTTAAAGGAAAAAGAGATCTATTATGTTTAGCAAGATGACAGGAATCACAAACAACTCCAGAATCACTATTTACATCATTAATAGCAAGTCTTAATATTGAACTACTAGGATGACCTAACCTATAATGCCAAATAGATGGCTTATTCTGAGAAGAAGAATTACAAATAGGAGGCTTTTCACTAATTGTACTAAGAATAACAGGATTCTGAAAAAAATACAAACCATTTTTCTCTTCAGCACTACCAATCATCCTCATAGAGCCCTGGTCCTGAATATAACAAAAACTAGACTCAAATTTGACAACACAAGAAACATCCCTAGTTAACTTACTAACTGAGATTAGATTAAAACTAAAAGAGGGAACACATAACACATTGTATAATACTAATCCAGACTTAAATTTTACTGTTCCAATCCAATTTACTTCAGCTTTATGACCATTAGGTAAATTTACATAAGGAATACTACTAGTTTTGTATGATAAAAAATTAGATAAATCATTAATCATGTGTTCACTAGCTCCACTATCTAATATCCAAGTGTTTCTATAATTACCAAACCCTAAAGAATCATAGGTAGAACAATTATAAACTGCAGGTGTACCTGTCATGTTAGTAAATGTGAGGTTTGATATGGGTGTGTCAATAACAGCATCTTGCTGTGAAGAACTAGCATCACCAATTTGAGAAGAATGAACAGTAGATAATTGATTCTGACCTATTTGAGCCTGAGAAACTTGATTCTGATAAGAATCTTGATAAGAAATCTGATTCTGATAAGGCAAGAAATGAGGAGACTGAAGATTCTGCTGAAAAACTCCAGAAGGTTGAGAAGTAGAAGCCAAATAAGCTTGTGGTCTAGATTGAAAAGAAGATTGAAAGGAAGGTTGAAAAGAAGATTGCCTAGGTCTAGGTCTCCAACCAGGTGGATAACCATGAACTTTATAACACTTGTCCCTAGTGTGTCTATTAGATCCACAGTGAGAACACTTCATATTATTGCTGCCTCTTCCAAAACTAGGCCTATAATTACCCTGGTTATACCCAACAGCCCTTTGATTACCCTGATTATTCTGAGATTGAACACTTAAAGCCAAATTCTGAGACTGTACCATACTATTATTATGAACATTGCTCTGTTTCTCATCATGACTAACCATTGAGTAAATATTATTCATACTAGGCATGGGCTTCATAAGCAAAATTTGACCCCTTACCATAGAAAACCTTTCATTTAAACCCATCAAGAAAGTCATTTTAAACATTCTGTTCTCTCTAGCAACTATAGCAGACATCACACTACAAGTACATCCAGCAATTGTACCACAACTACACCTGGGAATTGGGTTAATAATAGACAAAGCATTCCAAGAAGTTTCTAATTTGGTAAAATAGGTGGATACAGACATATTTCCTTGTGTAGTTGAATTAATATCCTGATGAAGTTCATAAATCCTAGCTTCATTACCCTGAGAAAACCTTTCATTTAATTCCATCCACATTCTAGTAGCTGTGTCTACATAAAGAATAGACTGGGCAATATCCTCACTAACTGATCTTATTATCCAAGACATCACTATCAAATTACACTGATGCCAAGCCCCAAACATTTGATCCCCCTCAACTGGACATGGTAAAGTACCATTAACAAACCCTAATTTTGACTTAGCCCCAATTGTAATCTCCATTGCCCTTTTCCAAGAATGAAAATTAGACCCAGAAAGAATAGGAGAAACCAAACTAGAACTAGTATTCTCATTAGTCCCTATGAAGTATGGATTCATAGTAGTAATCACAGGTGCAGCTATATTCTCCATAAAAAAACCTAAATGGAAAAACAAAGAATTAAGACTAAACCCTAATGTTCCAAGAAAGAACACAATCAATCTGTTAAAAAAAACTTAATTCTTTCAAGAAAGAACACAAACAATCTTTTAACAGAAAACCCCTAATTCTTTTTAAAGAATTGGGGCAAATTTTACTTCTGTTTTGAATTTTAATCACCAAAAAAAACTGTAAACAACAAATTAGTCTTAATATTAGTAAGTTATATCACTACAAAGATCTATCACAGAAAACCCCTAAATTCTTTTTAAAGAATTGGGCAAATTTTACTTCTGTTTTTTTTTTTTTTATATTAAAAAAAACAAAAATAACAATAACAAAAGAAACAATAACAAATTAATCCTTAATTTGGAACAAATTTTTCAATATACACAGGAAAAATCAGAAAACCCCTAATTCTTTTAAAGAATTGAGGTAAATTTTACTTCTGATTGTTGATGAAAAAAAATATATAAGATAATAAATCTATTATCTTTTAAGAAGGAATTAAAAAAAACAACCCCAAATAAAACCAAAAAAAAATTAGGGTTTGAAGAAGATCAAACCAGCTTTAATCGCAGGCGAAATTAATCAGCGGAGATGAGCTAATTGCTCTGATACCATGTAGAAATCCACGTTTTGGTGGATTATACAGTCAATATATTCAATATATTGACAGATATATATATGTATATATATACGTATGAAATCGCCTATATAGAGAGAGAGATAGAAAGATAAAACTGTGTATTTTTATTGATTATAATGTTCTGAATATTTACAAATGAGTATAGGCAGTCCTTATATACTGCAAATTACAACTTTCATACTTTACAGAATTAATCCTTTAATTACAGAAAGTAACACATTATAACTTTCTGTTTTAATACAATTGATCCTTTAATAACAAATAATAACAGATTACTAATTACACAGTTTCACTAACTTATTGTTTCATTCATTTCAGTCCTGGTACTTCTGCAACAACACTAATTAGTCCAATCATTTCAGTCCTGGTACTTCTGCAACAACACTAATTAGTCCAACATATAAATATATTCAATATATTTTCCTCTATAGAAAACGTAGTAGTAGTTTTTTGGTGAGTTGAAATTATTATAACATCAATCTACATAAGGTCGTGGAGGAGTTCAGGACAAACATTTTGCTTAATTTAATCAAATTCTATCTCAAATAAATTAAATGGTTAGTGCCTAAGTGGTAACTGGTAAGGACTTATAACATACATTATCTAGATGATTCTTTACGCTTAATGTCATATTCAATTCCTATAAAAAATAATTGCATTTGGAGATAATACTCTCTTGTGACCTAATTATGAAACCCAAAACAATCACTAATCTTATCGTCTCATGCACTTTTGGTCTACTCTTACCACTTGCATGAATATCTTCTCCAACTCAAATTAAAAACAACTAGGTCAATGCTAAAATTAATTGTGCAACTTTAATTAAATGATACATCTCAACTGTCCATCCTTAGCATTACAGCTGATCATGTGACTTACACGTCAGGTTTTGTTCAAATTGGTAAAAAGTATATTTTCCTAACAAATTAGTTTTTTTCTGAAATTAAACTAATTTTTTTTTAAACTCTAACATATAAAGGAAAAAAGATAAACCTTTTGATAATAAAAGAGAAATTCGACGTGTTAAAATAAATATCTTTCATTTGATTACCAAATCAATCATAAAAAAACATTAAATTGTCAAATATGTCGTAATTTCCAGGTTAAATAACTCTTGTTTTGACCACCCTTTCCTAAAAAAAATATTTAATTCCAGGAGAAATAATTAAGTTGAAATTACTGATGGATCCATTTAGAGCTGTATGTTTAAAAATTTAAACAAAAACTGAGTGCATTTTCAGTACAGAAAATGTTATGGTATTTTATAGTAATCAATATAAAAATTCATATCAATAAGCAACGGATAGAAAACGATGACAAAAAAGACAAAAAAATTACACCAAATGTCTACAAAGATGATGTGAACGCCCACTATAGTCAATTAAAAAGGGGACCATCTTATTAACAATTTACCTACACTTGTCAAATATCAAAGGACACCTGTCGGTTGAGTGACACGTGGTGACCATTAATTGGTTGAGTTGCATTGATTGGTGGTATCTGACATCAGGTCAGATAGAGTTACAACAAAACTATAGAAATAATCAAATAAAATTAGCTAAGCATTTAATTAGAAAGAAAATGATAGGTTTAGCCGTTTTCTGTTTACATTTATAATTAATAACTTCAGATCCAATCCATATTTTCCAAAAGAGGTTGGATTTACACTTTTTCTGAAAAAACACACAAACCGTACATTTAATTTACGGTTTACAGAAATTACATGCAAACCGTACATTTAATGTACGGTTTGTATGTAATTTTTTTTTTTTTTTTGTAATTTCAATTTGTAAAATAGGAAAAATATATAAAATATGCAAATCCATAATTCATTATTTTAAAAATTGAAATTATGGATTTGCATATTTTATATATTTTTCCTATTTTACAAATTGAAATTACAAAAAAAAAAAAAATTAAAAAAAAATTACATACAAACCGTACATTTAATGTACGGTTTGCAAAAATATATGCAAACCGTACATTAAATGTACGGTTTGCATGTATTTTTGCAAACCGTACATTAAATGTACGGTTTGCATGTATTTTTGCAAACCGTACATTAAATGTACGGTTTGCATGTAATTTCTGTAAACCGTAAATTAAATGTACGGTTTGTACGTTTTTTCAAAAAAAGTGTAGTATAAAAATCCAACCTCTTTTGGAAATGCTGATTGAGATTAAAATGACTGCAAGTTTTATGAGAAAATATACATCTTAGATCTTTCATGAAGAGAATCGGTGTGAAGTAGAAATTATATTAAGATGTTGACGTGAATAAAAAAATGTCACATAATTAAGTTATAGTAAGAATATAAAAGAAACCTCAATTCCTTGACTGAAAAATTAAAATTTAACGCTCTATTAAAACTATATCAATTTTTTTAGAGCATGCATGCCTCAAAAGAATGTATAGTTTCCAGAATTATTTTCCCACTCAATTTGACACGATAAATTGTAAAGATAAACATAAATTTTAGTATGGAGTTAATTTAAGGCCCATATTGAGGATCATAGTATGGAATTAAATGATATGGGGTATGCTCAGGAAATAGTTTTCTAACTTAATATTTATAAAAATAAGTTTATTGATCAACGGTTGAACTATGTCACACAATTGAAAGGTTTTCAAATTTTAGAATTCTTGGATAGGCAGTAAAATTCCAGTGTACTGATCCAAATTCCGTGAACCATGTCTTACTGTAAAGATTTTTAGACATTATTCATTGATGGACAGTATTATTTTCACTATCAAATATACTCATCAAATCTAGTGAAGATACCATTTTTACATTCTAACGATACTCATTTTCTAGTACAGTTAAAATCTGAGAACATATTTTCATTTGTTAAAAAAATTAATGCTAATTACATGATACCACCGTACAATTACATACTCCCTGTTCATAATTAATTGTTTATTATGAAACTACGTGCAATTTTGACCGGTCAATAACTTTGATCAAAATTGTCGGAATGAATTTTTTTTAAAAGTTAATCATATAGTTAAAACATTAAATTATATGATTTAGTTTTGAAAATTTTCATTTCGATAATTTTGATTCATGTTATAAGCCGATTAAAATTACACGATTAAAATTATACGTAATTTCGTAAAAAATAATTAATCGAAGACACAGACTATATTTTAGGACAAGACATAGAGGGAGTATATTTTAGTACAAGAGATGAAGTGTACTCAAATGAGTTTTGAGGCAGTTAAATCTTGATCAGGATGAACACTTGAATAGAGAATAGTGGAGTTGAAATTAAAAAAAAAATAGAAAAAATTAAATTAGGGAGAGTACCAATGTGGTTAAGCGCGTAAACTATGTGCCGACACTAGTATAAAAGAGGACCAAAGTGCCCACTTTTAAGTCAGAGAGATACACTAAATTGTGAGGTTGAGAGATACAAACATACTATACATACACACTTCTTCTTCTTCTTCTTTTCTTAAGTTCTTTACAAATATTTACTCACTTTTGTTAATTATTTACTTTTATTTACTCCCCCCCCCCTCTGTTACTCCCCGCTTCTCTGTATCCCTTGCTGTATTTCATCTGTTTTTCAAGTTTTTCTCTGTTTCAAGTTTGTTTTTGTTTTCAAGAACTAAACTTTTACCTCAAGAATTTCTCAGGAAAAAACAGGTGTTTTCAGAACAGTGATCCATATTCTTTTTTCTTTTGACTTTCTTTTCATTTCTTTTAAAAAAATCACCCAAGAGGGCAATTTTTGTGTCCCTCAAGGCTTGATTTATTTCTCAAGATCTGACACCAAAGAGGTTGCCTATTTCAAACCTCCCTTCAGATCTCTTTTTCTTTTACCCTAAAAAAATATTTTTAAAAAACCTTAGCTTTAAGTTTTTAATTTCACTTTTCCAACCTGTTCTTTGATATTTGTTAAGAACCAGGTCTTGGCTTTTTTCTAATTTTTTTTTTAGTAATTTTCTTTCTAGCTTTTACAAACTAAATTAATGGCAACTACTATGGATTTATGGAGTAATATGACCTCACCCGACCCTTTTGGTGGCGGTGAGCTCATGGAAGCGCTCGGCCCTTTTATGAAGAGCGCTTCCCCTCCCACCCCTTCCTATTCTTCCTCTTCTTCATCTTTTCCTCAACCTATGGGCTTTGATCAAAGCCTAATGGGTCTAAACCAAAGCCCAATAGGCCTCACCCACCTCTCCCAGGCCCAGATCCACCAGATCCAGGCCCAGATCCACTTCCAAAACAACCAAACTGTTACCTATCCCAACTGGGCCCACCAAGCCCAACTTCAAACTCAAACCCAACCTCAACCCCAACCCCAACCCCATACCATGTCCTTTTTGAGCCCAAAGCCTGTTTTAATGAAACAATCGGGCTCGAGCTCAGGCTCGGGCTCTCCTCCGAAGCCCAACAAGCTATACCGTGGGGTGAGGCAAAGGCACTGGGGCAAATGGGTCGCAGAGATCCGTTTGCCTAAAAACCGTACCCGTCTCTGGCTTGGGACTTTTGACACCGCCGAAGAGGCTGCCCTAGCGTACGACAAGGCCGCTTATAACCTACGTGGCGACTACGCTAGGCTTAATTTCCCAAACTTGCGACACAATGGTTCCTTAATCGGAGACTACCAACCGCTCCACTCTGCCGTCGATGCTAAATTACAGACCATCTGCCAAAACTTGGCAGACGGAAAGACTGTCGACGGAAAACAAATGGTTGCTAAGTCATCTCGCGTGTCTAAACAAAAGGTCTCGGAGGAGGATAACAACGACAACAACAACAACAACAACGAGGAGATAGTTTTAAATAGCGGTTACTCTCCAGTCATGTCTGAGGGTTCTGAGGGTTCGATCGGGTCAACTGAGCTTGTCTTTCCGGAGTTTACTACGGAGGAGGAGCTGTTGTGGGACCCAAACTTGATGCTTGAGAAATTTCCGTCGTACGAGATTGATTGGTCTTCGCTTTGAAGTTTTTAAATGTTAATAGGGGTTTTAGTTCATTTTTTTTCTTGTTTAGGGATGGCTACCGCAATTAACTTTTTGACAATTGCGGGGCTCGTTTTTTATTTTAGGGGCTTTAATGTAATGGGTCGATAGTCGGTGTAGTGATAGTGTAATTAGTTTAATCTCCGTCTTGGCTAGCTTCTTTTTGATATGCTAGACCACAGGGAGAATATCGTAGTAGTTTGTTTCAGGGTTCGTATCTGTAATTTCTGTTTATAATTAATGGAATTATTAGCAATATTATTATTAATGTTGTTGTGTTATTGTCTTTATTTTTTATGCTGTTTGGAACTTGTGTGACTTTGTGAACAAAAAATAAAATTGTAAAATGAAAAAAATGGTCTGGTTGTATCCGCTAATAGAAGATTCTGATTTGCTGTTGCAAAACAAGAAGTGATAGGTGAAAAGTGCAAATGTAATCAGAGCTACTTTTTCATCTCTCAACTTTTTTTTATCATAAAATGTTGGAACAAAAATGTGTAAAATCAGCTACTCTGAGGAAAAGGCCTGTTCGGAACACAAACTAGTTAAGTTGCTCCATAATTTCCTAACTTGTTCAACTATATCATGGTATAAAAAGCAAAACACAACCTAACAATATAGTCTGCTCATGCCATGTAGAAGTTCTAATTTTAGGGAAATAAAGTTGTGATTTTTCTATAAAATTCTAATTTTCCCTTCCTCAAATCAGCTTAACAGAGTTCGAATTAAGTACTCCCACGGTTCAACTTTATAAATTTTATGCGAAAACACGTGCAACTTTAACCTGCTTTAAACATATAACTAAATTGTCGAAATGAAAAATTTCAAATCTTTTATAAATAGTTTAAATGTTAAACTATATGATATAATTTTTTTTAAAATTATTTTGACAATTTGTATACGAGTTATTTGTCAGTCAAAGCTGCACGTTATTTCGTATTGAATTTATAATGTGAGAAGGAAGGAGCAGTTTACATAGAAATGAAAAGCAATTCAACAACACACGTCTTGTATGTATTGACCGTCGGTTACTGCAAAACGATATACTTTTATATGGCTAATAATGTTCCTAAGCTGATTTATTAGACGAGACCGCTTTGTTCCACAAATCACTTTCTAAACTGGAAAACACATTTGTGTAATGTTACAAATGGTGTTACGCATTTCAGTTATAACTGAGATTCTGTTTCATTTATAACTGAAATTCTGACATAATAGTAAATAACACACGATATTTAATTACGAAATTCGATGTGTTCACCACATCTACGTCTCCGAGGCATTCACGCAGTATTTATTGATATTGTCAAGCTTACAATAATATATTCAAGTATTACGATACTCAATAACTATCTCACTAAGATTTGTCTATCAAACTATTGCTCTTATCTAACATCTATCAACATCTAATGGCATCTCGTCACGAACTTCTATCAAATAATAATATTTTCTCTCTAATATTTCGTGGGTCTCTTTCTATTTGGTGTATAATCTATGATGTAGAGACACAAAATATTATACTCTAATTGACTTTATTTATATTCTTACAAACAATTCTAATTTTAATCAAGATAGAAAGTATTTACTTTTTCTGTCTTTACTTCTTTGACTATGATTCTTATTTTCTATTTAACTCTTTCAGTACAACAAATAAACATCTTCATTCTCTTCAATTTAATCTTATGAGATTACACGAAATATTCTCGACTGCTCACGTTTGTGGACCTTATAGAATATGTTTGATCGCCAAGTAATTTGTCCGCCTTTTTCAGTTATAACTGATATTATAAATTCAGCCTATATTTAAACACAGCTTAACAAACGGTTACGCATTAGCTGTTAACATAATAAGAGTTCAATATAAGTTAACTCAATCTAATTTTGATAATATAATGACAAACAAATACCATACAATAAACTTGTACTTTATAGTTAACATAAACGTTATAAACATGCCTCTCAAACACCTTTCATTTTTCTTTTCAAAAGGAAAAAAAAGCCACTTTTCATTTTTGTCCATGGAGATGACAAAATTTTACGAGTATTTATGCAAGATTTTCTTTAACTTAACTCAGGGCCTTTCTGATATTTTTAAGTATATCCTGGTGCAAATTTTTTTTAAAAAAAAGACTTTTTCTTAACCTAGTCACCAAACTTATTTAGAGACGGAAGAGTTCAAAAAAAGTTACAATATTTGCACTTTAATTGCTGGTTTACACTCCATGTTTTGCAAGAAGAAAAAAATGAAAGAGTATACATTAGGTGGCATTTTTATTTATTAGTTTACATCTCTTAAATATGATTATAAAAAAAAACAGTATAACCATTTGCCTTATATCAAAGTGCCCCAATCCAGCCGAAAATAAATTAAAATTTTATGTCGTTCTTTTTTTAATATACAATATATAACTATCACTATAAAATAATATTTGATTTAATGAGAGTTAAAAACTGTCACTAATTTAAAAATCTGTTACAAATCTGTCGCAAATTGACTAAATTGTCACAAAACCGCCATAAAAACCGCCGTTAATAAGCTCGTAACAAGAAATATCGTCACTAATACCGGTATTTTTTTTAAAAGTATATAGAAGCGTAGATATATCACTACATATAGAATTTTTGGGCCCCCTTTCCATATGGTCATATGCACAAGCACCGCTTGCACATGATCAGAGCCCTTCCTGATTTAAATTACCAGTACCTTGCCAACGACCTTTCATTTTTTCTTTTTTAAAAAAAAAACCACTTTTCATTTTTGTCCATGGAGATGACAAAATTTTACTGAGTATTTGTGCAAGATATTCTTTAATTTAAATTACCAGTAACAAAATGCAGTAATACTGGTATTTTTTTATTTTATTTTTTAAAATGGATATATTTATAAATAAAATTTACGATAAATCAGAGTCAATCAACGACCACAACTAGTAATGCCAAATTTGTAAAAACACATTAATACCACTCTCTCTAGTAAAAACGGCAAGATAATTAGGCGGTTTGTTAGACACTTTAGGCACCCTAACGAAAGTCCAATCACTATCACCTCGGAGATTAATTATATCTTCGATTATGACCATGATCTCTGATATATCCGTTGTGGGAAATTTAGACACACAACTTATTAGATCATTGTTATCGGATTCGAACATACAACGAGACCAACTCATTTCTTTTGCTCGTTGACAAGCCAAACGAAGTGTAAACGCCTCAATCATAAGAGGAGATGTAGGCACAAAAGTTCTGCATCAAATATAATCACGCCATCTGAATTATCGGGCAGTACTACCTTGTAAGGATTTTGTACATGCATTTACTGAAACTAAAATATATTAGCTCCTCCTACACAATATTTCTCACCAATAGTTAATAAACTATTAGATCTTTGAATTTATCAGCTAAAGTGCAGTTGCAAGAACCTCACTTATTAATTGGGTGGACCATGGCTTTTGGTCTCAACCTATGAAAGTGGGTATAGTGATCAACTTGGCCATATCTTTTGACATTTGGGGATGCAATAAAAAGTGGATACATGTAATTTTCCATGTAGTCGAGAAAAATCAAAAAAAATTCACCAACTTGTAAATATATATACTCACAACCAATAAAGTCTCGTTTGATTAGATGATTGATAGTCCCCGGACTGTCGGTCCATTCCGGACTATAACGGGATAACGAATGAAGATCGGGTTGTTCTTCAGACTATGTAATCCAATTGACTATGTAATCCAATTGGTTGTTTGTTTACAATTTATAGAGATGGACTATCATAGACTATTTGCTATTTTTGTCATTTTCCAGTTTAAACCATATTATACATTTGATCAGACGTACCACAACCTTTTTCTTTCCATGCTTTCATTTATTTTATTTTTTTCTATAGCCCAAATATTAGTTAATTTAATATCATCGCATGAAGGTATTGTAAATGATGTTTACTTTTACTATAGTCCAAAGATTAGTTAATTTCACCATTTCTAGTGGGGTAAGTAAGTATGATAGGCTATAGTGTTTACTTTTACTCCAAGTCTCTTAAAGATCTAGTATACAATCATACGGATGTTGAAAAACTTGATGAATGCAATTGGCTCATTGAGGATAAACCCTATGAAGAAAGTAGGCTGATAATGAAGCAAAATTTTCGATTTTGTTCTCGTTTAGTTTTTGAGTTTTTAGTGTTCATTTTATTTCGTTTAGTTTTTTAGTTTATCTTATCATTATACTTCGTTTAGTAATGAACGAAAACGAAAAGATCTTTTAACGAAACGAACACAGAATTTTTATCTCATTCATAACCCTATTAGTTTGTAAGGTTTTTAGTAACTCTAAATTTGTTACGTGAACCAGTATATTACATGTGATCCTATTTACACCACATCTTATATATTTTTTATATGATGATTTTTAAATTAATATTGCTAATATTTTTCACTATAATTTTATTGATACACATACACATGTATAAATATACATACATACATACATACATACATACATACATACATACATACATACATACATACATACATACATACATACATACATATATATATATATATATATATAAATATATTATATTAGACGAAGACGAAATTTAACAAAACGAACATAACTATGATCATTATCATCTTATTTACTAAACAAAGTGTATATTTTATTTCATTATCATTTTATTTAATGATGAACTAAAATGAGCCGATGTTAATTGATTAAAAAAAACAAAAACAAGACGAGCTATTAACGAAATGAACACGATATTTTTCATGAAATTTTCACTTTATTTACATCCATAGAAGAAAGTTCTTAAATCTATCTTATGTGCACTAAAAAAATACTACTCCCTCCGTTCCCATTTAATTGTTCAATACGAAACTACGTGCAATTTTGACCGGTTTATAACTTGTATCAAAATTGTCAAAATAATTTTTTTTAAAATTTAACATTTGAACTATATGATTAACTTTTAAAAAATTTCATTTCGACAATTTTGATACAAGTTATTGGCCGGTTGAAATTGCACATAGTTTCATAATTGACAATTAAATGAGAATTAAGGGAGCAGTGTTTTTTACTTGCTTTACTATTGAAATCATGTCGTGCGTACCACTTTTTTTTTTTTTTTTCAACAGAAACTTTTATATAAAGAGTCTCTATGGGAAAGACCCCCATAGCGGTCATTACATCATTACAACATAACGTAGCTTGACTAAATAACAGTCATACAAAAGATTATTGCTAGGCAGGTGCGAAAACGACATTAAGGAGCTCCCCAGAACTCTCTGTTTCACTAGAAAAAGATCACCCAAGTGAACAAGAACCTCTCCTTATACCCCCTCCACCTTGTTTCTCCAAGATCAGTGTGATCTAAGGTTTTTATTCATGGATTTTCCGTTTCTAATTTGCAGAAAGCCTGGTTCTCTTAAGACATGCAACACCCCCTAGCAATATACAACTGATATCTGCCTAATAACGCAGAAAAGACTAACTAAACATTACAGTAATAAGAAAAAGCAAACTTCCAAAGCACCTGCATTGGCACTGAAATAAGCTGATTAGCAATATAAAAGCACAACTTTTTCAGACATAAGTCTTCATCAAAAGGATGTCTGTGAATACCAGTAACAAAATAGAGAAAACTAAACTAAAAGATTCAGAAAATTATCCTCATTAGCTTTAGATATCTGTTCTTATCCAAATTTTCAAAACCAAACACAACATATCTCAGGCTAAACCTTCCTTGAAATGGTGCTTTGGTATTACAGTAACACTTCAGAATAAATTCATCATTAGTCATAGATTTTAGAACAAAACGTTTTAAAATCTGTCTAGGTCTTAAAACAGCACCCTCTTAGACAGGGTGTGCATTTTTGGTCCAGGTAATAGGCTGCATATATATTCTTAGGTAAATCCATAGCTCTGCCTGTAATAAAATTATTCCCATTGGAACCCATTTTGGCCAAGCCATCTGCAGCTTGATTCTGTTCTCTATAAACATGAGTGACATTAAAACCCACATAATCCATAAGGAGGGTTATGTCCCTCCATATAGACCCAAATTTAATGCCTGGATTACACTTGGTATTCCACCAATTAGCAATATTCTCCGAGTCAGTTTCCACCATAACATTGGTGAAACCCATAGTGTAGCAAATAATCAAACCAACTTTAAGAGCCATCATCTCAGCATGCATATTGGTTTGGGTGCCCAGAAAGTTTGAAAATGCTAGAACCAGCATTCCATTATGATCTCTTAATATACCACCACAACCACTAACGTTGTTGCTAAGTGAAGAGCCATCTAAGTTTAATTTTAATCTACCTGTTGGTGGGCACTTCCACCATACCAGTTTAGCCTTTTTTCTTTTACAGTGGACAGTTTTAATATTCAAACACATAAGTGACAGGCATTGAAAGTTGTTAGCAGGTTTTTTTGGTTTCAACAAAAAGTTAAGATCATATAGCCATTTAGTCACTTTTTTAATAATGGTTTCAGCACACATTTTCTCATTATCAAATCTATTTTTGTTCTTACTAAGCCATATCTCCCAAATCAGAATGAAAGGGACTAAAACAGCTAACATACCAATTTGAGAGGAGTCACATAAATTGCACCATTTCACCATATTGTGCTTCCAACAATGTGTAAAAGCTATATTGAAACCAAAGACATTTGCAAAGTAGCTCCAAACCTGTTTACAAATATCACTGGATCCAAAAAGATGATTAGCAGATCAAGAGTGTGACCCCTAGAGTGTGACCCCTACAGCAAGAGCACATGGTGACTGTACAAATCCCAAAGTTTTTAAGATTCTCATCAAGTTTTATGGCATTGTACCAAAGTTTCCAAGCAAAAATACTGATTTTAGTGGGTAAAACAGTGTTCCAAATATACTTTGCCACATTAAGCTTAGGTTTTTTTTCCCTTATAAAGTTATAAGAGGTTTTTGCAGTAAAATCACCATTAAAAGTAAAAGGCCAGTATCTAACATCCTCACCCTTGTGTAAAACAATATTTTTACTGGTAACCTTAAGTAAAAGCTCATTACCCCCATATGCAATAACAGGGTAGTATCCCAAACATTATGATTAAGGACCTGGTTAAGAAGTACATTAGGGAAAATAACAGCAAAATACTGACAAAGAGGGCCATCTCCTAACCAGTTTTCATACCAAAAGCTAATGGATCCCTCCTTAATATCCCATAAACTGTTATCAACCAGTTTTTTAAAGTGAGGATTAACCATTTTCCAAACACATGAGTGTGTAGCATTTACCACCTGATTACTCCAATTAGGGTTATTACTGCAGTACTTTTGAAATATGAAAACAGTCCAAGGAGAGTCAATTTCCATTAGTCTCCAGCAAAGTTTTGCATGCAAACCTTTCATAAACTCTTTTAAACTCCTCACCCCTATGCCACCTTCATTTACAGGGGAAGATAGCTTCCCCCATCTCAGCCAGTGATGCTTTGTTTTACCATCTGTCTCTCCCCAAATGTCATGCGTACCACTACAAATACTATATCATTCACACTTAAATTCAGATACTGTTTACTTGCTTTACTATTGAAATCATGTCGTGCGTACCACTACAAATACTATATCATTCACACTTAAATTCAGATACTGTACATGATTTATCAGTAACGAAATAATATTTCAACTTTAGAGCTACTAATGTCATCTTTAGCTATAAAATATTTAAATGGTACAAATTTCACATTTAAATAGTTTAAATTACAGACCATCCATTCTTCCATCATCAATCCACATATACAAATCACACTAAAAGTATATTCCCTGGAATATTATCCTCTTTAATTTATTAAGAATGTTCTCTTTTATTTTTTAAGAATATTTTAACATTTCAACAATAATATTAATTTTGTAAAATTTACTTTCCAGTATTTTTGAAAAACTACTAATACTTATACTTTAGTAATAATATGCGACAAAACTAGTTATTTTACAAGGAAAAAGGATATTTTAAATTATCTTACGACATTATATACATGTGATTCGTGATTAGTATAGATGAACAATAATATATTAAAGTGAAGTGTTACACTAAATATAATGCAATACTATTAATTAATAACAGGGACTAAAACAGTCTGAAAAATAAAAAATAAAACAGTCTGAAAAATAAAAAGTCTGAAAAACAGTCTGAAAAATAAACAGTCTGAAAAATAAAAAATAAACAGTCTGAAAAATAAAAAATAAAACAATTAAATAAAAAACAGTCTGAAAAATAAATTAATTAAAAAACAGTCTGAAAAAAAAAACAGTCTGAAAAATAAATTAATTAAAAAACAGTCTGAAAAATAAAAAAAAAACAGTCTGAAAAATAAAAAAAAAACAGTCTGAAAATTAAAAAAAAAACAGTTTGAAAAATTAAAAAAAAAAACAGTCTGACATATGTAGGATGGATATAGTTTATCATATGGAAAATTGCTAAAGCAGTAACAAAATTTCTCCACACAAAGCTCAGCGGAATTTCAGTTTGGTTTTCATCAATGGAAATAGTACTCTGACTAAATTCACCTCATAGGCTATTGAATCAAGTTGGAATCCTTATTGCGTTGTTTGGTTAAATTATTTGAAAGTTGGATTTGGACTAGAAGTACTATGAGACCCATAAATATAAACTGTATATTTTAAAATAAAAAGATGTATGAAGATATATATATATATATATATATATATATATATATATATATTATGTGGGTATGTATGTATGTGGGTATGTATGTAGAGAGAGAGATAGATTTGGAGATAAAATGTTTTCTCTGCAAGTTGTTTTTTTTTTTAGAGAGAGAATGATTAATGAGAAAATAGATTTGGGAGAGCTTTTATATTGGACCAATCCTTAATTAGTTTCATAAATAATGGACCAATCCTTAAATGAATTTTATAGCCGGACCAATCCTTAAATACTTTTGTTTTCGTGGACCAATCCTTAATTTTCTCCACATAATATTCGTCAATATTAATCTGTATATATAGCATATGATATTTCCATCAGATCCAAGCAAGCATGTACTTTTTGTACATATTCATCGATTATTTTGCACATTGTCTTAAATTGGAAAAGAGTTATGTATCTAATCCTATTTTTATTTGGTGATTTATCTCTAATATGAGCAAGTTAAATTTGTTTTATTGGACACAAATAATAATAATAAAAATCAAAATACACGTAACCAACTGGAAAATCACACACCTTACAAGTTACAATAAGTCAATAACTCAACTTGGAATACTTTAACCAAACAAAGAAAATGCTTGAACAAGATGGTTGTCGTTAATCTTAGTAATCCTTCTATATAAAAAAGTTGGAGGTTCATCTGTCAAACGAAATCACAAGTAAATGCCAAACAAGTCTTATGTAATGCAAATACATGTTAGACTTGTAGAGGTAAATGCATGGTCGTTCAAATAAATCACAAGTTGGATTTGCTTTATTTAAAGTAAGTACCAACAATTTAATTACAAAAAAATATCCTCCTAGGCCGTGCTAACCTATTTTAAGGATTTCTATTAATTTAGTGGTCATTGTTCAAAAAAAGCATTTAATTAAAAGTTGGCAAAATCTATGGGTTCTTCAATATTGCATCACCTTTTCTGTGAACAATATGTAGTATGGAAAAGAATCCAATAGCTCGAGTAGATATACTATATTGCCAAATTAGTTGACAAAAAAATACTAATCCGAATAAAGATCCCACTTGATAATTATAAACATATGAGTTATGACAACAAATCGAATAATGTTTTTGGAAGGCACTAAGAAACTTCCTTTATTCTCAAATTGGTGTCAATATGCTTGAAGTGAGCTTACAATAGCAAAAGAGTAAAGAATAAGACATTTGACATAATAGTCATATATATTGTGTACAATGCGTTACAAAGCACCTTTGGTTGCATCTTTCATTTGAATTCTTCTTATATACCTTTCTTGTATTACCACGATGAATAAGACGTCAAAATTAATATTTTTGTGGTGTGATGTTGACATAAAACATTAGGATATATTAGCAAATTAATGTATATTCTCGAAATTTATTCAGTTTTAATTCACTACCAATTAATACTTTAGAAAAAACTCTTAATTCCAGAAAATTATTTACGTAAAATCTTCCTTCTAGACTTTCAATAAAAATACCTTGGTTGTCATATTGAAAACAATATAACTACGGGTGTGATCGGTTCAGTTCCAAATGTTAAACTATATTATTATCTTTTGAAAATAAAAACTTAGAGCTAATTTTTATTATTTCGCCGGTCAAAATTACACGTAATTTCGTATAAAACAATTAATTAAATAGAATCGGTGGTTATACTAAAAATTTGCCGGTTGTAATTAATATAATTGTAATATATTGTGTCATAATTTTAAAAATTTATTTATTCGTCATATTTGTATCGTGTTGTATCGGAAACACGGATTCTATTATCTGTGTTACATGATATATACAAGTTATAAGAAGCCAATCCCTAGATTAACGCATAAATAAACAACTTCGATTAGTATTAGTTTTGTGATGGGCGCGCGTGTGATTGTAGCTAACCTACTGCCCATGCCATTATATGTTTGTGTCAAATACGTAACGCTTTGTGACTGGCCATTTAGGGTTATACATATATTTTTTCGTACGTCACTATTAGCTTTTGTAATTTTTCATTCAAGAAAGTAACGACGTTTTGATGTGTGAAACCATTCGTATGTGATCGTCGCTAACCTATGCATGAATGCCAAAGCCAATATTGTACTTATATGTATATGTCTACAATCATGTGAAGTTTGGGAGTTGGGACTGTTAATTTTGTTATGGGTAACCTTGAGTAGTTGAATTAGGCTGATACTTTTGTGTTTTCTCGTGTCATTCATTTTAAACTTTTGTGAATTTACTGAATTAAGTATCTTGAGAAATCTAAAATACTAGAAAATAAACAACCAAATCAATGATAGATTTTTTTACATTGATTTGATATGATGTGTAAAACAGTACGTTGGTTGGTTTGTGATTGTCACTAACCTAATACCCGTGTCATTATGTCTCTGTCAATTGTATAACAGTTTGGGACTTGGCTACTTACGATATAGTCAGGGAAATTTTGGTTTTCTAATCGTGTACATTTAAGCTTTTGTGATTTTTCCAACAAAACAAATAAATTATAACCTCGGGAGGTTTTGAAAAAAAATGAAATATAAACTTTGTTACAACTGTGATGAAATAGTTATTCATTTACCCTAAACTGCAATTTATTTTAAGATAGCCATGAAAAATGTTTAATATTGTCTGAATATGCACAGTTGGGAGGACATGTCGGTGGCATAAGTGAGTCTGTTTTTGGAGCATATATAGGATGGATATATCTTATGCACTTTCATCACATTAAACTATATCACATAATGGTATTTAATGTTGGTAGTTGACAATATCACAACCATACGCTTGTACCATATTGAACTAATAGACATGCTAATTAATTACTACTTAATATGTTCATATTTCATGTAGTGGAATGTGGTTTGCTGAATTCAAAACCCAAATTCACACAGAACCTGGGTAACGTTTGATACCCTTGGTATACAGCTCTATTCTCAGCCAACATATGTATGGTAAAAATTGAGATTGACATAGTGTATATTAAAATAAATACTAGGAAGTAGGAATAACTTATCCCTACCAAAAACGTCAAAATATCGTGCTGTCATTTATTTATAAACCGATCATGTTATGTTTGGCTTAATGCTTTATTTCAATGTCCATCTTGATAGTATATAGCAGCAGGTTTAATCTTATATTTCTTGTTGTATGTGGGGTAATTATTAAAAAGTGACAAGTGATAAATTATATTCGTGAAAAATGTTACTTCCAAAAATTTATTTGTAAAAAGTGATAATTTTTATGTGCTCACCTCAAACTGAACTACAATCTACCACAACTCTTTACAACCAATATCAACTCACACTGCAGGGTGTTTCCTTTATCCATCGATTGTTAGTCACCGTCGAGGTCTGGGATGGTCCGACGAACCTCCGACGAGGTTGCAACGACTTTTATCATATGTACAAACACTAAAGGTAGAGGATGACTTTGAGAAAAGAAAACGAATTTGAACAAAAGCCAAATGCAACTTACTGTTGGTGCTTTGCAAACCAAATGAAAATCAGACAAAAATTAGCATATATATATATATATTCGTGGACTCGTGATGTGCATGCAATAAAGAGAATCTCAACTCAAAGGCTTTTTTTTTAAGTAGTAATAGAGACTAGAGAAATCTCAAATGGATAAGTCTTCAACAAGAAAGCCTCAATGTGTTTTAGTACTCTTATGTTGTTGTATGTTCTTTATCTCCGATGCGAGGTTCACTCCTAGCTTCAAAATCCGAGCCATTAATCTTGGTGGTTGACTTGTAATCGAAGGTTGGATTAAACCTTCTCCTTTTGATGGTATCCCTAACAAAGATTACTTGGTTAGCACTCAATATTTATCTTAATGCACATTTATCTTCTTTTTTTGGTACTCGTTCTGATTGTTTTGCAGTCTCCTTTGGTTTTCTAGTAAATCTACATGATATTCAAAATTCATGAATGATCAGGGTTTTTTTGTTGCACTTAGCTCATTTTGTTTGCATTTTGGTTTTAAGCTGCAATGCATTGCTTCTCAAGCACAAAAGACCGGCCTCCCACAAAGTTAGAAGTTGTAAGCCGGTTTAAACCAAAATTCTCCCGCCTAAAATTAGTCAACTTATTTTCTTAACATATATATATATATTGAGCTTAGAAGAATAATTAGTGCTAAAGTTTTTCTTTCAAATCATTGGGGCCCCTAACGGTTTCTTAGATCTCGTTATTTTTCACTACGAAAACCAATATAAATAAAAACCAGATTTTTTTAAGGAATCCATCCTTTTCGGTCCAGAAACTAGTGAAAGCAAAAATTGAGCATGTATTATGTATGTTTCTCTCATAATTCTATATCATACTAAAAGAATTACCGATCACATACCATTTTATTTTCATTTTTAGGATGGCACTGGCCTACAATTCAAATCAGTAACAACTGGAAAGTATCTTTGTGCTGAATTAGGGGGAGGAACAATCATAGTAGCAAACAGATCATCTCCCTCGAAATGGGAAACATTTCGCGTAAGTCGTAATGAATTTTCACAGTCGTTCATGGTTTTCCGCATAAACAATTTTTTGTGAATTTTCATTTTAACAATTATGTTTGTCTTCTATTTTTAGCTGTGGAGGATAAATGAGAAAAAATTCCAGTTCAGAGTGTTCAATAAGCAATTTGTCGGGTTGGTCAATACCGGGAATGGGATAGATATAGTAGCTGTTGCTGAAACAGCAAGTGATTCCGAATCGTTTGAAATTATTTGGAATTCGGATGATTCTACACGGGTTCGGATCAAATCACCTAATGGTTTCTTCTTGCAGGTAATTAGAACTTATAAACATTCTAGATTTAAATTGAGTTTTTCTTGTTCTTACCAAAGGAACACTCGGATTGTAACTTTGCTTGTTCAATATAATATTTTTTTTTTTGCAATATAATTGTAATGGTGTAAAAGGCCATAAAATGCGGTATGATAAGGTGAAAATATTGTAACCATCGAAAGTAAAACAAGGTAAAGAATAATGTACCATGGACCGATATTCCACTGTAAAGCATCATAATTTTTCTCGCCCAAGTAGCTAGATTTTTGGGGGAGTTGATGGGAAAAGATCGAGAGTTAACCAACATATCGTAAGAAACTTAGAACTAACAACATGCTTTAGCTCGTATTATTATCGCATGTGAAGTTATTTATACAAAACTTTCAAGTAACACATATTAAAGTGCATTACCGTTCTGAATTTAAGCTCATCTAATCCTAGGGAAAGTCATATATATGCAAGAATGCCCTTAATTCAATGTCTCTGACTAAATAACTTACGAAATATGTCTTAAAAAAACAAGTTGACTACTAGAAATTAGTAGTTATGGAAGTATAGTTTGTGTACTCTGTTTGTCATTAACATACTTTTATCATATAGTATATTCTTATAAAAGTTATATACTACCACTAGGTTGTAACTTATTGATGTTTTGTCCAATGACTTTAAATTTCAAAAAATACAAACGGGCCTAAGGAATTACATCACTAGCCACCCAAAGAGACTTTCATTGGTTTTCTATAATATGTTTATTCATTTCAAGGTTAATCCTTTATTTTTGTGTGTAAAAGATCATCTTATTTATAATTAATTAATTATAGAAAGCACAAGTGTTTCGTCATCTTATTTTCATTTTATCTAGGCAAAATCGGAAGTTATAGTGACAGCTGATTCGAAAGGAGATGGTAATTGGGGTGACGACGATCCATCTGTTTTCGTGGTAAAGATAAACGAAGGACCCCGAGGTGAATATCAACTCACTAATGGCTATGGTCCAATAATGGCACCTCAAGTCATGAGAGTAAGCTCTTGACCCATTCTTTAGACAGTCACCTTTTTATTAAAAAAATACTCTTTTTAGACTTTTAGTAAACTTCGATTTTTTTGGTTCTTTTAGAAAAGTAGTAATACTCACTAATGACTTGCGTGCATTCATATTTTTATAATAATTAGGAGCATTGGAGTACGTACATAGTAGAAAGTGATTTCAAGTTCATATCGAGAAATGGTGTAAATGCTGTGAGAATACCTATCGGGTGGTGGATCGCTAGTGACCCGAACCCACCTAAGCCTTATGTTGGAGGATCTTTACAAGCCTTGGACAATGCATTTTTATGGGCGAGGTATATATCTTTTTCTTATATTTGAAGAACCCTACTGTAATAAAAAAGTTAACCAGTATATATGTGAACTGTTTTTTTCAGCTCAGAAAATATGCCCCCTTTTCTTCCATCTTCTTCTTTGGAGAAGATTTAGCTATGTAGATTCTTGTTTTACATACTCATTTAGCTAGCCAAAATAGGTGCTTATAATCTAATTAATGATATACACTAAAGTATAGACCAATTAAGTGTAATTAATGAGAGCATCGTAAAAGATGATGCCTCGGAAAAATTGAGAAATTGATTGCAACCAGTGTCTGTATAAACATGATACAAATGTGATAAAAAAAAATGGAATTAGGGCAAAAAATAGTAGTACTTTTAATTTTTAAGTGTACCTTGTACAATTTTGCTTACTGAGTATTTGTTTACTTTTCTTTGTGTATGTGGTGTTGATGCAGAAAGTACGGGTTGAAGGTAATAATAGACTTGCATGCAGCACCTGGTTCACAAAATATATGGGATCACAGTTCTACAAGAGATGGTACTCAAGAATGGGGAAAAACTGACCAAAATATTCAACAAACTGTTGATGTTATTGATTTTGTCACCGCCAGGTATACATGGAAACAATCTCATGCTACGATTTTCGAATTATTTTCTACCTGTACAAGTCCATAGTTTTTAGACTGTATATAAAAGAAATTATGGGCTTGACCAAACTGTTAAGAAATACTGTAGTAAGAAAATTTTAATAAAAAAGTATATTCAGAAAAAAAATTGGGTTGTAAGCTTGAAAGCTGTTCCCATCCCTGTCGGGGAAGATGCCAACTATATAATGCACACTCTTTGTTTGATAATGCACCTATATATACATATCTTACTTGAAAAGATTTTTTGATGTGATGTGAATCTAATATTCATTTCATGCCTCAAGACTACTCCAAACATATCAAAGACACCATTCTTGTTCATAACCTGTTTAAAATTTCTCTTGTATAAATTTATCATTACTTGTTATGTGGAATTATTTAGATAAAACATGTCATTAACTTGTATTTTTTTACGACTTTATTAACCCAAGCCTATATGCGGTTGAGCTAATTAACGAGCCACTTGCGCCTGTTGCTACCCTAGATAGCCTAAAGAAATACTATAAAGCGGGATATGAAGCTGTTCGTAAACACTCATCTACGGCTTTTGTTATTATGTCTAATCGCATAGGTTCGCCCAATCCAAAAGAATTCCTGCCGTTAGGAAATGGCTTTCAAAGATCTGTAATCGATGTTCACTATTATAATCTTTTCAGTAGTATGTTTGACCATTTATCGGTTCAACAGAACATTGACTATGTTTACAACAATCGATCGGCTCAGTTGAATGAAGTTACCACAGCAGAAGGACCTCTCACATTTGTAGGTATGTTTTCAAAACCGACTATGATTTTATTTTTCGAATAGAGCAATCGAATTTGGTGTAGCATAAATGTATCATTGAATATTTGAATTTAGTAGCCGTATCCCACAACTTTCACGCAAATGAGTTAGTTTATTACAAACTAGAAAAAAGGGTGTTACATAGATAAGTTTAACCTTTTCCATACCAAAATAAAAGTTGTTATTCCAAATGTACTGCAGTCTATATCGTAAAGAGGGGAAAAAAGTGTGTAAAGGCCTTAACCAACCGATTTGCTAAAGAGTCGAAACTAAGTTTCGTTCTCTACAACTTTGTATCCACCATAAAAGAATTTTACTTTCGGGTCAATGGATTTTTGTTCCAAAATGAAAGTTTCCTCCGGATCTTTTACAACAAAATAATCTTTTCAACGGGTTCGGGAGAGGAAAAAAAAAAACTACAAACAAAGATTGATTTTGGGGTTTATAAAGGCATATTTTTTTTCAAACTACTTGAGCATGCCTGGCAAACTACTTGAACAATTTTTATTATTATTCAATATTAAAAGTGATGAAAGTAATTTGGATGTGTAGGAGAATGGGTAGCTCAATGGAAAGTAAATGGAGCAAGCAAAGAAGATTATCAGAGATTTGCAAAGGCACAATTAGATGTTTTTGGAAGGGCTTCGTTTGGATGGGCATATTGGACCTTGAAAAATGCTCCTGACAACCATTGGAATTTAGAATGGATGATTAACAATGGTTATATCAAGCTTTAATCTTAAGGGTTTATGTAATTTGACATTTTAGCGTTTACTTGCGATAATAATGTTTGAAACTCAATCAAACTCAATTTAATATTTAATAACATTTGCCAAGGCAAAAATTTACTCCGCTTCTCATATATGGTTCCGTAAAATGAAAATTTCATTTATTTATAGCAAAAGAAACCACTTCAAATAATATATAAATGTACTCATTTTGCATAATTTATAGTCCGGACCGAAGAAGATGTCAGAGGACACGGGGGTCAGTACGAATACTAACTTATTTCCGACCTCCAAGTAAGTCTACCAAGCAAGTCATCGTTGATTTGACTTAATGCTAATAGAATCACTTGTATTTAAGTTTTTAATGATCAACTTCTACCTTTCAATTAAATTCCCACCTATATATACATGTCGGCTCTTCCTTACATTATGCTCCGTAGTTCTCTTTTCGTGAAGTAGGGTTCAACCCAAAAATGTTGAAATGCCGAACCACGTTATATCTTGTTATTTATTTTATATTTACGTTTTTAATACTTAATATATTATTGAGCTATTGAGTGTCCTTTTATAAAAAAAACAAACTTCTAACGTCTCAAAAGAGTAGTTTACCTTTTAAAAGTATTCAGAAGGTGTGTTCCCTTTTTTTTTTTTTTTTTCCCTTTCTAGTTCTAACACTTATCTCTCAACCAAAACAATTCTCGGAGATTTTTTCTAAATTAGCCCAATCTCCCACAGAAATTCTTATTTTGGCCTGCTCTATTAAGAAATTGCAAAATTGGCCTACTGTATCTCGTTTATCGGATCAGCGAGATAGAAGTCTCCACGTTATATACCCGGCCCTACAACATTATCCCATGTTCCTATCCCCTTATACATATTTTTACAACTCCAACAATTGCAATATCGTGCTTTTAAGAGAGTTTTTAACAAAATTAATGTTTTTTTTTTCTATTATACTTGATTGATATAAACATAATTTTTTCTAATAATCAATTTGTTGGAAGAAACTAATACTTTTTTTTATGCCGGAAGAAACTAAAAAAAAGGTTAAAGTTTTGATTGGTATCTTATCTACAACTTAATTAAGTATTGGTTCATGAAACTAAAACTAACTAAGGATTGGTCTATTTTTCCTAACTAACCAATAAAAATGGAAAAAAAAATAAGTAAAAATGGAAAGAAAAAGAGGCAAAACCCCGAAAAAACACGAATAAAATTCCAAAAATTCAAAAAAATCCAAAAAATCCAAAATCAACAAAAATAAAAAAAAAAGCAAAAAAAAACAGTCCGAGTCGTCTTAATTCATTTTAAAAACAGTCTGAGTCATTTTAAAAACAGTCTAATCATTTTAAGTCATTTTAAAAACAGTCTGAGCTGTTTTAACTTAATTTAAAAACAGTCTGAGTCGTTTTAAGTAATTTTAAAAACAGTTTGAGTGGTTTTAAGTCAATTTAAAAACAATCTGAGTCGTTTTAATTCATTTAAAAACAGTCTGAGTCTTTTTAAGTAATTTTAAAAATAGTCTGAGTCGTTTTAATTCATTTAAAAACAGTATGAATCTTTTTAAGTAATTTTAAAAACAGTACGAGTCCTTTTAAGTCATTTTAAAAACAATTTAAAAACAGTCTGAGTCATTTTTGGAAATGAATTAAGACGACTCGGACTGTCTTTTTTTTTGCGTTTTTAGATTTGTGTTGATTTTAGATTTTTTGGATTTTTTTTAGGATTTTTGGAATTTTATTCGTGTTTTTTCGGGATTTTGCCTATTTAAAGTCATATATTATCAGCACATACAAAATTATGATATGTTATTGCACTAACAATATACAATTTTGGGATGTGTTGCCAAAAAAAACTTTAAAGAGTTGTCAGAATACTGTATATATAAATTATTATGAAAAACATTAATAAAAAAAAAAAAATCAAAATTGTAGGGGTTGACGCGGCAACCCCGGTCATATGAGGGGTGCCGCCCCCGGTGAAACTACGACTAATGGTCATAATCATCACTTGGAGAAGCGTTGGTGTTTTTTTTTTTTTTAAAGGGCCTCGAAAAGACGCTTTTGAGACTTTCTCACGCCAACTTTTTTTCCAATGCAGGTCTTGCAAAGGTCAGTAACAAAGATTTCTATTTGCAACTATCAAACAAGTCCCCGTTATCGAGCCACTATGATTACTGCAATTTTCGTATAGTACATTGTATTGGACTAGCTAGTGTCTCAAAGTCAAGGTAATTTGGTGTATGACAATTAGAGTAATCCATAAAGGTCAGTTTGGTATACTTTCTTGGAAGCAAGTAAAGACAAATGATGAATAATTTAAATGCTAAAAAGAAGGGAAAATTGTTGGTAATGTAAGTTCTCACGTTTAAAAGAGAACCATATACAGTCATATTAGACTTTCATGTACAGAATATTTGCATGACATTAGCTAGTCTCTTCCGTATTTATTTATATTCCATCTACCTACCTTTTGCTATTATTTAAACGTGTTGTCAGATTCCGAACGTACACCACTTTTTTCACCCAAAGGAAATCATAGCAAACACCCCCGCTACAAAGAAATTTCATAAGAAAATGATGAAAATTTAGATATAAGTGGCGCTTACCTATTAAAAAAACCGGATCCTAAAACAATTTTAAATATTACTACTAGGGACGGCACAGGGCGAAGTCGGGTAATGGTTGGGCATTTGGCAGATATATATTTTTTTTGGTGGGAAAGATGGTTCAGCCCAATATAAAAATAGTAATTCTCAGTCTATTATAAACTCAGTTCTATCACAGTTCTATTCCAGTACTCGGTATCAATTAACACGATAAACTCGGAAAAAGAAAAATGTATGTAAACTATTTTTATATACCAAAAAAAACTATTTATATATATGTAAAAAAAAACTATTTATATATGCATACACCCACCTATATATATATATATATATATATATACATATATATCAATTAAACACGAGCAGTAAACTTAAAACGAATTCTGATAAATGAGTTAACATATCAATCGAATTTTTCTCCTTTTGGGCAACAAAAGAGGTATTTCTCTAAATTCCGATTCTTATCTTATCTAATGTTTTTTTTAGCTCATGTGTTTCTTATTTTTGGATAATTGGATTGTTGATAACTTGATATGGGTGTCTTTTAATTTCTCACTTGTTTGCATTTTGCAATAAAGGCTTGTGGTAATATAGGATGCATCTTATCTATATAGCCTACATTAATCTTACACTTTTAGTGTAGATTGTCATCACCGATTCTAATTTAATGCTGTTTTAATTTAATTATAAGTAGAGAATTTTATGTACTCAAAAGTGTTTGTTTTAATGCCACGGTGAGATTTTGTGTTATTTGGGCCTTTTGTCTTTCTAAACCTCAGTTATGCGAGCTTATTTGTTGATGCTATTTTAATTTAATTATAAGTTAAAAATGTTATATACTCAATCTTAATATATTTAATACATAGGTACTATGACGAATAATAAAAAAAATAAAAATTTGATAAAGATTCGAAGGCAGAATTCCGGAGCTCAAAATAGAAAAATCAAGAAACAAAAAGATGAAAAACAAAAAGGCTTACTTGATAAATATATTATTAAAGTGGGAAATAAGTCTAACAAGGAAATTCAGTGTGTAACAATTAATGAAGTTCCACTAAATGATCTTATATAAGAGAATGTTGTTCAAGAAAATGCTAATGTAATTGATGGTGATGAATATGTGGAACCTTCGGTTAATTTTGAAAAGGACGATAGACTTGATGGTAACGGCATAACAAGCGATGAGATTATGCCGGATATTGAAGAAATAAATAAAGATAAATATGTGGAGCCTTCGCTTAATCTTGAGAAAGATGTTGATGTGAACTATGATCCGGGTTTATGGGGAGAAATTATGGTTATACGAGGTCCAATAAAAATTACAAGATTTAGGGATGGATTTCCATGAAATATAAAAGACGGGAGATCGTTTTCTTCCACAAATTACACTAGTCATCAACCGAGCGGGGATAACTATGAAAGGAAATGGCTCGTACATTCTAACGAGTTAAATAGAGTATTTTGCTTTTGTTGTAATCTATTTAAGCATAGAGCGATGTCATTTTTTTTGACTAACGATGGAATGGATGATTGGCACAATATTTTGGCAAAACTTAAAGACCATGAAAACAATCCGGAACACGATGTTAATATTGTAAAGTGGGTCGATTTGCAAAGGGGATTGAAGTTAAAGGCAAGGATTGACAAAATGATGATAGAGCAAATTGATAAGAAAATAATCCATCGAAGAGGGGTACTTGTTCGAATCATAGCACTTGTTAAGAGACTTTCTCAAAATAGTTTACCATTTCGTGGAAAAAAAGAGAAGATTTACGAAAATATAATGGCCTATTTTGTCAATTTATAGAATTTATTGAGGAGTTTGATCCCGTTATGAAAGAACATGTTCGTCGTGTAGTCAGTGATGAAATTCAAAACCATTATCTAAGTCACAAAATTCAAAATGAGATAATAAGTGTACTAGCAAATGCGATCAAAACCAAAATCCTAGAAAAAAATATTAAGGCTAAGTACTTTTCGGCTATTCTTGATAGCACTCCCGATTAAAGTCATCAAGAACAAATGTTGATTGTCATTCCATGTGTTGGCATTGAAGATGATACTAAAATTAAAGTAGAAGAGTTTTTTCTTGATTTTATTAAGGTTGAGAACACGTCGGGAGAAGGGTTTTTTAAGCTAGTTAAATATATTTTGCATGCTCTTAAACTCGACTTTGATAATATACGAGGCCAAGGTTATGATAATGGGTCAAATATGAAAGGAAAAAATAAAGGTGTACAAAATAGAGTTATGGAAATTAATCCTAGAGCGATTTATGTACCATGTGGATGTCATACTTTAAAGCTTGCAATTTGTGATATGGCAAAATCTTGTGAAAAATCTAGAGACTTTTTTGGAAATTTGCACAAGGTGATACTTTATTTTTTGGTTCAACACATCGATGAGATATTCTTACGGATAACATGGAAATGACTGTGAAAGCTTTATCCGTAACCCGGTGGGAAAGTCATATCGGTAGTGTTACAGCAATTAGATATCAAGCATCAGACATAAGAGATGCTTTTATTGAATGACAAATGCCGCTAAGGATGATATTTCAAGGGCGGAAGATAAATGTTTGCGCACCAATGTTTTAAAAAATTTTGAGTTCTTGTTTAGGTTGTACATTTGATTCAAGATTGTGGATAAAGTTAATTTCGTTATCAAAGCTATGCAAAAGGAAGAGATGACTATGGAGGATGGGATTCAAAAAATAAAAGAGCTCATTGAATTTTTTCAAGAATTTAGAGAAAATGCATTTGAAGTTTTGATGAAAGAAGTCGAAGAACTTGCCGCTGAGGTTGGAATCGCTCCAACGTTTTCTAAAAATATAATTGTTCGTAGAACTAAGTAATTTGACTCGGATGATGAAGAAGGTGGAGCACAAAGTCTAACACCGAAAGAAAAATTTAGAGTTACATACTTTCTTGACGTTGTAGATCAAGCTTTTGTATTACTTGAAGAGAGATATACAACATTTGGTTTCTATGAAGGATTATTTGGGTTCTTGTTTATTAAGAAGTTAAAGAAACGTTAGTAATGATGAGTTGATGAAGGGTTTTATCAAGCGATAAAATTTCTTAACACACAATGGGGATAGTGACATAAATGGAAAAACTTTGTTTGGAGAGGTTAGAAACTTAAAAGATTTATAAATAGTAAAAGAAATCGACGTTCTTGGGTTCATTAGGTCTTATCACGAAGATGGTGGATTTCAAAATGTGTGGATTGTATATCGAATTTGTTAGGGGTCGATCAGGCGAACACAAAAAAAGACAGAAATACTAAACCGAGCACACACTCTTTGATAACGGAGTTCACCCAAATTGGCTACGTCTCCGGGCCGCTACACGTGGCACTTAATATTATTAAGAGGATTACAATCGTAATCTAGCCTAGTTACAAGCTATGGTTCTCTCGCAAATAGAACTCTCTCTTTATAATATTCTCACAGTGATGTGTAAATGTGTAATTAAAATACCAGATATTGGGACATATAAATAGAACCCTTAGTGGGTCATATTACAATTCCAGGCGATGTGGGATAATTAGAAAACATGGCCAAACCTCATTTGGCTCCACAACTCAACAATCTCCCACTTGGAGTCAAATGTCGAGTGCTTAAAAAAAAACTCCAATTATCCCCGACCACCGAACTCACTGTGCTCCACCGAGCAGAATGCTCCCATCGGTATCGTTGTATAGCAATTGATACTCTGCCGTCATCGGCGAGTAACTCATTCTTCTAGTGTAGCGGTGACCCTGAGCCTCATGCTCGGAGTCCTACTGAGGTTGCACACAGCCTCAGTTTGTCGATTGTAACAGTCTTCGTTAGCATATCAGCGGGGTTCTTAGCGCCCTCAATCTTTTCTAGCGCGAATAATCCATCTTCTAGAACAGCCCGGATAAAATGGTAACGAATCTATATGTGCTTTGTGCGTGAATGGAATACAGGATTCTTAGCTAGCTGAACTGCACTTTGACTATCACAGTGCAGAACTCCCTTGTCGGTTTTCTGACCGAGCTCTTTTAAGAAACCTTGCAACCAAATCATCTCTTTGCTTGCTTCCGTCATCGCGACGTACTCAGCCTCTGTGGTCGACAATGCAACAATCTTTTGCAACTTAGATGTCCAACTCACAGCAGTACCACCGTAGGTACAAACACATCTTGTTGTGCTCTTTCGGCTATCCAGATCACCGGCCATGTCAGCATCCACATAGCCGTGCAGGCCTTCCAAGGTCTTTCGGAAACATAATGCCAAACTCACGGTACCCGAGAGATATCTCAATATCCACTTCACAGCTTCCCAATGGTGCTTTCCTGGGTTACTCATGTAACGACTGACAACTCCCACTGCATGGGAAATGTTCGGTCTTGTACACACCATAGCGTACATCAAGCTACCAATTGCTGAAGCGTAGGGTATGTTCGACATACGATCATTTCCTTCCTCGTCTAAGGGGGATTGTTTCTTCGACAAGCTAAAGTGTGCGACTAGCGGTGAGCCTACAGATTTGGCGTCACTCATGCTAAACCGAGCCAACACTTTCTTCACATACTCAGCTTGCGACAGAAACAGGGACCCATCCCTTTATCAGGATATCCTCATACCGAGGATCTGATTTGCGGCACCCAAATCTTTCACCTCCAACTGTTTCGCCAACTGTTGCTTGACCTTGTTAATCTCCACAAGGCTCGACCCGACGAGCAACATGTCATCTACGTACAACAGTAGTATGACGTATGAAAAGTTCGCAAATCTCTTCACGAAACAGCAGTGATCGCTATCACTTATTTTGAACTCGGTATCCATCATGAAACTGTCAAACTTCTTATACCACTGCCGTGGTGCTTGTTTTAGCCCGTACAAACTCTTCCTCAGTTTGCAAACCAGTTTCTCTTTTCCCTTTTCGGCAAACCCTTCAGGTTGGAGCATGTAAATTTCTTCTTCTAGATCTCCATGGAGAAAGGCAGTTTTCACATCTAACTGCTCAAGATGAAGATTCGTATTTACAACAATGCTCAACAATAGCCGAATAGTCGTCAACTTAACGACTGGTGAAAAGATCTCGGTGTAGTCAATTCCTGCCTTTTGCTGGAACCCTTTGACTACCAATCGTGCCTTATACCGTTTCGAGCCATCTTGTTCCTCCTTCAGTCGGAACACACATTTGTTGCTCAGTTCCCTTTTCCCCTTGGGAAGTTCGGCTAATTGCCAAGTCACATTCTTCTCAAGTGACTTCATCTCATCCTTCATCGCGAGCTCCCACTTGCTCGAGTTTTTCAGCTCCAGATCTTCTTCTCTACTTTCAGGTTCTCCTGCATCACTGAGGAATATGTAATGCGGGGAAGGAGAGTATCGGGCAGGAGGTCTCATCTCTCGATGACCTCGGCCCAATTCAGGTCGGGGAGTCTGGGACAGCTCCTCGGCCTCTTCAGCATCTGCTGGTCGGTTGTCGAGCAGCACATGCTCATCTTCAATGTCATTTTCCAACTCCCTTGGAAACACATCCATGTCGACCATACCACTTTCCTCGGACGGGAGCGCGTGTTCTTCCACCGTCACATTTTGTCAATCTTTGAACAAAATGCTTTCGTTGAATATGACATCCTTACTGCGAATGATCCTCCTTGTTTGACCATCCCAAAAGCGATATCCAAAATCAGCTCCACCGTACCCCACAAAGTAACACACTTTGGATGTCGAGTCAAGCTTGGTACGATCATTTATATCGACATGGATATATGACAGACAACCGAACACTCGCAAGTGTTCATAAGAGATAGGCTTTCCTATCCACTCTTCTTCGAGAATTCTCCTCTCTATTGGCATTGAGGGTCCGCGGTTAATGAGGTAAACCGTCGTGCTTACTGCATGTGCCCACAAGGCTTTGGGCAACCCACTTTGCAGTCTCATACTCCTAGCACGCTCATTGATTGTTCGGTTCATTCGCTCGGCCACGCCATTCTGCTGTGGCGTTCTTCAGATGGTCTTCTCCATTCGAATGTCTCTCTGAGCACAGAACTCTATGAACTTCGCATCAATGTACTCTCCGCCGTTATCGGACCTCAAACACTTGAGTTTATTCCCGGTCTCTAGTTCGACCATGGCCTTCCATTCTTGAAATTTCTTAAACACCTCAGACTTGTGTTTCAAGAACTAGATCCATGTTTTTCTCGTCGAATCATCGATGAAGGTCACATAGTACTGAGCTCCTCCCAGTGAGGATACTAGAGATGGTCCCCATACGTCTGAGTGGACCAGTGCTAGCTTCTCCTCCTTGGGAGCTTTTCCACCATTCCGGAAGCTTACTTTCTTCTGCTTCCCGAAGATGCAACCTTCGCATATGTCGAGGTTGACAGACTTCAAGCCTAGAAGTTTGTTGTCCTTCGCTAACACCTTCATCCCCTTCTCACTCATGTGACCCAACCGTCGATGCCACAGTTCCGAGCAGTTCTGCGACACAGCTGTCGCAATTGTACGCTCCTCATCGATCATGTACAGTGTACCGACCTTACTCCCTCGGGCTATCACCATAGCTCCTCGTGAAACTTTCCAAGCTCCACAGCTAAACGAAATGGAGTGTCTTTCGGCATCAAGTTGACCTACTGAGATCAGATTCTTGGTCAACCTCGGAACATGCCTCACTTTCGTCAGCTTCCATACCGACCCGTTTGGAATGCGAATCTTCACATCAAGTTAACCACTTTCAAGTTAACCCGGTTAAATGTGGGTAGGTAAAGGTGGAAGAAAATAATGACGTGTATGGTTTTTTGGGATAATTTAATTATTTACTCGGAAGTAACAAAATTAATAAATAAAAAAGTGCAAAATATAAATTAATTGTAAGTGTTAACTTGATATAATATTATGATTATAAAATATTTTAATTTTATATTTAGTTTGAGTGAAAAAAAAAGCTGATGAATGTATTAATTAATAGTGTGAAAGAGTGGGTAAATTTATTTATTTTGTAGATAAATGAATTGTAATGAGATGTAATGAAGTGGTATTAGATTTATTTATTTGTAATGAAATTAGGTGAAATGAATTAGAAAAATAAATAAAAATTGGACTTGAAATCTTTTACGGGTCCTCAAATAAGTAATTTCAGTCCTCAAAAAAACTCTGTCCACCCTATCTCCAATCTATCTTTCCTTCTTCTCTCTCACTCCAATCTCTCTCCTCCTCTTTCTCACTCTTTTCGATCTCTCATTCTTCCTCTCTCTTTCCGATCTCTCTCTCAATCCTTCCTCTATTTTTTCGATCTTTTTCTTCTCCTCCATCTCTCTGTGATCTCTCTCTTCCGTGGAGATTGAGACGGACACATCTGTAGGAATTGACGGCGAGAGTATAGAGCGAGATCGAAAACTCGAGGATGATGTCGACGGAGATGCGGTCGTCGAAGGAGAGGCCCACGACGACGACGTGGTAGTTCGAGATCGGAGAACGGGTAAGAGTTGTATTTGTTAATTAGTGTATAATGTTGAAAAATAAGTGTATGAATTACGTGAATTATGGGTATAAAGTTAAAAATTATGTATATGAATTATGTAAGTAAGGATATGAATTATTTAAATTGGGATATGAATTTTGAAAATAAGAATGAACTCTACAAATTAGGATATAAACTTTTGAAATAAGGGTATGAACTTTTGGAATAAGTGTATGAAAAATACAAATTAGGGTATGAACTTTTGAAATAAGGATATAAACTTTTGAAATAAAAGTATGAAATATACAAATTAGGGTATGTACTTTTGGAATAAGGGTATGAAATATACAAATTAGGGTATGAACTTTTGAAATAAGGGTATGAACTTTTGGAATAAGAGTATCAAATATACAGTTTAGGGTATGAAATTTTGGGTATATTTTTGTTAATTAGAAATTTTTGGGTATGTTTTTATTAATTTAGTTTTAAAAATAGTATGCTTTGTTAATTTATCCTAAATGGAATTATAATTGTTATATATGCACTTCATAAAAAAAGTCATTAACGACTAACACTTATATAATTAAATTAGGTTCAATATCTTGACAGTATATATGCCAACAAATTATAACCCAACCCATGCATATTGAAAAACCTAATGGTAACTATCGGTAAATTAATAAAAATAAAAATGAAAAACCGATCCCATGTCAGACAATAAAATTATTTGGGTGTCCCCTTTGAATCTTTTCTTATTTTAAACGATATGAGTTATTTTGTTTTACGTCAATGTTGCTAAGGTAATTAACCAATTTATTTTTGTTTAATTACAACGGTTTAGTTTACAGACTCAATTTCGCAATCGAATGAGTGAAAATTGGCTTAAAAATAGTTTAATTATTCATATCAAAGATAGATATATCTTGAATTTATGAAACGATTAATCATAGAGCATTTATAATAATTATTAGGCGCAACCGAACAACGCTATTGTAATTGAACTTTGAATTCATGATAAAATTCATTTTATTTTATTTTGTATTTTGTCTACTTTACTAGATTTAACTATGTGATTGACTAACAAAACTCTTAATTATTTCATACATAATTATTGTCAGACTCCATTGTTTATAAGAAATTATTTTGTTTTTAAGGTATTAAATTTTCACACCAGGTTATACAAATCACACTCATCACGTGCGCGAATTTCTCTAGTATACTTATATGTACACCAATAACCGTGACACACGTGTTGCGTGTGCGATATGTTGTGACATAGATATGATCCCGACAAATAAACTTAATATTTTTTTAAAATTTTAAATATCGAATGATTAAATATAATTAATTAACAATCGTATATAAAGAGTAACATAATGTTTTACTCTTATAAAAAATAAACAACGATTTTGTTTGAATTATAAATGTGTGGAAAACAACATTTTTTAAGTTATTTATGTATTTGAATTGAGTGATGGCGTTTAAAAGTAATTACAATATTAGAGTGATGATATTTTTGGAAAATTTGGACAAAATTGAGCAGACTCAAAATGCTTGAATTGACTTATATTAATAGTATGATATTCTTAGTATCTTCTAATTTGTGTTCATAGCTATCTATTTTCATGCAACTAGATGATATTTGTTGGTAGGTAAAGTGCAGGATTGACATCAACTTTTTTTTGTTATCTTTTTTAGCCTTTTGATTTTAAAAAGGCACATGCGTTTGGTATCACTGCTTTTTTTAGCTTTTAAAAATCTAGATTTTGGAGGAATATAAATAGAAAAGCTAAAATAAAAAAAGCCACACATTTTAAAAATTTTGGTAGCTTTCTCGCCACCATTTTAAGAATTTAAATAAATATTGATCTTATCTCAACTAAAATTTTATTCGTATAATTGACGTGTTACTTGCTCGTTTAAATATGATATTTTGAAAATTTATCAAAAAAATGTCTTATAAAGTTATTTTGATTGAAAAAACAAAAGATTATTAGCTAATGTCAAAAATCAATTTGTTGAAAGTTATCTTTTTTAAGTTTTTGTCAAACACTCATGTATAATTCAAGACCAGGACTCCTTGAGGATAATTGGTAGAGCAGGAAAGCATAGTGGGTTGTATTTTCTTGATAAAGATGATAAGAATAATGTAGTTTAACTTTCTTATGTTATTTGTTGTAATAAACTAATAGTTCTTGTTTTTCTAAGAGCCAGAACATGCGACATGCTAGGATGGGTTATCCATCATTAGTTGTAATGAGGATTTTTGTCAATAGTTTGAATAATGGTGATGAATTTGTTGTTACTCGTAATCCTTGTGATGTTTGTCATTTTTCTAAACATAAAAGATCATCTTTTCCAGTTCGTTTTATCAAATCAAAATGTGTTTTTGAGTTAATTCATTGTGATTTATGCGGTCCTTATTTTACACTTAATTTTGAAGGTTATAAATTTTTTCCTACTATTATAGATGATTTTTGTAAATGTACTTGGAATTTTCTTTTAAGACATAAGTCTAAATCTTCAGTTATTATTCCAAATTTTCATAAAATGGTGGCAACTCAGTTTATTTCTAAGATTAAGGTATTAAGAAGTGGTAATGAACCTGAGTTTAATCTAATAAATTTTTATCTTACTAATAGTATAATACATCAAAGTAGTTGTGTAGATACAACTCAGCAGAATGGTGGTGTAGAAAGAAAATATCAGCATTTACTTAATGTAGCTAAGGTTTTAAAATTTCAATCAAATTTGTCTGATAGTTTTTAGGCTGATTGTATATTAATTGCAGCTTACATTATTAATAGAACGCCATCACCTTTATTGTAAAATAAGACACCTTATGAGCTTTTATATTCTCAGAAACCTACTTATTCTCATTTTAAAGTTTTTGGTTGTTTGTGTTATGTTAGTTCTTTAAATAGAAATAGAGAAAAAATTGATCAAAGAGATATAAAGTGTGTTTTTGTTGGCTATATGACTAGTACCAAAGGTTATAAATTATTTGATATTGAAAATAATGATTTTTTTATGTTTAGGGATGTTGTTTTTTATGAGAAAGTTTGCGGCTAAACCTTAGAGGGGGGTGGATAAGGTCTTATGTGTTTTTCGCGGAATTAAATATTAAGCGCAACTAACAACCCAACTAACGAGATTAAACTACGCAATCAATAAACTTGTGGAATAATAATCAATATTAAAGTTAAATCATTCACACAAATAATAATATAGATGCGGAAAGTAAGAGTAGGGAAGAGATGGCACAACGATATATAGAGGTTCGGCAAACCCGCCTATTACTCTCGTCGGTATTCACGCTACCGAGTATTTTACTATAATCTTCTTCCCAAAATTATAACCTAACGAGCTAATCGACCGATTAATCTCCCCCTCACTCTATGAGTATCCCGAATAAAAAAACCTAGAGCTTTTAAGCAACACTCGCTGACAAAGCTTCTACCCGTTCACTCGCTCACAAATGAGTTTATAATTCACTCTACAATTTGAATCGAAAATGTATCGCTCACACACAAATATTCTCCAATTGTTTATAAGATTACAATAAGAGTACACTCGAAAATTCATAAGATTACACGTGAAAAATATGTAGTATAAAGTCTTTATTTACTTTGATCTTGTATTGAATTGATATATAGATTGGGTGTGTGATTGGGTGTGTTTATGAGAGGTATTTGGGGGTTTTTATAGACCAAAAATGTCTATTGGATCTCTCATGACCGTTTGGAGTGGTTAAGAGTTTTACCCAATGGTTAAAGCCATTTTTTGAAAAAGCTAAAAAGCTATTTTTTTGTGATATGCACTTTGACCCACCGGTGGGTGTCTTCTGACCCATTGGTGGGTGAAATCTTGACTGGTTCTGGAACATTGACCCACTGATGGGTTCTGTATACCCACTGGTGGATATCATCTGAGAAAATTCTCATTGTTCTGTCCACTTGACCCACTGGTGGGTTTTGTATTATCCATCGGTGGGTGCACCTGAAGATTTATGTGTTGAACTTTCGACTTTGAAATGCTCGTAACTTGCTTGTTCGGACTTCAAATATACTTCCGTTTGAACCGTTAGCTTCATTATTGAATGTTCTATCATTTTAAATTCCTAAAATATACATTTTCTATTTTTGGAAAAGACAAAGCATTATATCATCGAATAGAGAAATCGTAAAATCATTAATACATAATCAAACGTATAATCAAAATCAATTATTGAACTCATGGTTCAACAATCTCCCCCATTTTGATTATGATAAAATAATGATGATTTTACAAGTATAAAATATATCTTCTCCATTTTAGCAAATCGCATTTCTCTAAATATCATATTTCTCCTCCTTTGGCATTATCAAAATGCAATAAAAAAATTTGGGGTTTTGTGGAAGGTTTTCAAATAAATAACAAAACATGAAAAATGTTATCATGATGAATATGACCCAACTAATCACATGTATGTAAATATTATAGAATAGAGTGTACCGAATATGTGATGTCGAGTCCGCTCTCTAATGGCATTTGCATTGAGCGTTTCTAAGTTCAAGTATGTGGTACCATTTGTTGGTATGCCTTCCACTTTTGTCGATCAATGATACTTCATTTTTTTTGATGGAGTCGATTTTATTGACTTCCATGAATTTTACCGGTGTTGTTAACCAATTGTTAATTTTATCCTTTTGAACGATGATACCTACAACACAAGATTTGTCTTTTGTCTCCAATTTCTTTAGGGTCCGACATTGTTAGTGAGATACGTCTTTACTATCCATTTTAAATTGCTTCTAGTCACACGAAACCTTTAAGGACATTTGGAAAAAATATGCTCATTTCTACTACAATGTACACAATGCATAGACTTTTTCGCATAACGAGAATTATACGAAGTTTTGGAAAAGTTTTTCGGAGTATCCAATTTGGTTTGAAAACCTAAACCTTTTCTATCGTTAAAATATTTTTGAAAAATCTTGGAAGCACTCCCTTTAGTAAAAACAACCTCTTGTTTAGGCGGAGTAGGAGTTTTAGAAATGTTAGAGGATTTGACGAAGCGGGTTTTGTTTGAATTAGAACTAATGCAATCATAACCTAAACCATTTTTGTCATTAACATCTTTTTGACAACTCAAAATCTCGTCTAAAACGGTTTTACCTTTAGAAAACTTTGAAATCGTCAAATCAAGATTTTTAATGGAAACGACAAGCTCGTTGTTTTTAATTTTCAAAGTGTCATTCTCGGTTTATAAAATCTTGAGCTTGTCATTTAAGTTAAAAGCATGAGAACTCAAAATCTTGTTTTTGCTTGTAACTTTATCGAAAGAATTTTTTAACTCTTCAAAAAAATTTAATCTTTGCTTGAGCCACCGGTGGGTGTCTTCTGACCCATTGGTGAGTGAAATCTTTGCTGGTTCTAGAACATTGACCCATTGGTGGGTTCTGTATACCCACTGGTGGATATCATCTGAGAAAATTCTCATTGTTCTGTCCACTTGGCCCACTGGTGGGTTCTGTAATATCCACCGGTGGATGCACCTGAAGATTTATGTGTTGAACTTTCGACTTTGAAATGCTCGTAACTTGCTTGTTCGGACTTCAAATATACTTACGTTTGAACTGTTGGCTTCGTTATCGAATGCTCTATCATTTTAAAGTCCTGAAATATACATTTTCTATTTTTGGAAAAGACAAAGCATTATATCATCGAATAGAGAAATCGTAAAATCATTAATACATAATCAAACGTATAATCAAAATCAATTATTGAACCCATGGTTCAACACCTTTTATGGATTCAAAGTCTAATGTTGTTAATAGTGAAGACCAGTTGTAAATGAAAGATGTGTGCATCAGAATATGAGCAATAAGGAACAAGAAAGTACTTCTACTGATAATAGTGAAAGACTAAAAAGAATTATTAAGGCACATCAGTATTTAAAAGACTTTTATTGTGACTCTAATAATATTGTTAAAACTTACTCATACGTTAATTATCATTTGTCTTCTTATGTTTCTTATAAAAATGCATTTTCTTTTTATAAGTTGTTTAGTTTAAGTGTTTCTGTTAATATTGAACCTAAAACTTATAAGCAAGCTCATACTAATCCATTATGGGTTGAGGCTATGAAAAATGAAATAAAAGCTTTAGAAGATAATAAAACATGGGGTTTGACTGATTTACCTAATGATAAACAAGCTATTAAGTGTAAATGAGTTTATAAAATAAAATATAAGTCAGATGGTACTATAGAAAGATATAAGGCTAGATTGGTAGCAAAAGGCTATACACAACAAGAAGAAATAGATATCACATATTTGACTATCACTAGGCCAGATATCGCACATTCTGTTAATGCTCTTAGTCAGTTCTTATCTTCACCAACAAAAGGCCATTATGATGCTGTAATAAGGGTATTAAGGTATGTTAAAACAGCTCCAACTCAGGGTTTGTTTTTTTTCTTCATCTTCTTCATTAGAGTTAAAAGCTTTTAGTGATATTAATTGGGTAGGTTGTGCAATTACAAGAAGGTCAATAACATGTTCTTGTATTTTTTGTGTGTAATTCTTTGATAAATTGGAATAGCAAGAACCAAAATATTGTTTCAAGAACCTCTTGTGAAGTTGAATACATGGCTCTAGCTCTTACTAGCTGTGAAATAGTTTGATTTATTCAAATGTTAAAAGATTTTGGGATCACAGAAGATACTTCAATTCCTTTATTTACAGATTGTAAGTCTTCATTAGTATAATCCAGTTCACCATGAAAGAACCAAACACATAGAAATAGATTGTCATTTTATAAGAGAAAAGGTTGATTCAGGTATAGTTCATCCTTTATTTGTGTATAGTGATAATAATTTGGCAGATGTTTTTACAAAAGCATTGAAAAATTCTCTTTTCCAAAGTTTATTGTCCAAGATGGGACTGTTGTCTTTGCATTCTCCATCTTGGGAGGGGTGTAATAATATGTAAAATATGTTTTAATACTTGTTTTGGATGTTCTATAAGTTCAAGATCTATTTGTAATTAATATTCTTGACACAGTTTTGTATACAGAGTTTGTAATGATTTAAAACTTATAGTAGGCAGTATAAAAGGCTTGTAACAAATACTTTTCTTTTTAATAAAAATCATTATTTCTCTTTATTTTATGCGATTACTTCTCTCTCTATGAATATATATATATATATATATATATATATATATATACATATTCTAGGGACTCCTTTTGTATTTTATACAAAACTCCCTATTCGGGTTTGGACCCAAGACCCAAGACCCGAGACATTCCCCAAATCCCAAATCCCAAGCCCAAGCCCAATACACACTAATACTCTTAGGTGTATGTGGACATGTTAGTTTAATAACTACATGGGTTGGTATGATATATATATTGTAAAATTAACTCTTAATCTTCTAATATGAGATTATACTAAATGGTTTTTCCTTTACCATTTCGGTTTTTCCAGATTTGAGCTTTCGAGGCACCAACTTTGAAGCCACTTTGTATTCACACCCATTCTCCGAATAGGTCATGTGATATACCGTTACGAAGCTCGTCACACGGGCTACTCAACCACGTTGAGTTAGGTATAAACAACTCAGCGCTGTTACACGAAATAATGACTCGAAGTTGGTCCAGTGACCATTCGGAAACACCCATGTTTTCACATGTTTTTCCAACAATCCCCCACATGAATGCAATTGGCTGAAAATAAAATGCTCCTAAATGCATACGAGAGAACCGCAAGAGTTCACTGCATAAGGACAGGTAGCGCGCGCCTTGAACCTGCCGTAGTGACGTAAAATCTGATATGCTACTATTGGGTAGCCTTTAAGCCTTGAACCCTTTAGCGTTTGTGCATACCAGGGTAATGCGCACACAGTGTCCTCTCTACACCACTTACTAAGCCCTTTGGTTGTTGTCCATATTTGACCGTGGACTGCCTTGGCAAAATTCAACCGAGTGCTCTAGTGATTTAGCCCATGGCTCATCACATAGTATCGGCCATACACACTCGTCATAGGTGATGTCAAGTCAAGGGTGTCCTGACTCACCCCTCTCGATCTTCGAGATACTTGTTTTCATTAAGAGCCTCATGCTCACCCTTAAGATGGTCTAGGTCTATCACTCTTTCATCCTAGAAATGGGCTGGGAACTTAAGTTCCCGAGTGCTCTGTTCGGTCACCCCCACAGTTCGGTTTTCCCGTTGAACCCGAGGCTGGAGAATCCAGTTCGGGTTGGGTTGCCTCTGAGGAGGTTTCCAGTTTGATGGGCTTCAACCCCATTCCCCTCGATGAAACTTTAACTCCTACCTGAGTTAAGCCTTTTGTAAATGGATCCGCTATATTGTCTTTAGATCTCACAAAATCTAATGACACCACACCGTTAGCTAACAATTCTCTTACGGATTTATGTCTCCGACGAATATGTCGGGACTTTCCATTATACATATGATCCTGCGCCCGTCCAATAGCCGACTGACTATCGCAGTGCATGCTTATTGCTGGGACAGGTTTCGGCCACATTGGAATTCCTTCCAGAAAGCTTCTCAGCCAATCAGCCTCTTCTGTTGCTAGATCCAACGCTATGAACTCGGATTCCATAGTTGATCTAGCTATGCACGTCTGCTTGGATGATCTCCATGAGACAGCTGCTCCTCCCATCACGAACACATATCCGCTAGTGGATCGTGTACTGTTGGAATCCGAGATCCAGTTTGCATCAGAATACCCTTCCAGTACAGCTGGATATCTGGTATAATGCAACCCTCGGTCTGCTGTGTATCTCATGTATCTGAGAAGTCTCATGATGGCCTTCCAGTGTTCCTCATTTGGATTACTGGTGTACCTACTCAGTCTACTCACTGAGTTGGCTATGTCTGGTCTAGTACAGTTCATGACGTACATCAGACTGCCTATTATTCGAGAATATTCCAATTGTCTCACACTCTCCCCAAAATTCTTTTTCAGGGTGGTTGAGATCTCTATCGGAGTTCTGGATGTAGCTCTACTATCTTTATCAAATTTGTCAAGCATCTGCCTGACATGGTGAGTTTGAGATAGCGCATATCCGTCTGATGTCTTGGTAATTTTCATACCAAGTATAACATCAGCGACACCCAAGTCTTTCATCTCGAATTTTTGTGACAACATTTTCTTAGTGGAGTTGATGTTATCAATACTCCCTATTATTATCATGTCATCTACGTAGAGGCAGACTACCACGTAGTCCTTTTCATTTCCTTTTACGTAGACGCATTTGTCACATTCGTTTATCCGAAAACCGTTTGATAGCATCACTCTATCAAATTTTTCGTGCCATTGTTTAGGTGCTTGTTTAAGTCCATACAAGGACTTCACAAGTTTACACACCTTGTGCGCTTTACCTGGAACCACAAACCCTTCCGGTTGTTCCATGTAAATTTCCTCTTCCAGCTCACCATTCAAAAACGCCGTTTTAACATCCATTTGATGTATTTCCAGATCGAACAATGTTGCGAGAGCAATGACTATCCGGATTGACGTCTTCCTGGAGACAGGAGCATAGGTGTCGAAATAGTCGACACCTTCGGTTTGTCTAAAACCTTTCACTACAAGCCTTGCCTTGTATTTCTCGATTGTTCCATCGAGCTTTCTCTTCCTCTTGAAGATCCACTTGTGTCCTAGTGGCTTACACCCGGGTGGTAGATCCACTAGTTCCCAAGTGTGATTTTGTAATATCGATTCAACCTCATTGTTGATCGCTTCCTCCCAATATTGGGCTTCCGGGGATGACATTGCTTCTTTGAATGTCGCCGGTTCGCCTTCTATCATGAAGGTTACAAAATCTGGACCGAAAGACGTTTCCTTTCTAGCCCTTTTACTACGTCGAGGCTCTTCTTCTTCTTCCTCCAACGGTTCACTTGCCTCCACATTTTCCTCACTGTGTGACTCCTCAGTCTCTACGGTTATGGAAGACTTGCGGGGAAAGATCTCCTCGAAGAAAGAAGCTTCTCGAGCTTCGATGATAGTATCTACATGCACATCGGGATTATCCGACTTGTGCACTAGAAAACGATAAGCACTACTGTTTTGTGCATATCCTATGAACACACAGTCTACCGTCTTTGGCCTTATTCTCGTTCTTTTCGGAAGCGAGACAAGGACCTTCGCGAGACAACCCCAAACCCTTAAGAATTTATAGCTCGGCCCATGGCCTTTCCATAGTTCATAAGGTGGTTTATCACGCTTCTTATGCGGTAGCTTGTTCAATACATAGTTGGCGGAAAGCAGCGCTTCCCCCCACATGTTCTGGGGTAACCCAGAACTTATTAGCATAGCATTCATCATTTCCTTGAGCGTTCTATTCTTACGCTCAGCAACCCCATTCTGCTCCGGAGAGTATGGGGCTGTCGTTTGATGTATAATGCCATTTTCTGCGCATATCTGCGCAAACGGTGCTTCGTATTCACCGCCTCTATCACTCCTCAACATTTTAATCTTTTTATTGAGTTGATTTTCTACTTCGGTCTTATAAAGAGCGAATTTCTCTACCGCTTCGTCTTTACTTCTCATTAAGTAGACATAGCAGTATCTAGTACAATCATCTATAAACGTGATGAAATACTTTTTCCCTCCTCGCGTTTGTATAAACTTTAAGTCGCATACATCCGTGTGTATTAGACCGAGAGGTTCAGTACTTCGTTCAATATGTTGATACGAAGACTTGGTTAATTTTGCTTCAACACAAACCTCACATTTATGTTGTTTATCAAATACAAAATTAGGTAGTAGATTCAGTGATATTAATTTCTTCATTGAATTAGCATTCACATGACCTAATCTACCATGCCATAAATTAAATGAATCGCAAGAATAAGCAAAAGACGTTTTATTAGCCACTTGGGCAACATTAACGGTTACATTATTCTTGGTACTTGCCTCAGCATTAGTACCCACAATAGCAGACTCGGCCTTAGGTGCCGGAGTACCAACATTTAATTTAAACATGCCGTTGGTCATATAGCCACGGCCTACATACATTCCATTAAGGGTGATTACAATTTTAGCAGATTCAAATACAAGTTTAAATCCTTTGTTCACCATAACAGACCCGGAAACCAGATTCTTGTGGATTTCCGGCACATGGAGCACGCCATTCAGTGTGAGCTCCTTTCCCGATGTCATCTTCAGCAGCACGGTTCCTTTTCCTTCCACCCTGGAAGTAACCGAGTTCCCCATGAAGCAGCTCTCATTGTCCACGACCGTATAGGTCTTGAACATCCATTTGCTGGCACAGATGTGACTAGTGGCGCCTGTGTCCAGCCACCATTCCTTTGGGTTGCTCCCCACCAGGTTCACCTCCGAGACCACAGCACTCAGGTGCATATAGTCCTGTCCAGCATCATCTCCTCCCTCAGCTACATTAGCCTGAGCAGGTGCCCTCTTCCTCCCTTTCCCTTGGAACTTCCTCTTTGGGGGGGGGGGGGGGGGGTTGGGCTTGTCGGTGCGCATCTTACAATCCGCGGCACGATGGCCCGGTTTGTTGCACACAAAGCAGTCTCCCATGAATTTCTTCTTAAGAGAGGCACCGACCCCGCTGTCAAAGCGTTTCCGCTTAGATACAGCGTCCTCAACCACATGGGCCTTGGCAACCGCATTGCCTGCTCCGCCACTGCCTTTCCTTCCGGATCGGCGGTTGCTTTGCTCAACATTGAGCCTCTCAATGAGTCCCTCCAAGATCATAGCCTTTCGCTTGTGTTTCAGGTAGTTTTGAAACTCTTTCCAAGAAGGTGGCAGTTTCTCAATCATTAATGCCACTTGGAAAGGTTCGTTGATAACTAGCCCCTCAACCTCAAGCCTATGGTATATGAGTTGGAGTTCCTCAACCTGCTCGATAACACTCTTCCCATCAGTCATCATGTACTCGTGAAAGTCCGTGACGACAAATTTCTTTGCGCCAGCGTTATTCACTTTGTACTTTCTTTCGAGAGACTCCCAAAGCTCCTTTGCAGAAGCCTTGGGCTCGAATACACTGAAGAGAGTGTCATCCAGAGCACACAGGATGTAGTTCCGGCATAGGTAGTCGCCGTGTTTCCACGCTTCCACCGCCGAAACCGTCTGCACGTCCTCATCGTCCTCGCTTAGGACGGGTGCAGACTCCTTAAGAAAACGGGTCAGATTAAGGGCAGTTAAATAAAACAGCATCTTTTGCTGCCAACGTTTGAAGTTGTTGCCCCTAAACTTTTCCGGTCTCTCCAGTTGAGAGGTTGGCAACATTGGCATCGCCGGCGTTGCCGGAGCCTTGCCCTTTGCCCTGGCCGCTGCCACAAGCGCTGCTTTGGCCGCAGCCTTAGCAGCAGCATGTGCTGCGGCCGCAGCCGCAGCCATAGCATCAGCCTCTGCCGCAGCGGCGTCGGCCGCAACCTTTGCCGCAGCAGCTTCGGCCTCAGCCTGTGCCTGAGCCTGGGGCCCCCCACTCGCAGCGCTCGCAATGTTATGGCTACTGCCAATCACAACTGCGCCCTGCACGAATCCCGAAGGATCGATGGGTGTTTGATCCTCATTAGTCATCTGAAATGACAAATTTAAAACCGTTTAGTTTCTCGCAAGAAAACTAAAATTCTTAATCGCAAATACTAATTATAACTTAATTAGATTGCTTCAAAAGAATAAAACAATAAAAAGATATTCTAGCGTGAAAATCAAATCACTTTTGATTTCACTAAGAATTCTTTATTATATTCTAGAATTAAAAGATTAAATCAATTCGGATTTTATTCTATTTGCAAATTTCAATTTCTAGTAAACTAGCAATGATTTTGCAAGAATAAAACCGAGACGTCAACAACAATAAAATAAAAACAAAAGTCCTTTTCTATTCGAAAATAGTAAAACCAAATAATAATATTGTTTAAGATTGTTGGTTTTGGTACTATTTCGAATACGATAATTGAAAGGATAATAAAGTAAAAGACAGGAACGCAATGGAAATAACACTTTATTTCTCACAATTGGAATATGAATTACAATTCCTGACTCGTACAGAATTTAAATTAAACTGCTGGACTGGTTTGACAATAATACAAACTGTCGGACTGTTTTGATAATAAAACAAACTGCCGGACTGGTTTGACAATAAAACAAACTGCAGGACTGTTTTGACAATATAAAAACTGCCGGACTGTTTTAACAAACTGCCGGACTGGTTTTAACAAATAAAAAAAATGCAGGACTGTTTTGACAATATAAAAACTGCCGGACTGGTTTTAACAAATAAAAAAACTGCCGGACTGTTTTGTAAATAAAACAAACTGCCGGACTGTTTTAACGAAAAAGAAACTGCCGGACTGTTTTAAACAAACTGCCGGACTGTTTTAACAAATAAAAAAACTACCGGACTGGTTTTAAACAAACTGCCGGACTGGTTTTAACAAATAAAAAACTGCCGGACTGTTTTGTAAATAAAACAAACTGGACTGGTTTTAACAAATAAAAAACTGCCCGGACTGTTATGTAAATACTGGAAATTAAAGTACAGGAAAGTAAATTACAGAATAGGAAAGACTAAAATGTAAATTACAGAAACTAAAGGTACTGAAAAGAAAAATACAGAAGGGAAACAGTACTGAAATTAAATGGACAGAATAATAAAGGACTGAAAAATAAATAACAGAAATTAAAAGAAGAGGCAACTGCTGAGCAGTTTCCCTTAAACAATATTTCCCGAACCACCTTTAAAGGTTTCTGGTTTCGGGACTTTGTTCCCAAGGTACAACTTCTATCTCAGAGTGGCTCGTATGGAAACCGGCACCGAACCACAGGTCGAGCTGTTGGTGGTGCGGTTCTCTCTCACTAAGTGTATGCTTATGCTGTGAGTTGTGTGTATGAAGGTGTGTGAGAATGAGAGGGGGAGGGCTGCCTTTTATAGGCTCTATAGAAACCGCAGCCATAATTGTGGTCATTAATTCCGGGAGTTACACCCACAGAATCCGCTCAATTTAATTCTGAAACCGCAGCATTTAATCTCATTCATTGCTGACGTTTCTCTTGCTGGAAACTCTAGGGACTCCTTTTGTATTTTATACAAAACTCCCTATTCGGGTTTGGACCCAAGACCCGAGACATTCCCCAAATCCCAAATCCCAAGCCCAAGCCCAATACACACTAATACTCTTAGGTGTATGTGGACATGTTAGTTTAATAACTACATGGGTTGGTATGGTATATATATTGTAAAATTAACTCTTAATCTTCCAATATGGGATTATACTAAATGGTTTTTCCTTTACCATTTCGGTTTTTCCAGATTTGAGCTTTCGAGGCACCAACTTTGAAGCCACTTTGTATTCACACCCATTCTCCGAATAGGTCATGTGATATACCGTTACGAAGCTCGTCACACGGGCTACTCAACCACGTTGAGTTCGGTATAAACAACTCAGCGCTGTTACACGAAATAATGACTCGAAGTTGGTCCAGTGACCATTCGGAAACACCCATGTTTTCACATGTTTTTCCAACACATATTAACTCAGGTGAATATTCGACTAAAGTTCGATCGGATTACAAGTTTCTACATACATGCTTGTAATTCATTTTGGACCCGATGTCAAATTGTACACCTTAGTATCACTTTTTTTTCTCTATTATAAGCTTTTAGGAATATGTTTCATTTGCTCACTAAGTGTCCTGAGTGGTTTTTTTTTTATTGTGTGCATTATTTATTTTCCCGGACCGTCAAGGTGGTGGGATGTTTTGATAATTTGTTGAGTTTAAGATTGTACATAATAATTGAGCCGTAGTTAGCAAGTATATGAAGGATTAAGCCTTTGGAGTGATTTCATGCCCACATCGTGCTTTTTGTAATTAGGGCGGAGAGATAGTAATTTAAGAGAGAGAACGTACGTACAAGAAAAAAAATATAGAAATTGTATTTTATATTTGTTTATTAATTTATAATATCAACCATTAAAAAAAAGTGAGTATATTGATGTATTTGTTGATAAGTTTTGCAAGTGTTCATATATATATGTGTGTGTGTGTGTGTGGAACAATTCTGAGTTTAAAATGATGATATCGACTATATATATTACATTGATGTTCTTTACATCAACTAGTAATGAAACATCCATACTTAGTGAGACATTGCAAGTTTATTATTGAAAAACTAGCTTGCTTAAAGGCAACTGTATGTATGGTATATTGACTAGTAACCGTTGTCCATAAAAGGAAAGGAGAACATGAGAACTTTGATATGCAATTAAGATTAGATCTCAAAGAAGGGTTATTATTTGTTTATATATTTTTTCATGTTTATCAAATTTAAAATCGTTTTACAGCTTTCAAGTACCCGTTAAACGTTTGCAGTCTAATACTCTATCAATTCACTGAGATTAATATAATCACCCATTTTCCCGTCTACACCAAGTAAATTTTAAAAAGCATGAAAGTGTAAAATCAAGTGGTTATTAACATAAACATATCATAGACCTATTATATTAACAAAAATATATTTTCAAAAAACTTACATTATCAAAAATATACATTCAATTAGTAATTAATAAAAAAATAAAAAATCACATTCATCTCTCTCTGCTCCTCTCACTTTCTCTTCTCCTTCTTCTCCTTCTCTCCGATCTCTCTCTCCTACTTCTTCTTCCTCTGTCCAATCTCTCTCTCTGATCTCTACTCCTTTCTCTCTCTCTTCAATCTTTCTCTGCTCCTCCCCCTTTCTCTCTCCGATCTCTCTATTCAGTGGAGATTGAGACGAATACATTCGTCGGAGTGGACGACGAGGGTAGAGAGAGATCGAAAACTCGGGATTGATGCCGACAGAGATGCGGTCGTCGAAGAAGAGGCCCCGACGACGACGACGTGGTAGTTCGAGATCAGATAACGGGCAATGGTTTGATTTGTTAACTAGTGTATAAGATTAAAAAACAAGTGTATGAACTCCGTGAATTAAGGGTATGAAGTTGAAAATTATGAATATGAATTATGTAAATAAATATATTAATTCTGTAAATTGGGGTATGAACTTTAAAAATGATGGTAAAATCTACAAATTAGTGTATGAATTTTTAAAATAAAGGTATAAAATTTTGGAATAAGCGTATGAAAATATACAAATTAGCTTATGAACTTTTGAAATAAAAGTATGAACTTTTGGAATAAAGGTATGAAATATACAAATTAGTATATGAACTTTTGTGTATGTTTTTATTAATTAGAAATTTTTTTGTATGTTTTTGTTTATTTAGTTTCAAAAGTAGTATTTTTGTTAATTTATCGTAAAAGTAAACTATCCACACTCTTGAATAATAACTTCATTAAACTCAGCCATGCAAATTTTATCTCTTTCTTTGTCTTTCAAATTCTGATCCACCACCACGAACTCCGAACTCGGATCGATGGTGTAAAAGTTCCCGATTCATAGTCAGATCTTTTCCTTCTTTAAGAAAAACAATAAATGTACCTCAGTAGAGATTCTACGGAAACAACTTATTTCACCAGCTTTGGATGGTGTTGATTTAGAATAACCAAATAAATGTTGAGAGAGAAACGCATCAATTAATTGTTGTGAGATAAAAAAAACCTGTCTTATTTAAGTTTTAGTTTAAAACCTAAAATTATTTAAGCTTTGGTTCAGACTCAATGCAAAACCCATGATTTTCACATGTTTTTTCTTTTTAATTTGTTTTTTCAAATACAAATTATTGGCCTCTATTAACATATTTTATGTCTTAAATTAACATTTCATATCTAAATAAACTTCTACAATTATTATATAGATTATTGACTCTTATAAATACAAATTTTAATGTTTTCATATGTTATATACATTCATCTGTTTTTATATTTCGGACGGCAGGTCTCTAACCTACCCGCACACCTTGCTGTAATTTCCCTAGGAGTAGGGGACGGAAGAGTCCGATATTGATAGTCAGTCAGTCGGTGAGCGGGACCAATTCCCTGTCATTTGGATCGAGTTTAGTTCATATTTTCATCTCTGACCCCCAGCTTAGTTTATTAAGATATACAAGTCATCCCACTACATATAAAATCATAACAACTTAATCCGATACAATGTACAGATATTCACCCACGTAGTTTTAAACCATTATGACATACCACACCGATATACTTCTTTTTCGAAGGTTCAATACTATAAATTGGTTTCGTTCGGATTCTGGTTGACCTGATTTTTCTTTCTCGTAAAAGCGTGATTGATTTATAAATTTGTGTACAAGCGTGAAAGTTGACATTATTTCACTTACATTTAACTGTATTTTCCTAATTCAAGAGAATGTACATTACATAATCACATGTCAACTTTTTCTTTAATACTTACTATGTTAAATTGTATTTTAATTTTCTGTCCCCATTTGTGTTTCCTTTTAAGTTCTCTACCTTGAGTTTTTGCTTCGAATCTGATATGACTGTAAAATTTACGAGTATAAGATTTCATTGTGATGCTCTTTGATAATTTTCTAAATATTTTGTGCAATTGTTGAACAACTAGGCGAGGGATTGGACGGTTTGTCTAATTCATCAAAAAATGAAATTCTCACTTCTGTAAACTAAAATATTTCTTAATAGTGAAGTAACCACTAAACCATTATTGTGTGTTTATGTAACATAAAACATGATTATAATCATATATCAGGCAATTAGTTAACAAAAGCGCTTCATTGGCCAAATTAAAGTTTTTTTTTTTTTCAAACAAACTTCATTAATATAAAACGGGACCAAACCCATCTTACATATCGATGAAATAACCTACAATAAATACTGCACTAGGCTGTAGAAACATGAAACCTAACTGAGAACGACAAGGCCAAACAAGGCACAAAACTAAAATCTAGACATAATAGCAACAACAATCAAGGCGATTTCTTGCATTACAACGGTCATAAAACAACAAATCTAAGATAGTCGACTGAGCCTGAAAATTGTAGAAGCCTTCATTATTCATAAAATTTGATAGAAAACTCAAAGTCAAGGAGATTGTTAGTGAACCAAAAATGCTTGGAAAAATCACCGACCAGTACTTTGACAGAAAATCAAACCACCTAGCTTCCATACAATTCAATTTCAACGCAAATTTCAAACTCAGAAAATCAAACTGCTTGCTTCCATACAAAAAATCAAACTGTTTGCAACCATTCTGATAAAAGCTATAAAAAAGATATTAGCAAACCAAAATGCATTTGTTACCATCATTTGCATTTAAAATAAACAAATCAAAGGTAAAGATAAAGAAATACCATCATTCTCCGGTGAATCTCCGCTCAATCGCCGAAGGTAGAGAGAGAATGGGAGTCTAATGGTTTAGAAAGAGAGAGAAGTAAATAGGACATATCTTTGAAACGGTGTGATTTAGTAGTGACTTCATAGAGTAACGCTAGCTAAAATTCGGTGCAAAACCTAACACCTATTAATTAAACTCAAAATAAATATATATATATATATATATATATATATATATAAATTAAAAAACCCAGATTGATCGAAATCCTCGTATCTTTCTTTCCATGTATACTTACATTTATAAATATATACATATGCACACACATGTATATATATAAATCCCTCTCTTCATACCTTGTTTTCTTCCTCCAAATTATAAATCGTTGTATTAAACAAAATTATAAAATCAAATACAGTGGTTGAAAATTTAATTTTGTTAAAATATTTCTTAATTTGTGTTGAAACTTTGACAGATCTTTTATAATCTTCTTAAAGGACTCGATTTTCTGTCAACTAAATAGAAATTAAGGCCGACATAAGAGGCATCAATGGTGCTAATAAGGGACCGAATTAATTAGATCTGTTTCTTTTTCGTTGAGTAAAAAATAAAATTAGCTACTAATTAATTTTGTTTAATGTGGGATTGTTTTAGTTGAACTGTGATTATAATTACCATATAGATACAAGGATTTAATTTGTATAAAAATATAGCTTAGGAGAGAGAAATAATAAGAGTGAGAAAAGGATAAACTGGTGACAGGCGTGTTCGTAATAAATTGTTCTATACGAAATTGGACCAAAAAACTAGCATGTCTTAGTATATTTCTAACACATTAATTGTTCTCTCGTAGAACCTAATTTGCAAATTAATTACAGACTATGTAAATATACTCTCAATTTGTACGTATTATTCTCTTTCCATGAATTCAGAGTTTTAATAATTAATTGGGAAAGAATTCAAAGAATATAATATGGTTGTGAAGAAATAATTTTTATTTGCTCAAATCTACTAGTGGAGAGAGAATATAATTGTAATATAGTTTCAACTTTCAATGGACATACCAAACATGGTATTTTGGTCTTATCTAGACAAAATTTAGACCAAGGTATGATATAGAAATGAGCCAATTTAACGGCTCGACTTAATTGATCATGAATCATGATGAACGTTTGTTCAGTTTCATTACAAAATTTCATTCCTATATTTTCTTCTTTCGTTCTTACAGCAGAAAGAGGTGTTTTACATTATTGAATATCCGAGACGGAGTATTACAGTAGTATCAGAGTTTTTATTTCTCAGGAGCGCCTCCATATAGGATCAAGCGTTTGAACTTATCATCAACTACTCCTTCATCCACAGCATAATATCCGTTTCCAACAGTTACTTCCCATTCCAGATCCATGGTATCTGTACCTTGTCCTGCTTCATTAAATGTGGTAACTTCACTGAAAAACGAATCATATCTGGTGTCTTGTTGAACACCGCCTAAACCTGAACCCATAGCAGGAAAAGGGATACCAGGTGGAGAATAAACTTCCCCGCCCCATTCAAGTGAAGAAGCTAAGCCAGATAATCCAGTAAAAAGACGAGCAGGCCAATATCCGATCAAAGTTTTCTCCTTCTCAATGTACAAATTCCAGTTTCCATGTTCATCCTAATATGAAAATTAAAATGAAAGGTTACACAATTATGACACAGTTTTGGTCCCTTTTGGATATAAACGTTTTGTTTATGAGCCACCAAAAGTGATAATCAAATGCAGCACAAAATGGCGATATGTGATCAAATAAAGTTACCCGATTAATGGATATTGGTATTGCATACACCCGCCCCCCGGGTACAGATATTTCTGTAAGAATGAGACCAGGAGGTAGATCAGGTCTCACAACCACAAACCCAGGGCATAAAGTGTTGAAACACTGCGTTCCGCCAGCCTGTTTATTGACATACATAAGGTAATTATAACGAAATTCGAAATATTGAACAAGTTTACGATTTATAAACAGAAACTTACTTTAGTATGTACAAACAATCGAGTTTGAGTGGTGCCTTGCTGTAGAAGCTTATCTACCTGTTATTATGAATACATATCACTTCATCAATGGGAGATGTAGAAAGATCTGTAAAGCATTCTCAAAAGAATAAATAAACTTACCCTCCATCCAGCTTGGATACTGTCAGGTCCGTTTGTAATCCTAATTCTTGATGAACTCGATTGTGTACCAGTCACTTGTGGATTGTGAATACTGAGAACTGCTCCAGCTCCCGAGTATCTCCCTGTACCTTTCGTCTTATCAACAGCTACCTAATTAAGGTAGATATTTTATACCATAAATTTGTCAAGTTTAATTTTCCTTTTAATTTTCTCTATGCTAAGCCATTCATGTCATATATATGAACCATTCATGGGAAATATTTAGTCAAAATTAATTACATGCATGAATTGTCTTGAAGGACGGTCACTATTTGTTCGAGTGACAAATCCATCCCAACTATAATCAACAAAAAATCTGTAACTTCCTGATTATACTCTTTTACAAGCATTATATATATGGTTCTCATCTCAACTACAGTATTAAAATTACATGTCATTTTTTACATATACCCATATTTGGTACAGATCAGTACCAAATGGTGAAAAATACTCACAAAGTAGAAAACCATTAAGAACACCAATTTGTTGAAGCTGTCAAATCTAATATCGGACCGGATTCAAACTTACTCTGGTTTGGCCATTTTCTAACGCACTTGCTTCTGAAGAAAGAGTATCCCGAATTAGTTCTTCTTTTGTAACTCTTCTTATGGGAACCGTTCCGACAGGACAATCCAGACCATTCAATACTGTATTCTCGTTTTTCATGACTTTCCTTAAAGTTCGGGTTCTGATTGAATTTAGTATTGAAGGTGGTAAAACCTGTATCGGTGAAATCAGATATATTACAGATCTTGAGGAATCAAAGGAAAATAATGACATAATTAAGTTCTGTTTTTAGTTTTTACTAGAACTAAGTACTCAGTATCATACTACCACAACAAGTTACCGGCAGCATATCAACCTTCAAGAAAATATGCCATGGAATTAACAGAAAGATCCATTTTACATATAAGTTCCTATAGTACTGTCCTCAAAGAAATAAAGAGATGAAGAATAATTTAAATCAAGACTTGAAGATATTCGATCACTAACGACTAACAGGTAAGTTAAGAGTGACGGATCTTTAATCATCACCTTGTGAGAAAGTATTGCAGAATGATTGAAAAGAAAAAAGAAAAAGTTGACATATAAAGAAAATATTTTGTTCTATTATGATAATTAAGTTGCTCAATGCTATAATCTTTTGGGAGCATCTTTCTACGGCGACATGGTCACTGAGAGGTATGGAGATAGAGTTTTTGATAAATTTTAGTTAAATAGATTAACGGTTCATGTAACGATACCACTTATGAACAAACACAATTACCGAATGTATGGAACGAAACAGAAGTCAAATTGTAATCTATGCAAGTCACAAGACAATTAGACGACTGATTTGTAGTATTATAATATATAAACAAAGTACAAAGGCAGCCGATTCAAGATGGCTAATCTCCGGGCCAATTCGAGATGGCTAATCACCGAAACTACTCTCAAAGAGAAAGTTAAATACAAAAATTTTCTAGATACAATCATTTAATAGCTTATAAGCTTAGTGTCTCTGAAAATAGGTCACAACATTATCACGATAATTCATTTCCATATAAAATCATGTGTACTTATCATAATTTGTATAGCAATGAAGATTATTCTCTGTTCATGTTTATCTCATTAAACGATATAAGCATGGTGCATTAATGTAAACAAGGAGAATGAAATAAGTTCTAGAACTGAACCTTGAAATCAGACGTATAATTCTTCAATAATGGATGATCAAATGCCGGTTGTCTGAAAAAATCCACACAATCAAACACATCTCCGTACTCGGTCTGCAAAGGTTCGAATGATTCCAAGAATCAAATACAATTTCCAATATAAAAATCAAACAGATATACATTCTGTTTACTTAATACAATATCATCGCACTTGTAAGATTTTTTTTTATTTTTTCAGAATTACATATCTCTTCTTACGATGATTACTTGGCTTTTGCAGTTTAATTGTGTTTATCCTACAAGCTTAGATTCGAAGACACACCAGCCTTGTAATAACAGGCCTAGTGCTCCATGTTTATAAGATTTTCTCGGTCTCTCCTAGCTACTAATTAAAAGATCAATCTAAATTTTTAGAAAAAAACACCATTTCATGGATAAAACTTGAAATTTTAAACACTTAGACAGGCCCGATTTCAGGGTAAGGCCCAATAGGCCCATGCCCTCCAAAATACTATTTTTTAGAGCCCCATTTTTATATATTAATTTACTATTATACCCTTCATATTTATTAATAAAATAAATAATGCACAATATGTACCATTTTTGAACTTATATTACTCCTAACTACCTCCATAAGTTCATATTCTCTATAGGTAACACTTTTTAATTATTTATTTTATTTACCAAAACGTCATACACATATTTCATAAAAAATAAAAATAAAAAACGCATAAAATTATATAAAATGCAAAAAATCTCAAAATAAATGAAAAAAATCACAAAAAATCATAAAAAATAAAAAAATAAAAAAAATCACAAAGAAAATAAAAAAAATTATAAAAAATTACAAAAAAAATTATAAAAAAAATTATAAAAAATTATTAAAAAATCAAAAAAAATTTAAAAATTACAAAAAAAAATTAAAAAAAATTATAAAAAAATTAAAAAATGAAAAAAAAAATCACACAAAATTATAAAAAAAAAAAGAAAAAAATCACAAAAGAATCACTTTTATTGAACTTTATGCACTATGAGGAATATAAGTTGCTATGAGTTACTTATAGGGAATTAGCCCAAAATAATAACAATAATAAAAATACTTCGTACAAACCCATACAACATTCGTGAATCAAAGATTCAAAATTATAGTACAATTTACAAATTACAAATTACAACTGTAAACAAGAAAAAAAGAAAAAAAAACTTAGATTTTCTTCACATCTGACTCTAAGTCTCCTTTTACGGGTAATTGATTCAAATAATTATTTGTTCTTAAAATCACATGTTTATCTCATATTCTTATTCTATTTTCAAGTATATTTTACTTAATTAGAAAACTAATTGATGAATTTTTTTTATTTAACTTGTGACTTGTGTTTTGTTTTTTGAAATAACTTTGTATTTGTTTATTGTTTGATTTGATGCAAATAACCGAATTTCAGGATTGGAAAAATCTGTCTTTCATTGGAATTGCAAGTTTTTATTTGATAAATTGATAATATTAATTGGAATTTCCCCGTATTTGAGAAGTGAGAACAAATTAACTTTTGATTCTTCGGGATTTTTGTTATCTTATAATTTTGTCCTTGCTAAAACAGAATTATGTGTCTTGTTTTTTATTAGGTTTTTTTGTGAAAAGTCAAAATCATGAAGAGAACTAATTATTATTTTTATTTAAGTTTCTATTATATTCGATGGCTAAAAAAAACCCTTTAAGTCTGGAAACGGCCCTGCACGTAGGGGAAGGCTAAACACACGATGGACTTTAAAAAGAAATACCTTGATAGTTTTAATGGCTGGTTTATTCAAGAGCTTGAGTTGTTTCTCAAATTTGAGGTCGTCTTCTTTAGATAAATTCCAATTGGCTGTGGTGCTAGTATGGCACGATAAGAAGCAACCTACAAAAAGAACTAAAATAACCGAATTCATGATTTTTTTGTCTCACTACTGTTTGATCCAAAGTGATATGTTTTGCGGGTAGTTATATACTAGTATTACCTGCAGTGAAGAAGTAAAAACATTACCTAATACTTTGATACTCTTATTAATTGTGAGGATTGGAAGGATCATAAACTTGAATACTGAAATCAATGCATAAGGAATAATAGTACTACCTTCCAAATTGGCATTGCATCCCAATGTATCTATTACCCCCATATGCAATGAATTACAGTTGTCTATCAGCATATATATTCATTATAGAAATCAAGATTTTCAATACATTTATTGTAAATAATTTGTGCGTTGTTAGCCAAAGATAAGGAGTCCAATGTAGTGATTTTAGAAGTTAAAGCTGTTAAGATAAACGTTAGTACATTGTTTATGTGGTCAAATTATGTTATGATACACCCACGTTTTGCGGTTTTTATTTTATTTTATACACCAACGTTTAAATTTTTTGATTTAGTACACCAAGTGACACTTTTTTGTTTTTTTCAACTTCAGTCACGGAAAAGCATCCATCTAACCCCAAATGACCTTTTTCCGTAAAATGTCAAGGTCATTTTGGTCTTTTAATGTGTTAAAAAATTTAAATGATGAAATAAATAGTTTGATTGCTATAGGGCATGGTCAAATGTTTACATTTTTACCTTAGTTTCAATAATTAGTTAAACGTGTTTATATTTCTATATATGAATGTATGTATGTAACTATTTATGTAGCCGGCCCTGGCTTTCGATTTGTTCTATGTATATAAACAAGTTTGGAAAAGAGAAAGATGTATAATTTGGAGGAACTTGAAATCAAAACTTAAGATGGGAATGAATTGGACGGGAGCTGAGTTTAATCGAATTTTGATTATTAGGTGACGTTGGTGTACTAAATCGATGTTTTCAAAACTTAAGACTGTACAGTAGAAGTGTACTAAACCATACAAAACATGTGACGTTGGTGTACTAAATCGAAATTTTCAAACAAAAAAAAAATACAAATGTTGATTCACCTAAATGTAATTTTCCCTTGTTTATGTTGCATCATTCAGACTCTCTCTCAGACCAGGTTGAGAAATTAACAAACTGAAACAGACAATTCTAGTTCAGTTTCGGCTTCAACTGTTACGGATTGGTTTTCCGTTACACTCAATTAAAAAACGAATCCTTTTAATTACTACTACTAAATAAGGTAAGAATTTTGTTGAAATCGAAACATGATCCCCCAATTTCAATGTGAAATGTGCATACAAAACAAATTAGGAACTTTAATCAAATCTTATATCATGTGGCCATTTATTACGTTGCACAAATACATCACAAATACATAGACCAGTAATAGAGATGATATTAGACCGTACAGTCACATTTACGATCATATTAAAAAATAGAGGGTTATATGATACATTTTTAATAACTAATTTAATTTTTTTATTTTTTATCATATATTAAACAAATTCAGATGTAATAAACTAAAAACAAATTTTGCAACACAATAAAAACTAAAATAAAAATATAGAACTCTGGTGGATACTAACTTAAATTTAATTATTAATCAAAATTTGAAAAATATATTCGGGGAAGAACGGTTATATTTTTCATAAATAACAGTATTGACCTTATATTTTTGTAAGTAGTTCTTTTTAATCATAAATGTTATTATTGATGGTCTTTTGGTCTAAATGGTTTAAAGAAAGCTACATTGGTACCATGTTTTCTAAACTTAACAATTTTGGTCTCTTTCCGAGTAAGTAGTCCTCTTTTTCTATAAGGGGTTTTATATGTTTGATACATCAGCTGTGTGTTTTTAATGACTTGGTTATCTACCTTTTAATTTTTCCAATTTAGCTACCAAACTATAATAACTTTTCAATTTATGTAGCACCGTCTAAATTAATCACGGGTAAGTTTGATAGGGTAATTTGAGAGGATAGTTTTGTCATTATTCACCAAAACGTTTTTCCCAATTTCATACAACAAAAATTAGCACATAATCCAAATTTGGGAAAACGTTGTTCTATCCTGATCTATTTAGATGCAGAATGACAAAATTAGACTCTCACATTCAAGTTTATCAAGCACGTGCTGTCATGTGACATAATTCTACGATTAATTTAGACAGTCGTACCTAAATTGGACAATTTCTTATAGTGTGATACATAAATTGGAAAAGTTGAAAGTTATGTATCCAAATCGTTAACAATAATATAGTTTGGTATAATAAACCTATTTTTTTACTTTTCTAAAACATTAATAGTCGTATAACATTAGTAACATAAAAAAAAAAAAGTATATCTCCAAAAGCTCACATATTCTGCAATTCATTCTTATGACATTAACTAAAGAAACTGGAGCAAAAATCCTGCTTTTTAACGAAAATATAATTGGTGCAGCAAATCATAATTGAACCAGAAATCTTGAGAGTCATGCACTAATAATTCAGAACTACAACAATGACATACAGATGCTTAGGAAACAGTGCACAAAGTATGAATTCCCAGTACTTAGCTTTAAAAACTTCGACTACAAACTAAAAATTTACATAAGCAAATTGGTCATTGGAACAGATGCTTGATCACATCAATAGTAGAGCTTCATGATTCCCTATCATCGTAATCGAGTGTTGCGATTCACCTATAATCCCTGTAATTAAAATAACTTGTAAGCATATTTCTACAGCTACCAAGGAATTGCAGATACGGATTAAGCTTCCTTTAACTTCAAACATCACCCGGGGGGTCCAGGAATTAGTTTTTTGGGGCACAATAATGATGCAAAGTGAACACGAAAAATCGACAAACCAAAATACTTATAAAATCCAAACAGAAAAACTCCAACACACATATAAATGAATAAATACAAGTAAATTGGTAATTTACTTAGAATATTAGGTTGAACCACAAAAATGATACCAATCAAATCATAAAGTAATGCTTGTGTGTAAAAACATAATACTTTAGTGTCCTACCCCGGGTTGCTCCAAAAAAATACTATCAAGATTTTCTAGACAAAGATGATAAGATTTTCCTATAAACGGTTAACAATAAATATTAAACAAGTCTAAAAGAGCAATAAACCTGCTTATATCTTGAACAAGAGAAAGAAAATAAGTAGAAATAGAAGTATAAAAGAAAGGAAACCATGTTATACTATTTGGTTAAATGGCAAATTGGTACATAGTTCAATCTGGCGAGCCTGATTTTCTTCCCAAGCTCGGCTTATATTTTATTCGCGTCGGCTCCGATCTTTCAAGGTCGTTGACGTAGGTGGTATTTGCTTCGTCGTCGGGGTGCTCTCTAAGCCTGCACAAGAAACGAACAGGGGCCCGGGGTTGGTACCAGGTTTTCCCTCTCCGACGATCAAGTCAGTATCGGTATAGACTGAAGGTAAGAATATAGTTAAGGATGAGGGATTGGTTCAGTTACAAGTTGTGGGGTCAGATGTCACGATTGATATTCTGGTGGTCCGGGTTGTTTCAGCTTTATCTCTCCTCTCTGTATTTTTGTGTTCCCCTCTAATTGGTATTAGTGGGGGTATTTATAGTCTGATCAGAGGTGTTATTAGCCCTTGGATCACTGCACTGTCTAATAAAGATCCAACGGCTTCAGGTCATTTATGACTCTGACAATGGCACTGTTCATCATCTGGGGCCCACAGGGCTGGCATGTGATTGGGCCACGTCGATGAAACACGTAAAGGGTCCCCCAAGGGAGCAGCAGCATTAATTGGAGAAGAGTGCTCGACAAGCTTCTCCGGGCCGGCCTAGGCACGGTCCGGCCCCTCAAGATCCGGGGTGACACGTTACCCGTGGTTGACAGACCCGGATCGCCTGCTGTGGAGTTGGTATCGGTCCGGACGAGGGGGTGCCGACATCCCCTCGCCAACAGCTCCCTGTCCGGAGTCGTCGTTAAGGACGGGGTCTCCAGGGATTCTAAGTCGTTACGGGGGCTCCGGTCATCGTGTTCTTAGGCTTGACGGTGTGGAGACGCCTCGGCGTAGTCCGACACGTGTTCTTGTATTATGGAATTTTTGACACGTGGAGCACGCCCATCAAGCATTTATGAGGCGCCGCCTCTGTCTCTTCGATTCCATCAATGTCATCAATGCCAAAACGGCTGGTGAGTGACACTTGGCAGTTGACCTCTATATGCTGTACACGTGTACTGCGTCGATTGAGTGGTAGCATTTATTCGTGGGAGTTCGTGTAATGAGCCGCCGTTGTCTTTTCACCTTCTGGTAAATGTCTTTTCATCTTCTGATGAGGGCCTATAAATACCCTCAGTGAAATCTCATTTTCACTTTCTCACTCTCTCACTAAAACTTTTTACACAGCAGCCCGTTCTCTCTCTTCCCTCACACTTCATACTTAGCAAATTTCATCAAACAACCAACCATCATGGTAATCAAACACGGAGCCGGAAAAGGCCCGATGGTTGCCCCAAAGCCACGACGCCTAGAGGTAATGGCAAACGCCTTGCCATTCCGGGCGATGGTCATCGATCCGGCCATATCCGTGGCGGTAAATGACAACAGCATAATGGTCAGGCAGCACGGGGCTGACCTGGACGAGTTCCGTCAGCTGTGCGGCATAGGGGAGGAGTTCCGACTTCGGACCTGTGCGACCGCTGACGAGGTGAACGGGATCGTCGCCGATCCCAAGAGTATGGTAACCCTCTCCCTCTCTACTCTTTTATACGGGGGCACCCACCTCCCCATACCAGAGCTATTGGCGGAGCTCTACGCCTGGACGCAGACCCTTCCGTGCCAGTGGCCGCTGCAGGCGCATCGCATCTGCGCCGAAATAGAGGCACTGAGTATCGCATTGGGCCCGGACATCCCGGAGCCACTGGGGCTTAAAGAGCTCTTGGCCTGCTACGAATTCTTGCAGACCGAGCCGACCTCTCAATCCAAGAGCCGGCAGCCCTACCTGAGGTGTCGGTCCCACAATCAGCTGATCACGGGTAACTCCGATTCGAATCGGGGTTACACACAAGACGTGGTCGTGGTGGAGGGCCGCTGGCTCAGCCGTGACGACCTGGTCCTTCCGCTCAGGCCGGGAAGGGTGCTGAGCAACAAGGAAAGCAAATTCACCGTGGCCGCCAAGCTCAGGGGCCTCGGTGACCCCAACGTAGAGGTGTTGGAGGTGGCCTTAAATTGGTGGGGTCGAGACGGGACCGACGTAGGGGCCCGAGACGCGGAGCGTCTTCTGATCTGTGGCTCCCCCACCTCCTGCAAGGGGAACAGCTTCAAATGGCCCCACAGGACCTTCTGTCCCGTGGGGTACTCCAGGGAAAGGTGGGAGAAGGAGAAGGGACTGGAGTCGATCCTCCCTCCCAAGGCCGTTGAGGATGCTGAGGCCACTGTGGAGCCTGCAGCTAAGAAGGCGTCGAAGCCGAAGCTGAAGACAGGCAGCAAGGCGAAGGCGGCGACGGCGACCTCCGCTCCTTCATTGACCGGCGCCTCGTTCGCGCCTGCATCCGCCGGGGTTCATACTGAGACCCGGTCGGACGGTTCCGTCCTCCACTTCAGGGTGGGGCCAGACGGTACCCGTGCTTACATAGACCAACATGGGAAACCTCTGCCAGAGGTTCTTCCCCTGAGGTCTAGGGAGCCCGAGGTAGTGAGCCCTCCTCTCTTGGAGGATAGCCCTGCTGAGGCCGAACCCACCGGCCCGGGCTTGGGCACCTCGCGGACCAGGGTAAGTTTGCCCTTTTCTGTTTTTATGCCTTCAGTTTCACACTTAGCTAAATTTTTGCGAATATAACTTCTAACTTATTCGGTCTTTGCAGGTGGTCCTTTCTGATGAAGAGGAGGCGGTGGAGGAAAATGCTGAGGAAGAGGAGGTTGTAGGGACCGAGGCCGTCGAGGAGGAGGTCGTCGTGGCGGGGGATGAGGAGGTTGTAGAGGTGGCCCCTGCTGATGCTAAGGCAAAAGCCTTAGAGAGGTTGGGGGGCTTGTTGGGGCAGGCGAGGCGAGAACGAGCCGCTCGAAAGGCCGAAGCTGACAAGAGGAAGAGAGAGGAGGCGAAGGCCCCTCGTGAGTCAAAGAAGGCCCGGACCGGGGACTCTGAGAGGAGGGAGGATGCTGCACCCATCCTTGAGCCTAAGGAACCGGAGGTCGTCGCCGAAGAGCGAGAGATGCCAACTACTCATGCGAAGGGTCTATTGCCTAGCGCTTCGGGCTCAAGCTCAGGTCCTGGCTCCCCGTCACCAAGAATGCCTATTCAGAACCCGGAGGAGGTCAAGGCAACGACAGGGGTCCGGAGCATCATGGAGGGCCATCCCTCTGCTGGCCTGCTGGCTCTGGCCGCGCTTCAGCAGCAGACCGTCGAGGCCGACCATCGCGGCCGCGACCTTGCTTCTGCCATGAAGTCGGCCATGGCGATGATCCCTCAGGTAAAATGTTGTTTTCATTGTGCCATTCTTAAGTTTTTTGCTAAGTGTTCCTCTTCTTAGGTTTTTTGCTAAGTGTTCCTCTTCTTAAGTTTTTTGCTAAGTGTTCCTCTTCTTTTGTAGGCCTACTTAACGATGAACCAGTATGTCTATCAGCAAGGGCAACTGGTGAGGTCGTGGATGTCGAAGGCCGAGGCCAGTGCTAAGCAGGCCGAAGATGCTCTGCAGAAGGCGGAGGGGGCCCGTATAAGGGCAGAGAAGGCCGAGGGTCTCGTTGATACCTTGGAAGCTCGGCGAGCTGAGGCCGCGAAGGTCGGTGCTGAGGCCGAGGAGCATGAACGAGCTGCGGTTGCAGCTCTGGAGGAGGCTGAAGCAAGCTTGGCCGACAAGGTGAAGGCCGCAGTTGAGGCCGCCGAGGCCGGGATGGCTGATAGGGTGAAGGCTGCGGTTCAATCCGCCGAGGCGGAGACGAGCGCTGCCTTGGAACTATCAACACAGAGGGACTTTAATTCCTTCTATGTTGATGGCTGGTCTGAGGCAGCGGCTTTCATGAGGGCGGGACCGGATCATCCGGTGTGGAACATGGAAAACATCATGGTTCCCATTCCCTCTGCTCCCATTCCCGAGGTGGTCCCCTTAACCCCTCGAGCCCTCACGGATGATGAAGCTGATGATAATGAGGGGGCGGCCTAGGGGTTTTTCTTTGTTTTGTTTTCGATGTAATAGCTTGAGCTTGTAATAACTTCTTATCGAATGAAATGAAAAACAATTTTGGCCTTTGGACTTGTGTTTATTTCTGTTTTTTCTCTTCATCATGTGTTCCGTTTATGTATGTATGTATGTGCTCCCAATGAGTGGGCCCGTATGCTTCGGCGTCGGGACACTCATTTTACATAACTCACAATTCCGAAACGCTTGTAAAATTTAAATGAACTGAAAAATTCAAATAAATGGAAATCGGGGTGCCGTATAGGCTCTGGTGTTCTGAAACACTTGTAAAATTTAAATGAACTGAAAAATTCAAATAAATGGAAACCGGGGTGCCGTATAGGCTCGGGTGTTCTGAAACACTTGTAAAATTTAAATGAACTGAAAAATTCAAATAAATGGAAACCGGGGTGCCGTATAGGCTCGGGTGTTCTGAAACACTTGTAAAATTTAAAATGAACTGAAAAATTCAAATAAATGGAAACCGGGGTGCCGTATAGGCTCGGGTGTTCTGAAACACTTGTAGAATTTAAAATGAACTGAAAATGCAAAACGGGGGGTTTAGGAATAACAACAGTTTTATTCATAAAGCCCTTGGGCACATTTACACCATACTCGTCTTTACATCAAAACGCAAAAGTCGAGCCCTATTGATAGTACTTCCTTAGGTTATTGACGTTCCAAGGTCGATCTATCGGGACGTCGTTGGGGAGGCGACCCAACAGGTAGGCCCCGTTGCCTGCCGCACCGAGGATTCGATAGGGGCCTTCCTAGTTGGGGCCTAGCTTTCCGTCGGACTGTACCCTAGTGTTGTTGTTCACTTTCCGCAGCACTAGGTCCTCGTCTTGGAAACGCCTGGCGTTCACTCTTTTGTTATAGGAACGTCCCAGCTCATTCTTGTATTCGGCGTTACGGATGGCCGCCACTTCCCTTCGTTCTTCAGCATATTCGAGCTCGAGCCCCATCATCTTTTCGTTCAGTCCGTTCTCCACCATGTCGGTTCTGAGCGAGGGGAGCCCGATTTCTAACGGGATGACAGCTTCCATCCCGTAGGTTAGGCTATAGGGCGTTTGTTGGGTGCCCCGTCTCCTTGTCGTTCGGTAGGCCCAAAGGACGTGCTGCAGCTCATCAGCCCATCGTCCTTTGGACTCGTCTAGCCTCTTTTTTATTCCGTCGAGGACGGTCTTATTCGACACTTCGGCTTGGCCGTTGCTTTGGGGATACGAAGGGGTGGAATAATAGCTTCGGATGTGGTACTTCGCGTACATTGCCTTTAACTTAGTCCCGGTGAACTGGCCCCCATTATCTGCCACTATCGAGTAGGGGATTCCGAATCTCGTGATTACATCCCTCCAGAGGAACCTGATCACCTCGGCCTCCGTTATCTTTGCTAACGCCACGGCTTCTACCCACTTAGAGAAGTAGTCGGTGACCATGAGGAGGAACTTTTTGCCTCCCGGGGCCCGGGGGAATGGTCCGACGATGTCCATGCCCCACTGGGCAAAGGGCCAAGGCGAAGTCACGCTGCTCATCTTTTGGGCCGGGGCTCTAGGTATGGGGGCGTATTTCTGGCACTTCTCACATTTGAGCACGAAGGTTTTAGAATCCTTTTGCATGAGGGGCCACCAATATCCGTGAGTTAAGGCACGGTTGGCAAGCGACCTGCCCCCGGTGTGGCTCCCACACGTGCCCTCGTGTATCTCCTCCATGACATTTATCACCATATCAGGGTGGACACAGAGGAGATAGGGCCCGGAGAACGATCTCTTATAAAGTTTATCGTTGGGGGCTAGCCAGAACCCTAGTGCCTTTCTTTTTATTTTTTCAGCCTCCTTCTTATCATCAGGAAGGTCGCCGGAGCGATGGTATTCGATTATGGGGTCCATCCAGCTTAGCTCCGGCGGAAGGTCGGTCACCATGTTAACTCTTGCCCTAGCGTCGATGCTAGGAGAAGGGACGTACTCTATGGTGATGACTCGCTCCTTTTTATCACTCATAGCCGAGGCCAGGGTCGCTAGTGCATCGGCGTGGGTGTTCTCGTTTCTGTTGATGTTGACGATCTCCCGATACGCGAAGCTCTGGAGTATTTCGGAGGCGATGGCCACATACTTTTCCATCCTTTCGTCCTTTGTTTGGAATTCACCACTGATCTGGCTACTGACTAATTGGGAATCAGTGTGCACCAGTATCTTCTTGATGCCGAGGCTTCGGGCCATTTTCAGGCCTGCTATCACGGCTTCGTACTCCGCCTCGTTATTGGTGGCTCGGAAGCCAAGCTGGATTGACTTCTCGATTACATCACCCTGTGGGGATTGGAGTACCACCCCGAGGCCAGATCCCTTTTTATTGGCAGCTCCGTCGGCGTGCAAGGTCCATGTTCCTTGAGCACGTTCCTCGATGACGGGGGACGTTGTCGTTCCGGTGAATTCTGCCACAAAGTCGGCCAAGACAGGTCGTACGTTGTCGTTCCGAGGTTCGCGGCTCGTACCGGATGTCGTACGCGTTTAGGTGGCAAGCCCACTTCGTCATACGTCAAGACAGGTCTCCCTTCTGGAGTATTTCCCGAATGGGCTGATCCGTATACACGACGATACTGTGTGCCGAGAAGTAATGGGCCAGTTTTCGCGATGCCATAACGAGTGCCAGGACGAGCTTTTCTAGGGGCATATACCTAGCCTCGGCGTCGAGGAGGGTTTTGCTCACGTAATAGATTGGCCTTTGCTCCCTGCCGACCTCTTTGATGAGGACGGCGCTAACGGCTATCTCGGACACGGCAAGGTACAGGGAAAGGACGTCGCCGGTGTCTGGCTTGGCCAGAAGAGGCGCGCTTCCGAGGTAGTTCGCCAGCTCCGTGAACGCATTCCGGCATTCGTCATTCCATTCGAATTTCTTCTGAGCCTTCAGAGCCGTGAAGAAGGGCTTGCATCGATCTCCGAACCGGGCTATAAACCGGTTGAGGGCAGCGGCCATTCCGGCTAACTTTTGTACGTCCTTCCTCTTTTCAGGGGTTCTCAAGTTCTTCAAGGCAGAGATTTGGGCCGGGTTCGCCTCTATACCGCGATGGGTCACCATGAACCCTAGGAACTTTCCGGCCCCAACTCCGAAGGCGCACTTAGAGGCGTTCAGCTTCAGATCATGCCTTCGTATCGTTTCGAACACCTCTCTCAGGTCGGACAGGTGGTCGTCCTCCTGGGCGCTTTTCACTACCATATCGTCGATATAGACCTCCATGCTCCGGCCTATGCTCTTAGCGAATATCTTGGTGACCATTCTATGATATGTCGCCCCGGCGTTCTTAAGTCCAAATGGCATCACCTTGTAGCAGTAATTCCCCCTTGGGGTTATGAAGGCGTTTTTCTCTTGGTCAGCCTCCGACATGGGTATTTGGTGATAGCCAGAGCAGGCGTCCAGGAAGCTCATTCTGGCGGCTCCGGCGGTGGAGTCTACTATCTGATCAATTTTAGGCAGAGGGAAGGGATCCTTTGGACAGGCCCGGTTGAGGCTCGTGTAATCGATGCAGACACGCAGCTTTCCGTTCTTTTTAGGGACCACCACGGGGTTAGCGAGCCATCTAGGATAAAAGATTTCCCTAATGGCTCCAGCTAGCAGAAGCTTTTGTACTTCCTCGTTTATGGCATCGGCATGCTCCGGACTAACGCGGCGTCCCTTCTGCATCACAGGCTTCGCATCCGGGTTGACGTTCAACTTATGGCAGGCGAGGTCGGGACTGATACCCGGCATTTCGCATGGGGACCATGCGAAGTTATCGAGGTATTCGAGCAGTAGCTTAACGAGACCTGAAACCTCGGGCTCGCTCAGCCCCGCGCCTACCATAAAAAAGTGGTCCTCGTCGTACCCCGGGATCTGGACCTTCAGCAATTCCCCTTCTACCTTTTCTTCGGCTTCCGGACCCATCTTCTTGTTCAGTTCCCGCAGCAGCTTGGGATCTTCAGCTTCTATGTTCATAGCACTCTGGGCCGGAACCGGTTTATTGCCGGAGTATACGGCCATGGCACAGCTTCTGGAGACCTTTTGGTTTCCCGATATGGTCTCAACTCCATTCGTAGTGAGGTACTTGACCTTTTGGTGTAGAGTGGAGGAGACGCCTTCTATCTCATGAAGCCACGCGCACCCCAGAATGATGTTGTAAACGGAGGGGACGTCCACCACCGTGAACTCCACGCTCATAACTTTGGTTCCTGTCTTAACAGGCAAGGTTATGTTCCCTCTGGGCTGGACAGCCTCAGAGTTGAATCCGTACAGAGGGGGGGGGGGGGGGCGTTGGTATCTAGCTGCCCCTCCGTCAGCCCCATCTTTTGGTAGAGGTCTCCAAAGAGAATGTTCACCGACGCCCCTTGATCGACGAGGATGCGTCCTACTGAACAATGGCCCACTTGGGCCGTGATGACAAGGGCGTCGTAGTGGGGCAGGTCTACCCCCACTAGGTCGAAGTCGGTGAAGCTTAGATCTGGCTTGGTTCCTAGTTTGCACCTCTTCCGGGGCTTCGAGCTTTCGGCGAGGCAGACGTGCTTTTTCATTATGGCCTCACGGGCCTCGGTTCTCTCCGGCCCATTTGGCTTCGGCTTCTTCGGTCCAGAATGGATAACCTGGCAAGTCATCACCGGTGGGGGGAGGTCTGGTTGCCTTTCGTCGTCCCCTTCTCGGTCTCGATCGGGGTCCCTTCGCGTCTTGACGTATTTCGCCATCAAGCCGTCCCGGACCCATCCTTCCAGCCTTGCCTTTAGACCATGACACTCATTGGTATAGTGGCCGCGACCTCTGTGATAGTCACAAAATTTGTCATTAGGCCCCCGGGCCGGTTCGTTCCTGAGCGGGGGAGGCCAGGAAAAGAATGGCTCGTTCTCGATCTCAAAGAGCAGGTCGGTCAGTGGTAGGCGGAATGTGGTGGAGTAGGCATTTCCTGGGTTCGAAGGGCCAGCCCGACGGGTGTCCTCCTTTCTACGCTTAGGGGGCGGCTGCTGGCTCTCCATCGTTCGAGGTCTCCCCAACCTTTCCGCTATGGGGCGATCTCGCCGGTTGCTCCTTGAGACGGCTCCTCCCCGAGGCTGCTCGATGCTGGCGACTGAACGCGTCGCTCTAGCAGATCTCATGTCTTTCTCGATATCGACATGCTGTTTGATTAGTGACCGGAGCTGGGAAACTGAGCCAGGAGGGGTCGCTATCATTTCGTTGCGGATCCTGTTTCCCACGATCATGTTCTGCCTGAAAGCAGCTATAGCCGTAGAATCGGGGCATTCGGCACATTCAGCGTGCTTTTGCCAGAACCGATTATCGTAGCTCTCGAGGGTCTCTTTGGGTTGGGCCTTCACTTGGTACAGCTGCTCCGGTTGGGCAGCCCTTTCCTTCAAGTTGATGAACCGGTGTGCAAAATCATAGGCCAGATCATCCCAACAGTGGATGGAGTTGGCAGGCAGAGACTGGAACCATTTACTTGCGAGCCTCCCCAGGCTGGCGGGGAAGCATTTACACATAAGGCGATCGAAGTGGGACCAGTGGTTCATCTGGTATCGATAGTGCCGGAGGTGGGCTTCCGGGTCAGAATCTGCGTTGAACATTTGGAGAACGGGGGCAGTAAAATTTCCGGGGGGCTCACTGTACTCTATCTCATCTGAGAACGGGGTACTGCGGGTGGAGGCAACGATTTTTAGCGCTGCCTCGTCCGCGACTTCATCTCGGCCAGCGCGACGACCCCGCCTCCTCCTCCGGGGAGGCCTTTCAGTCCGAGCATGACTCGAAGCGGGCCGTGAATCGTGACTATCACCTGGTCGGCTGATTCGTGAGTGTACGCTCTGGTCGTTTATACGGCGCGAACTCCCCTCGCGGGAACGCCTCGACTCCTCTCCCCTACCCGCTTCCTCAGGAACCTCTAGGGGGGGTCGTCTTGAGGGTCCCAACCGCGACATCACGCTCTTGGTGGGGATGCAAACGGGCTCTGGCTGCTCTACGCCACGAGAGACGGGTCCGGGCTCAGATGCCATCATAGAGGCTATCAACGCCTTTTGAGCCGCCAAGGCAACGAGTTCCTTCTCATGGATCTCTAGCATCATGCGAGTCAGCTCGTCGCGCGACCGGGGCGTCCCCTGGACCGCATTGAGTGGAGTAGGCTGCCCCTCAGGCGCAGTTCCCGGCGTGCCAAAAGAGAGGGTCCTCGGCATTCCAAATACTGGGGCATGCCGTGGGGGAGGGCTCTCGTACTGTTCATTATCCGTCATCGTTCCTTGGAAACGGATTGTCGGAGCTAGCGCTTTGAATTTCCCACAGACGGCGCCAATTGGCGAGCCTGATTTTCTTCCCAAGCTCGGCTTATATTTTATTCGCGTCGGCTCCGATCTTCCAAGGTCGTTGACGTAGGTGGTATCTGCTTCGTCGTCGGGGTGCTCTCTAAGCCTGCACAAGAAACGAACAGGGGCCCGGGGTTGGTACCAGGTTTTCCCTCTCCGACGATCAAGTCAGTATCGGTATAGACTGAAGGTAAGAATATAGTTAAGGATGAGGGATTGGTTCAGTTACAAGTTGTGGGGTCAGATGTCACGATTGATATTCTGGTGGTCCGGGTTGTTTCAGCTTTATCTCTCCTCTCTGTATTTTTGTGTCCCCCTCTAATTGGTATTAGTGGGGGTATTTATAGTCTGATCAGAGGTGTTATTAGCCCTTGGATCACTGCACTGTCTAATAAAGATCCAACGGCTTCAGGTCATTTATGACTCTGACAATGGCACTGTTCATCATCTGGGGCCCACAGGGCTGGCATGTGATTGGGCCACGTCGATGAAACACGTAAAGGGTCCCCCAAGGGAGCAGCAGCATTAATTGGAGAAGAGTGCTCGACAAGCTTCTCCGGGCCGGGCTAGGCACGGTCCGGCCCCTCAAGATCCGGGGTGACACGTTACCCGTGGTTGACAGACCCGGATCGCCTGCTGTGGAGTTGGTATCGGTCCGGACGAGGGGGTGCCGACATCCCCTCGCCACAATCCATAAGTGTATACTATTAATTTCAGATGAAAAAAATTTAGAGAGCATGTGTCATCTCATGCCTTAAGATAGATCTCTCTATGCCTACATATGTATTGACGGTCATATTGCTCAACAAATCATTATCAACATGAATAGTTCAAAAACAAGCTGCTTTCGGACAAATGAAAACATCATGATTTTGCATAAATAAAATATGACGTTTATTTCATAAATAAAATATGACGTCTATCTTATGCAACGTACATCGAACGTTACGGTTGCTTTTTACTGTCCTAAGGGCGAACACTTTTGATAATTTCATCGAAGTCACGGGACTGTCCGCATGTGGCTTTTCCGATAGAGGTATGTCGCAAAAGAATAACAAGTCTACTATTTCACTAAAATGGGTTACACAAGTAATGCTTTTTTTAATCAAAATGCTTGAAACACTTATAAAATGATTAGCTACGGAACCAGAATGATTTTCTTCGGCGGCCGTGATGTAAAAAATATATCGAATAGAAGATAAAATATGATATAATACAAAATTAAAGAATTTTTTCTATGTTCAACATAAAATAAAATAAATATGAAATTAAGACAAATGACATTGAGTAATAAAATTATTTTTTCTATAATTTTGTTTGGGAAAATACAATGGACATTTAAGAAATTTGGTAATTTTAAAATAAAAAAACAAAAAAAAAACAAAAAAAAACGCCTATCATGATTTGAACTCCTAATCTTTCAGTACCTTAAAATACAATTTTACCACTATATTAATAGCTCTTTTGTTTAACCAGAGTACTTGGGATGTGTTTGTGATTTGACTTACGCTTTGACCAGTTGATTTTTATTTATTTTTAGATTTTTTTTGGAAAAAAAAACTCAAAAAACTAGAAAAATCCGTAAAGGTATAAAACTTAGTTATAATTAATCAGCTTAAAATTTTACAAAGTCATTTTATTAAAAAAAATTGTCATTTTTATTGATTTTTTTTTGTCTTTTATTACAAAATATGAATGAGCTTTTAAAGTTACAAATTATAAAAACTACTTATGTTTGGTTTTTTTGAGGTTTTTTTTTTTTAAAAAAAAATCAATTAAAAAATCAACATACAAATTTTAAAACTCATTTTCTAACATGGCTAACCATTTTGTACCAATTTTACATTTTTTTAAAGCAAAAAAAGTCAAAAAATAATAAAAATCAATGAACATTTAAAAAAATTAATTTGTAAACTTATGACGAGTATATCCAAGTTTTATACATTTACAATTTTTTCTAGTTTTTTTATATTTTTTTCAAAACAAAAGAAGTCAATTAGTCAAGCTGTTACGAAATAGAGTTTTTTAGTGTAAAAAGACAGCCTCATTTGTTATGGGCCTACAAAAAGTCGCTTTTAGAGAATAATATAATCAACTTTGGGGACTAAAATTTTAAAAAGAAAACGGTGCTTTTAGAGAATAATATAATCAACTTTGGGGACTAAAATTTTAAAAAGAAAACGGTGCTTAAATATTGGCAATCAGGGACAGATTTTTGCCCGTCTCCAAGCTTCGGTCTCCTATTAGGCTTTAGCTATATTCTCTCGTAGTCATGACTTGCTTAGAAAGAAGGGTAAAATGCAAATAAGTTTTGTTGGTTAAGTCTTATGTATTGTTGGTTTAAGTAACTTTAGCTATATTCACCCGAGTCGTTAGATGAGAAAAGTTGTTCTTAAGTGCAAGTGAAAAGTTAATACACTGGCAGAGTGGCAGTAACAACAGTGTTTCTCGAACAGATAGTTGTTAAATACAAGTATGTATGCAATCACATAATAAAAAGTGATTTGGTGAATACAGAAAAAGAGTTCATAGTTTTACAAACAACGCCTTTCAAAAAAACCATAATCATCTACAAATTGAACTCATCCCTAGACTAAATTGCACTTTGATATTTTCAAAACATGATACCTTTCCACATTTTTCATCTGGCTACTTCCGCGGGGAAGAAGACATATTATAATTATGAAACAATCGCAAATTGAAATCGGAATTAAAACAATGTTATGAAACTGATAGAAGAACTGAAACGTAGCTATATATTACAATGGGACGTACAAGGTTGAAACAACATAATTTCCAGCATACTTTTTTTTATTACAAAAAAATATAAAAAAATAAATCCCTATAGTGGATGAACGGTAACCCGACCACGCCTCTCTGTTGCTTCTGTAAGGCGTACGGAATAGTAGCATGCCAATACCCAAACGAAAATGAAACTAAAAAATATAATAAGTATGACCCAAAATCGTACTGGTAGGGAAGATGCATCATGAACCCTCCAAAACTCATCAATGGCCATCTTTCCCGAAGCTCTGGCCGGTGGCTGCGTAGGTCGCATGGGATCAACACCAACTGTACCTAAAAACTGGTGGAAAAAAATAATGCATGTAACAAAGACAATGAGTATCAAAACTGAAAACCGAAGTCTCCATACTAGTATCTTATTGCATTACTTGTGTCTTGATAGTGATAAAAAATATATACGTATAATTTAGTCAAATATCTAATTGCAATTTAGTATCTATTATATATTTTCTATTATATTTTGATTGAATAGTTGGATTGAGATATATTGTATTTTCATATTTTAAACTCATTATAAATACAGAGAATACCCACCATAGCTATATCTTTGTGTGGAGAACTTTTATTATTTTATGTATCTAATTCTCTAAATGGTATCAGAGTAGTAAATCCTACCATTTTTATCTCATCTAAAGATCAGATTGCGGATATTTTTACCAAGGCTCTCTCGTCGGCTCGGTTTCAATTTTTACGTGACAAGCTTCATGTTGCAGATTTGCCCGTTTTCTTGAGGGGACGTGATAGTGATAAAAAGATATGCGTATAATTTAGTCAAATATCTAATTGCAATTTAGTAACTATTATATATTTTTTAGTATAATTTGATTGAGATATATTGTGAATTGTATTTTCATATTATAAATATAAAGAATACCCATCATAATTTTGTGTGGGTAGCTTTTATTATTTTTTTTGTCTAATTCTCTACATGTATTGATCGAAGGATTTTTGGATTTTAATGTAATTGGAACAATTATAAGAAACCAGAGTCTCGGACAAGTGGCTAAACTCAATTTTAAAAAATAAACTGCAACATATGACCATTTCAGTCAAATTTAGGAATTAACGCTGAAAGTTTTGATCACCTTATTTCAACTGCTCCTACTCGAAAAAGGTCCTTAAATTAGCTTTCGTCCAAATTTATATTTAATTTTTCTCCTGATTGGCTGTGGAATCAATGGTAAATTGAGTTTAATTACTTGTTGGCTGAATTAAAAATTGACACCTATCTCTAAAAAAATGAGCTTAACACTCCTGAGAAATATAATACAGCTAGGCCTCGTTTGGTACCGGGATTAATAGTCCCGAAACATGATGTTCAAGGAGTATTATTAATGAAGGTAGGATTAGTGATGTACTATAAATGCTATTGATGAGTCCAATTTTGTGTTTGTTTGAACGGACTATTGTTCATAGTATTTGTTGTTCAAATTCACGTTTGTTTACATAACTATATTTCTATTGAACTAATATGCATTCAATTACTATTTTATCTTTTTACTATGTTTATTATATGTTTGTTTAAATTAAACTCGTTTCATTAACAATACATACAATTTCATTAATTTACCCCTCTAGCAAAAACGAGGCCCGGGACTACAATAAAAATTTGGTATTTCAACAATTAAAAGGCATCTTCAATTTTGCAATAATAATTCTTGTAGGCATCAATTTTGAAACTTGTTCTCAGCTTAATTTCGAATTAAAGATGAGCTCCGAAAAAAAAACTGAATTTTTATACCTCAAATTTATCATATTCAAAAAATGTAAAGATATATAAAGGAAAATAAAAGTAGCTAGAGAATAAAAGTTTCAAACAAAGAGGGAATAAGGAGAGTTCAATTTATTTACCATGATGATTGTGGATGAAAAAGATGAGTTGACATATACACAAATAAAAGATGGATGAAGAATTAAATTTTAATCGAAAATAGACATCAATCGGCCATGGTGGTAATTTATTGAATGTGAGTATGTGTATGTATCTATCGTATTCTGGTTTGTATATGTGAGAAGAGGGAGAGAGAGGGAGATGAGATACTGATCTCAGGTGCAATTTTGTGTATTAATGATAAAGGCTTGGATAGGGATTAACAATACCACCCCCTGGGTGGGTTTCTATATACCATGAATTTGGGTCATTTGTAATACATCTGTATTTAGAGTCCAATGTCAAATAACGTTACCAAACAGGGTATCAATTGGGCGAGTCTCTTTATTTGAGGATCTGGTTAAAAACCAGGTCCACGTCATATCTTATTTTTATTTATTTTTTCAATTCATTCCACTCAATTTTATTACAAAATAAATAACTCTAACACCACTTCATTATATTTTATTACACTTCATTTATCTACAAAATAAATAAATTTAGCCACTCCATCACACTATTAATTAATACGTTCCTCTGTTGTTGTTTTTTCCGTTTAAACTAAATACAAAATTAAAATATTTTATAATCATAATATTATATCAAGTTAACACTTTCAAGTAATTTATATTTTGCACTTTTTTATTTATTAATTTTGTTACTTCCGAGTAAATAATTAAATTGTCCCCAAAAACCATACATGTCATTATTTTCTTCCATCTTTACCTAGCCACATAAAACATTTACCTACCCATATTTATTTAACCACTTTCAATTTAACCCGGTTAAATGTGGGTAGGAAAAGATGGAAGAAAATAATGACGTGTAGGGTTTTTGGGGACAATTTAATTATTTACTCGGAAGTAACAAAATTAATAAATAAAAAAGTGCAAAATATAAATTACTTGAAAGTGTTAACTTGATATAATATTATGATTATAAAATATTTTAATTTTGTATTTAGTTTAAACGGAAAAAAAAAACAGAGTAATGTATTAATTAATAGTGTGATGGAGTGGCTAAATTTATTTATTTTGTAGATAAATGAAGTGTAAAGATATGTAATAAAGGCGTGTTAGAGTTATTTATTTTGTAATAAAATTGAATGGAATGAATTAAAAAAATAAATAAAAATAAGATGCGACGTGGATCTGGTTAAAAACCAGATCCTCAAATAAGTAAAATGAAGACTCAGATGAGTAATCTGAGTCCTCAGAAGAGAATCTCCCGTATCAATTGGTTGTTTGTTTACAATTTATAGAGATGGACTATCATAGACTATTTGCTATTTTTGTCATTTTCCAGTTTAAACCATATTATACATTTGATCAGACGTACCACAACCTTTTTCTTTCCATGTTTTCATTTATTTTATTTTTTTCTATAGCCCAAATATTAGTTAATTTAATATCATCCCATGAAGGTATTGTAAATGATGTTTACTTTTACTATAGTCCAAAGATTAGTTAATTTCACCATTTCTAGTGGGGTAAGTATGATAGGCTATAGTGTTTACTTTTACTCCAAGTCTCTTAAAGATCTAGTATACAATCATACGGATGTTGAAAAACTTGATGAATGCAATTGGCTCATTGAGGATAAACCCTATGAAGAAAGTAGGCTGATAATGAAGCAAAATTTTCGATTTTGTTTTGGTTTACTTTTTGAGTTTTTCGTGTTCGTTTTATTTCGTTTAGTTTTTAAGTTTTTCGTTATCATTTTATTTCGTTTAGTAATAAACGAAAACGAAATGAGTTTTTAACGAAACGAACACGAAATTTTTATGTTATTCATAACCCTATTAGTTTGTAAGTTTTTTAGTAACTCTAAATTTGTTACGTGAACCAGTATATTAATTACATTTGATCCTATTTACACCACATTTTATATATTTTATATATGATGAGTTTTAAATTCATATTGCTAATATTTTTTACTATAATTTTATTGATACAAATACACACGTATAAATATAATATGTATAAATTTATATATACATATATATTATATTAGACAAAGACGAAATTTAACGAAACGAACATAATTATAATCATTATCGTCTTATTTACTAAACAAAGTGTATATTTTATTTCATTATCATTTTATTTAGTAATGAACGAAAACGAGCCGATGTTAATTGATTAAAAAAAACAAAAACAAGACGAGATATTAACGAAATAAACACGATATTTTTCACGAAATTTTCACTTTATTTACATCCATAGAAGAAAGTTCTTAAATCTATCTTATCTACACTAAAAAAAAATATTACTCCCTCCGTTCCCATTTAATTGTTCAATACGAAACTACGTGCAATTTTAACCGGTTTATAACTTGTATCAAAATTATCAAAATGATTTTTTTAAAAATTTAACATTTGAACTATATGATCAACTTTTGAAAATTTTCATTCCGACAATTTTGATACAAGTTCTTGGCCGGTAAAAATTGTACCTCGTTTCGTAATGGACAATTAAATGGGAAGGAAGTGTTTTTTACTTGCTTTACTATTGAAATCATGTCGTGCATAGCCAAAACCACTACAAATACTATATCATTCACACTTAAATTCAGATACTGTACATGATTTATCAGTAACGAAATAATATTTCAACTTTAGAGCTACTAATGTCATCTTTAGCTATAAAATATTTAAATGGTACAAATTTCACATTTAAATAGTTTAAATTACAGACCATCCATTCTTCCATCATCAATCCACATATACAAATCACACTAAAAGTATATTCCCTAGAATATTATCCTCTTTAATTTATTAAGAATGGTTCTCTTTTATTTTTTAAGAATATTTTAACATTTCAACAATAGTATTAATTTTGTAAACTTCACTTTCCAGTATTTTTGAAAAACTACTAATACTTATACTTTAGTAATAATATTCGACAAAACTAGTCATTTTACAAGGAAAAAGGATATTTTAAATTATCTTACGACATTATATACACGTGATTCGTGATTAGTATAGATGAACAATAATATATTAAAGTGAAGTGTTACACTAAATATAATGCAATACTATTAATTAATAACAGGGACTAAAGTGCTAAAAAATATTTATATACTATCACATATCAATTTGTAAGATATATAGTTGTTGGTGATAATTGAGTCTAGGTATTTTCTGATGAAAGTTCAATAAACAGTTGTTGACACATAATATTCGTCAATATTAATCTGTATATATAGCATATGATATGTCCATCAGATCCAAGCAAGCATGTACTTTTTGTACATATTCATCGATTATTTTGCACATTGTCTTAAATTGGAAAAGAGTTATGTATCTAATCCTATTTTTATTTGGCGATTTATCTCTAATATGAGCAAGTTAAATTTGTTTTACTGGACACAGATAATAATAATAAAAATCAAAATACACGTAACCATCTGGAAAATCACACACCTTACAAGTTACAATAAGTCAATAACTCAACTTGGAATACTTTAACCAAACAAAGAAAATGCTTGAACAAGATGGTTGTCGTTAATCTTAGTAATCCTTCTATATAAAGAAGTTGGAGGTTCATCTGTCAAACGAAATCACAAGTAAATGCCAAACAAGTCTTATGTAATGCAAATACATGTTAGACTTGTAGAGGTAAATGCATGGTCGTTCAAATAAATCACAAGTTGGATTTGCTATATTTAAAGTAAGTATCAACGATTTATAAAAGAAATATCCTCCTAGGCCGTGCTAACCTATTTTAAGGATTTCTAATTAATTTAGTGGTCATTGTTCAAAAGAAGCATTTAATTAAAAGTTGGCAAAATCTATGGGTTCTTCAATATTGCATCACCTTTTCTGTGAACAATATGTAGTATGGAAAAGAATCCAATAGCTCGAATAGATATACTATATTGCCAAATTAGTTGACAAAAAAATGCTAATCCGAATAAAGATCCCACTTGATAATTATAAACATATGAGTTATGACAACAAATCGAATAATGTTTTTGGAAGGCACTAAGAAACTTCCTTTTATTCTCAAATTGGTGTCAATATGATTGAAGTGAGCTTACAATAAATAGCAAAAGAGTAAAGAATAAGACATTTGAGATAATAGTCATATTGCGTACAATGCGTAACAAAGCACCTTTGGTTGCATCTTTCATTTGAATTCTTCTTATATACCTTTCTTGTATTACCACGATGAATAAGACGTCAAAATTAATATTTTTGTGGTGTGATGTTGACATAAAACATTAGGATATATTAGCAAATTAATGTATATTCTCGAAATTTATTCAGTTTTAATTCACTACCAATTAATACTTTAGAAAAAACTCTTAATTCCAGAAAATTATTTACGTAAAATCTTCCTTCTAGACTTGCAATAAAAATACCTTGGTTGTCATATTGAAAACAATATAACTACGGGTGTGATCGGTTCAGTTCCAAATGTTAAACTATATTATTATCTTTTGAAAATAAAAACTTAGCTAATTTTTATTATTTCGCCGGTCAAAATTACACGTAATTTCGTATAAAACAATTAATTAAATAGAATCGGTGGTTATACTAAAAATTTGCCGGTTGTAATTAATATAATTGTAATATATTGTGTCATAATTTTAAAAATTTATTTATTCGTCATATTTGTGTCGTGTTGTATCGGAAACGCGGATTCTATTATCTGTGTTACATGATATATACAAGTTATAAGAAGCCAATCCCTAGATTAGCGCATAAATAAACAACTTCGATTAGTATTAGTTTTGTGATGGGTGCGCGTGTGATTGTAGCTAACCTACTGCCCATGCCATTATATGTTTGTGTCAAATACGTAACGCTTTGTGACTGGCCATTTAGGGTTATACATATATTTTTTCGTACGTCACTATTAGCTTTTGTAATTTTTCATTCAAGAAAGTAACGACGTTTTGATGTGTGAAACCATTGGTATGTGATCGTCGCTAACCTATGCATGAATGCCAAAGCCAATATTGTACTTATATGTATATGTCTACAATCATGTGAAGTTTGGGAGTTGGGACTGTTAATTTTGTTATGGGTAACCTTGAGTAGTTGAATTAGGCTGATACTTTTGTGTTTTCTCGTGTCATTCATTTTAAACTTTTGTGAATTTACTGAATTAAGTATCTTGAGAAATCTAAAATACTAGAAAATAAACAACCAAATCAATGATAGATTTTTTTACATTGATTTGATATGATGTGTAAAACAGTACGTTGGTTGGTTTGTGATTGTCACTAACCTAATACCCGTGTCATTATGTCTCTGTCAATTGTATAACAGTTTGGGACTTGGCTACTTACGATATAGTCAGGGAAATTTTGGTTTTCTAATCGTGTACATTTAAGCTTTTGTGATTTTTCCAACAAAACAAATAAATTATAACCTCGGGAGGTTTTGAAAAAAAATGAAATATAAACTTTGTTACAACTGTGATGAAATAGTTATTCATTTACCCTAAACTGCAATTTATTTTAAGATAGCCATGAAAAATGTTTAATATTGTCTGAATATGCACAGTTGGGAGGACATGTCGGTGGCATAAGTGAGTCTGTTTTTGGAGCATATATAGGATGGATATATCTTATGCACTTTCATCACATTAAACTATATCACATAATGGTATTTAATGTTGGTAGTTGACAATATCACAACCATACGCTTGTACCATATTGAACTAATAGACATGCTAATTAATTACTACTTAATATGTTCATATTTCATGTAGTGGAATGTGGTTTGCTGAATTCAAAACCCAAATTCACACAGAACCTGGGTAACGTTTGATACCCTTGGTATACAGCTCTATTCTCAGCCAACATATGTATGGTAAAAATTGAGATTGACATAGTGTATATTAAAATAAATACTAGGAAGTAGGAATAACTTATCCCTACCAAAAACGTCAAAATATCGTGCTGTCATTTATTTATAAACCGATCATGTTATGTTTGGCATAATGCTTTATTTCAATGTCCATCTTGATAGTATATAGCAGCAGGTTTAATCTTATATTTCTTGTTGTATGTGGGGTAATTATTAAAAAGTGACAAGTGATAAATTATATTCGTGAAAAATGTTACTTCCAAAAATTTATTTGTAAAAAGTGATAATTTTTATGTGCTCACCTCAAACTGAACTACAATCTACCACAACTCTTTACAACCAATATCAACTCACACTGCAGGGTGTTTCCTTTATCCATCGATTGTTAGTCACCGTCGAGGTCTGGGATGGTCCGACGAACCTCCGACGAGGTTGCAACGACTTTTATCATATGTACAAACACTAAAGGTAGAGGATGACTTTGAGAAAAGAAAACGAATTTGAACAAAAGCCAAATGCAACTTACTGTTGGTGCTTTGCAAACCAAATGAAAATCAGACAAAAATTAGCATATATATATATATATTCGTGGACTCGTGATGTGCATGCAATAAAGAGAATCTCAACTCAAAGGCTTTTTTTTTAAGTAGTAATAGAGACTAGAGAAATCTCAAATGGATAAGTCTTCAACAAGAAAGCCTCAATGTGTTTTAGTACTCTTATGTTGTTGTATGTTCTTTATCTCCGATGCGAGGTTCACCCCTAGCTTCAAAATCCGAGCCATTAATCTTGGTGGTTGGCTTGTAATCGAAGGTTGGATTAAACCTTCTCCTTTTGATGGTATCCCTAACAAAGATTACTTGGTTAGCACTCAATATTTATCTTAATGCACATTTATCTTCTTTTTTTGGTACTCGTTCTGATTGTTTTGCAGTCTCCTTTGGTTTTCTAGTAAATCTACATGATATTCAAAATTCATGAATGATCAGGGTTTTTTTGTTGCACTTGGCTCATTTTGTTTGCATTTTGGTTTTAAGTTGCAATGCATTGCTTCTCAAGCACAAAAGACCGGCCTCCCACAAAGTTAGAAGTTGTAAGCCGGTTTAAACCAAAATTCTCCCGCCTAAAATTAGTCAACTTATTTTCTTAACATATATATATATTGAGCTTAGAAGAATAATTAGTGCTAAAGTTTTTCTTTCAAATCATTGGGGCCCCTAACGGTTTCTTAGATCTCGTTATTTTTCACTACGAAAACCAATATAAATAAAAACCAGATTTTTTTAAGGAATCCATCCTTTTCGGTCCAGAAACTAGTGAAAGCAAAAATTGAGCATGTATTATGTATGTTTCTCTCATAATTCTATATCATACTAAAAGAATTACCGATCACATACCATTTTATTTTCATTTTTAGGATGGCACTGGCCTACAATTCAAATCAGTAACAACTGGAAAGTACCTTTGTGCTGAATTAGGGGGAGGAACAATCATAGTAGCAAACAGATCATCTCCCTCGAAATGGGAAACATTTCGCGTAAGTCGTAATGAATTTTCACAGTCGTTCATGGTTTTCCGCATAAACAATTTTTTGTGATTTTTCATTTTAACAATTATGTTTGTCTTCTATTTTTAGCTGTGGAGGATAAATAAGAAAAAATTCCAGTTCAGAGTGTTCAATAAGCAATTTGTCGGGTTGGTCAATACCGGGAATGGGATAGATATAGTAGCTGTTGCTGAAACAGCAAGTGATTCCGAATCGTTTGAAATTATTTGGAATTCGGATGATTCTACACGGGTTCGGATCAAATCACCTAATGGTTTCTTCTTGCAGGTAATTAGAACTTATAAACATTCTAGATTTAAATTGAGTTTTTCTTGTTCTTACCAAAGGAACACTCGGATTGTAACTTTGCTTGTTCAATATAATATTTTTTTTTTGCAATATAATTGTAATGGTGTAAAAGGCCATAAAATGCGGTATGATAAGGTGAAAATATTGTAACCATTGAAAGTGAAACAAAGTAAAGAATAATGTACCATGGACCGATATTCCACTGTAAAGCATCATAATTTTTCTCGCCCAAGTAGCTAGATTTTTGGGGGAGTTGATTGGAAAAGATCGAGAGTTAACCAACATATCGTAAGAAACTTAGAACTAACAACATGCTTTAGCTCGCATTATTATCGCATGTGAAGTTATTTATACAAAACTTTCAAGTAATACATATTAAAGTGCATTACCGTTCTGAATTTAAGCTCATCTAATCCTAGGGAAAGTCATATATATGCAAGAATGCCCTTAATTCAATGTCTCTGACTAAATAACTTACGAAATATGTCTTAAAAAAACAAGTTGACTACTAGAAATTAGTAGTTATGGAAGTATAGTTTGTGTACTCTGTTTGTCATTAACATACTTTTATCATATAGTATATTCTTATAAAAGTTATATACTACCACTAGGTTGTAACTTATTGATGTTTTGTCCAATGACTTTAAATTTCAAAAAATACAAACGGGCCTAAGGAATTACATCACTAGCCACCCAAAGAGACTTTCATTGGTTTTCTATAATATGTTTATTCATTTCAAGGTTAATCCTTTATTTTTTTGTGTAAAAGATCATCTTATTTATAATTAATTAATTATAGAAAGCACAAGTGTTTCGTCATCTTATTTTCATTTTATCTAGGCAAAATCGGAAGTTATAGTGACAGCTGATTCGAAAGGAGATGGTAATTGGGGTGACGACGATCCATCTGTTTTCGTGGTAAAGATAAACGAAGGACCCCGAGGTGAATATCAACTCACTAATGGCTATGGTCCAATAATGGCACCTCAAGTCATGAGAGTAAGCTCTTGACCCATTCTTTAGACAGTCACCTTTTTATTAAAAAAAATACTCTTTTTAGACTTTTAGTAAACTTCGATTTTTTTGGTTCTTTTAGAAAAGTAGTAATACTCACTAATGACTTGCGTGCATTCATATTTTTATAATAATTAGGAGCATTGGAGTACGTACATAGTAGAAAGTGATTTCAAGTTCATATCGAGAAATGGTGTAAATGCTGTGAGAATACCTATCGGGTGGTGGATCGCTAGTGACCCGAACCCACCTAAGCCTTATGTTGGAGGATCTTTACAAGCCTTGGACAATGCGTTTTTATGGGCGAGGTATATATATCTTTTGCTTATATTTGAAGAACCCTACTGTAATAAAAAAGTTAACCAGTATATATGTGAACTGTTTTTTTCAGCTCAGAAAATATGCCCCCTTTTCTTCCATCTTCTTCTTTGGAGAAAATTTGGCTATGTAGATTCTTGTTTTACATACTCATTTAGCTAGCCAAAATAGGTGCTTATAATCTAATTAATGATATACACTAAAGTATAGACCAATTAAGTGTAATTAATGAGAGCATCGTAAAAGATGATGCCTCGGAAAAATTGAGAAATTGATTGCAACCAGTGTAACTGTATAAACATGATACAAATGTGATAAAAAAATGGAATTAGGGCAAAAAGTAGTCGTACTTTTAAGTGTACCTTGTACAATTTTGCTTACTGAGTATTTCTTTACTTTTCTTTGTGTATGTGGTGTTGATGCAGAAAGTACGGGTTGAAGGTAATAATAGACTTGCATGCAGCACCTGGTTCACAAAATATATGGGATCACAGTTCTACAAGAGATGGTACTCAAGAATGGGGAAAAACTGACCAAAATATTCAACAAACTGTTGATGTTATTGATTTTCTCACCGCCAGGTAAACTTCGAAACGAACTCATGCTACAAGTTTCAAATTTTTTTCAACCTGTACAAGTCCAAGGTCTCTAGATCGTGTATAAAAGAAAATATGGTCTTGACTAAACTGTTAAGAAATACTGTAGTAAGAAAATTTTAATAAAAAAGTATTTCAGAAAAAAAATTGGGTTGTAAGCTTGAAAGCTGTTCCCATCCCTGTCGGGGAAGATGCCAACTATATAATGCACACTCTTTGTTTGATAATGCACCTATATATACATATCTTACTTGAAAAGATTTTTTGATGTGATGTGAATCTAACATTCATTTCATGCTTCAAGACTACTCCAAACATATCAAAGACACCATTCTTGTTCATAACCTGTTTAAAATTTCTCTTGTATAAATTTATTATTACTTGTTATGTGGAATTATTTAGATAAAACATGTCATTAACTTGCATTTCTTTACGACTTTACCTTGTAACAATGCATGGCAGGTATGCCCTTAACCCAAGCCTATATGCGGTTGAGCTAATTAACGAGCCACTTGCGCCTGTTGCTACCCTAGATAGCCTAAAGAAATACTATAAAGCGGGATATGAAGCTGTTCGTAAACACTCATCTACGGCTTTTGTTATCATGTCTAATCGCATAGGTTCGCCCAATCCAAAAGAATTCTTGCCGTTAGGAAATAGCTTACAAAGATCTGTAATCGATGTTCACTATTATAATCTTTTCAGTAGTATGTTTGACCATTTATCGGTTCAACAGAACATTGACTATGTTTACAACAATCGATCGGCTCAGTTGAATGAAGTTACCACAGCAGAAGGACCTCTCACATTTGTAGGTATGTTTTCAAAACCGACTATGATTTTATTTTTCGAATAGAGCAATCGAATTTGGTGTAGCATAAATGTATCATTGAATATTTGAATTTAGTAGCCGTATCCCACAACTTTCACGCAAATGAGTTAGTTTATTACAAACTAGAAAAAAGGGTGTTACATAGATAAGTTTAACCTTTTCCATACCAAAATAAAAGTTGTTATTCCAAATGTACTGCAGTCTATATCGTAAAGAGAGAAAAAGAGTGTGTAAAGGCCTTAACCAACCGATTTGCTAAAGAGTCGAAACTAAGTTTCGTTCTCTACAAGTTTGTATCCACCATAAAAAAATTTTACTTTCTGGTCAATGGATTTTTGTTCCAAAATGAAAGTTTCCTCCGGATCTTTTACAACAAAATAATCTTTTCAACGGGTTCGGGGGAGGAAAAAAAAAACTACAAACAAAGATTGATTTTGGGGTTTATAAAGGCATATTTTTTTTCAAACTACTTGAGCATGCCTGGCAAACTACTTGAACAATTTTTATTATTATTCAATATTAAAAGTGCTGAAAGTAATTTGGATGTGTAGGGGAATGGGTAGCTCAATGGAAAGTAAATGGAGCAAGCAAAGAAGATTATCAGAGATTTGCAAAGGCACAATTAGATGTTTTTGGAAGGGCTTCGTTTGGATGGGCATATTGGACCTTGAAAAATGCTCCTGACAACCATTGGAATTTAGAATGGATGATTAACAATGGTTATATCAAGCTTTAATTTTAAGGGTTTATGTAATTTGACATTTTATCGTTTACTTGCGATAATAATGTCTGAAACTCAATCAAACGCAATTTAATATTTAATAACATTTGCCAAGGCAAAAATTTACTCCGCTTCTCATATTATGGTTCCGTAAAATGAAAATTTCATTTATTTATTGCAAAAAAAACCACTTCAAATACTCATTTTGCATAATTTATAGTCCGGACCGAAGAAAATGTCAGAGGACACGGGGGTCAGAGAATACTAACTTATTTCCGACCTCCAAGTAAGTCTACCAAGCAAGTCATCGTTGATTTGACATAATGCTAATAGAATCACTTGTATTTAAGTTTTTAATGATCAACTTCTACCTTTCAATTAAATTCCCACCTAAATATACATGTCGGCTCCTCCTTACATTATGCTCCGTAGTTCTCTTGCACTTCTACAATTCAATAATTTTTTTTTTTTAAATGAAGTTGTGGGAAAATACCCACTTATTTATTAATATAAAACCAAGTACCATTACAATCTTGACACTAAAATTAGAAGGAATGAAACTTAAAGAATTAAATCAATTAACATTACAACTTGAGAAACAACTTTGTAATTAAATAAAACTTCGGGGACCAAATTAAACCTAGCCTGTGTAATATACAGGCCAGGATAATACGTGTAGGAAAACCCCCAAATCATTTCTTCAGCAAACAAACCGTCGCAGTGAGGAGAGAGAAACTCCTCATCTTCTCCATTCCTTCATCTCTTATAATCACCATTTCTCCCATCAAACCCTAATATTTGGAAGCCCTTTTGCTTCTAAATCAATGATATTCTTCAACTTTTGAGACAGATCATCCCTTTTGTAGAAATCCTTGAAACCATCTATGCATCCATCATTTGCTAAAGCATCTGCAGCACCATTAGCCTCCCTAAAGACATGATCCACTTGGTAATTTCTTCCCTTTAATATATTTTTGATCTCCTCTGTGACCACTTTAATATGCCATGGGGCAGATAATTTATTATTTATAATATTTACCAATTGTAGAGAATCAGTTTCTAAGATAATTGACTTTATATTCGTTAATTGAAGCATGAATAGAATAGCCTTTGCTTCTGCTTCAATAGCTGAATTACTGGTCACCCTAGCTTGAAATCCATAAACAAAATTGCATTTGAATCCTCTTATTAAGCCACCCACACCACTAATATTCGAAGAAGTTTGTAACACCCATCAGTATTTAACTTTTCAAACCCCACTGATGGATTTAGCCATTTCACTATAGTAGCCCTCTTTAGATTACAATTCAATAACTTGAACAATAATTCTTACCCAATTTTAGGGTGGAATAAACAAATGACTGGAAAAACATAATTGATATTGTTCTGGTTGATAAATGATAATTAGCTCTAAATGCTAGAAAGAAGGGAAAATCGTTGAAATGCAAGTTATCGTGTTTAAAATAGAACCATATACACTCACATTAGAGTTTCGTGTACAGAATATTTGTATGACATTAATTAGTCTCTTCCGTATATATTAGTTCCATGTACCACCTTTGGTATTTGTATATGGTTTATGCGCGTCCAAATCTTTTACCTCCTATTCTTTATCCTTTTTCGTGTCCTCTTGTTTATTTTCATTCAAATTTTAAATTTTCACAACTTATACCGTAATTTTATAAACTTTTATATTATATTGTATTCAAATTTTAAAACATTTGAACATAATATTGTTTTAGACTAATTTTAATATTCAATGTTTAATTTACACTAATTTATACATTTATTTCAAAATAAATTTTGTGTGGATTTTCTTTTAAAAATAATTATTAGAATGTATTGATAGATGTATATAGTAATTGTATAATTTTTTTCAAGTTTTTTAGAAATTTTTTTTAAATAAAATAAAAACGAGGTATAAAAAAAGATAAACAAATATGATAGAAGATTTATTGTCATTTTCTTATGGTTTCCAAGCTTGTAGATTTAGCTATCCAAAAAACAAACGACAAATACCGAAACTGTGATGAGTCATTATAAATCAATAATGTAATGACACCGGCAATCACATAGCAAACATGTGACAGGTGTCACAAATTCATGAAGCCACAAGTCCACCATTTTGTCTATAAATAAAGACATTCATTACTACTTTGGTAGAGATCTGAAAATGGTAAAGCCGTGAGCAGTCAAAATTTGTATTTTGTAATTTTTCACTTCCGTATATATAAAAAGGTAATGATATTTTCGTAGGGTAGAATTCAATTCAGAAGTGTTGAAACGCCGAACCATGTTATATCTCATATTCATTTTATATTTACGTTTTTAATACTTAATATATTATTGAGCTATTGACACTACAAAAAAATACACAAATAGCGACGGGATTAGTGACGGTATTTTTTGTTACGAGCTTATTAACGACGGTTTTTGTGACGGTTTTGTGACAGTTTAGTCAATTTGCGACAGATTTGTGACAGCATTTTAAATTTGCGACAGGCTTGCGACAGCTTTTGACTCTCACTAAATCAAACATTATTTTGTAGTGTGAGTGCCGTTTTATAACAAAAATAAACTTATAAGGTCTCAAAAGAGTAGTTTACCTTTTAAAAGTATTCAGAAGCTGTGTTCTTTTTTCTTTTTTTTTTCCTTTCTAGTTCTAACACTTATCTTTCAACCAAAACAATTCTTGGAGATTTTTTCTAAATTGGCCTAATCTTCCGTAGAAATTCTTATTTTGACCTGCTCTATTAAAAAATTGTAAAATTGACATACTCTATCTCGCTTATCAGATCAGCGAGATAGAAGTCTCCACGTTATATACCCGGCCCCACAACATTATCCCATGTTATATATATTTTTCCAACTCCAACAATTGCAATATCATGCTTTTAAGAGAGTTTTTAACAAAATTAATGTTTTTTTTTCAATTATACTTGATTGATATAAAGATAATTTTTTCTAATAATCAATTTGTTGGAAGAAACTAATACGTTTTTTATGCCGGAAGAAACTAAAAAAAATGGTAAATTTTTTATTGATATCTCATCTACAATTTAATTAAGTATTGGTTCATGAAACTAAAACTAACTAAGAATTGGTCTCTTTCCCCTAACTAACCAATAAAAATGAAAAAAAAAAATAAGTAAAAATGGAAAGAAAAAAGAGGCAAAACCTCGAAAAAACACGAATAAAATTCCAAAAATGCAAAAAAATTCAAAAAATCCAAAATCAACAAAAAAAAAACGCAAAAAAAAAAAAAAACAGTCCGAGTCGTCTTAATTCATTTTAAAAACAGTCTGAGTCATTTTAAAAACAGTATTAATCGTTTTAAGTCATTTTAAAAACATTCTGAGTTGTTTTAAGTCATTTTAAAAACAGTCTGAGTCGTTTTAAGTAATTTTAAAAACAGTTTGAGTCGTTTTAAGTCATTTTAAAAATAGTTTGAGTCGTTTTAATTCATTTAAAAACAGTCTGAATCTTTTTAAATAATTTTAAAAATAGTCTGAGTCGTTTTAATTCATTTAAAAACAGTCCGAATCTTTTTAAGTAATTTTAAAAACAGTCTGAGTCCTTTAAAGTCATTTTAAAAACAATTTAAAAATAGTCTGAGTCATTTTTAAAATGAATTAAGACGACTCGGACTGGGTTTTTTTTTTTTGCGTTTTTAGATTTTTGTTGATTTTTGATTTTTTTGATTTTTTTTAGGATTTTTGGAATTTTATTCTTGTTTTTTCGGGATTTTGCCTCTTTAAAGTTATATATTATTAGCACATACAAAATTATGATATGTTATTCCACTAACAATATATAATTTTAGAATGTGTTGCCAGAAAAAAATTTAAACGGTTGTCAGAATACCGTATATATAAATTATTATGAAAAATATTAATAAAAAAAAATTATTTTCCAAAATTGTGGAGGTTGCCGCGGCAACCTCCGATCATATGAAGGTGCCGTCCCCGGTGAAACTAGGACTAATGGTCATAATCATCACTTGAATAAGCGTTGGTGAAAAAAAAATTCTTTCTTTTGGTAAAGCGCCTCGAAAAGACGCTTTTGAGACTTTTCACGGCAACTTTTTTCCCAATGCAGGTCTTGCAAAAGTCAGTAACAAAGGTTTCTATTTGCAACTATCAAACAAGTCCCCGTTATTGAGCCACTATGATTACTGCAATTTTCGTATAGTACATTGTATTGGACTAGCTAGGGTTTCAAAGTCAAGGTAATTTGGTGTATGACAATTAGAGTAATCCATAAAGGTTAGTTTGGTATACTTTCTTGTAAGCAAGAAAAGACAAATGATGAATAATTTAAATGCTAAAAAGAAGGGAAAATTGTTGGTAATGTAAGTTCTCACGTTTAAAAGAGAACCATATACAGTCATATTAGACTTTCATGTACATAATATTTGCATGACATTAGCTAGTCTCTTTCCGTATTTATTAATATTCCATCTAACTACCTTTTGCTATTATTTAAATGTGTTGTCAGATTCCGAACGTATATTTGACCACTTTTTTCACCCAAAGGAAATCATAGCAAACACCCTCACTACAAAAAAAATTCATAAGAAAATGATGAAAATTCTAAATTTGGGTAAATTTTGGATTATACCATGAAAACAAAATTATTTAATGATTGGTCCATGAAACTGAAACTAATTAAGAATTGGTCCATTTCCCCTAACTAACCAATAAAAATGTAAAAAATCAGAAAAAATGAAAAAATTCCAGAAAATAAAAATACAAAAATGAAAAAATAAAAAAATATGAAAAATTCCAAAAAAAAATAAAAGAGGCAAAACCCCGAAAAAACACGACTTTTTTTTAAAAAATCCCAAAAAATAAAAAAAAATCCCAAAAAATCAACAAAAATCTAAAATCAACAAAAATCCAAAAACGTAAAAAAAAACAGTCTGAAAACAGTCTGAAAACGGTCTGTTAAAACAGTCTGAAAAATAAATAAATAAAAATCCAAAAACTTAAAAAAAAAAAAGTCTGAAAAATGTCCGAAAACGTAAAAAAAACAATCTGAAAACAGTCTAAAAACAGTCTGTTAAACAATCTGAAAACAGTCTGAAAAACAAATAAATTAAAAAACAGTCTGAAAAATAAATAAATTAAAAAAGTCTGAAAAATAAAAAATAAACAGTCTGAAAAATAAATTAATTAAAAAACAGTCTGAAAAATAAACAGTCTGAAAAATAATGGGGCAATTAACAAAAACATACTCTATCTCTATTATATTACAAAAAACATACCCCCAAAACTTAACTTACAAAAAACATACCTATATATACTTATTATTTCTCTAATTCTAATCAAACCATAATCTAACCTCTGTCTCTCTAACCGCAACTCTCTCTCTAATCGTACATCTCTCTCTAACACACGATAATCGCACATCTTTCTAAAACATGCTAATCGCCCATCTATCTCTCTCAAAATGACTAAAAACTCACAAAATATTCATATGTTAATTTTAAAATGTCATACCATAATTTTAAAATGTCATACACTAAATGTTCTGAATCACAATCAAATATCTAAAAAAGAGTTCATACCCTAATTTTAAAACTTCATACCCTAATTTCAAAACTTCATACCCTAATTTTAAAACTTCATACCCTAATTTCAAAACTTCATACCCTAATTTTAAAACTTCATACCCTAATTTCAAAACTTCATACCCTAATTTTAAAACTTCATACCCTAATTTTAAAACTCCATACTCTACATATAAATTTCTCTCAATACTATACATATAAATTCTCCTCCTTCAACTTTAAACCCACAAGTTTTACAATAGTCTCAAACCTCAATAAATAGAAAACAATATCACCAATTTCATTTATTTTTCATATATTACGGGGTAGAAAACAATCTCACCAATTTCATATATTTTTCATATATAGTTAGTGGCGGGTTTTCATGGTGGAGGAGGGGAGAGAGATAGAGTGGGATATAAAATAAAAATATAAACAACAATGCAGAAGAGAGAGACTAAGATGAGAGAGATGTAGAGAAGAATTGGTAAGAGAGAAGAATGGAGGAGAGAGATAATAAGGGAGGAGAGAGAGAGTAAATGAGAGATAGAGAAAGAAGAGAATAAACATCATTAAAATTGTTTGGTATGTTTTTGATAGTTAAAGTTGTAAGGGTATGTTTTTTGTAATTTAGTTTCAAAAATAGTATGTTTTGTTAATTTATCCAAAAATAAATTAAAGCCTCTCTCTCCTCTCTGAAAACAGTCTGAAAAATAAGAAAACAGTCTGTCTGTTTGGTTTACTAAACAGACAACCAAACAAACAGTTCCCAACATTTTTTTTTTCTTTCTTATCCTATCCAATCTCCAAAAAAATCTCAATTGAACTCAATAACCAATTTCTCCTTCTAATTTCTTAGTTATTAAACATAAAAAAACTAAATAAAAAGCGATGATGAGATTAGAAGAGCAAGATTCTCAGGCCATAAACGACCTCTCGTCGACGATCCTTGCCATGCTCCGGTCACCGTCCAATCGACCTCCTACGATAACTCCGGAGGGTTTTGCGGCGATGATGGTGGGGGTGTCGACCGCGATGATGCTTTGCGGTTCGATGTCAGGCCGCTTGCGACGACGAGGGGAGGAGGAGCGAACCTCCGACGGCAGCGGCGGAGGTGGAGGGAACGACGGAGGAGCGGTTGTGGTGGTAGGTTTAGGTGAGTTATATATGTATGTAGAGAGAGAGGGAGAGAGACTATGGGAGAGAGTTTAATGAAATATTATCCAGACAGATATATTAAAACAGAATATATGTATTATATATATTGGACCAATCCTTAATTAGTTTCAGAAATAATGGACAAATCCTTAATTAAATTTTATATCCGGACCAATCCTTAAATAGTTTTGTTTTCATGGTCCAATCCTTAATTCTCTCTTGGGGGTATTAATATTCCATCTACCTACCTTTTGTTATTATTTAAATGTGTTGTCAGATTTGGAACGTATATTCAAAACCGGATCCTAAAACAGTTTTAAATATTAGTACTAGGGACGGTCCAGTTCGAAGTCGGGTAAGGGTTAGGCCTTTGACAGATATATATTTTTTTTAGTGGGAAACATGGTTCAGCCCAATATAAAAATTGTAAATCACATTCTATTATAAACTCAGTTCTATCACACTACTCTGTATCAATTAACACGATAAACTGGGAAAAAGAAAAATATATGTAAACTATTTTTATATACCAAAAAAAACTATTTTTATATGCATACACCCACATATATATATATATAAATATATATGGGGAGTATATATGAACATCATGAAAAACACCCAACTAGACACTTTTTCGTAAAAACGCTCCAAATCAAGATTTGTTTAATGCAAATCTCAATGGTTTCACGACGGGAACACAAATATGCGTCTTACTTTTTTTTTTCTGAGATGTATAATGACATGTTTTGAATTTTTAAATTTTACCATAATTTCGAAAACATGTCATTATACATCTCGGAAAAAAAAAGCAAGACGCATATTTGTGTTCCCGTCGTGAAACCATTGAGATTTGCAATAACCAAATCTTGATTTGGAGCATTTTTACGAAAAAGTGTCTAGTTGGGTGTTTTTCATGATGTTCATATAACATTTTCCTATATATATATATATATATATCAATTAAACACGAGCGGTAACCTGAAACGAATTCTGAAAAATGGGTTAACATATCAATCGAATTTTTCTCCTTTTGGAAACAAAAGAGGTATTTCTCTAAATTCCGATTCTTATCTTATCTAATGTTTTTTTTAGCTCATGTGTTTCTTATTTTTGGATAATTGGATTGTTGATAACTTGATATGGGTGTCTTTTAATTTATCACTTGTTTGCATTTTGCAATAAAGGCTTGTGGTAATATAGGATGCATCTTATCCATATAGCCTACATTAATCTTACACTTTTAGTGTAGATTGTCTTCACCGCTTCTAATTTAATGCTATTTTAATTTAATTATAAGTAGAGAATTTTATGTACTCAAAGTGTTTGTTATAATGCCACGGTGAGATTTTGTGTCATTTGGGTCTTTTATCTTTCTAAGCCTCAGTTATGCAAGCTTATTTGTTGATTCTATTTTAATTTAGAATAAATTAACACAACATGTTACTTTTTAAATTAAATTAACAAAAACATAATCAAAAATTTTTCATTATCAAAAATATACCAAACAAATTTAATGTTGTTTATTCTCTTCTTTCTCTCTCTCTCATCTTACTCTCTCCATCCTCAATTTTTCTCTCTCTTACCAATTCTTCTCTGTATCTCTCTGATCTTACTCTCGCTCTCCTTCATTATTCTCTGTATCTTTCTTTCATATTCCACTCTATCTCTCTCCGCTCCTCCAGCACGAAAATCTGTCACTAACTACCGAATACCATCTAAATTATATAAACATCCATATACATATAAATGCATATATATACATATATAATACACAAATATTACACTGGTTGATACCCCGTAATATATGAAAAATATATGAAATTGTTGAGATTGTTTTCTATTTATTAAGATTTTAGACTATTGTAAAACTTGTGGTTTTCAAGTTGAAAGAGGAGAATCCATATGTACAGTATTGAGAGAAATTCATATATAGGGTATGAAGTTTTAAAATTAGATTATAAAGTTTTGAAATTAGGGTATGAAATTTTGAAATTAGGGTATGAAATTTTAAAATTATGATATAAACTTTTGAAATTAGGGTATGAAGTTTTAAAATTAGGATATGAAGTTTTGAAATTAGGGTATTAAGTTTTAAAATTAGAATATAAATTCTTTTTTAGATATTTGATTGTGATCCAGAACATTTAGGGTATAAAATTTTAAAATTAGGGTATGACGTTTTATAATTAGCATATTAATATTTTGTGAGTTTTTAGTCATTTTTAGAGAGAGAGATGAGTGATTAGCACGTGTTAGAAAGAGGTGCGATTATCGTGTGTTAGAGAGAGAGAGATGCGATTAGAGAGAGAGAGAGTTGCGGTTAGAGAGAGAGGTTAGATTAGAGAGAGATGTTAGATTATGGTCTGATTAGAATTAGAGAAATAATAAGTATATATATGTATGTTTTTGATAATTTAAATTATTAGGGTATGTTTTTGTTAATATAATAGGAGTATGGTATGTTTTTGTTATATAAAAAAAAGGCTTACTTGATAAATATATTATTAAAGTGGGAAATAAGTCTAAGGAGCAAATTCAGTGTGTAACAATTAATGAACTTCTACTAAATGATCTTATAGAAGAGAATGTTGGTCAAGAAGATTCTAATGTAATTGATGGTGATTAATATGTGGAACCTTCAGTTAATCTTGAAAAAGACGACGAGCTTGATGGTAACGGCATAACAAGCGATGAGGCTATGCCAGATATTGAAGAAATAAATAAAGATAAATATGTGGATTATTCGCTTAATCTTGAGAAAGATGTTGATGTGAACTATGATCCGGGTTTATGGGGAGAAATTATGATACGAGGTCCAATAAAAATTACAAGATTTAGGGATGGATTTCCACGAAATATAAAAGATGGGAGATCGTTTTCTTTCACAATTTACACTAGTTATCAACCGAACAGGGATAACTATGAAAGGAAATCACTCGTATATTCTAACGAGTTAAATAGAGTATTCTGCTTTTGTTGTAACCTATTTAAGCATAGAGCGATGTGATATTTTTTGACTAACGATGGAATGGATGATTAGCACAATATTTTGGCAAAACTTAAAGACCATGAAAACAATCCGGAACACGATGTTAATATTGTAAAGTGGGTCGATTTGCAAAGGGAATTAAAATTAAAGGCAATGATTGACAAAATGATGATAGCACAAATTGATAAGAAAATAATCCGTCGAAGAGGGGTACTTGTTCTAATCATAGCACTTGTTAAAAGACTTTCTCAAAATAGTTTACCATTTTGTGGAAAAAAGAGAGAAGATTTACGAAAAAAATAATGGACTATTTTGTCAATTTATAGAATTTATTGCGGAGTTTGATCCCGTTATGAAAGAGCATGTTCACCGTGTAGTCAATGATGAAATTCAAAACCATTATCTAAGTCACAAAATTCAAAATGAGATAATAACTGTACTAGCAAATGCGATCAAAACCAAAATCCTATAAAAAATTATTAAGTCTAAGTACTTTTCGGTTATTCTTGATTGCACTCCCGATTTAAGTCATCAAGAACAAATGTTGATTGTCATTCCATGTGTTGACATTGAAGATGATACCAAAATTAAAGTTTAAGAGTTTTTTCTTGATTTTATTAAGGTTGAGAACACGTCGGGAGAAGGGATTTTTAAGCTAGTTAAATATATTTTGCATGCTCTTAAACTCGACTTTGATAATATACGAGACCAAGGTTATAATAATGAGTCAAATATGAAAGAGAAAAATAAAGGTGTACAAAATAGAGTAATAGAAATTAATCCTAGAGCGATTTATGTACCATGTGGATGTCATATTTTAAAGCTTGCACTTTGTGATATGGCAAAATCTTGTGAAAAAGCTAGACTTTTTTGAAAATATGCACAAGGTGTATACTTTATTTTTGGGTTCAACACATCGATGGGATATTCTTACGGATAAAGTGGAAATGACGGTGAAACCTTTATCCGTAACCCGGTGGGAAAGTCATATTGGTAGTGTTAGAGCAATTAGATATCAAGCATCAGACATATAAGAGATGCTTTTATTGAATGGAAAATGCCGCTAAGGATGATATTTCAAGGGCGGAAGATAAAGGTTTGTGCACCGATGTTTTGGAAAATTTTGAGTTTTTATTTAGCTTGCGCATTTGATTCAAAATTTTGGATAAAGTTAATTTCGTTAGCTAAGCTATGCAAAAAGAAGAGATGAATATGGAGGATGAGATTCAAAAAATTAAAGAGCTCATTCAATTCTTTCAAGAATTTAGAGAAAATGCATTTAAAGTTTTGATGAAAGAAGTCGAAGAACTTGCCGCTGAGGTTGGAATCGATCCAACGTTTTCTAAAATAATAATGGTTTGTAGAACTAAGCAATTTAACTCTGATGATGAATAAGGTGGAGCACAAAGTCTAATAACGAAAGAAAAATTTAGAGTTACAAACTTTCTTGGCGTTGTAGATCAAGCTCTTGTATCACTTGAAGAGCGATATACAACATTTGGCTTCTATGAAGGATTTTTTGGGTTATTTTTTATTATGAAGTTAAGAAACATTAGTAATAATGAGTTGATGAAGGGTTGTATCAGGGTATAAAATTTCTTAACACACAATGGGGATAGTGACATAAATGGAAAAACTTTGTTTGGAGAGGTTAGAAACTTAAAAGATTTATAAATAGTAAAAGAAATCGACGTTCTTGGGTTTATTAGGTCTTATCACGAAGATGGTGGGTTTCAAAATGTGTGGATTGTATATCGAATTTTGTTGACGATTCCCGTCATGGTTGCTTCGGCAGAAAGAAGCTTTTCTAAGTTAAAATTAATAAAAAATTATCTTAGAAGTAACTTGTCGCAAGAAACACTAAGCGGATTAGCTATGATATCGATTGAGTAGAAGTTACTAGAAAAACTTGAATATGATGATTTAAGATTGATAAGACTTGATAATTCGTGATTTTAAAAATTAAATATGTTTTTATGTACTAATCAATGATTCTCCCAAATTTTATTGGTGGTCTGGGTGGGTCAGGACCGGATTAACATAGTCAACAACACTCCACATATATATATATATATATATATATATATATATATATAACACACAACTGCATTCTATATATACATACAAAATCTTAAATATATTGGATTATATATCACTCTTATATATTTTGTGAATATTTTTGTGAGTCTTATAAGCTAGCTAGGTGTACCGGCGAATGAAATTTATTGAAGAAGATTACCCTGTTGGAAAACATGTTTTAAACATGGGTGTTCCGAGTGGTCAGGGACCATCTTTGAGTCAATATTCAATGCGACAACTCAGAATTTCTGAAGCCGTACTCAAAGCATTTGAGTAGCTCGTGCGACGAGCTTCGCAACGGTATATCGCATGACCTATTCGGAGAATGGGTGTGAATGATAATTGGCCTCGAAAGTTGCTACTCGAAAGAGGTATAAAAACCAATGCTGGAAAATGAAAAAAGAAATGAGATTTAAACCATGAGAGTTATTCCACATTGTGAAATCATGAGTGAATTTTACAATATAAATACAAGTCCATCCCATGTAGTTGTTAAACTATCATGTCCACATACCCATGAGTGGATTAGTGTGTACCACATGCGCGCGCTCGCTCGGGTCTCGGGCCTTGGGATTTGGGAATGAGAAGCAGCCTCCCCCTCTCATTCACATCACTAATTCACTCTCTCTAAAACCAGCATACATTTTTTTCACATAGCATATTAGAAACAGAGAGAATCACCCACCAACAACTCGACTTTGACTCGTCGCCAGTTTCCGGCGAGTCATCTGAGACGTTGTACCTTGGGATCGAAGCGTCAACGCAACCAGAATCATCAAGGTGGTTGGGCGAATATCGATTAAGGGCAGACTGTTTACAGTCGCCTCGTCTTTTTCAATTCTGTCTTTTAATTAACGTTTTTCAATTATGTAATTTATATTTTTGTCTTTTCAATTCTGTCATTTTATTTCAGTATTTTAATTTGTTGTACTTAGCTGTAGCTTTTCAATTCTGTATTTACCTTTCTGTAATTTTCTTAAAGTACTGTTTTATTATGTAATTTCAATTCTGTAATTAGAATAGTTTCAATTCAGTCATGTTATTTCAATTTGAATCAGAACAGTCCGGCTGTTAAGTTTATACTTTCCAGTCGGCAGTTTCTATTTATTGCAATTCAGTACATCAGATTATTAATTAATAATAATCTGAATAACGTTTGTTTTAATTACTATTCAGTACCTACATGTTGTAATCAGTAATTTCATTTCCAATTCGAAATTAATAAAGATTACACTGGTTTTGTTTATTTTTGTTTAATCATTTATTATTGTTTAATTGTTATTTCGTACACGAAAACCAACATAACCAACTTTTATGAGCAGAGTATCACATTTCAATTAGGAGCACCTATAACATTCTAATTATATGGGGGCGGAAGGTCACAATTGCAGAAACGAATTTACACCAACCACAACTTTAATTTTTAACAGTGAATTCAAAGTTCATGAATTGTTAAAGAATTTTCTAAGTACAGAACAAAATCAGATAAATCTGCAGATGTCAAAAAAATGTACGATGTGTAATATATAGCGTCTTGGGGTAATATTATGCTCTAATTTACATATATCTAGCTAACTGTGATGTACCCGGTCACGACTAACGTTGACATATAGAGGCTCCCTTGCTTAGTTCTTGTTAATAAAATAAAGTAAGGATATTAAATTGATTGTTGGCCTAAATACTGTAGGTTTTATTTTGCAAATGCAATGAAAGTCAAGGACAAAAATATGTTTTATGCTAACATATTTATAAGGGTATTTTTTTTGTCCAAACCTTCTGAATTAGTGCTCTAAAGTAATGAAAAAAGAAGAAGAGAAAACTGTGAGTCTGTGAGCTAAAGTGGGAAGGTCAAGTGGCAAAATCACTTTTGGTCGAGGTGAATCAGCTTCATGCAAATATGACATGGCACGTCTTAATCACAGATATCCCCACTTGGCGACTTCGTTTTTTCTCATTTTTTTATGGGTCCCAAACTCAAAGCGATAAAACTGGTTTTGATTGTGATTTATTTGAATACGGCAGTTTTTTTTGTGGTTATAAAACGAACCTTTATTCCACTACAGTATTATTTATAAAAAGAAAATAGTATGTAGGATATGAAGGTTTATCTTTACATTAGCTACGAGTAGTACACTAATACTCTTATTATGTAGCCATATCGACAAACAAATCAGAAACCATATTGTGGCCAATCTTCACATTTCAAGTTTTCTACATTATAAAGCACTCCTATATATATCATGAAGCGCTTAGGAAATTTTGAAAATTATATAGTTTTCAAATCTATTACAATTTAATTTTTCATTAAAATTAATGCGAGAAGAACAAATATGTGAAATTTTATGTAACGTAGATTTATAAATTGGAAACAACCCAAAATATAAACATGCATGGACTTTTTATTTAGAACATGGGTAGTAATTTTCTTTTTAGGTTGGCTCACTCGAAAGTCGAAACTGAATTTACAATTATGAGTTATGAAAGCAACAAAGGAAAAAGTACAAGTTTTATCTAACACAACGAAGAAAGCATGCTGAACTGAGATATTCAATTGATGATCCCGTCTTTAGATTTTGTCTGATCACATCATTTAATATGTTTTCTTGGATTTTCTTTAGGTGTGTGCATGCGCGTATAAGTTGTAACTTATTTAAATTAGTTCCACTAAGCCTAATAACAATCCAAATTGCCATCAATAGTTCACATATGTGACCTTAGCCGTGTTTGGAAAGCCAATATAAATATTTTGATTCTTCCAATTTCACAAGTGGAGCATTCAAAAGACACTTTTGTAGACATTTTTAAGCAAAAACGTTCGAAAATCAAGATTTGATTAATGCAAATATTCACGGTTTCACGACGAGAAGACAAATATGCGTATAGTTTTTTTTTTTGAGATATTTAATTGCATTTATTGAATTTTTAAATTGTCATAACTTTTTGGTACTATTTGGATTTTGTGTACAGCCAATATCGCGAAACCTAGTTTACTTTTTACAATCACGTTTTTCCTTAATGCCTTTTGTTTTTCGTTTCCCAAATTTTGACGCCTAAATTTTAAAAATTTTCATCCTTTTCACATTTCACATATTCGTTCTCCGCTTTCTTTTCCTTTTCCAGCAACTACTTAGAGCCGCCCTTACAAGTTGAGAGAATATCACGTGGAGATTAGAAGATAGAAAAGTTATTATTGATATTTATACTTTTGAAGTGGCTTTTGATCATCACAAGAATATTATGATAAACTCTTTCATATCATTTGAGACATGGGTATGATTCAGGAATAGGACCATTGTACTTTTTTAAACTACTAATTAGTAGCGTTCCTAGGAACGGGGGTAAAGTTGAGTTTTAAAAGCATAAAACTTGGTGATCAAAATTATAGAGGTACTTTTTTTATTTATATATAAAATTACTAATATATCCCTAAAAATAATAGCATTTTATTTTACTATTAATATACAACTAGCCATACAAAAAATCCAAATTTTATTTCCAAATAAAGAAAAAAAAACACATAACAGTATCGATCTCTCAAAAAGTGTAACAAATGTTCTTAATTTTCTACTCTACAGGTAAATAAAGTATTTACATCATTACTTGTAATTTAATTTTGATTTGATCAACTCAAAATAGGTTAAACAAAATTACTTCATTTTGGAATTCTAATAGATTTTGGGGTTTATTCGGATCTATTTTTGCTGTCCTAATTTTTTTAGTCTAGCCTATCTTACCTTTTTATGGGTCATTGGATAAAAAATAATCTAATTTAATGGTCAACAAAAACTATGAAAAAAAGATAAGTAATAAAAGGGTTGACACGATTACATATATTCGATACTTTTTTGGTACGATTGATAAATTTGATTTTTATTTTTTACGTAATATATTTGAAATGCATCAGATACTTTTTCGGTACGGTTGATAAATTTGATTTTTATTTTTATTTTCATACGGTGCACTATAATTTAGTGTGTCAACAAATAGAATATTTTAGTTTTAATTTTAAATTAATTTTAGGTTATTAGTTATTTTGGGTTCATTAATAGGTGTTAAGTTTTTAGTGGCGGACACACATTTATCGGGTTTACGGTAATGTTACTCTAAAATAACGTACCGTAATCGCATTGGGAAATTCTTTTTTTTTTAACTACTTGTGCTAACGAGGAGTGCATGTAAGCAATTCTACATAGTAATATTTTCATAATTTTTGTTGAACCATATTGTTTTTGATCTAATGACACCAACAAAATTAGGATAGGTTAACCTAAAAAAAGTAGGACAACAAAAATGGATCAAGTTTATTCATATGGGCCTATGACTCATGAGATTTTTGCTGACGATTTGGATAACTAAATTTGGGAGGTTTTAAATTAATATTTTAATTGGGTATATTTATTCTCAATTTTGTATATATGATTGATTCATTAATTTATTATGATAATTTATCGGGTGCGGTTGTGCCGGATTATTTACTTAAAATATGGTGGGAAAATAAATAAATTATCAATTCGAGTGTTTTTTTTTATATTTTAATAGTTAAAGTAATATTAGTATTTAGGACCTTTTTTTTTATCGGTTTTGTGTCTTCAAAATGCTGGAGACGACACTGACGCTTCCTATTATAATTTTTAATGCAAGTTTAAATGTGCATAAATATAACAGGGATTTGGCTCATGCAAGCCATAATATTGAGCAGCCCAATCTCAAAAGACAAGATTGAAATAAGTACAAAGAAAAAAAAGAACGGAAGTCAATATAACAGTACACATAATATAAGTTGGCACCATGGTATATATGGCCGTACATTATAATCAATGAATATTTATTAAAAATCTCGAACTTTCACTCTTCAAGTAATTGTGGGACTTCTTTATTCTATCTTATGGCTTAATGAGGGGCAACGTCTCAATGAGGTTTCCAAAGCTCACAAGAAATACAACTTAAATTTATCAAATTTCTTAATTTATCTGAAATATATTTCCGTTAATATAGCAGACTATCAGAGCCAATCCAATTAATATAACAGTTATGAAGTAGAATCGAATTGTGCACAACTTCAGTCATCTAGATGTATTTCTTTTCTCATAGAAATACCCATGTGTTTCTCTTATTGGACAAGTTCAGTGTTGGTTCATTGCTAATTTCGACGAAAACAACATGGTATTAGGTTATAGTTTTCAAGTATTGTAATTTCTTCCAAATACAATTATGTCCAACATAATAATCCAACTTTATAACTACTCATTATAGTTTAATAAACCACGGACGTGTTTGTTTGACTTTGTATTGGGATGAGATTATGATAGATAGGATTAGAAATACCGTCGGGTCCATAAATACCGCGTTTGAAAAAGTGAAGACGGTTTTATTAGTAACATGAGATTAGAAATGATGAGAAATACTGTTATTTGAAGTAATAGAGGGGTGTGGTATTGGGAAATAGCGATATTTGGAGTAAAGGAGGGTGTAATATATATATATATATATATTAAAATCATATATGTATATGTATTTTGCAATTTTATTTATTATAAATATAAATGTAAATTTGTAAAATAGTTCAAATTCCATAAAAATCAAACAAACACTTTATTGATATTTCATATCTGTAATATTAATCACACATTCATTTGTTATCACAATCATAGTGCGAAGATACTAATAATTCTATTACTACCAATACTGCTACTGCAATCAAACGATTGCCACAAGATTTGGAGAATTTTGCTTTTATACATGCGTTTGATAGTAGTATATTTCAATGTGGCAAATGATACCTTGGAAGCTTCGCTGGCGAATAACCTTGACTAACTTTATCTTACGTATGGTATAGCGTTAGAAAATAAGCTCATGGGAATATATGCGCAGAATGTATACCAAATATTATTTAACTTAGAAAATTGAGAAAATCAAGCTTCATTCAAAAATCTGTATTATTGACTTTGTTTTCATGGTGAATGTAGGTCATTGTATACGTTTGCATGAGACCGAGTAGTATGCATGTGTGTCAATGTGTGCGTAGGTTATGTTGATTATTTTCATGTTTGATGTACTAAACATTTGTAACTTGTTGATCATATAACTATTTATACTTTTGATGTATCAAAAATATATGTACGTATACATGACGAACATCCAATGAACCAATTAAACGTTACATTATTTACGAGTACAGCCTAACTTTCCCTGCCAAAGAGAATCCTACCAAAATACCAAGTTATACTTTAGGAGCCCATGTTTTGGGACACAGTTAAAATATTATGTATACAATAAAAAATGTCCATATAATCCTTAAACAATATATGGTGATTCAAGAAAAGAAATAAGTTGCAACTACAATAGCATATCCACTACTTATTACAAGAGAGTAGATTTGAAAAACAATACAGAGTTGTCAAAAAAAAATCTGTTTTGCGCTTTGGGCGAATTGTACTCATTTGGAAAAGTGTAAACTTTCTGAATTCGTGATATATTCCGTCAACTTACGGAAGGCTTCTTACGAGCTACACATGCAGTGAAACTCGACATAAATTTATTTTTTTATCATAGAGGCGATATTGAGTTAATTTAATAACTCAAATGCTCAACCCTCTTCCGTTATTTGGAAAACAAATTGTCTTGCTAAAAAGTGAATTTACCATCTCGTAGTTAAGTACATGGCTTAATTAAGCCTTTGTATCTCAATCATTGTTCTGAAATAAGCTAGGCGGCTTATATGCGTGTAATTAGATGAGTCTAATTCTGTCTAATTCCGCTTAAACATTGTATAATCCTGCCTAATCTAACAGGCCTTTAGGCTCCGCCTAGGGCTTAGGGTAGACTCGCATTTTACAACACTGGTTTGAAGCGATTTACATGAATAAATTACCTAATTTACTAGCGACACTTCAAATATATGCATTTATGTTTGGAGATTATGACCACACTTCATCGAACCCATGAAAGCCTAATCCTCAATTCCTCGTTCTCTAAATTCAGCCACATTGTTCTCTGTATATCATTCTCCTCAAGCGTAGCTCAACCAAATTAGGTAACGTCTTTAATCTTGAGCTGTCATTGTTGATCTCTTTTTCGAGATCCCAATTATAGGCTTTACATTCAAGTCCACAAAGTTGAAAATAACTCCTCACGGGTGCCCAATCACATTCAATCTTTGTTCGTAAAAGCCCAAATAACAAAACAAATGACTAATAACTGACACTTGTTACTTTGTTGCACATGCCATGATCACTCAACATGTGGCATATTTGTACTTATTGTGCCTTATTTGTCAAACTTCAAGGTTATAAACACGGTCAAAAAGGAGAATTAGGTGAAGTCTTGCATTAAACTAGTGTTGGTTTAAAGTTCAATACAGTATATATATAGACAAGAATTGGAATAACGTTCTCAATAAGCAACTTAAGCTAGCTTCTCTTCAATTTCTTTCTCTGGAAGATTCCATTTAAAGTTGACTGAGATTTGAATGGAATCTGCATTGAATAAGTGAGGTATATTTGATGTGATATAATCTACGACGTAGATGATACGTACTTAAGATTTAGATTTTTGGGTTACCTTCTTCGAATTAATTGCTGACTTTTTCTTCGAGTATATTGATGGCTTACTTGTATAGTTGTATCTTGTACTCTAAGATTTTTAATAAAAAAATATTGTAGTTTTGTCAAACATATCATACGATTTAGGAAAAAATGTTATGGTTTTGTCAAACGTATCATAAGATTTAGGGGAATGGGGATAACCAATCTATAATATTGAGTGATGATATACGTAGAGATTTTTTGACATATGCTCTCGCAGAGACTTAATGTAAAAAACCAAACTATATTACCCAAAACAATAATTCAAAACGCTAGACTGCATACCTATCGAAAACGCTAGACTGCATACCTATTGATATACACTTCAGGAATTGTATATTTATTGGTATGCACTTAAAAAAGAATATGATACTTTCTATGTCTAGCCAATTTTTTGAAGTGCAAAAACAAGTTTACTATTTACGAAGTACAAACTCAATTTTTCATTACATTGTATACCTTTTTTGAAGTGTAATATCAAGTTTTTGAATTGCACACTTACATGTATTCACTTTGAAAAGTGCATACTTTCTGGTACACTTCATAAAATGCATACTTATACATTTCAAAATGTTCATACATGTTAGTATCACTGTATATTAGTTGGTATGCACAATAAAAAAAATATGCATAATGATTGATATATGTTTAAAAATCCCAAATTGTCAAGAAAAAACTACATTTTCATTTTTTTAATTACATACCTATAGGTATGCGCTTCTAAAAGAAAATACTAGTAGGTACGCTCAAGTAAAAGGTGTGTAAGTAACATAGTGTAAATTCATTTCATAAGATTTATGTTGTTAACTGTATGTGAACAAATCGTTTGTTCGTCAAGTGTTCGATTCGTGTTGGTTTGTTTATAAACAAACATGATCAACTGAACCTGAACAAATATTATGAGTTAACGAACAAGCATAAACAGGGCCGACATTCGGTTGGTTTGGTTCATTAATTTGCATCCCTAATCTCATCCACTAAATTAAATCATGAAAGAAATACAAAAGATCAAACTTATGCTTATTAAATATATATTTATGTGCATATATTACTACCATATTTATGTGTTCATTTAGAAAGCTGGATGCAACTACAAATTCAACAATAAGGAGATGAAAGCTACTGTTATTTGCTCTAATATCACTGATACATTATACTTATGTTCCAAAAATAATAAAAAAATTTCCTCTGGAATGGAATATAAATGATATAATTATCAAAGAAAAGGTTGCAAAAGTCAAAAAAGTTTCAATAGTAAAATGGTTAAATCCTCCAATTGGGTATGTGAAAATTAACATTGATGGGTCCTATAAAACTTCTTCGAATTCTAGTGGTGTTGGAGGATTAATCAGAGGTCCTAAAGGGAATTTCATCTATGGGTTTTAAGCTAAGGTTACAAGTTTATCAGCTATAGAATCAGAAGCTAAAACAATTTTAATTATGCTACAACTATCGAATATGAAGGCTTTTATTCTGGAAACTGATTCACTTCAATTGGTAAATATTATAACAAATAATATAGCAGTTCCTTGGTTAATTAGATATGTCATAGATGAGATCAAGAGTAGATTAAAGGGCAAAGATTACCTGATGAAGCACGTGGTAAGAGAAGCCAATTGTGCAGCAGATTCTTTGGCAAACAGTCGATGCAAAGAAGGATTTAAAGAATTCTTTGAGAAAAAAAATTTGACTACGACAATGATGAACATAATCGATCTGGAAGCCAAAGGGCTCCCAAATCTAAGGTTTTGTTAAAAAGAAAATGGGATTGCGGTGGACTTATTTGGTGGAGAAGACGAATTTCTCTCTCCTCAGTGAGTCGGTTTCAATTCCCAGATAATGAATTGGGGGATTTATTACACGTGTATATCTGGGTTGTGTGTTACATAGTCCAGTATATATCTGGTCCCTTAAGTTTTCGTTTATTTATAAAGCAGTCCATCAAAGTTGTAAAGATCAGTGTTTAGACTTCTAATTTCCAATTCTTGTAATCTTAGTGCCACTATTTGTGATACTACTTATTTTCATTCTTATTTATAAATAAAAATGTGGGTTTTCCCCCACAATTCATTTTAAAAAAAAAAAATTTAGAAAAAATCTACCATCAAACAGATCAAAGACTAAAAGAAATAAGTGTTCAACAAAAGAAACTTTCTTCCTTATAGATACACAACCTAACTAGCATTTGCTTAGGAAAATAAAGTAAATTGTAAGCCAGTGGAAATTTGACAAGAAGCCACTTAATAAATCCAAATAATTTTTTCCATAAAGTCAAGTGCCCTTCAACATCTCCCCCCTCTTATAAATTGACCCTTTCCCACACCCCTCTTGTACACTTCTCTATCTCGTTATCTCCCATTTTCTAATATATATTATTACTCTGTTCCCTTTTCCTCAGTTTTCAAAACCCTTAGTTTTCATTTAAAACCCCTAGTTTTCATTTAAACCACTTTTTTTTATTTTTATAAAGAATGACTAACCAGAATGTGGTAGCCTCTGTGGCAGTCTCGAACTCACTTTTCTCTCCGGCAAGTGCGGTCGTATCTGGAGGCCACATCGCGATGTCCAAGAAAATGTCAGTGAAAATCGGAGGTGGGGCCCGGATTAGCGCATGGGTTGACTCGATGAGGGCTTCCTCTCCAACTAGAAAATCTCCTAATTCTGTTTCTCCTGAGAATGAGGACCAAACCAAAACCAGTTGGAATGTAAGTCATTTTTACACATCCTTACAAAGTTTAATGTGAGAGAAGGGATTTTTATTTTCTTTTAGCCTTACAAACTCTTAGGGTTCTTTTAGTTTTTTCGGAATTTGTTTGCTAATTTTTAGTTTTTACTTTGAAACAGGTTGGTTATCCATCTGCTTTAGGCACGTTCGAAGAGATAATAAAAGCATCGAAAGGGAAAAAAATCGTTATGTTTCTCGATTATGACGGCACACTTTCGCCTATCGTTGAAGACCCTGACCGAGCTTTTATGACAAATGAGGTGCAACTTCTATTTGCTTTTTAAATAAAATAAAATAATCTTTTTTGGTTTCTTATTTTAAGCTAAATCTTTTGCTCATTAGCTGTAGTATAAGTTATGAAAGAAATTAATTTTCTTTTTCGAAGTTTAACAATCAAAAAATTTAAAATCGTCTTACAGACACATTTTTCTCTTTTTATTGATATATAGATGAGAGAGGCTGTGAGAGATGTTGCAAAATACTTTCCCACAGCTATAGTCACAGGAAGGTGTCGAGCCAAGGTACATCATTATCAGTCATTATCACTATTTAATATTTATTGATCATACAATTTTCTTTCAACTAATTTTAGAACAAACTTTTGTAAAATGATGTAACGTGTTTTTGGAATCGTACTGAATTATGCAGGTTTATAATTTTGTCAAATTGTCACAACTTTACTATGCTGGAAGTCATGGCATGGACATTAAGGGACCAGCTAGAGGAAACAAATACATAAAAGTGAGTCGCGATTTTTTTTAATACGGTTTCGCATATTTTTTTAACTTAAATAATACTTATGTTACTTACATTGATTTTAAATTATGTTTAGGGTAACCGAGGAGTTATGTGCCAGCCCGCACGAGAATTTCTACCCATGATTAATGAGGTTTACAAAGCTTTGTTAGAGAAAACAAAATTCATTCCAGGGGCTAAAGTTGAAAACAACAAGTTTTGTGTATCGGTTCATTTTCGATGCGTTGACGAAAAGGTAATTAATATGAAGTACTTGTTTATTTCAACAAATAAAATAGAGTTATTTTTGGCAATTATGTTGATTAAACTAAACCGAGGACTAAACTTTTCATTACCAAATATACCAGAGATGGACTTCGTTAGCAGAGCAAGTTAAATCGGTTCTCAATGAGTATCCGAAGCTAAGATTGTCACAAGGTCGAAAGGTACTTACTTAGCTAACAGCTACAAAATATGGTTTATAAGATTATTCACATTACTTCTTTAGAAATAAAATAGTACATACAAACTTAAAATTAATTTAGTTTGTATCCTTAAACGGCCTTCTGAATAAATAATTGTGTACTATTTGAAACAGGTTTTGGAGATCCGTCCAACCATCAAATGGGACAAAGGGAATGCTCTTGAATTTTTGTTAGAGTCACTTGGTGAGTTAAATATATAACAGAGATATAACTATAAAACGTTTTAAAATCGGTGTTTCCTTAATATATAGTCTAAACTAATTTATTTATTTTCCTTGGACCAGGTTATGCAAATTCTGATGATGTTTTTCCAGTATACATTGGGGATGATCGTACAGACGAGGATGCATTTAAAGTAATTGTCTAGTCATTTAATTTCAAAGTAAAGATTCATCTTCATGAATACATAAATACTAATATAAATTATTTTCAATAACCAGGTGCTACGCAACAGGAAACAAGGGTTTGGGATAGTGGTTTCAAAAATTCAGAAGGAAACAAATGCCTCTTATTCATTGCAAGAACCTTCCGAGGTTAGTAGTTTTAGTTTATTAAGCAAATTATTTTTTCAATAAAAATTTGAATTTTAAATTTCACTCAAATTAAACTATTGTTTGATTTTCCCATTTTCTACAAACTGTAGGTTATGCACTTTCTGCGACGATTGGTGGAATGGAAACAAAGCAGAATAAACTGAAGAATCGTATTTTTTTTGTTATTTTTTATGCGAAGTCCAACACATGAAAAAAAAAAGAAATCGCTGGATTGGAGATGCTGTAATTTTTTGTTCAGAATTTTACTATTTATTGGCTTTGAAGACAAATTGTAATTCTGTAATATCAGACTAGTATAAATATATATACTATTTTGTAGCAGTATACTCTCTGTATATCTATTTGTGTCCCATACTACCAGCTAAAGTGCACGAGAAATGCTTATATTTGTTTACTGCAATTAGGGTCAAATCACCTTTAACATAAAATATTGATTTAACATATTTTAGAGAACGTGGTATTTTGAGAAAATTTTATTAAACCAATAATTTGGTCTGCTCTGGTCAGTGCTGTCTACATATATGGGAAATGTTCTTAATTTGTTTGCCAAGTAAATTAAATTTGACCAATGCAGTCCCCATAGAATCTAAATATGTTTTGGTGTACCATGATAAATTCCACAAATATATAGAGTAAAAGCCATCTCAAAAGAACCTCAGAAACATACTATATATCCTACAATATTAAATTCGAAAAGGAGAATTTTTTTTTGTATAGCACTGCATATTGTATTGACTAGGCAAATTTAGGGTAATACTAGTTAAATATGTTAAAATATTTAATTAAAAGAAGATTAATAATATACCATCAGTTCATGAACATGATTTCGCTTTGAAGACAACATAAATTCCTACAAAGGTACTAGTAGCCCACTAATCTATTTTCATACAAATATAGTCTGTATATGCAAATATTGTAGTATACCAAAATGGGTACAATCTTTATGAATTATGACCAGTTTTTTGACAGAGTTGGACCACTATGTCTTTTTGTTAAATAAGTGAATGAACTCGTACGTACATTAGCTTTTTCCATTTTGAAAAGTGAATTATATGTAATAAGCAGTATTTTTCGGACAGGTATCTAATTGCTCAGTCATTTTGCACTGGTTGATTTAATTATAATATTTGTATGAAATCTTGTTTAAAAGATTTTTCTATCTGTTCGTCTGGATAATAGAAAATTATCGGCACAAATTGTGTATGAGTTCGGCTGTGGACTAAAAACTTAGTGCCATGTTTGTGAATAAAGATTCACTTTATGTTTGTTTTTTTGTATAAGATTGTCTTTCATTTTAAAGCTCTCCCTGAAATTTTTTAAGTTTGTGTCTTTATTCACCAAATTTGTCTAATATCTTCACTTTTATTTCCTCTTTTTTTTGAACCTATTGCCCGTCTTCTAAAATGATCACATATTTGAAGGAAATTTTAAATGCAACTTTTTCCCAAATTTCATAGGTTTCTTGCAATCTCTCTACAAATTAAGTATGCTTTTAGTGAACAATAGAGTCATAAGAGTACAATTTTATATTATCTCAGTCATGTTAAATCATCAATCTATACTATTACTTTATGTGTAAAGGTCTTATGAGGCCTTCAAACAGATATTTGCAAAAAAACCTCTCTAATTAATTTATTTACCAAAATACCTTTAATTTAAAAAGAAAAAACTGTCCAGCAATATAAACCGTATAATAACTGTTCTCTCTTATTTCTTCCCTACCCCACTTTAGAAAATGCTCCATGTTATTTCTTTCCAATCCCACTTTCTAACCCCTTTTCGCAAATTAATATTATCCCCTCTCTATATATATCTTTTACAGTTTTACTCCTTATTTATTTTTAGTGAAGATTTTACTCTCTTGATCACATGTATTCTGATTTTTTTAGTATTATGTAAATTTTTATCTGTATTAATTATGAGTTTTTTAAATGTTGATTTTATAAACGATTATCGATAACTCATACGTTACACCACGCATCGCGTGGTCACGCCCGCTAGTATTGATTATGGTTACACCTTCAGTGAGTACACCTCTTGAGTATGGGAACATTACCACCTCTGAAATTGATATATGGACATGGGAATAGCTTTAATTTAATGGTTCAACTATATATAGTTGTTGATTAAGATTTAAGATTGATCTACTAAATAGGGGAGAGCATTTTATATTTAAGTGTTGCATCTGAAATGTAGCTTGTGCTTAAGGAGAGGTTTGATCAGGATAACGAACCCAAAATCATTCAATTTCAGTAGAATCTGTTCATGTTAAACGATCAACTACAACTGAAAATTGGAAACTTATGTGTTTTCACTTTCAATAAAATTAGCCTTTTAATTAAAAATAAAATAAAATAAAAGATGAAGTTTCAATATATAAGGAACTCTTTAAATGGTTCTGAATGAAGGGAAGACAACTTTGTATAATTGTATGGACTTTGTGAGTCTATATTAAGCGTGCATGTGATCATTTTTAAGGAGATTCAATTAATACAAAAATTGAATAAAAAAAAACTTTGAGTCAGGCCCCCGGTTCCAAACATGGGTACCAATCACCAAAGCTCCCTAACATAGGAGATGAACATTTGCACTATTGGAAAAGTAAAGAGTCTTGAGATTCCACCTTTAAAGATAAAAGTGCATTTCTCTATATATCTATTTGTTGGAAAAATTAGTAACTTTCATGAAGTGAATGCTTATTAAGTTAGTGGTTACAAAACCATTCATTCTCCCCCATATTGATGGTTTTCATGAGTTACAAACTTGGCATAAATATGATGGTCTTTCATCATTTTTCTAAGTACTTTTCCATGGAAAAAACATAACATGGCATACACACATAAACACACACAAACACATATGCATACATATAGAGAGAGTACCGCATCACCAACGGCCCGACCGTGACTCGGTGCCGTTTCCGCCGAGTCACATGCGATAGATGTTGTACCTTGGGAACGAAGTGCCCATTTAGCCAGAAGCAGAGGTGGCGGGGCAAATATCGTTTAAGGAAAACTGCTTGCAGTTACCTCGTCTCGGACTTTAGTCCATTTCGGTATCATTTACATTATTTTATGTTAAATCGTGTATTTGATAATTATATATTTGAGGAAACCATTTTCTGTTTATGTGTCCATTTTTTTTCCGTAGAAATTATTGTATTTATTTACAACGTACCCAACAATCTTAAACGATATTTTTTTATGTTTCGTACGTTAATACAATAATTTTGGTGTTTCGATAAACAGAAAATTATTTCCGTGGCTAAGACGATTCTTTGGAAAATCATTTTCTAACAAAACTTGGTTTTAAGAATTTGGTGTTTCCGGTTGAATTGTCGAAGCGGTTTTTTGTTGGTTTGACCTTGTTTGGGGTTTTGGTGAAAATCTCTTTTTGCGGTTTTAAATTGTCCATATTTTATGTATATTTGTGTACAACCGTACTTAGATATATTTTATGTTAAATATATGTATTGAGCTTCGCATGTTTATATGGTGTTTTGCACGATTGGCTTATAATGGTATGACTATGAGTGTTTTTATTCATGGTATGAATTTTGTATACTTGAATGTTGAGATAGTATTTTGTCCAGGAATTTATATGCATGCTATTATATACATGTGGACGAATATATGTATGATTTGCTGATTATCTATCTCTTTGAATGTTAGTAACTTTTTGTGTGACTTTAATCTACACATTTCTCCACTGTGATTATGATTACTCTTTGAGGGACCTTTTTAGTGTTTCAATTGCAGAATAATTTTTGTCTTTGCTTTTTTTTCGGTGTATTTAAAAAATAAGTTATTAATTTGGTCTCAAAGTGACTGTAGTTAGTGTGTCTCAATGAATTTTCCTACAGAAGTTGGTCTCAGACTATTTCAATTAGCATTGTGAAGCAATGTAGACGGTTTAATAATTTTGCAGTTATGTTCCCTCACCAGTAACGACTTAATGATTCTCTATCTGCTCATTCGGTCTTTGTTGTGAATTTAGGGATTATTTGTCTAGGGGATTTGTATAAGCTACTGGTAACTTAATGGTCTTAGTCTCTGATGTACAGTTGTCCTTCGTATGCATAGTATGATCTCTTTGTATATTTGTTATAAGACTTATAAGATCTTCAGAATTGCTATTTTGATTAGTAGTAAGGTGCTGTATATATTAAAGCCATTGTTTTACTTTGTCTTTAATTAGTTCTATAAGACATTTTTGTAAAATCAAGATAGTAATTTGTTTGTACTTGGTTGTTCAAACGTTTGGCTTATAATGAGTTATACGAGTTTCAATGTGCATGTGATGTACGTTTTGGTTTTTTAAATCTTAATGATAAATTCTGGAATTTTTATTTCGAGATATCTAGTTAGAGACTAGATTATTTTGTTAGTGAATTTATACATGTTTATTGTTTTCATGTTAATAAAATGACTAACAATTTCCAATGAGTTTTATGTAGACATACGGATCTCTACAATTAAATTGGAGGATGAATGTTTTCGAAATAGTTCGTGTAAAACCATTAATTTGGGGCTTACGAAAGAACTGGTTTCGAAATAGTTCTTGTAAAACCATTTTCTGATTTTCAGAATTTGGGGCTTACGACAGAACTGGTTGAATTCTGAGATTGTTCTGTGTAAAATCAGATTTATCTGGTGTTTACGGCTGAATAAATCTTTCAGAATTTGATAATCTTTTTCGGGAATGAACTAGAATACTCTTGCAAAATCAGTTTCTTTAAACCATGCGTGGTTATAGAAATTTGGTGTTTGCGAAGGAGGAGTTTTAGTTTCATTTTTCGAAATTAGATTGTGCGTGTTTGTTATTTGAAATAACAAACAGTTTTCTACGGGAAATGTCCGGAACACAGTGGGTGTTGGAACTGACCAGAACATTGTGGGTGCCGGTGTAACTCCTATTAATTTTGCATGAGTGCATATTAATGACGGAGGTTACAAAATCGAAATCACCATTATTAAAGCCACTAATGTGGTGATATAATGGGTGGTATCCGTATTAATTGTGATTTATTGCAATTTAATTTGGAGGGTTACAAAATTTGTAACGATAATCATTAATGAGATTAATGACGAGTGTTTATAACTTCTTATTAATTGTGATTAATCGAAATTTAATTTGGAGAGTTATAAAGTATTGTAACGATATACGTTGTTTGCATTTATGGAAAGCTTTATTAGCTACCTACGAATTGCATTGACGAGTCGGTTACATGTTTGGATGAAAGGTTATTTAATAACCAACTTTGTTCATCAAAGAGCAAATAATTTGATGATTAAACAAATTATAAATGGCCGTTGAGTTTTATTTTAAGAATAAACAAATATCGGCTAATTTATTATTTGTTGAAATATTATCTTATTAATTTGCTGAAAGAACATTTAATAATTTGTTAAAATTAACATATTATTTATTTGTTGGAAAAAACATTTAATAATTTGTTGAAATAACATATTATTAATTTGTTAGTAAAACATATTGTGAATATGTTGAGTTTGCTATTATTGAGAATAGTAATGTAGTAATATTATATTACTATTATTGGGGGAGAACCCCAAGGGTCCCATAAATGTGGGGGTCACCCGTTGATCCTGTAGATCGAGAATCTAAACGTACTCAAAAGCCCCTACGGGCGAGTGGGAGAAAACCTAACGGTTCAGTGATGTGGACTTAAAACGTCTGAAATAAATGATATCGTTTCATTTACCACATTGAAATCGATTAAGTTTCTCCGTGACAGTGTGCATGTCCTAAGTGAGGACAAAGGGAATGCACAAACTGTGGGGGGTTAATGTGTGAAAACTTTTTAAACGTTTGGAAATCCACTAACAAGTGCAAGCATACAAATCTGAATCATGACTAGTGGTTATTTAAACCTAAAGGGCAGTAGCATTTCGGTAGCCAAAACACTAGGATCAAAGTGTGATAAGTTTGCTTGTTTGTAGCAATACATGAGTGACTATTTGTTCAAAATGAGCATTTTAGTCGATACTCTTGTGGTCAATAATGACATGTTGAATTATTCAACCAAGTCACTGATTTGACATGATATAGTAGGTGATGAAAATATAAAAGCTTAAATGTTTTATTTTTCTAAATCTATTATTTAAATTGAAACACAAATATGAGTTTGTGTTTGGAGCAATGTATTGCTAAGTCTTCAGTTCGAAGTTTCGAACGGAGTACATAACCAAATGGTTCGATGCATTTGAGATGAGTGCAAAACCAAGAAGGGTTTAAAAGATATTTCCTCAATTTATTGATGTATGTATTAAACACTGATATGTCTACTTGATGAGAATTAAAGATAAATTAGTCGAGATATTCATTCAAGTAAGAATGAATACGTGAATTCTATTGTTGAGGATTAAGGCTTGTCAGAAAACATGTTTAATCACGGGTGTTCTGTTGTGTTAATCTACCAACTTTAATCCAATGATTAAGTGTTAATCATTAAATGATAGACTATTCTTAGACGTGTTAGATATTGTCTAACTAGTTCCGAAATGGTATATTCACATATACATGATCAGTGTGATTGAAACGGTGAACATGAGACACCGTTTGCACAATTGTCTGACTGGAATGTCATGTTGATAAGTTCAGGGTGAAACTCTGAGTTTGTGCGGGAAGTGAGCTTTCCGCAAGATATGTTTTGAACAAACTACCTCTTAGGAAGTTGGACCAAACAGTCAGAATTATAGAAGGCATGGTACCTGACTATAAGTTCGTGAAAGTTTGGTGCTACCTAAGAAAAGTCTCAATCTTTTTCCTTGAAGGACTTGGATAGGATCAAAAAACGGTAGATTGTGTGTTCTTCGGATAAGCACAAAATATAGTGCTGATCGGTTTCTAGTGCATAAAGCACATGGCTTTAAAGTGCATATAGAACATTGTTCTATGCCCGAGAAGCATATTTTCTAAAAGAGAAATTTTTCCGCAAAAAACTCTAACGTCTAGCGAGTGTGATCAATACGTTGAGGGTTCAAAGCATTACGCTACCCAAGACAAGTGAACACTCAAACGGTGCTGGAAAAGTGGGAAAGTGAATCTTGTAAGAAAGATGAAGTGCCTCGGCATGACAAAAGGGTAAGTAATGAAACTTATTTTGTCCCTTGACCTTCATGAGTGAGGTGAATCGACGATATTGAAATAATCAATGTTATCCATATAATGTGTATATGGGAAGATGCCATCAACAATGGGGTTGATAGGCACGTGAGAAATAAAGTCAATTAGTTTAAGTAAACTGATGGTTTTGATAATTTTAATGTCGATACTCTAATCTCTATGAAAAAGCGCATCATTAATTAATGAGAACATGTGTTTTATAAATGGAGATCTAGAGAATTAGGAACAACCCATTGGGTCGTGGTTCCGTGTAAAGTAAGCCAAGGTGCGAAAACTTGTTAAGTCGTTATATGGACTAAAACAAACACCTAACTTATCATAGGTAGTCTCTTGTGCGTCAAGAACTGCACTAGACCAGTTATAGCCAACTCAGTGAGCAGACTCAGTAGGTTTGCCAATGAGACTTCTCAGATACATGAGGTATACTGCCAATCATGAACTGCGTTATACGAGATGTCCAAAATGTTTGGAGGGTATTTAGATACCAAGTGTATCTCGAACTTTAATAGTACAAGGTCCATTAGTAGATATGTTTGTACTTAAAGAGGTTGCAGTCTTATGGAGGTCTGTAAAATAGACCTGCATAGTTGGAGAAACTGTAGAGTTAGAATTCATAATGTTGAATCAAGCTACAGAAGAGGCAGATTGGCTGAGAAGTCTTGGAAGGTATTCCAAGTGGCCAAAATCTGTTCCTACAATAAACGTGCACTGCTGCAGTCAGTCAGTTATTAAACGGGATCAGAATAATTTGTATAATGGAAAGTCCCGACAAAGTCATGACATATTCGTCGGAGACACAAATCCGTAAGAGGAATTGCTAGAAAAAATTGTGGCATCCCTAGACTTTGCAAGGTCTAAGGATAATAATGCGGATCCATATACAAAATGCTTGACTCGTGGAGGAGTTGGAGCATCATCGAGGGAAATGGGGTTTGAAGCCCAATAAATTGGAAACCTTCGCATAGGTAACCCAACCTGAACTGGAAACTTCAGTCTCGGGTTCAATGGGAAACTGAATTGTGCGGGTAACCGAACAAAGCACTCGAGAACATAAGTTCTCAGCCCATTTCTATGATGAAAGAGTGATAGACCTGTACCATTTTAAGGGTGAGCATGAGGCTCTTAATGAATCAAGTATCTCGAAGATCGAGTGGGGTGAGTCAGGACACCCTTGACTTGAAAAATCACCTATAACGAGTGTGTATGGCCGATACTATGTGATGATCTAGGGCTAAATCACTAGAGCACTCGGTTGAATTTGCCAAGGCAGTCCAGGGCCAAATATGGACAACAACCAAAGGGCTTAGTAAGTGGTGTAGAGAGGACAATGTGTGAGTATTACCCTGGTATGCACAAACGCTAAAGGGTTCAAGGCTTTAAGGCTACCCAATAGTAGCATATCAGATTTTACATCACTATGGCAGGTTCAAGGCGCGCGCTACCTGTCCTTATGCAGTGAATTCTCGTGGTTCTCTCGATTGCATTTAGTTGCACATTGCATGTTTTAATCGCATTCATGTGGGGGATTGTTGGAAAAATTAGTAACTTTCATGAAGTGAATGCTTATTAAGTTAGTGGTTACAAAACCATTCATTCTCCCCCATATTGATGGCTTTCATGAGTTACAAACTTGACATAAATATGATGGTCTTTCATCATTTTTCTAAGGTTTTTTCCATGGAAAAAACATAACATGGCATACACACACAAACACATATGCATACATATAGAGAGAGTACCGCATCACCAACGGCCCGACCGTGACTCGGTGCCGTTTCCGCCGAGTCACATGCGATAGACGTTGTACCTTGTGAACGAAGTGCCCATTTAGCCAGAAGCAGAGGTGGCGGGGCAAATATCGTTTAAGGAAAACTGCTTGCAGTTACCTCGTCTCGGACTTTAGTCCATTTCGGTATCATTTACATTATTTTATGTTAAATCGTGTATTTGATAATTATATATTTGAGGAAACCATTTTCTGTTTATTTGTCCATTTTTTTTCCGTAGAAATTATTGTATTTATTTACAACGTACCCAACACTATTTGCATTTCTCTATATATCTATTTTTAATTTGATTTTTTATTTACTAGACAGTTTATTGTTTTTAGGTGAACATAGATGCATGGTGAAAGAAAAATCTGCTTCTTGGCGTCGGAGAAAAAAAGTACTAAATAAATGTGTAAGCAAAAATAATGAGGTGTTCACAATATTTTTTTGCTTTTTAAGTGTCATCGAACATCGGGAAACTATCATGTCTAATATTGGAATGCAGTTTTTAGATATTTTTTATATATCTATGCTATTATTTTATGTAAAAACCCTTTATTTTATGAGGCCTTGAAATAAATAATTACAAAAAACTATTGATAGTTTAAAAAATTACACATGATGTTAGAAATTCAAAAACTAAAAAAAATGTAACTGCTAAAAGAAACCGATCACTTTCAAAATAGGATACCAATTACTATTTGAATAAAGCCAAAAAATAACTCCTTTATCCCTATTATCTGCACTCTCTCCTTCCCCTCCCAGATATTACTCTTCTTGTTATGTTTATGATTATAACTGTGTTTTTTTTGTAAAATTGAGTTTGTATTGCTAAATATTTTTGTTTAATATTTCACAACAATTTACCCATCTACGCGCATCGCGTGGACGGCATGCATCACTGTAAATGAGGGAAACCCTCTGATTTTATTAATAATTTTTTTCTGAAAAAAGTGCATACAAAAAAACTAAAAACAAAAACGTTAACTGACAAAGAACCCACTTGAGTTATTATCTCATAATTATTAACCAACTCCTACTATTTAGAATTATACCAAACCATATTCCTTATACATCAGTTTACCCCATCCCATAGGTTAACTTTTTTTTAATTTATTTCTATTATATGCGTGAACTTTCTCTCTCTCTATTTTTCATGCATATTTGCATCCCATTTTTATTTGTTTTATTTTCACACTCTCTAGATTTATTTCTTTACCGTCATTACTTGTCCTTTGGTTAGGTTATTTAGATTTTTAATTATTTTCTTAGTACTTAAATTTCCGCTAGGTGCTCTTTGTTGCTCTGTAAAATTTCTTGATGTTTTTCGTTGCTAACGATGCTCTCGGATACTTTGTGATCTTCATTATATTTTCCGTTCCATATTTTGAAAATTTTAAATTTTGTTTTTATGTTTTATTCCCATTTTTTCTTTGGTGCTCTCGGATGCTACCTTGGGGTTGCTCTTCACGAAAACCTTAAACCCATTTTTTCTGGACTTTTAGGGATGCAGTTTTTAGATGAGGGGATGAGAATTTGCCATAATTGAGTTACACAAATTAGGTGAATTTGTATATATAAGTACCCATTTTGTTAAACCAGTTTGTAGTACATAAATAAGTTATTTATTTATTTAGTTTCACCTTCTATTACCTACGGGCCGGTTGAGGTTATGTTAAAGGCTCAAACTCTTCCATTTATGTGCTCAAATAACAGCTCGTGTTTGAATTGAAAACAAAGAGTAAATCCCTAAGTTTTTAGATGAGGGGATGAGAATTTGCCATAATTGAGTTGCACAAATTAGGTGAATTTGTATAGATAATGAAATTCCTATCCGTTGTTCTAGATGCAGTTTTGCATTAAGGTTCCAAGTGGGGTTGGAACTGCAGTTGGAACCAAGTGTATAAGGTTTCAAGTGAGGTTGGAACTGCAGTTGGAACCAAGTGTATTAATGGACAGAACTGTTTTAAAATTAAATGTACTTGAAAATAATTCACACGCACATTTAACAACGGAGTTCACCTAACTAGGCTACGTCTCCGGGGCACTTACCCAGATTATGATATTATAAAAAGCTTACAATATATGACTCAAGTCTTAATGAAAAACTTAGACTCCTTCTAGGTTTTTCTGCCTATCACTATATTGCTCCTACTCTATAACTATCACTTATAAATCAATGGCATCCCACCATTGTTTTCTTTTGAAGCTCACGTGTATTCTCTCTAGAAAATAAGTTCTTTATAATTTAGAACACACACTTTTTACAAGCTAGGTTATCAACTATTTATACAAGTAAAACAATCTTCTTGCTTCAATATCTTTTATGATTGCTTTTGACTTCTTTTGATTGGCTTCAATCTCTCCATATTGCACGTCTGCCTTTTGTAGGATTGACATCAATCTTCATAAGTTAATACCTGTTAAAATAACTAGCTTGGAAATAGGAGTTAGTCTTTTCCTATAACTAGGAAACATATAAAGATAATATCTTTTAGAGATAATATCTTTCCATATATATATGAAACACCTAACTCCATTTATCAATCAATCTTTAAACATATCTTTACTGAATATTATAAGGATCAAAAGATTGAAACAAGTGATAAGGACAAGCATAAGAATAGAGATATATTTAAAAGGAAACATAACCTTATAAACTAATCTCTTTATATCTTTTAGAAAACATATTTCCTTAACACTTTGATATTCTCAATTTACGCATATTAAACCTTTAAGATCATATGAGAATATATCCTGCATACTGTAGAACAAATATTAATCAATAAAGAACAGTTATGCAGTTTTACAGAACTAGACAGAATTCTGCAGAACAGCAGGTTGGAACTGTGGTTGCAACTGAGGTTGCAACTGGTACTTGAAACCACCAACGCTGTCTCAGCAGGTTGTAGAAACCTATCAACATAGGTTGTAACTGAGGTTGTAACATTGCTTGTAACCTAACAACAGTTGTCTCAGTAGGTTGTAACTGAGGTTGCAACATTGCTTGAAACCTAACAACTCTGTCTTAGTTCTTAATAACAGTTAGGATTTATCTAGTAAAAACCAATAGACAATAAACAATATTTAGACCAGAAATCTGGTCCTAACAATCTCCCCCTTTGTCATTGGTTTTGACAAATCAATTAAGTTTATAAATCATCCCAACCACCTGCAAATTCAATATCAGCACAGTCTTAAATTGTATATCTCATAACAATACTTAAGAGTCATCTGTTTAAGCTCCCCCTGTATGTTAGAATAGCAGGCACTAAATAAGCACAGAATGTATCCATTCATAAATTCAACTTTAAAGACAGCAATGTTAAGTCTTGAAATTAAAGCATTAAACTGAACAATAAACTCATCTCCCCCTATTTGTCATAAGCCAGACAAACTAGTCACGAGGTATGTCTAAAGACATGGTTTCAACTACGGTTGGAACTGCACTTAGAACTTCGCTGTGTGGGTTTCCAGAAAGCTTAGGGTTTCTTTGATAAGTAGAAAGAGAGAGAGAATAAATCTGATAATTGTGATTGATTTGAAATAGTAAAAAGATTTTGTATAAATGGTAGTAAAGACCATATCTTTTTGTAATTGGAAAGAGATACATGCAAATCAATTATGAAACAGATTTAGCCAAAAAATAGGAAGTTTCTTATCAACAAGGCTTTTGAAAAAATAATAACTCTTAAATAACGAATAAAACAGTTGGCATTGAAGATAAATCAAGCAGTTAACACAGATAAACATTCCTTTGTAAACAGACTTATCCAAATTTGAAAATACAAGAGTTGAAGCTTTGAAGGAAATTTGAATTGATTCAAGATAAAGATAGCAATTAGAAAGATATTTAAGCTTTTGAAAAACAAAAATCTAGCAATTTACCTAAGAAAATATGTTTATCATTGAATAGCCTTAATAAAGATTAGATTTTAGGAGCTTATATTGAGCAAATCCGTTTTTATCTCTACACAAAAACTTGTTTGATGACCTCAGCAAGGAAAGAGTATAAGTGATGTCAAAAAAAATAAGACTTTGTCTTGACAGTTATAATGTAGACTGAGGTTTCAACTGATGTTTCAACTGAGCTTGCAACCAGTATTTTTAACACGAGGTTTCAACTGGAGTTGCAACTGAACTTCCAACCAACTATTGAGAGTGTGAGGTTTCAACTGATGTTGCAACTGAACTTGCAACCATCATAAAAAAATTTGCACTTTGTGCTTGCAACTCTATTACCAGAGAGGTTTTTAAGGACAAGTTACCTCACATCTGTTTTTGAGACACCAAAAAGCGGCTTTTTCAAGACAAAAACATCATAGCTCAAAATAAGACTTTAACCTTAGAAATAAAACTTATTAAAGGTACTCAACACAGACATATTTAGCAAAAGTATTCAATTAGATTGATAATGACATACCCCTATGTCACTTCTTAATGATTCAAACTTGTTTGTATCAAGGGGCTTTGTGAAAATATCTGCTAATTGTCTTTCAGTTGAAACATGTTCTAAAATTAAGCTCTTTTCTTCAACTAGTTCTCTAATAAAATGATGCCTTAGATCAATGTGTTTGGTTCTGGAATGTTGAACTGGATTTTTAGCTAAATCTATAGCACTTTTGTTATCACAAAACAAAGTTAATATTTCTTGTTTGACATTATAATCAGTTAACATCTGTTTCATCCAAATAAGTTGAGTGCATCCACTTCCAGCTGCAACATATTCTGCCTCAGCAGTAGATAAAGATATGCAATTTTGCTTTTTACTGAACCAAGAAACAAGGTTGTTTCCAAAATAAAAACAACCACCAGAAGTACTCTTTCTATCATCTATGTTTCCTGCCCAATCTGCATCACAGTAGCCACTTAGAAAATAGTTTGTATCTTTAGAATACCATAGGCCTAGGTGAAGTGTTCCTTTTACATACCTTAGAATTCTTTTGACAGCTAGAAGATGAGGTTCTAAAGGATTTGCCTGATATCTGGCACAAACTCCTACACTTAGGCAAAGGTCTGGTCTACTAGCAGTTAAATACAGCAAACTTCCAATCATGGATCTATAAAGACTTGGACAGACATTTTTACCTTTATCATTTTTGGACAGTTTAAGGGTAGTACTCATAGGGGTTCTCTTCTCTTTACTCTCACTCAGACCAAACTTTTTAACAAGATTGTCTGCATACTTACTTTGGCACAGAAAAATGCCTTTCTCATTCTGTTTAACTTGCAATCCTAGAAAGTAAGTTAGTTCACCTCCACCACTCATTTCAAATTCATTCTTCATATCAGAAATGAATTCTTCTATCCTTCTATTAGAAGTAGAGGCAAAGACAATGTCATCAACATAGATTTGAGCAATTATTATGTCCTTTGTGGTTTTCTTAGTAAACAAAGTTTTATCAACTCCTCCTCTGTTAAAGCCTTTTTCAATCAAGTACTTGGTTAATCTATCATACCAAGCTCTAGGAGCTTGTTTTAGGCCATACAATGCCTTTTTCAACAAATAGACATGTTCAGGAAAGTTAGAATCCTCAAATCCCTTAGGTTGACAGACATAAACTTCTTCATTAATCACACCATTCAGAAAAGCACTCTTTATGTCAAGTTGAAACAGTTTAAAATCATACAGACATGCAAGAGACAGTAGCATTCTAATGGATTCAATTCTAGCTACTGGAGCAAAGGTTTCATCAAAATCAATTCCCTCAATTTGTGTATAACCCTGAGCTACCAACCTAGCTTTATTTCTGATAATAACTCCATCTTCATTACTTTTATTTCTAAAGATCCATTTAGTCCCTATAATATTTTTATTAGAAGGTCTGGGTACTAAAGTCCATACATCATTCCTTTCAAATTGGGACAGTTCATCTTGCATAGCTAAGATCCATTCACTATCTTCCAAAGCTTCTTTTATATTCTTAGGTTCTAACTGAGAAATATAACAAGCAAAGTGAACAACATTATTTCTTTTACCTCTGGTTTTCATACCTGAAGCAACTTCTCCTATGACATTGTCAAGAGAGTGATTTTTCTGAGTCCTTACATAGCGTGGCTTGCTTGTTGTTGGCATAGCAGATCCATCTTCTTCTGATTCTGTTGAATTCTGAGTTTCAACTTCAGTTCCAACCTCAGTTCCAACCTCAGTTGTAACTTCAGTTGCAACTGGACTTCCAACCACTATGGGACTCCTAGTTTGTTGAGTTTCTTCTTTGTCTTTTTCTGCAATCTCAGGCTGTTCATTATCACCTGTAATCTCATCAACAGTTTTTAGGTCATCAAATAACACATTATAAGATTCCATAACACAGTTGGTTCTTTGATTGAAGACTCTGAATGCTCTACTATTTTGAGCATAACCAAGAAAGATCCCTTTATCACTTTTAGAGTCAAATTTACCAAGATGCTCTCTATCTCTGAGAATGTAACAGACACACCCAAAGACTTGAAAATACTTAACATTGGGTTTTCTACCTTTCCATATTTCATAAGCTGTCATGGAAGTGCCTTTAGTAATATAAACTCTATTAACTATATGACAGGCAGTATTAACAGCTTCAGCCCAAAATATGTTGGCAAGTTTCTTAGAGTTAAGCATGACTCTAGCCATTTCCTGAATGGTTCTATTTTTCCTTTCAACTATGTCATTTTGCTGTGGAGTCTTAGGAGCAGAGAACTCATGACTAATACCTAAGGAGTTGCAGAATTCTCTAAACTTACTGTTCTCAAATTCTGTTCCATGATCACTTCTAACCCTAGCAATATTACCACTGGTTGAACCTTTTTCAAGTTGAAGTTTTAAGCACAAAGTTTTGAACAGTTCAAAAGTTTCAGTCTTATCTTTTAAGAACACTACCCAAGAGTATCTAGAGAAGTCATCAACAACTACCAGAATGTACTTCTTACCACCTATACTAGCAGTTTGCATAGGCCCCATCAAGTCAATATGAAGAAGTTCTAGGACTCTCTTAGTGTAGATTTGACTTATACTTTTGTGAATACTTTTGGTTTGTTTACCTATAGCACAGTCACCACAGACACTTTGAGTTTTAGCACTTAGTTTAGGAATTCCTCTTATCAATTCATTTTTAACAAGCTTATCAAGAGTTTTGTAATTCACATGCCCAAGCCTTTTATGCCAAATATCCACATTATTAGTCATGGCTTGATTACACCTACTTTGAGGCAATTCTTTTTTAGCTTTTTCAAACACATAGCAGCTGTTGGTTGATCTAACTCCAGTCATGATTAAATCATTGTTAAGATTAGTAATAAGACACCTTTCTTTGTCAAATTTAACAATCATTTTGTTATCACAAAGTTGACTGATACTTATAAGGTTAGCTTTTAGACCATCTACAAGAAAAACATCCTCAATAACAGGCATTCCAGGTTTGTTTAAGGTACCTTTACCAACAATTTTACCTGTATCTCCACCTCCAAACACAACAGTGTTTCCAGTGAGAATGGTGACATTTTTTAAGAGACTTGCAGTACCTGTCATGTGCTTAGAGCAACCACTATCAAAATACCAATCATTAGAGGTAACAGCATTCAAGGAGTTAATGACAGCTTTGTTGTTAGCAATTAAGGTAGCTTTTTCTTTAACTTTCCAGACCCAGTTGAGATTTTTATTAACAGAAGCCAACCAAGTTTTCTGAGAAATATACTTCCTGTTTCTTTTTAAATAACACTGGATTTCAGAATGACCAGGTTTCTTGCAGAAATTACACAGCTTCATCCTAAAGTTATTTTTATACCTAAAGCTATTCAGTTTATTCATGGTTGCAACTTTAGTTGTAACTGAGCTTCTAACCTTCTCTACAAAAACTTGAGTTTTGTTCCTGGTTGCAAATCTGGTTGCAACTGAACTTCTAACCTTATTTTCAAAATTATGAGTTTTAGCTCTAGCAACAGCTTCAATAAAGGTAGTTTTTCCTGTACTTTTACCACCATAGTAACCTAGACCACTGATATCTTTAGAACCTCTAGAATATGACAGCATGTCATTTAATTTTTCTGAAGCAGAAACATTCATCAGTTTTATTTTCTTTTTAGTTTCAGTAAGTTCAGCCAGTTGTAAGTTCATCTTCTCAGTAAGACTTTTAACCTCATCTTTTAGATTAACATTAAGTTTGCTTATGATCAAGGTTTGTTTACTCAGACATTTATACTTTTCATAAAGAACAAGATATTGTTGGGAAATGTCTTCATCAGAAGGTTCTTCCTCATCACTGCTGTAGGTTTTAAGAGTGGTTGTAACTTCAGTTGAAACATGTTCACAGTCACTTTCATAAGTAGGTTCTTTTTCAGTGATTATTCCCATAAAGTTAACAAAATTAGACTCATCCTCTTCATCACTGTTGCTCTCAGAATCACTATCACTATGAGTGGATATATAGGCATTTTTGTTCCTTTTTAAAGTATTAGCACACTCAGCCTGAATATGACCAAAGCCTCTACATTCTCTACACTGAATCTCTTTAGGCTTATAATCTTTGTTATCCTTCTCTTTAGAATTCCACTTACCAGTAGAGTTATTATTGAACCTGGATTCTGTCTTAAATTGGTTATCCCTTTTCTGAAAGTTTTTAGAAGAACCAGTATCATCCTCTTTTCTCTTGTAAAATTTTTTGAAAACCTTTTTAGCAAAGAAAGCTAGCTGTTCTTCATCACTTATTTTATCACAGACATTAGGTTCAGATTTCTTAGCCTGAAATGCTATTCCCTTTTCTGGTCTTTTTGGTTTAAAAAATTTCAGCTCATGAGTGCTTAGATTTCCTATAAGTTCTTCAAGTTTAAGATTATCTAAGTCTGTTGATTCTTCAATAGCAGTAACTTTTATTTCAAACCTTTCTGGAAGTGATCTAAGAGTTTTCTTAACAAGTTTAGCATCACTGTATTTTTCACCTAAGGTTCCAGCTTGATGAGCAATGTGGCAGATTCTACCATTAAATTGTTCAATGTTTTCATCTTCCTCCATTCTAAGGTTTTCAAATTGAGTAGTTAACTGCTGAAGTTTGAAAGCTTTTACTTTGGTAGTTCCTTCAAAAGTAACTTGCAAAATATCCCATGCCTCTTTGGCAGTTTCACAGTGAGAGATATACCTGAATACACTGAGAGTTACACCAGCAAAAATCAAGTTTATGGCTGTTGAGTTGGCACTTGATTTTCTGTCTTCATCAGCAGACCATCTGTCTTCAGGTATAAAAACCAGTTCTCCTTCACTATCAATGCTAGTTGGAGCCTCCCATCCATACATCACAGTTTTCCATGCATGTTCATTCTGCTGTTTGATGAAAGACCTCATTCTGATCTTCCATACTCCATAGTTTACTCCTCCTTCAAGCAATGGGGGTTTGTTGAAAGCGTTTCCTTCCCTCATTAAGTCCATTTTTACTACAACACAGGATCCACACTAAGTAAGGTCTAGTGTAAAGCTCTGATACCAATTGAAATTCCTATCCGCTGTTCTAGATGCAGTTTTGCATTAAGGTTCCAAGTGGGGTTGGAACTGCAGTTGGAACCAAGTGTATAAGGTTCCAAGTGAGGTTGGAACTGCAGTTGGAACCAAGTGTATTAATGGACAGAACTGTTTTAAAATTAAATGTACTTGAAAATAATTCACACGCACATTTAACAACGGAGTTCACCTAACTAGGCTACGTCTCCGGGGCACTTACCCAGATTATGATATTATAAAAAGCTTACAATATATGACTCAAGTCTTAATGAAAAACTTAGACTCCCTCTAGGTTTTTCTGCCTATCACTATATTGCTCCTACTCTATAACTATCACTTATAAATCAATGGCATCCCACCATTGTTTTCTTTTGAAGCTCACGTGTATTCTCTCTAGAAAATAAGTTCTTTATAATTTAGAACACACACTTTTTACAAGCTAGGTTATCAACTATTTATACAAGTAAAACAATCTTCTTGCTTCAATATCTTTTATGATTGCTTTTGACTTCTTTTGATTGGCTTCAATCTCTCCATATTGCACGTCTGCCTTTTGTAGGATTGACATCAATCTTCATAAGTTAATACCTGTTAAAATAACTAGCTTGGAAATAGGAGTTAGTCTTTTCCTATAACTAGGAAACATATAAAGATAATATCTTTTAGAGATAATATCTTTCCATATATATATGAAACACCTAACTCCATTTATCAATCAATCTTTAAACATATCTTTACTGAATATTATAAGGATCAAAAGATTGAAACAAGTGATAAGGACAAGCATAAGAATAGAGATATATTTAAAAGGAAACATAACCTTATAAACTAATCTCTTTATATCTTTTAGAAAACATATTTCCTTAACACTTTGATATTCTCAATTTACGCATATTAAACCTTTAAGATCATATGAGAATATATCCTGCATACTGTAGAACAAATATTAATCAATAAAGAACAGTTATGCAGTTTTACAGAACTAGACAGAATTCTGCAGAACAGCAGGTTGGAACTGTGGTTGCAACTGAGGTTGCAACTGGTACTTGAAACCACCAACGCTGTCTCAGCAGGTTGTAGAAACCTATCAACATAGGTTGTAACTGAGGTTGTAACATTGCTTGTAACCTAACAACAGTTGTCTCAGTAGGTTGTAACTGAGGTTGCAACATTGCTTGAAACCTAACAACTCTGTCTTAGTTCTTAATAACAGTTAGGATTTATCTAGTAAAAACCAATAGACAATAAACAATATTTAGACCAGAAATCTGGTCCTAACAGATAAGTACCCATTTTGTAAAACCAGTTTGCATGTACATAAATAGGTAATTTATTTATTTATTTACACCTTCTATTACCTACGGGTTGAGGTTATGTCAAAGGCTCAAACTCTTCCATTTATGTGCTAAAATAACAGCTGGTGTTTGAATTGAAAACAAAGATTAAATCCCTAATTTTGTTTATATATTATAGCTTGGTTTGAAAAAAGAATACTTGCTTGCATTGATTCTAAAGAATCAAGAACTTAGGATTCTAGAAGGATGCATGTGATTATATATTCCATTAACGATGGTGAACTAACAATTGGTATCCATTTAAGAATAATGGACCTGGTTCATTAAAGTTGTAGGGATCATTGTTTCCATGAACTCTATAAAAGTAAGCAAATAAATTAAGCTTTGGAGCCTTTTCCAGGGTTTATGTGTACTTTATATCTTCTAAGAAAGTGAAGCAGAAACAAAAATGACATATTAAGTTAATTAGAGAAATCAAAATACATGGGTACCAGGATTTAAGTTGAAAACTTGTTGGGTAAGTTTATATCTTTTTCCAGTAATAACGACGTGAAAAACACAAGTGTAACGAAAGCCTTATATATTGTTGTGCGGAACCTAAACAAAAAAGAGGCAGCGATGAGATTAAACAAAAGTACGAAGAACTTCTGAGACGAGTAAAATTAGGAAATATCAAGGATTGAACGTGCTCTCCAAAGGCATATGGTATATAAACTCAGTGATTTTTCAACATATTAAAGTAAAATTTATTTATCATGAGTATATATAGTACATTTTATTTTTTTCTTATTTAGACTTGGCTTTTTATCTCACCGGCAAACTCGGTGATTTTTCAACATATTAAGAGCATCCACAGTAGTTGTGTTAATTTTAACAATATTAATTTTGACACATCATCATTTAATTGCATGTTAAATAACACGTGTAACTTAAATTTAACATTCACATTAGTGTATTAACTTGACAAAGTTATCTAATTTTAATTAAAATTAATTATTAATCGAAATCTATTAATTAGTCATTTTATAAACCCCACTAAAATAGCAACTAAAATAGTAATAGTTGAAATAGAGTTCACGTTCAAATTAATGGTATTTTACCACATCATCAATTAACAACATTAAAAACATTGTTATCTTTAACAACTTTTTTAATATTTATAAATATAACACATGATTTAACATGACTAATGGAGACAAAAAAAATGTATTGTTACCTCACTATTTTAGTTAACAATAAAGATAACAACACTATTGTATATGCTTTGATGTTTAATAAACTTAATCTTAAGATAGACTAGCAAATAGGTGGAAACATGGGCGCCATTAGTCTCAAATATAGGAGATGAGACACACTTTGAACCAAAATTCTTGAGATTCCACCTCTAAAGATAAAGTGCATTTTTTTTTGGCATGGCTTAAAATATATAATATACCACATAGACACTGTCTTTTTGATAAACTGCATCTTTATATATTTGTTTTACCAATGGGTTTGGTTTCTAACATTCTAGGTTATTAATTGTTTTCAGGATTAGATGCATGGAGAAAGAGAAATCCTATTCTCGTCACAAGAGAAAAAATGAGAAATGAATTTGAGAGCAACTAATTAGGTGTATATAACGAATATGCATTTTTGGGAGTCCGTTTTGAACTTAATGGTGCGTTTGAAACCCGGAAAATGTCACGTAAAAAAAAAGTAAAATTAAGAAAAATAAACTTAAAATCATTTTCCGATCATTTGTTTGAAAGGTTAAAAATCAAGAGAAAACAAAAGAAAAAACAGAGGGAGAGAGAGAGCTAGTCCCAAATTTTCTATTTGTTTTCATTTTCTTTTCAATTTTGTAAGAAAAATGATTTATTTTATTATACACACAAATTTTTTTCTCAGTTTCTTTTATTTTCTTTTACATTAGTTTTATTATGCAAGCAAACACAATAAAATGTTTTTATGAAAAATCAATTTCATTTTTTTATGAGTTTTTCAAGTTGCAAAACACACCCTAACAACAATATCATGGGATGTACTTTTTTCCATGAGGGGATGACAATTTGGCTATAAAGTTTTAATTAAACAGAATTTTGATTGGCCAAAAAGAAATGTCGAGTAGATATAAGAGTTGGAAACCACTAGAAAAGCGTTTTCATGTGAAGGGACAATGATATTATTCCAAGCAATTTAGAAAGCTTCCACTATTTTGGACGTGTAAAGAAAGGATATATTGATATTATTTCAAGCAATTTAGAAAGCTTCACATCTTTTGGACGTGTAAAGATGGGCTTCCACTAGATTTCTACTCATAATTGGTGCCTTGAACTAAAATAAACTATATCTGATGTGAAACCCCAATTATTGGTTTACAAGAGCATGCATTTTCCTAGGTTATATAAGTAGGTTAAATCCACTACTAAATTACTAGTTTCCTTTATTAAAAATCATTACAAGTGTAGTAAAGCAATAAATTAAAATCCACTACTTGCTGTGTGCTTTTTCTTTTTGGGAAATCATCACACTTGTAGCAGTGGGTTAACACTCCCCTTAAATATCCAATACGGATTTTGTAATTTGTATCCGATACCATTAAATCAATAAATTAAACTTCATGATAGGGGACTGTTTTATCTAATTAATAATTACAAAAGAATAGAGTTTGTTCTATCTAAAAAGGAAAAGGAAAAAAGAAAAAAGAAAAGGTGTGTGTTCATGTTCTCCTTCTATCTTTTGCAATGAAATGACAGCACTGAGCGTCATTATATAATGCATCTACTTGAGATGTAATATATATTACTAACTAATCTTCACAGTTATATGATATCAAAGTGAAGTTGCAAGTTTAAGTCGAGAATAATAGACTTTCGTTTTTTAAGAAACTATGACATTTTTTTATATAATCAAATTTGACATTTGGTAGTGAATCTTTAATGTAAAAAAATATTAGGTTTTCTTAGCAATATTATGCTTATTCACTACTCAGAATTTTGGGTTTAGATCGATTAGAGTCTTAGAGATTAGTTCATAGGTAGAGATAAAACTCCCATCAATCTGAATATTATTGTTTGATGTGAATAGCTCTTGTGTCGAATGAATTACTTGTTCTATCCTTAAATATAAAGATCTACTTTATTTATTTTTAACATCAATATTACAAATTGTTATTTTACTTTAGGACAGTGTAAACAAATCAAGGTTTATCAACCAAGGTGGTTGTAACAAGCCAAAACCATTGAAAGAAGAATATCTTGGAGCTACTATTATAAATTCATCCAAACACTAATCTTAGCTAATAATTTAAAAACCATGATTAAAGTTAATATTAAACACTGTTCACCAACTATGTTCAACAGTAAACTTCGTTATGTGTGGTCCTTGACAATCTAGGTTAGTTGGATCTTGGAGTATTAAATCATCTAAAAAGGTCAGGTATTGATTCTATACATGTGTTGCTTTAGGAAGTTGTCCCCACCTAAATGGCCGAGCCAAATTGTCGATTTCTTGGGAAAAAATTTGTTATTAAACACAAAAACACATTAATTTTAACTTACTAAAAGCACATCCAGAGCATCCAGATCTGTGACAACTCATTGTATAAATTTCTTAATACAAAATAAAAATATGACTCTCATGCATAGATTATATACTCCATAACTCGTTTCAACATTTTTAATTTGATGAAAATATAGATATGTATACAAGCACCATGTAAAACTCAAATTATAAAACTAGTGGTACTAATTTCTCAAAGGTCTAGGATATAGGTGACTTAATTAGGGATTGAGGGTATGCTAAATAATTAAGGCCATGATAGCCAAATGACTTTGATTGGGGAACAGATGCATGGATTGTGGGAATAAGAGGGTATGTTCCCCAAATTGGAATCATACTATATTTATATGCTCCAGATAGTATGGGATTTGGTTTAAGGTTCACTTATTACTCAGCTACAGGTTCAAGCTACTAATAATACTAGTTGAGATGATTAAGCAACAACAATAATAATAATAGTAAATTTTGACGCTTTTGCCAGACACGTTTAGTAAGATGGGAAGTTTTTCCAGTTAACTGTTTTTGAAATAACTTCAGGTAAATAAATAGGTAATGCAGTTTCATCAGCTAATTGCAAGGAAATTGACTTCTTAAAAGCATACATGAGTCATGGTTAAGTATGCCTGTTAGACTGTAACACTACAACAAAATGACCATATACTAACTAAAAATTCTAACTTATTTGTTAGTTAGTAAATACCAATTGATTTAGTAACTAAATTTCACATTTTTAATATTTACTAACTAATTTGTAACTATAATAATTTCAGTTGCTATATAGTAACTGAATAGCAACTTACAATTTTCAGTTGGTAAATACCAACGGAGCTAAATACTAACTGATCACTAACTAAAAAAATTCAGTTGCTAAATACTAATTGATTACTAACAAACAATTGTTAGTTGGTAAATAACAACCGGGTTAACAATGTTTTCTCTTTTAGTTACTATATTACCAACTAATTTTTGATTGCTAAATAATAATTTAATATCTAATATCAATATATTTATCTTTATATCCACAAACTAACACAACCACATATATGTTTTCCCCATATATTCAATTAATTATGTCAATAAACCCTCACATAACCCAAAAAATATTGAGAATCCGTTTATTAATAATCTAGCTAAAGGATCACTAAATAAGTTGGTAAATATTTAAAATCAATAAAAGTTTGCACCATCAAAAGTAGAGCAATTATTGACGTACTATCGATAATTGATTGAACTACCGGTGAAGAACATGTTGCATTCAAAGATAGTGAATAAATTGTGAATGCTTCTTTTTTATATTTTGGTTGAAAAAAGACTAATTATCAAACACAATGGTCGAAAAGACATACATGTATATGTATTTATTGGTGAAACTGAATTTGGAGATGAAACCAAATAACAAAAAATAGAAAAAAGTATTACTAACATGGGATGGAAGATTGCAAATAATACAATATGTTTATATTTATGTTAGAATTATGTTTACTATGTAATAAAATGGTGTTTAGTGTTATATATCACGTTTATTTTTGCAATATCTTAAACCATGTGTTAAAAAATTGATTTTGATTATAAGTGTTTTAATAACTTTATAATTTCTTTGAGTATTTTTCAAAAAGATAAAATGTATCTTTCAAAACTTAAAATGATAGAGTGTTCAATAACAAAGTCAATGGTTCAAGCAAAAGTTAATTCGGAGTCCGAACAAGCAATTTGCGAGAACTTAAGAAAAGCCGAAGAACCTCAATATTGAGAGATCGGTGAAATTTTTCTATCAAAAGGTTAAATTAATTTAAACGGTCAAAATATTTTTTTAGACTATATAGACATCTTATTATATTTCACTTGTATCGAGACGAGAAATCTTGGATTGAGGAGGAACAAATCGTTTAGACTAACTCGGTTTGGAACACTACAAGAAATAGTTCGTATAGCAACAGAAAAAAATAAGGAGCCAAATTCTGTTGCTGATTAGCAACATAAACAAATAAAACAGCAACATAAATTATAGGAAAAATTTAGCAATAAAATTACCAACTATTTAACATCTTAAATTTAGCAACACAATAATTTGTTGCTAAAAAAGTTGCTAATTTTTTTCAGACGAAATCAGCAACAAAATTACCATCAATTCAGCAACACGGCATCCCCAATAAAGTTAGCAACATGAAAATATGTTGCCATAATCAAATATTTTTCTTATAATGCAAATTGTATTGAAATTTAGTTATCATAAAAAAAGGTCTTGTTATATTGTTTGTAATTTGATTATAATCGATTATTGCTAATTTGTAATATTGGTCCCCTATTTACAAAACTAAGTTTGCTCCTATTTAGTTATCATAAAAAAGGTCTGGTTATATTATCTGTAATTTGATTATAATCGATTATTGCTAATTTGTTAGTTTAACTTGGAAGACTATTGTTGATTTGTTATATTAAGGTGTATATTTTATTTTATTTCATAAATTTTGGTTACGCTGTGTCTTTTAACTAAGTCTTTAATTGCATTTCTAGATTGTATTTAATTGAAAATTGAAAGTAGTAATTTAGAAAGATATATAGTTCTATGTTGTAACTTGAACTTTAATAATCCATTCTAACAAATCTACAATCTACTCATATTTAGAGGTAGTTAAATCTAAAATTTAGGGGTAGTTGAAACTAAAGTTTTAGTAATTATCGTTTCCACATATTAAGTTATACGCAGATTGTTTTGTGAATGAATACAAATTTCACTTTTTAAAGTACAAACATGAGAAAATAATATCAAATAACGGTTTTCGCATTAACGATTTCACCGACTTCGCTGACAAGTCATCATCAAACAACTATTATAACATTCTAACTAACATCCTTGAGCGGAGTACTAAGACAACCATAAAATGAACGGTTTTGTTGAAGTGTTAGTGGTTTGATCATCAACGACGTGTATGCAAGGTTTTAAAATTTTACCCGCGAGCTCATCAGATTCAAGCGATGAAGACGAGGAATAAATTTAGAATAATGTATTTAGTTTGTTCCAAAATTTTAAATATGGTGGAATTTGTGTTAATAAATATTGTGTTGCTCCCTATAATTTTTAAAATATTAAAAATTATATTTAATGATTGTTTCCCCTGCTTTTTTAAGATTTAGTATAGTTTCCCCCTGTTTTTTTTTTAAAAGATTTCGCAATATTTTTTCACATGTTATTTGGTTTCCCCCATTTTTTTCCCTCAACACTTGGATATTTTTTCACCACACCACATTCAAAAAAAGAGTGTATATACATATTCTTACACAGACCGCCGCCTTCAACAGAACAAGCCCTAGATCTGTACTCTTCCCCCCCTCTCTCTCTACAAACACGCCTCTCATTCTCCTTATAGGTTCGATTTCTTTCTCTCCCACTTTGTATGTTTGTTCTACATTAATTAAATAATATGAGCTTATTTGATTAATGCAACATCTCCCTCTCTCTCAAATCTATTTATTTTTACATATCTATCTGTATGCATATATGTTGTAAGTAATTTGAATTTCACGATAAAGTTGGCTAATTATCATTAGGCTATATAAAATGTGATATTTTATTTTAATTTTGTATCTATTTGTCTCGCTTTTGGCTTTCCAGTAAATTAGAAATATTATATGATATGGGTATCACTTAGTTTGGCTAGTTTGGGTATCACTTAGTTTGGCTAATTATCCACCGGGTGTAAATAATTTAAGTGATTTTTATTTATTTATGTATCTATATGTATCACTTTTGGGTTTTTGGTAGATCTGATTTCATGATATGGGTATCATTTAGTTGGGCTAATTATCAATTTGGTCTAAAAAATTTAGGTGAAAAAGACCCTACTTATTTTTTTCATAATGAACTTATCTAATGTTTAATTGTATGTAAAAGGTGTGTACTACCAAACTCATTCAATACTGCTCTTAGAAAATGTATGAATCGACAATGAGTCAATAATTAAAAACTGAATTTGTTGCTGGGACTTTTCAATGCTAAATAAGAAATAGCAAAACAAATTTTTTGTTGATATTTTGTACTTGGCAATTATTGTTTAATATCTTAAATATTAGTTGTATGTAAATTTCATTCTCCCACTTAAAGGATTAAAAAAGGTTGTAGTTTGTTTACTAATACGTACATGCCTACTTCTCTTATATTTGGTTAAACACTAATGTTTTAATTGCTTTTTAAAAAAATACAAGATTTAAACAATGACAACTAGTTTTAACTGCCTAGATTCATATAGCTAACCTTCTCCCATTTATGTTGTTTATTTACTTTTGTCTTTTGTGTGTAGATGACTAAAATGCTTGTTCGTCGTTGGGAATCTGGTGGTGGATCTCGTGGTTGTGGTTCTTGTGGACGTCAGTCCGACTGTGATGGATCACTTGGCCGTAAATCTGGATACCTCGCCCATAATGCAAAAGGTACACCAATGACAATTCCTTCTTTCTATCAACTACATAAACACCAGTAGTGTTGTTCAATTAGGTGTATCATGTACTTACATTACAGGTTAATACTTGTATATGTGGTTTGCTTGGCTTTATGGTTTTGTTATGTGTTGTGGAAGTGTGTTGCGAACTTAGCTTTATTGTGTGTCTAAGCATTTTGAGCAAGGCTTTATGAAATGGTTTGACCATATCTATATGTTTTAAAAATGGAAAACATTACAAAAATCACAGCTGAACAGCTGACTAGCTGTGCTTTTTTACCCGATCCTCTTTTTGTTGGTCCTAGTATATTTTGCTGTTCACTGAGTCAGTTGGTCTCTATTTTAGCAGGTAATTTATTCAGGGGACGATCAAAATTTAATAAAGAGATAACTGTTGGCCTTATTCTCTGTGAATTACTAAATTTAGTTGAATACAATGTTCACATGGCTAAACTACTTGACGGTGGAAGAAACAGTATGTTTTGTCATAGTACTTTTTATACTTGAGCCTTTCAATGGAGCGTGTTCTGACCTAATTCTTAAATGTGCAGAGGCTGCAACTAAATTTGCAATTTCTCTCATCCAAATGTTGTTGATAAATGATTCTAGAGTCATTTCCAAACTTCGCAGCCTTGTTGACGCATTGGCTAAGGTTCGCACTAAGATCATCACTTCCCTGTACTTGCGAGGATCACTTCTTAATTTTTTATTTTCTCCTATAACTTGCGGCAAGGCCAGGAGCTCCAGAGTCGTTACAACAGATGATTGAGGTGGCAAGAAATCCTACTGCTAATGTTGCTACTGTTTCTTCTGCCTCATTTGGGGATGAGGGCAGTAACATACAAGCCAAGGAAGAAAAAGTCTAGATATTATCAGTCACACGCGATATAAGTGTTGAATATGTTCACACTGGTAGCGTTCTTTACATCCTAACTTTTACTTTTTGCTCACAGGTCCCAAATTGCTCCACAACAAGCAGGGAACATAACAATGTTCAGGAGACAGTGGTGTCCGATCCTGCTGCTTTTCGTGATCATTTCAGTTCTTCAAATTTCAAAGCAAATTTTCAGATAGGTGTTGTGTGGCTTGTTTTACCCTCTATTTTTTGTTTTTATAACTAATTGAGTTTGTATACTAACAGGTTTTGTCAGCTTTTGGAAATGCATTTCACTCTCTCCATCCCCTCAAAGTTCCTGGATTCAGGTATCAGCTATATCTCTCCATCCCCTCTATTTTCCGTCACAATTTTTCACATGGATTTCTTGCACCAAACACAGCTTTAGAGATGAAGTTTTGTTTGTTGATTTAGAATTTGTTCAGGAGTTGGTTTCAGAGCTATTGGTGATACAAGCTACTCTATTTTCTTGCTCAGGTTTGTCATGTATATTTCGTGTATATGTGATGATGCTGATATGGGTAAAAACTCATTACATGCTGCTGTGAATTCGATGTTTTCTGGTCCTGTTTCCGAAGCAGCTGAAAAAAGTTCTCCAAGTGAAAGTGAGAAAACGGAAATGAAACCCACCTTGTTATGGAGTTCTCTTTATTTACAAAAAAAAAAAGTCATGGTTTGTTTTCCAACCTTGTGATTCCTTTGCTTTGTTTTCTGCCAAGGCATTTCTTAAGAACTAATCATTTTCTTTTTGAGGATGGAATTGGTGATTCGATTTCATGTTGTTTCCTATGAATAAAAACAGAGCTTGATACATAATAACTAGTGACTTTTTGTCTTCCAAAACGTCCTTCCTGTTTTTCTATTTGTGGCAGTTTTAGTAACTAGTGACTTTCATAAGGTTCGTTAAATCATTTCGTTGTTGGAGCGATATTGACATTATAGAAAGTGCGACATGGTCGAATAGAGCTTGTTGGAGAGGTGTAGATATGGGGACAGCAGAAGATGGTAGTACCGGATGATGCTGAAGAACCGGATGATGCCGAACATGAAGTAGACGAGCTGAATTGAAGAACCGCCATCACATTAAAGACGATGATGAACATGAAGTTGAAGAACCGGATGATGCCGAACATGAAAGAGAAAAGAACCAGAGGGAGAATACAAGGACGATGACTCTGAGAGTGATAGTAATAGCCGCAACAATTGACCTCTGACTGATTTTATATGTTGCACTAATGGTTGTAATCATCGACTAATTGTATTTATATTGTAATTTGATTTCGAATGATAATTTTGATTCGAACTCGTTTATTTTTAATGGAATATTGTTCAGCATGATTGATTTTTAGTTTTAGATATTATTGTCTAAATTACAATTATTAAATCGAATTAGCTAATTCTTTTATAATCGAAATTTGCTAACTGATATGTAGTAGTTAGTAGTGTTAGTTGCAAAAGGGCTATAGTTGGTTAGTATTTTTAGTTACAAAATACCAACTTCTTCTAGTTAGTAAAATCAGTTGGTATTTTGTAACCATTGAATTCAGTTAGTAAGTTCTAACTGATATATTAGTTGCTACCTAAGTTAGTATATAGCAACTGACACTTATTCAGTTAGTAAAATTTACTAACTAGGCTTTTACTAACTGATTGATTAGTTAGTATTTCAGTTAGTAAATTGTAAATACTAACTGATTTTAGGCTTTACTAACTTATTTTGTAGTTAGTACTAGGTGATTTTCTTGTAGTGTAAGTAATGGTAGTAGTCTATACAGATTGCTACATCGAACTCGATCCACAAAATTTTACTTTTTTTTCAAAATTGTTCTACGTGACTATACAACGAAAAAAGTGAACCTTTTTTTTCACTTATATACTCCTAATTTTCTGTATATAGGTTAAGAGTTGTAATTAAAACCAGCTTCAGCATTTGATAGTGTAAATAACTGAGAAATTACTGGTAATTCATGATCTAACTTGCTACAAATAATTAATAAAGTGAGAGATTTCATAATCGGTTTTTTTCCCATCCCCCTACATTATTGGACATGGTTACTGCTAACAGATTAAAAAAGAATCTAAACTCAAATCTAGTAAAGAAGACGAACATAATTATTTTGGTTGATTTATCCTCTATGCTCTATGGATTACTGTGTTTTGCAGATGCTATTATGAGAAACAAAACAGCTATCAGGACAATGATGATTATCTAACTTTAAAAATGGTTTGAAAATAATTACACGATGTTAGATTCTTAATGATATTTGCAACATCTAGCTAACCAATGACTTATCCGTCTTATATATATAAATAAAGTAACAAAGTGACGAGTTATTCAAAAAAAAATTGCTTGTGTTTTCCGTTAGAGAGTTGTCCAATCTGTAATGTTGACTAATGTAGCCCTGAAACTAAGATTAATAAATCTGATAACGTAAAGAAAAATAACCCTAAAAGAACCAAATATAGAAACAAGTACTTTTGCAACATGATATGGTGAAGGAGTCGTGAATATATTATACATAATAAGTTTCATTGCCAAAGGTGACGAGCAGGGACATTGTTTTTATCTAACACATCTCCACTCTTTCTATATATATACTAGTAATCGTGCTTCACGCGTTACGTGTGCGGCACGTAATGCAATAAAAATATATAAAATATGTATAGTTATGATATAAATATGTGGATAATACAAAAAAAACATAGTTTAAGATTTAAAAAAAATGTTTGGTTGTTAAAGAGCAATAAATAATTTTATTAGTTTTTACTTTTTATATTTTTATGTGAATATGTTATTATTGTAATTAATATAAAGGTATGAGAGTATTTTTTTTAAAAAATGACTAAATTAGGCAGTCTCTTTTGACTTGGGTTGACTTATTATAATAGAATGATATATGGAAATGGAAAAGTTTAATCAAGAACCTATATATCTAGAGGAATTATTATGACGAGTTTTATGAAAATAATAATTACAGATCGAGTAAAGTTTAATTAAAAACGGAGGTCATTGCCCCTTGTTTTGTTAGCACACCGATCCTCCTTAGCTCCTGGCGAGGTTTGTGGTTATCGTGATGGTGTTGAAATTTTGATTTAACTTCGTGGCGTGTGGCGTTGCTGTTTTACCTCCAGATACCCGCGTGTAGCTAGAATTTTCGGTGATTGAATTTTTATACAAGCTCAATGCTATAACTTGAAAGACTGAAGTTGAATTACAGCTTAAGTTGCCCGAATGCCCTGAACCACATTTATATAGAGAAACTAATATCTCAACTTTGGAATTTGGCCCACGACCTAAAAAATATTAATGTGTAGTTTTCCCAAACTTTAAAGTTTGAATCTTACTTTGTCAGAGCCCTTTTTCTTAATTTTAAGCCTTGTTTTCCAAATGCCATGTGCTAGCTTGAACTGGGAGATAAGCCCAATCCAGCTTGTTGGTTGTTGGGTTGGGTTTCAATTTTTTTGGCAAAACAAAAACTAGCTAATTATTTTTAAATGGTTCCGTCCGTATTTTTCTAAAAAATCGAACCAAATCGAAACGCAAACCCACCTTATATCTAAAGTTGTGTAAATATAACTTGGTAATTTGTAAATCTAAAGCAAATCATGGGTTTGTTTAGGTTACTTTCGTTTTGAAATTTCTAATTGTGTCTTTTGATACCGTTAAGAACAATGATTTGGCTCTCTATAATTTTTTACGACATTCATCAAACTTCGACATTCATCGACTTTAAAACCAATTTACATTCACACCGACTCATCGTTTATGTCAAGTGTATATATCGTTACGAAGCTTGTCGCACAACCTTTTCAAATAAATTGAGAACGGTATAAAACCTAATGCTAAGAACTTATTATTTTGGCTTAAAAGTCGGTCATTGCCCACTTTTGGAACACCCATGTAAAACATGTTTTCCAACACAAATGGCCATTGAATTAAGTCCAAATCCATTCCCATTCCGAAAACAATCGGACTCATTGGGTTTGTTTTTATTTAATTGACTATATGAATAGTTTGTTTTGAATCCAAATTCCCAATGACTCGACTTAGTATTTTTGCAATTTGTCAAGCGAAGTGATATTTCGTGCTATCATATTTAAAAATGACTAAATGAAAAAAAAAAAAACTTTTATATACCCGTATGTTTGCTAAACAAGTTTCAAGTTCAACAGAAATTAGATTCCTTCATTTTTGCTTTACTGGGTTCAATAAGATTCTTATAACAATGGACAATTTTCACAATTTTTCATGAGCTAGCACAATGTACATGATTGAAACAAGTTGTTCATCTTGAGCAAGTCCATCTTGTATGCACATTTAAAAAAAAAAATGGCTCAAATGTGTCGGTATAATATTGAGTTGCTATATGGGACCTTTACCATCGATTATACGTACGTTACGTACCTTCCTAATACGTACATTTCTTTTATGTATAACCAAGAAATCGTACAGATGATGTTAGAAGAACAATGACTATATAAAATATGTGAAATACACGGGTTTTGCAGCCATATCCAACTACTCTCAATAATATTAATTACTCACAAAAAGTTAAGATTAATTTGAGGGTTGTTAAGCTCTAACAAACATTCGATTTCTAGTTTATTTTGTACTCGGTATTAGTATGTATAACAACAAGGATTGATAGACCAAAGATTCATATTCAAACCACTTACAATAATTGTCACGCTAAGCATGCCTGATTGTCTTATATTTTTCTAATGAGCAAATAGATAATGAGTTGGTTTCGGCATATAAGTTAGAAAAAGAATGAGAAAATCAATTACTATTATCTGGACTTTGCACCTAACAGATCATACTAGCTAAGGGCTGGGCACCGTTCGGTCCGGTTCGGTTTTCATATTTTGGGAATAGAAACTGAACCGGACCAAAACCGTTCGGTCCAGTTTGGTTTCGTCCGATTCGGTTCAAAGTTCCGGTTCGGTTCAGACTTGTGTTTCGGTTCAAAACTTTGATTCGGTTTAATGGTTTATGTTATGTTCAGGTCAAGAAACTTGTTTTGTTTATGCGTGCTACTTTTATTTTTTTTGTCCATTTAAACAAGATAAAGACTTTATAACATTTTTAAAAAATACATTTGCATACGTAGTAATATTCGAGTTTGCATAGTGTATACATTATAGAATATTATACAATATAACAACATCTACAATAGGTGTATTAAGTGGGTTGCTACATAAATTTTTTACTTAACAAACAAAATTACATTTCACATAAGTCATCTTAAACTACCCATTATCATTAACATTATTAAAAAACTTGTTATATTTAACAAGTCGTTAGTTGATGAGGTTGCAAGGTTGTTTGACCCAAATCATGAATAACTTGTTAGAACTTCCAAATCATGTAAAAAAATCAATTACGTTCTAACTCCTTTTCACGTGTAACTTCCAAATCATGAATAAATTATTAAAATACAAGGGAGTAGAGGATTGGAAACATAATAGTGGACTATTAATAAATTATTAATTTAAATTGAAAATTATATAACATTCTTAAAAATAAACATTAATGTGAGTCTTAAAATTTATATGTGCATGCGTCATTTAATATATTTAAGTGATAATGTTGCAATACTTAACAAGAAAAATATAAAAAAAACTATTGTGAATGCTCTAACTAAAGTAATTATTAGTATACACATGCTCATATAAGATCGGGTTCACATTTCGGTTCCGGTTTTAAATCCGGTTCGATTTTAACTTTCGGTCTCTGTTCGGTTTTTGGTTTATTTTCAAAGAACCAAAATGAATTATGATACCGGTTCCGGTTCCGTTCACTATATTATAAATTTAAAACCAAACCGTTCGGTTCAGTTCCGGTTCGGTTCCGGTTTTCCGGTATTTTTGCCCACCCATATTACCGGCTTAGCTACAAAAACCAAATTATCGATGTACAATGATCATGCTACCTTGACATGTATTAATTTCTATAAAAAAAACACAAATTCAGATTATTTATAATTATATTTGTAATTATTTACTATGATTTATCAGTATCTCAAAAAAAAAAAAAAACTATTTTACTTGTAACAACAATATTACTTAAGTACTTAACCCGTAGTCGCGAGTGTCTCTTTGGAACAGACACTATGTTTAATTGTTTACATTACAGTCACCTTAGTGGTAGCCCATATTCCAGAGAGATTACGTGTTTCGATTACATCGATGTATTTGATGGGAGATGCGAAACTATGGTGGCGTACTCGTGCCGAAACGGTAACGGAAAGTGGCAGTACCTCTCGGGTTTCGTGGAAAACTTTAAAGACCGAATTGAAGGAGCAGTTCCTTTCGACAAATAGTGCTTGGATTGCTAGGGAGGCGTTAAAGGAATTGAAACAAACGGGAACGGTGCGGGACTATGTGAAGGAATATAGTAGCATTATGTTGGACATTTGCGACATGTCTGACTCCGATAAACTGTTTAATTTCATAAGTAGTCTCCCGCAATTGGCACAATTGGAATTGAGACGTTTGGCGGTGAAAGATCTGCCTAGCGCGATTGCCCCTGCGGATGGTTTGCTGGATTTTAAAATTACCCGAGATTCGGAGAGCGAATCGGCTTCGAAGAAGAAAAAAGAAGAAGAAGGATAAGTATAAGAAGAAGGCAGATTATGACTATGGTGGTGGTGGCAAATGGAAAAGGGACAGCGAGCAAGACAAGGAAAAAAATAAAGGCATGGCTGTTCGAACGAACGGGTGTTTTATTTGTGGTGGTCCTCATCTTGCGAGGGCGTGTCCGAAAAAAGAGAAACTGAATGCGTTGGTTACGGAAGAAGGTTGTGAGGAAACTATGGTGTTGAATCCGTTACAACTTCTGAATAACTTGCACGTGGGTAGCGATTCAAGGACCAAACTGATGTGTGTTTCTATTATGATTAACGGTAGGGCTGTTAATGCGATGTTTGATAGTGGTGCAACACATGGTTGATAGTGGTTGAACGTCTTGTGACAAAACTGTCTCTTGCGGTAACGAAAACATCAAAACTGGTTAAGGCTGTAAACTCCGAAGCAAGGGCTGTTATGGGGGCATCGCGGGATGTAAATGTTGCGGTTGGTTGTTGGAAAGGAAGGCTGGATTTTACGGTTGTTGCCTTAGACGACTTCGGCATAATACTCGGCAACGATTTCTTGGTGAATGCGAAAGTTGTTGTGGTTCCTCATTTGCGTGAAGTGGTGTTCTTAGATGATTAGAAAAATGGATGGTTAGATAATATTTTTCAATAACTAATTTAATTTTTTTATTTTCAATAAAATTAGAATTTGATAAATTAAAAACAAATTATACAACACACTAAAAATCCAAATAAAAATATAAAACCCTAGGGGTCCTACCCTAAACTTAAATATTAATCAAAAATAAATTTTGTTTATCCATTTGATATTTTTTTATGCAAACAGCTTATGAACCAGTCATATAGGATGATTGTTCCCTAGTAATTACCGCAATCGCCATGCACATTTCTACATCTCTTTTATAGTCTTATATACCTTACATTAATTTACTCTCCCCGTCTCCCTTTAAATTTAAAAGCATTCAAATAAATTGATTTGGACCTTGTTAAAAGAGATCGATTGAGTTAATAAATTAACTGGTCTCTCCCAACTCTAGCTCTTGATTGCAAATTATTCTCCTAACCCATCATTTTATCACAAATTAATGAGTTACCCAAACCATTTAATTATGAAATAGTTGTGTAGCAGACCTGCTAAATTGTTGTCTTACGGTCTTACATATAGGTCTTTTTGTTTGTTTGAGATGAAATTGAGATTAGATGGGATTTGCAATACTACCGGACTCACGAGTCATTCGTTTGGTAAGTAAAGTGTGGGCGAGACTAATATTAACTTCGGACTACACTTGATGGAAAATATGAATATTTGTAATACACATGGAGAGCTGGTATTATTAATCATATACTATCATCTTTTATTATTCCTACAAATTTATAGTTTCGATATTTGTAATCCGACAAACAAACAAGAATATAAAACAGATTATCGTTTTCCATGATTAAGATTTTGAATAAAAAAGATAAGTCATTGAATATCGCATGCTTAATTAAGAAGCAATTTTCTAGCACCCAATCATTAAGAAGTCTGCCAATATTCACTCTTATCTTTTGTCCTTTTTTTTCTTTTATGTTGTTGTCAAGCTAGCAAGTGGAAACCTTATAAAATTGTGTTAGTGGGCATATAAAAGTTACATATGCATTGGTGGCGAATTGGTGATCCAATAAGGACCAAGGTAAATGCCAAATAGAACAATAGAATAATAAAGATACAAAGAATGGATTCCAGTTTTTTTTTTTTTCTTCAAAAAATGTAATTTTATATGTTATATTTTTGGATTTATTAATATGTGTTACAGTTTTATTTTGGGGTTCATTAATATGTGTTAGGTTTTTAAAATGTGTTAGGATTAAATTACATTATTTAGAAGAAAAAAAAAACCAACATTTTTGCTGCCTTGGAAACATTCAGAAAAGTTGCATATGCATGGGTGGAGAATTGGTGATCCTATAAGGACTAAGGTAAATGCCAAATAGAACAATAGAATAATAAAGATACAATGATATTAATCCCATCACACTATGGTCAAGAAAATAATTGTGGGCCAAGTCCTATCTAACCCAAAAGAATCATATAATATGATGAAACTTTAGTTGTTAATATGCAACTTGCCTATTTGGACCAAAGTTGTGCTTATCAATTCGATACTCCTATGCTTCATTATAACGACCAACGACAAAATTCCACACCTTTTTTTTTTGGAATCACTCCCTTGTTTCGTGAAATTCACGCCACAACAGAATTATCAATTATCCACATGCTAGTATAAAATTATTGTAATTATTAATATTTGGGGATTGGAAGATTGAGATGATGGGTAACGTTTTAACGATAAGAAAAGCCTAAAATTATGATAGAAATTTTAAATATTTAAAGGGGGAGAAAATCATGTATAGAGTCACAAAAAAATGTATATGCCAATATATTATCGCTTTATATTATAGAATGTATACTTTTGCTTAATAAGTATATAGATTCAAAAGATCAAAATGACATGACTATTACTACATGATTTAGTGTGATAAAAAGCGAGTTTAGACAGAAATTAGAGTGAGCTCAGACGCATATCAAATTATACAGGATTAGACGATTAGACGAGAATTAAGCGAAATTTTTCGAAATCATACGCTAATCAAACTAGCTTCACATATAACTCCATTCACACCTATTAGAACATATTCGCTCTCCATTTTTCTAATTTTTGATAAACCAACATATGTTTCTCTCAAAAAATCAGAGTTTTCTTCTTTTTTTTCTCCTTTTTGTATATTGATTTCTGAAATATTATTTTTCGTACTTCAGTTTCTGTTTTTTCTCTTTTTGTACCACGGTTGAAAACCGACAAGAAGGGGAAAAATAGAAAAACCAAGAAACAAATGTATATAAGGAAAGAAAAGTAAAAACCATATTCCAAAGAAGAAAATTTAAGAAACGAAAGTAAAAAAAAACATGAAAGAAAACATATAAATCGAAAGTAAACAAAGATATAACATCCAATAAAAAACATAGTTTTATTGGTCGATCAACCTATGCCGATCGATTGCCACTTTGCTGATCGGTCCGGCATGTCTGCGCTTTGTTTAGCTTTTGTTTTTTTATACGTTCTTTGTATGGTTCTCGTTTTATATTTATATTTGACGGTTTATACTTTAAAAAAAACATAGTTTTAATAAAACAAAATAAAATAAAATAAAATTCTATGGAATAAATTTAACAGGCAGGGCCTGCAAAGCAAGAAAATAAACACCGGGCCCCACCTGTTACATTACTTAGAACAGTCAAATCCAATCCACACACACACACTCTCTCTCTCTCTATCTCTCTCTCTCTAATAAAATAAACACAAACCCAAAATCTCCATTAATAAATCCAACTTCATATTAAAATCATTTCTCTATTTTTCTGCACCCTCCGATCAAGAAAATGGACGGCCCTGATCACTTCGACAGTCTCCCAGACGCAATTATCCTGCTAATATTCAACGGAGTAAAAGACGTGAAAACCTTAATCCGTTGCAAATCCCTCTCCACCCGGTTCAACTCGCTAATACCGCAAACCGAGTCGCTTGTACTCACCGTGGACCGTGTCGTCTCCGAACCCGACTATAATTATAACTATAATAATAACAACAATAACAATAATAATAATGATGATGATGATGATAATGGATATTATGATGGTTATTATTCATTTTTGAGTGTTTTGGTTAGATCTGTATTGAAGCCGTTGTTTGAGTTGGTTAAAGGAGGGGAAGAGAGTGGTGGTGATCGGGGGTTGGGAAATTCGCCTGCCCGGATATTACGAGGGTTTGAACGGGTTAAGTGTTTGGAGATTGTTTTGCCTTGTGGGGATTTGAGGCTCGATAAAGGGCCTAATATTAGGTAATAGTACTATTCTTGTTACTACTGTTTTGTTGTTATTATTGTTGCTGTTGTTGTTATTAGTCGTGTTTGGATTTAGTTGTCCTCTACAAAACTACGTATTGTTGTTGTTGTTATTATGAGTCGTGTTTGGATTTTTACTTGTCTGCTACGAAACTACCTTCTGTTTAATTTGTCGAAATGGAGTTTTTAGAATCTAATTATATAGTTTAGAATCTAAAATTCTTTCATATTTAAGTTGTTTGAAATGGAGTTTTTAAAATATAATACTCCTTCTGTTCTGTTCCGTTCCGATTTGATTTTTGACTATGTCCCAAAACAATACTTAGTCGTTTATTTTGTTATTGTTGTTAGGCATCAAGTACTATTATAGTATTATTGTGGGTATTATTTCTCTGTCTTCGAATTTAAGAATTTACTTGCCCATTGTGAAACTACGTAGTGTTTAAATGATTGAAATGGAGATTTTTAAAGAAATCTAGTACTCGCTCTGTTCTATGATCCTGTAATAACAGTCTAATTTGCTTTTTGACTATATCTCGAAATAATAATCTAAATTGGCTTTTGAAAATTATAGTTGCTTATATACCTCTGTTTAATGAGTATGTTATTTACGAAGGAGCTCATATTCGCTCAGTTTATCTTTCTGTAATGAGAATGAATTGAAGTTTTAAGCTCTAAACTCAGTATTTGGTGTATTAGGTACTCTTTTAATTATTCTTAATTGGAATTTTTTTCTTGTTTTTTGAATTTTAATGTAATTCGTAGGTAGAAAATAAGCTAGGGCGTGTGTTGTTTGTTTGATTAGATTAGTCGATTAGGTCTAGTGTAATTGTTTGTAACAAGGAAATTATCTAGAGAATTGGGGATTGTCTTTGGTTAATTCTTTTCAAGCCTAGTATAATTGTTTATTAGTAATGGTGAAAAGGATCTTTGATTTAATTTTCTATAATAAGAATTGACTAAAAGTTTTAAGCTCAAAACTCAGTATTGATATTTTCTTGTAACAAGGAAATTAGCTTAAGGCTTCATTTGCTTGACTAGTTGATTCTATTAAGTCTGTAAGTGATGAGATGTCTGGTTAGCTTAAATTCAGAACAAAATCTATCTGTTATGCAGAAAACTAGAAGTTTTGAGTTTTAACTCAGTATTCTTCTGGGTTTTGGAATTAGTTAGTTTTACTTACCTGGGGCCAAACAAGGCCCGAATCATTTTATTGTTTGGCATTTTCCCAGTTTAAAGAGCAATAGGGTGGGAATGCTTACTTGGCGTATCCAACTAAGCATTATTTGTAGTATTTTGCATTATTGTTGGCATGCGAGGCCAGGCTCGTTTTGATAGTCTAAGTTTAATGTCATTAATGCAGTTTGCATCATCAGGTTTTCTTATTTGGCAATGAAACAACGTTTCCTTGTTAATTTTGATAGAATTTCTGTTTTGGCTATTTATTAAATTTTGTGTAGGCTTTAGGTTTTTCCATTGTTCTCAAACAAGTATAACATCAAATGAATATATTTCATTGTTAATTTTGATAGAATTTCTGTTTTGGCTATTTATTAAATTTTGTGTAGGCTTTAGGTTTTTCCATTGTTCTCAAACAAGTATAACATCAAATGAATATATCATCAATACACAAAATTTATGTTTATGCTTGACTTCTGCTGATATCATCCCATAAACCAATACACAAAATTTATGTTTATGCATGACTTTTGCTGATATCATTGCTTTTGAGATGTTCCCCTGTAAAATGAATTTTCTTTTTTCTATATTTTCAAACCATATCATTTTCCCATTGTTTAAAGATTCAACCTTTGGATTCAGGTGGAGCGCAGAGTTCGGTAAAAGCCTACGGAGCTGCGTGATCCTAGGGTTCCGTTCCTCGTCGTCCTCCGGAGAAGCAGAGCTAGGCGGCGGAGGGCTAAAAACAAGAGTCGTATGGACAATCAGCGCCTTAATAGCAGCCTCAGCAAGGCATTACATGGTAAAAGAGCTACTAAAGGAACACAAACACCTCGAGAGACTAGTGGTTAGAGACAGAGAAGGAGAAGGCACGGTGGTGATGAATAAATACGGGCTAAAAGAATGTAGAGAAATGGCGGCGGAGGAGAGGGAATGGAATAACCGTACGACCGTGCCAGCTGTCAGTATGAGGATGAGGCACGAGGCGAAGATGGAGCTGGGTGGAGGAGAGAGAATGGAGGGAGCGACGCTGGTAGTTGTGGTGCCAGCTGGCGGTGTAGATACCGAGGGAGATGAGAAACATGGTGGGAAGAATGTTGGGTCGGTTTTTGAGGCGTTTGAGGGTATTTACGGAGAAGCTGTTGAGAAGTTACTTAAAAACAGAAGTTACCTTTTGGAAATGAACTCTTTCTAGTTACCCAAAAGCGCTGATATGGCAACCATCCTTTCAAAGACCAAACCGGTGGTTATTCGATCCGGAGCTGTTGAGAAATTGGTAAAGAGCAGAAGTTATCTTTTGGAAATGAATTCGTTTTTGCTGGCATAAGGGCTGATGTGCAACCATCTTACAACCTGCAATGAGAGCTATTGTTCATTGATGTCAAATATTTATTTATTTCTAAGGTAAAACAAATCGCAGCTGTATATATGTGTTTTGATTCGAAGTTGAGTTTTTCCTTGCATTGTAAATTGTTTTGGTACTTGAAATAGACTTCTTGTTTACAGATTACAGTTTGTTATCGTGTTAGCACCATAGAGGCTTCTTTGGTTGCAACTGTTGGTCTCAATTATATTATATTTTGCTAATTAGTTGACAGTTTTGGGTTGATTACCTTAAAATTTGAGGTTTTCTTGTTTTGGCCTGAAAAAGGAAGAAGGTTCTATCAGGATTAGGCCGACCTTTTTTCTAAAAACTAGAAACTATAGCTTGCCCTTCGCTCAAGAATCTCATGCTCATTGAAGTTACGGTTTTTTTAAGGCATTATCTGATTGAAATTTTAATTACCTTATCAGCCCGGGCTTTAAGATTATGCATTAGGCTTTCAATCGACTAATGTACTAGTAAGACTTTGAAATCTGAATCAACCTATCAAAATATTCAATATACAGGTGCGTGACATTATATGTTCGACTTATTACATTGCTTCTTTAAACCAAAGAAACTCCTCCAATCCAACCATAAACACTTTTTCGAACCATGATTATTATTTTTGTTGAATAAAATGTCAAGCAACAGGGATAGTGATTGAAGCACCGCTGCACCTTTGTGACGTACCTAGATTAGAAGAGAGCCAAGAAATATGACTCTGCACATGTGCTAAAGATAAGAAATATGCTCCCTAATCTAATAATTTAAATCAACAATAAAGCTATGATATCAAACCACACATTCCCTAATAATATGCACAATAATATCCCCTAATTTACGGAGTAATATATTACTGTCTACCGAGATTGGAACTAGGCACAATGAAATAGTTAGGAGATTTGATAATTTGTACATATATTGTGGTTTGCAATAGACAAATACAATTTACTCGACTGAGAATTTAGATCCAAACAAAATAGCTACAGCTTTTGGTTTGGTTCGTCCATGCATTTATATTATTCAATATAAGCGTTACAATTCCATTGTCACTCCAAAAATGTCATCATATGAACAAAGTAACCGATAAGAATCAGTAGAATACTATAACAAGATGTCAGCAAATAGCGTTTATGTTATGCGACAGCCATATAAACATATATTATACATATATATATAAATAAATTACCAATTTGGGCTGAATGACTGTTGACAAAAATTAACCTCAGTAAGTTTTTTTTGCGAGTAATGAGGGGGGTCGAAACCTTGACTGGCTCTTTGCAAGTGTTTTCCAGACGACTATTTTTCTGCTAGAAGTAATCCGTAACGGCTCACATCTCAATCTCTCTAATAACTTGCTCCTATTTAAGCATATAAAAAATTAAAGATTTTTCTACATCTTTAAAGAAGACTGGTACGAGGTATGTGAAACCGTTCCCAGCAAACATGAAAGTATAGCCATCGAGTCTTTGTAAAAAGGAGTAATTTATAAAATTCGCTGTAAAAACTGTGCCTGATTTTCACAAGGTTGAACTAAAAGAATTTATTCACTAATAATTGGTATAACAAAACAAATTGTATCTTAATCAGACGGTAACTTCTTCCTCGCATCCAAGTTTACATTTACATATACATAACCCTGTAGAATATTGAATACAATGTGGCTATAGTAATTACAGAAGCATCAAGATAAAATAATATCAGTCAGGTTGGTTTTGTAGCAGAAATCATGACGAAACTTCTATTCCTTTTACACGTGAAGCCCACGAGACCACAGGTAGTGCAAAGATCCTCAAGTTCGCTTTCGCTCAAAAAAACATGGCTGCCCGAGTATTGTCCAATATTCTACAATCCAATAAAACATTTTTCTCCTCTTAAATAACCTTGGTGCTTTTTAGATACATGATTAACTCTTTCTTGTATAGGGAAAGTGGAGAAAGCTGATGCAATACAAAAATTAACTTAACAGTGATTAGAACTTTAGCAGTACCTGGCGCAAAGGCCTCAAGAAAGGGATAAAGTCGAAAGGACCATCTAATATATAGGTGGTAGCAACAAAAACCCCTCCAGGCCTCAACACTCTACTTATCTCCGCCACCTGTACAAATACAGATTTGAAAGATGAATACATTACTACACTGACCAGTATTACAGTATATATATTTAAACCTGAAAAATGTTAAGAATAGGACATGCCTGTAATTCTGTTGCTACATATAATATACTGAAACTGGCATGATTTGCAAAATGAGGGAGCAATCCTCAACCAAATCTTTTTCTCCGATACAAAAGAGAGTTTGCGAAACGCCAATTGCAGGAAAATTGTATTTAAATTGTTATCTAATTGTGGTTTAGGTGCAAGGATAATGTCATCTACAACCTTTTTAAACAGTTTCAACGTGTATTGTTTTTCTAGCTTACCACCTAATCATCCTCACAAAAGTGGGATGACTTTCCATTTTTACCGAAGTTCTTGTTCTCAGTTTAGCTGGTTTGTTATTTGAAATTAAATTACTGTGGATAAACTAGCCTCTTTTTTGTGAAACATTTTTATAAAACATTTTCGCAATGCATTTCAATCTTTTCAGAGTTCAGAAGGACAACATATTGCACAGGACTGACTGAAAGCTAACGAAATACACACATAATCCATTCCAAGCAAGGGAATCCCAGTAACATGTCCAAAATAGTATAAACTTTTTCTTTATAAAATGGATATTATACTTACACCTGCAGACGGGGAAGGCCAACAGTGCAAAGCAGCACCAGCATGCACAGCATCAACAGAGCTAGAAACAAATGGGAGCCTCGAGATATCCGCTCTCACCAATGCAAAGTTTCTGAAAATAAAAATATGTCAAATCAGAAAAAATCCTACAAGTGGATTTTTTTTATTTTAGTCAAGGATTTATTAAAAAAATAAAATAATATACTCTTCGGGGAAGTTGTCTTCCTGCTTTATAAACTCGTAGCATTGTTGCAACATGTTCTCTGAAAAGTCCAGAGCAACAACAAGTGAGAATAATCCACTTTTGGCAAATATTCGCGAAAAAAGGCCACTTGCACAACTTGCATCGATTATACTGCCACCTAAAACTGGCTTAAGGTAGTCCTTGATCAACTCGAACTGACAAAAACATTATTTTAAGTATTAGGAAAGGGTCATTCAAGTAAAATGTAATCATAAAGATTAGCAGGAAAACTATCCATAAACTTTAGTATCAGGGATATTTATTTTAGTGCAAAAGCTACTTCCCGGAGTTGGGGAAACAGAACACGCTCATAGGAAAGCAACGTAAATTATGCTTGCAATGTGTAGTATATCGAACAAAAGAATGGTTAGCTACTAAGAAAAATGCTTCATCGGTAACATGCCAAAACAAGCAAATTTATTATTAAAAGCTAGTGAAAAATAGGATATAACACATCAAGACTCTATGGTAGAGATTGTCTTTTAAACAATAAAAGTTAGAAGTGCACTTCTGTAAGTATAAATTTGCTATGTTTCTTTAAGGGCAACTGAGCAAAGCGTCTCCCTAAGCAATAGCCATGCGTATCGATCAATTTTTTGTAGGATAATCAATTTACATGGCCAAAAATCAACGCACAAGGTCAAAGAAAAGTACAAAAAACAACATCCACAAAGCTACCTCTTTATCTGGGCCTGGGAAACCACCCGCAATTGAGAAACCTTGTCGCCACCCTCGCTCATAAAGGAACGATACCAGAGGAGTCCTGTCATCAAAAGAATTACTATCATCATATCGTGTATAATATTTTATTGCAATTCATCATAAAACTCAATTGCTTGTTCGGTAATCTCTATACTGTAAAACTCATGAACGGACCATATCAACATTTTTTCAAACACTTTATAACCAAGAAGCACATATTTACACAGAGATTCCATTAGTCAAGGGTCAGAGAAACAATCTAGTTATGAAAATAAAATGTAGGCTAGACGAGATCTAAACATTACGAGAAAAACTCTTTCATTCAAATAACGATCTTTTTCTTGATTGAAATAATACTAAATGATACCCCCACCATCCGAAACTAGATGAAGTTTCCCGAATTTTAATCTTATAGAGAAACAAAATGGTTTCTTATTCTTTTGACAAGTTTACCCTTAATATGTCGAAGTAAGATTTTTTTTATACTTAAACCTATTTCGGTGGAGAGCAGCAAAATGGCATCTTTATAACTTTTGTTACTATTCTGGGCAAGTTCCACGCAATTGAGACAGAGCAAAATGGAATATTACTCAACTGTTTGGAAACTAAAGGAGTATTACATTTCCTCGGCTACAGAAAATTAGGTATATGATACGTACTAATTGAGAAGGCAAAATGCAAAGGACAGCGCCAAAGGAGATAAGTGATCTGTTTTAATTTTGTTTATACTATTTTAATCTCCAAAGACTGTAATATGTTTGTGCCTGAAAATCTCCGTGGAAGCAGGCATAGGTTCACCATATAGCTTGGCCCCACTAGCCACTGTGAGGTCGATGTGCGTTTTGTTACCGATGTATGCCTTCTGACAGTTACTGCACTGTAACCGAGTTGTGGGTGCAGAGTCCCTACAAATATGCATACCTTGTAAGTAACGGAGTAACATATGTGCAACTACCCAAGTGATAGATAACGCATTAACAAGGGAATTTCACTTACACAGATAAAGCAGGATTACCATTCCAGATAAATTGGTTATAACAAATTGGACATGCTAAAATGCTCTTGCTGGTGTTTTCTTTTTTAAGATCAGAGCTTGCATCCTGTTTACAAAATAATTTCCAGAATTTAAGATGCTGATATCAGAAAAGCTTGAATGAAACATAAATTAGTTCACATAAATTTTTCATTGTTCTTTGCTAAGGGTTAAAATGTGCAGGTTTCGTGCAAGCTTAAAATCGTAGAATCCAATAACTTGTAGGATTTTATTTTGGTTAAGTTTCGGAAATAAATCCGCATCATTGCAACTTGGTCTAGCTAGCTCAGTTCTTAAAAAATTTAGCCATATTACAGTCATTTCTTCTGCAGCGAATTCTATGTTTCTTCCACCATATGTGATAGTGGTGCGAGGTGATTATGAAACCTGATATCTATTGATTACCTAAGATACTATATGAAGATATCTGCGTTAAGAATCAAAGACTAACAAAGAACTGATGACGGGACCGTTTGGTAACATCTTATGAATACAAAAGTAAATATAGATGAAACTAAATATGTCCCTATAAGCAGTAATAACAGGTATTTTGGTGGCATTAAGTGACAAACATATGCTTTTTGTGTTGAAGTAGTAGTTACTAAAAACACGTTTCATGTACCGATTTTCTTTCCCATTTCTCAATATTTTACATGTAATTTTTGTCATTCTTTAAAAATAAATGGTGTTTCATGTTTTTGTTTTCCATATCGCTTTTCCGCGTACCGGCAACTACGGTTGGAGTATGTCTGCCTTAAAGTTCTTTTTCATCTCTACACACCAATTACCATAACTCCCAAAAAAATTATAATCATTCAGATTAAACAAATTAAGTAAAACAGCGGAACACACGTGAATCATGCAAAAGGCAGCTGAGAGTGGATTAGGAAACAATTGAAGAGCTAATTTTTGCATTGTACTTTTGAAAAGAAACTTCAATCGGAAATGGTTCTTTATGAACCCTACTTGTTCCCTACCACCAATAACAAGAGAAGTAAATAAATATGCAACAAATTACGTGGATTGAACACAACTCCATTTTGGTTCTCAACGATACCTACTAAATGAGCCGAGCCATGATTAGGATGGTTTTCCATCCACTAAGGCAGAAAATGAGCCGAGCCTAGCTCTGTTCAGGCTCGGCTTGTTTACAAAACGAACCTTAAAATTATGTCTACACTTGGCTAGTTTACGAATCGATCCTCATCAAGCACGGTTCATTTGGCTCGTTAAGCTCTAACGAGCCAAACCCAGCCTTTAAGACTCATTTCGCGTGCGAAAGTTATTTTTACTTAACTAAAAATCAACTTTACAAATAGGTACTCTTATTTTATAATATAAACCGATGCAGTTTATAATTATACAGATTTACTATCTACAATGAAAAGCGTTTTTATATTATGTGCATTATAAGTTGAAGTTGTACATTAAACTACTTACATATATAAGTTGCATAGTCTAGAAATGATATAAAAAATAAAATAAAATTAATAGTAATAATTAAACACCCCGAACCCTAACACGAGCAATATATGTATTTTCAGGATCGGTCAATTAGTAAATGGACGAACACGAAGATGTTCATGAATGGCCCTACATCCATTATTGAAACCAACAGTGTCACCTCTTCAAAACCTACGAGCATTACTATTAGAACTAAAAGCACAGAGACCTAAGAGAACTCTAGTTACAACTATAGGGACCATGAAGGTAAAGCCTAAAATTCTGTAATTTTAATCAGTTTTTGATCAACATAGGATAATTACTGTTAGAACTAAAACCACAGGGGCCTGAGAGAACTCTACCTACAACTCTAGTTTATAATTATACATATTTACCGTCTAAAATGAAATTGTTTATTGATTATGTTAAGTTATACACAAATTACTTACATAAATAAGCATAGTCTAGAAATGTTTCAAAAAAAACTTATTATAGTAAAACTTTTAAGCACCACGAACCCTAACACGAGCTGTATATTTTTGTTCATCCTTGATCCATTAGTAAAAATGCACGAACAAGATGACGTTCATGAATCTCCCTGCATCCACTATTAAGACCAATACTGTCACTTTTTTAAAAACCTAGGAGCATTACTGTAAGAACTAAAAGCATAGGGACCTGAGAGAACTGTCGTTACAATTACAGAGATCATGAAGATAATAAAGAATAAAAAAGGAGAGCGTTCAGAAAGATTATTGATTTTAAAACCCTGCATCCACTATTAAGACCAATACTGTCACTTTTTAAAAACGTAGGACCACTACTGTAAGAACTAAAAGCACATGGACCTGAGAGAACTGTCGTACGGGCTCGGTTTCGACAACTTGACGGGTAGAAGCACGAGATTTCGCCAGGTGAGTTCGTATGACGATTGAGTGACACGTGGACGGATGAGATGAAAAGAAGCTTGTTGTTGTGAAGTGGCTAAATTGAGTCGATTTCAGTAACACAACAGCTGAGGAGAATAAACTCATTATGTTAGCATTCGCCATTTTAATTAGGACGAGTTTTTATTTATGTCAACCAAATGTTGTGTTTATAATTTTATAGTAGTAGTTTTAGTAGGAATAGGAGATATTTTATATACCGAGTGAGTATTTATATACACACATCACACGTGAATGTTAAAAAGACAAACGGCCCGCCTACCCTCATTTTTCTTAACTGATACTACTACTTCTTTAACTTTACGGCACAACCTCTCTTATACTAATTTGTGTACCAATAAATTATTATATAAATGAAAATGTTTGGTACCGTCTTAATAAATTTGACTTCATATATGATACATAAATGTGTAAAATTATATATATGTCGTTACATTAAACTTAAAACGATTTAAAATATTTATGTAATGGAGTCTGTGATATTGTATTGATTTTTTGGGTAGTCACCGTATCTTTAACTTGCTGGTACATGATAACCCGTCCACGTGAACATTTTATTGTTGAAACCAAAATAATTCCAAGTTATCAACCATAATTAATGTTTATTCACATGAAACCTTTTGTATTTCTGAACTATCATCGTTCGGATTATCTAAATCCGCCTCTTGTCTAATTTCAACAACAAGTTTCGTTCCTCAACGCATACACAACTTGTTGCTCATTTTTTTAAATTTTTTTTATATATCAACTTCTATTTAGAAATAACTTCCTCATCTATAATAGTATTATTAATTTTTTATTGTTAAGTATAGTGACAAATCATCATTTAAAAAGATATTAAATGACATATAGACATATTAAGTTAAACACCTACATTAGTTTTAACTTTAACAATGTTATCTATTTTAATTAAAAATTAATTATCTAAAATATAGGACTTATCTGTTTTTACGCGTCATACATTAGCGCTAAATTTCAGAAAGATATAAATTTTAGAAACAGAGAAATAATTTATTATATTTTCAACTTATCTTTATTTTAAAATTCAACTGTAAATAAAAGGCTGAGTCAAAAAAACTGTGGGTTCAATGATTTGGTGAATATTGAATACCATATGTTACTATTGCTAGGAGAAAATAAATAGTAGTATGCATACAGAGAAAAGATATGCGTGAGATACCAATTTTTAGTGAATAACATTTAATTGTGGAGTGAGTTTGACATTTTTGCCAAGTCATTAACTAATAACAATTAAAAATATTGTTATTTTTCATAATGTTTTTAACATTTATAAAGTTAACATGTATACTTTAACACGTCTAATGGAGAGACAAATTTGTACCGTTAGCTAACATTTAATTAACAATAAAGATAACAACACTATTATAGATGTTCTCCACAATAGTTGTGTTAATTTTAACAATATTAACTTTGACATATCATTATTTAATGACACATATATAACTTAAATTTAACCTTCACATGTGTATTAACTTAACAAAATTATATAATTTAATTAAAATTAATTATTAATTAAAATCTCATTAATCAATCATTTTGTAAACCTGCACTAAAATAGGAAGTAAAATAGAAGTGATTGAAATAGAGTCCACGTTAAAATTAATGTTATTTTACCACATCATCAATTAAAAACATTGTTATCTTTAACAACTTTTTTAAAATCTATAAAGATAACACATGATTTAACATAACTAATGAAAACAAAAAAATACATTGTTAGCTAACTCTTTTAGTTAGCAATAGAGATAACAATATTATCGTAAATGCTCTTACAATAATATTTTATCTCGATCCCAAAGTTATTACTGTAGTAGAGAGGTTGTACTGTAATACTTATTTAACTTCATTGCAAGCAGTAATAAGAATGTTGTAAAAAGTAGAAATGAAAAAATCGAACTGGTTCACTTCTATTCATGATGTGATAGTTTTCTTGCGGTTATATATGTTTATAACGTTATATAGTGTGAAAAGTATGTCGAGTAAGACTAAAAAAATTATTTTTTATTTGTTTTTCGAGTGCTGCATTGATTCGGGGTAAACCGTAAACGTGAATATCATTGCTCTTAAAAAACGAAGGAATGAATATCTTATCTGAAAACACATTTTCAACTTAATTTCTTTTTAATACTACTGTTAATTCTATTTAGTACTCCTAGTATGTTAACACGGAAAGAACCGAGAAAGCACTACTCAACTGAATATCATTACTAAAATTGTACTCAAGTTTCGTATACTCAATCGCAATATGACTGTAATTGCGTCCGCACTAAAACTCTTTATGTTTTCTTTTTGTTTCTCTCCTTTTTGTTTCTCCATTTGCCCAGGTGAATCGGCATCTTCAACCACTTCTCATCTTTACGCATTAATAAGATCTCCTTCACTGTCCATATGTAATTTGTCGTACCAGTCGACGGGTAGCAACATGGAGTCCTACAAGTTGTCCTTGTCAGGGAGAGGAGATGTTTGGCGATGATTCCTCAATCCCTACGGAGAAGCAACACTCTGTGGTGATTATCAGCAAACTTCTAAAAATTGATTTCGTCAACCTAAATTAGCTACTCTTTAGGGCCTTAATATTGACTTGGCATTTCAAGCTGATTGCTTGCAGCAGAAAAGGTAGGGGAGATGAACACTTTGATGTAAAACATGATCTTCATTAAAAGTAACTGTTAGCCAGCTAGTAATTGATAATTAAGATGATTGTAACCTTTACGGCTTACTTTTAGTGTTATGGAACAGTTAAAAGGGCGGTTGTTTTTTCATAGGTACACTCATGACCGGTGATAGAACACTTAAAAAATAAATTTACAAATCAAACATTACGGCATAATTAGTTTAGAACAAGCTTTTCCTATTTACTTTTTGCCACATATACGTGCTCTTACGTAACTGGCTAACTGCACTCAAGTCTTGCCTGAGAGGACACTAAATTTCATACTTTATACTAGCACTTATTGGACATTATATTGGCAAGTACAACTCCACAGTTGGACCATTCAATCGTAAGTGTCCTCAATATTAAATTTTAGGCAAGGAAAAATAAGTATTCAACGAGTGTAAGATTGTTAGAGCCAGCAACAATTTAACAAATTGTATTATTCAGTATTCAACTAGGACACTTCAGACATTAATCTCAAGTTATAACCGTAATAGTCTAAAACATAGATAAGTAGCTAACATGTGTCAAATGTGAAACACACATGCATGTGGAGTGACTTAAAAGTGCCAAAACAAATGCATTGATCCCTTAACCAACAGAACAAGTTATGTTTTTTACCAAAATGGTACAGTAGCTCACTTAAATTCCCAGAATGCGCTACCTTTCTGTAATATTCCCAAAATGGTCTACTTTCGAAAAACGACCGATCGAAATGATAAAAACGACCGGTCGTTTTTATCATGAACTATCTGAAACAATTTGGACCAAAAACGATCGGTCGTTTTGTCCAATTCGATCGGTCGTTTTTCAGACAAAAAACGATCGGTCGTTATTTACATTTCGATCGGTCGTTTTTCAGAAATACTTCCTATTTAAAAAAACTCATCTCATTTCCCAGACCACTGTAAAAATAAAAAAAAACAGAGCTTTTAGATCATTTTAGGGCAAATCTCAGATCTCTTCCAAAACAGGTAAAAGCTCAATATTTTGTGTTGTTGGAGTATTATTTGAGTAAAATTGATAGTTTTACCGTGTGGTTATCGAAATGAAAAATCCTACAATTATGTGTTATTGGGGAGGTACGATAATGAAAACTATTAGCGAGGGGTTATCTTATGATATTTCTTATAAAAAAAAATTTAAGGTATCTAGAAACATGACATACGACCAATTTTTGGAAAAATTGTTTAAGGTACTTGATGTATCATCGACTTCAAATCGTTTGAGTTTAACATGTCGTTATCCATATCTGACTACACTTACTGAGTTTAAATATATGCGATTGGCTGTTGATGATAATGATTCGTTGGAAACCATGCTTGAGTTAATAGAAGAAAATGGAAGAACGTTTATAGAGTTATATGTTGAAATTGAGCAAGTTTACTCTTCTGATCAAGATTACGGGTCGTATTATAATATTCTTTCCACTAATGAAATCGGTACATCAAGTAGAACACTCATTCGACAAGAGCCAATGCCAGAGGTATATTCTAAGAACAACGAACCAGATTTGACACATTTGGATGCAGTGTGTCGATTGGCAGATAATATTGGTTGGTCGATAGAACTTGGGGATGAACCAGAGGATGAAGATCCGGACGTCAATATTAGCGAAAACGAGTCTGACGATGACGAAGAAAATGTACAAGAAGTTGACTACGAAGAATTATCATCTGAAATGGGCTTGTATATGGATGAGGATGAAAACGACCAATCAAGTGGGTCACAATTGCCGAATAATACTATTCCCGATGAAATTCCTATGCATCAACCAATGTCAAGTTTGTTTAATGAACCGTTCGACACTCAAGAAAATTATAGTAACCAGAGAAGAAATTATATGATGTATCCTGGATTTTGGGATCCTCAAGTTAATGATCCTTTTATTGGTCTTTTATTTAGAGATAAAGAAATGTTGAAAAAGGGAATAGAACTTTGGTCAATCAAACGTAACATCCATTTTTGCACTAAAAGTTCGAAGGCAAAATTTTGGGAAATTCGTTGTAAACTGGCCGAAACTCAAAAATGCAAATGGAAACTACGAGCTTCACTAAGAAAGAAACATGGATTTTTTGAAGTGTCGGTGTACAACGGTCTTCATACATGCATTCATGCCGAGCTTACAACTGATCATCCACAGTTAGATTCCAATCTTGTTGCCCAAACCATTCGAAATGCCATCACAACTAATCCTATGATGAAGATTTCATTAGTTAAAGAGATTGTGAATGCCCGCTTTGAAATGTCAGTTTCATACAAAAAAGCTTATTTAGGTAAACAAAAAGCAATCGCAGAGATATTTGGTAATTGGGAAGACTCGTATAAGGTTTTACCTAAATTTATGAAAGCGCTTCAAAAGTATAATCCCGGTACCGTAGCTTCTTATGAGACAACGCCAGTTTACGATGTGGTAGGAAATCCAGTGGGTGAGGTATTGAACAGATTTTTCTTCACATTTAAGGCCGTTATTGATGCATTTCAGTATTGTAGGTCAGTTATCGCTATTGATGCTACTCACTTATATGGGAAGTATAAAGGTAAGATTTTGTTGGCCATGGCATCGGATGCAGATAATCATGTTTTTCCCATTGGTTGTGCATCTTCCTTCTTGGGTGCATCCATCGCCGAGTCAAACTTGACTTCGCGACACTCATTCTCTTTAAGATGGATTCGTTAAAAACGAAATCCAAGAATGGGCTAACTTACGGTGCCTTGATTTCGGCCATCTTAAAGGACCTCAATCTCGTTCCCGGTGGAACGTTGTTCAAAAACAAGGACAAACATATTTGGGACACTTCCTATCTTTCCCAAATGTCCATAAAATTCCATAATACCGACAAGTCTATAACTTGGTCCGGTAAGCGGGTGTCCGACCCCGACTATACCCCTCTTACCCCCGAAGAGGAAGAGTATGTCGGCCCTAAGCCAACACCGCGAGCTTCTAATGAGGACGTAGCTATCTCCTCCGATTCCATCCCCCCCACCAATATCCCTTCCTCCTCTCGACGTCAAGGAAAAGCTCCCGTGGGATCTTCCTCTCGTGTCCCGCGCTCCGATAAGTTCTACGATGATCTCTACATGAACCAATATCGGAATGCACAAATGACTCGTCGGATGTTTCGTTTCTTGCAACCGGGACAAGAAGAGCTCGACCAACTAGATCGCGAAAGCGCCGAGCAAAGGGCGCAATACCACAGCTATTTTTCCGACCTTGCCGGGCCCCCAGACCACAACGAAGACGAAGAGGATGATGCGACCTCCCACCGCGACTAGGCGGATATCGTTTTTTTTTTTTTGATGATGTCAAATGGGGAGAAATACCCTCTCTTTTGTTCTTGCGTTGTATTTCTCATTTCTTTCGATTTCGAACAACGTTGGTTTTTGATGTAATAAGTACCAAACGCTTTATTTTATGAATCATTATTATGTTGCTTATGCGTTGTGAGTTTGTGCACTTATAGTATGCGTTTTTATCTTAATCACTTTATTGAATTTCGTGCGCATATATTGCTAGTTGATTGGGTTATATGTATTGTTTTATGTTTTTAATGATGTTAAAGGGGGAGAAATACCCTCTTTTATTTTGCGTTGTATTTCCTTTGTTTTTCATTTTCTTTTCGAACTACGTTGTTTTTGATGTAATAAGTAGCAAACGCTTTGCATTTATGTTATGAATCTTTTTTATGTTGCTATTTATCATTACGTGTTAAATTGTATGACGTTGTGAGATTGCGTATTTATAATTCTACAAATGCGATTTTGATGTTATTATAACTTGTCCCTTTACTTTAGCCGGGTCTGCCCTGCCCGTCTTTTCTTTCGCGTATATATCTATAGTTGATTGGGTTATTTGTGTTGTTTTTCATTTGTGGCGATTGACCGTTTTTAGGCAAAACTATGACCAATTTTTCGCTTGCATTTCATCGTTCGTTTTCCTTAATCGTTTAGCTTTGTTTAACTTCGTTTTAAATAGGATGTTGTGACATTTACTTGTTTTAAATCGGATGTTTAGTAAAACGTCACCTACACATCTTGTACTAAACATATTAATTTACATCATTTTATGTGATAATACTTGTGATATAAATCTTCCGGAAAATCCGATGTACTAAACATATTAATTTACAACATCATTTTTTAAGGGATCATGTTCAAAAAGGGATCATGTTTTTATATATTTTTTGCCAAATCAGTGTCGAAAAGTGCCAAAAATTCTTTTTTATGTAAATTGTTTACAGTCGATCGGTCGACTGTGAAAAACGACCGATCGTTTTTCCACAGACGACCGATCGTTCTGAAAAAACGATCGGTCTAATAAATACAAATTTCTTCCAGAGAGTTCACAAGAAAAACGACCGATCGTTTTTCTTGTCACGACCGATCGTTTTAGATATGATTTCTTCCAGTGAGTTCACAATAAAAACGACCGATCGAAATGTAAATAACGACCGATCGTTTTTTGTCTGAAAAACGACCGATCGAATTGGACAAAACGACCATCGTTTTTGATCCAAATTGTTTCAGAGAGTTCATGATAAAAACGACCGGTCGTTTTTATCATTTCGATCGGTCGTTTTTCGAAAGTAGACCATTTTGGGAATATTACAGAAAGGTAGCCCATTCTGGGAATTTAAGTGAGCTACTGTACCATTTTGGCAAAAAACTCGAACAAGTTGATCACGATATTGGTATTCACAAGATAATTAAACAGAAATTTTTTAAACCAAACAAACTAAGGAGAATACCTCGACAAATAGTTTAGAATCAAAAATATTCACAACATATTATCAGTATTACGTTAGACCCGACAACTTAGGAAAAATAATCTCAATCAAGGCACATGACCGCAACCACATTTTCCAGCACAACTAAAGTCTTTTTGCAGCTGGCCAACACACATTATGCCATAATCGCTTACCCTACTTGAATATACTAAAACAAAATAAGTTAACGAAGAGAAAGTCGGCTGAAATGACCTTTGAATGACATTCATAAACTTCAAGATTTATATTCAAATAACTTTTAAAATGCAGAGGGATGAAGTGTAACTGATGATAAGGTAACCGTAGTTCAACGGTGAATCCCATTAGGCAGCATTCAAACTAATCAAGTTTCACCATAAATCAGCAATATGTGACATCTTATCCCGCAGTCTACATGCAACATCATGTCAAGACAGCTACAACTATCAGCACTAGGTGTATTTGAGTTCCACAAATCAAACAGCATCCGCTACATATGTCCGGCAAAAAGGACAGACAATATAGTCAAAAGTCAGAAACCCAAACGGGTTGGTAATTGCTAAAGAAGCTTTAAACCTTACCAGCCAAAATATAACACAACACCGAACTAAAATCAACTAGTAGCTGATGATATCAACCAGCACAGCAAGATCAACAGCTGCTATATCATCAAGCATCAGCCAACAGCTACTATATCATCAAGCTATCAGCCACAATCAACATTCTTCCCGAGCATACATACAGAAAATATGGTTCATCACAAGTACAAAATTAGTCCACTTACATATATCAATCGCAATCAACATACATAAAGCATACGACACCAGCATGGTCCATGCTACGTGGTAGTATGGTACCACCAATAACAAAATTGAAGATCTGGAATAACAATATATCCAAATCATTGATGGTATTGGTACCAATTGATGGATGTAAGGCTAAATACTATATATATTCTCATCAACATTGAAGCAAAATTATACAAGGGAGCCAAAAGGAAGGGGAGTAGAACCAAGCATAATAATCCAGCAAAACATAAGTAAATAAGATTCTATAACATAAAAATAAAAACTCCAAATGCAAGCAGGAAATAAGTCAACCTTGAAATACCAAGCCAGACAAGCTTTAGCAATTCTACAGTGTGATTCAACACTCAAACATGTGAGTTCTCAGCTGAACAAAGACAGCAACTTAAAAAGTACGATGATGATGACACAAGCTGAAGTTCATCAGGCAGCAAATCTCCTAATGCAGCAATCCTCCTAATCCTGAAAAATGGAGGAAAAAAAGTGTCAACTGATTAGTATCAAATTTCAAAACTACAGAATGATATCACTGGATGGGGTTGTTTGTTTGCAGCTTTTAGAAAATAAGCTGGATTTTGAAGTTTCAGACAAAGAGACTAGGTCTGCCCTGCTTAAAAAGCTCATAGCATATTCAGGAAAAAAGGCTCAGCTTTATAAGCTGGTCAACGGAAAGCAGTTCTCTTATTAAGTAAAAGAAATGCTGGGTTTTTTATGGGCAGCCAAAAACGCTTATAATATAAATGGTCCAATACTTACATCAGCATCTGAACGCGGAGACCTGCTTCGAGAATCAGCACGCCTACCACGAGGAGACACACTGTTGGGAGTAAGAGAACGCTCTTTGTTACGGCGCCCATCACGACTTTTTGCCCCGGGTGAAGGTGACCTACGTGGAGAGATGCTCCTTCGAGGACTCCGGCTACGAGCAGGAGAAGCACTAAAAAATTACACATAAAGAATAAGATTATTACTATCTACAAACCAATATGGTTTGGGCAAAGTGTTTCATCAGCCTTGGCCCTTAACCTATGCTGAATTTTCTAGTGTATACAAAAGAATATGAGGTTGGTGAGCTGTTCGCAAAATTTATTCACTTGATGTACAAAATAGAAATTAGATGTAATGTTAGTGTTCAAAGTTATAACTAATCCAACTTGCAATTAAGCAAAAAGCAACGCTAAAAGAGGAAGGAGTCAACATGGGAGAGAAAAAAAAACTCAAATACCTTCCATAATAACGACCACGACTGCGCCTATCATCATCATATCTGTCTCTTCCACGGCCTCTCCTCGGACTCCCACTGTCGCTTCTGCTTCGGCGGCTGCGGCTACGATGATCACGATCGTATCTATCATATCTATCTCTGCTTCTGCTACGACGACGACTACTGTACTCCTTGTCCCTGTAGTCATCTCTATGCCTAAATTGCATCCGACAGAGAAAAAACAGTTAAATAAATATGGTACATTGTATGATAAATCGAGAATGGAATCAAATAATTTCAAGATGCAAAAAGAAAAAGAAGAGGAAGCAAGTATTACTAACAAATTTACCCTAATATCGAACAAAAACCCAATTTGGTTCATTGTGAGGCAGAAACAAAGAAAGTCACTCTAAAGAAATGCCTGGCTAAGTTCCCAGAAAACTGTTTTTTGACATCGGGAAATGTGTTTCCTCTTTCCTGTTTCCCAATCTTTTTGTATTTACATCTCCAATTATTTTTCAAAAAAACACGTTCATCTTTCTGCTTCACGTAGTTAACTACGCAAAACTCATAAAAGCATAACATGTTAAGATCTGGAATTCATGTCTTACGAGAGATCAGAAGGATGATGCTTAGCACCCAAAATGCTGCTGGCTAATAAAATTACATCACTAGGGTTTCTGATGAAGCCTAAGATTTATGAATAAATACATCTTAGGCTGCAAACAATTTCTGGCAACTATTGATAGATTTATGGAGGTTTGGAACAAAAAATAAACAATTTCCTGCAGTTTTTCTCTCTATCTTCGAATTTCTGCAGATTTCTTTTTCCAAGTTAACACTCAATTTTTATTTGATCACATGTAACTTTCGTTGTAATTTTTCATAAAATGATTGTTTCAGTTCATGTTATGTTTATACTTTGTTCAATTCTTAGTTCCTCAGTTACATCAGTGTCATGGAGGGGGTAACTTAGTTATCTACAAGGCAAATAATTGAATTTAAAGTTTAACATTTGTAACAACACGTTGCATGCACTATACGGCAGAATTCAAATTAAGCTACGATCTTGGCTAGAATGACTTGATTATTGTGAATGTGTATTTGGTAAACAATCTTCAAAAAATAATAATACATACCTTGGTCGAGGACTACGGCTTCTTGACCTTGATACTGGTTCTATTATCCTTCCTTTATCACTGAAACCCAAAATCATATATCTTATTAATTACAATAAGGGCAATTTTAAGTTTAGAAACTAAGTCCAGAATACAAAAACCTCTTTCCAGATTCGACTACAAATCTATGACCAAGTCACAACATACCCTCCATTTCTTGCAACTAAAAAATAAATCCAAAAGCAATATATTTGGCTTACATTCGTTCTGCATTAGGACCATACTTGGCGAATTGAACCATAATTTCTCTACCATCCACAACACGTCCTGACAAATAAACACACAAACAAATTATACGTTCAATTTTTCATCAAAAAAGAAGGGGAAAAAAGACAATGTGGTAAATGAGTTCCGAGATAATTATGGGATTTCAATGACAGAATAACTAACCATCAAGCCTTTCAACAGCTTTTTGGGCTTCATCAGCATAATTGTAACGCACAAATGCAAAACCCCGTGAATCACCAGTCCTGATATTATTGCAAACTTTAAATGACTAAACTCATAAGAAAATTAAAAAGAAACTTCAAACACATTACCGACCAGCAATCTCAAAAGTGGAACGAAAAATACTCTAATAAATACTCTTGGCTAGTTCACATTTAATCTGGACAAATTAAAACAAAACCCTCTATCTGTGCTATAAATGCTATTAAACATTAATACGAGGTTAAGAGAAATAGTCCATATGTAAAAGCCATAATAGCTAATTTCCAGGACTATCACAGCAGGAAAACAGCCAAAAGCAATATGTTGCTACAAATTTTATTGTGAATGATGTGTAAGTCACAAGGAAACAACACCGTAAAATTATTAGCATATATGTTTGAGATACTGAGCTCACTACCACCAAATTAATAGATATTACTGATAAACTTCGATAAGAAACTCAACTTCACCTTTAACAAGTGCACCAGTAGTAACTAGTATGTACTGCTTGCAATATATGCTTCTAGTTCAATTAAAAAAATTCTAAACTTGTTAACTTTAACTGCAACCAAACAAGCGTCGAGTTCACAAGAGTCATGATATACAGCGAGTTAGGAACATCGCCATCATGGCAGTGTAGTGTATTCAACTTAGTTAACAAGAAATGTTTAATTTGATCTTCAGAAGAAGAAATTGAACTCAATATGAGTTATGAAATAACCACACCGATACACGATCAGCATGATAGAGAGTTCTCTATTTATCTGCGGCTAGCAATTTTATAGGAGTGACATTAAAAGCACTGTTCAGGACCCTAAAATATGTTCTCTTATGGTCTACCAAATGAAAATGTTAAAGATAGAGCAATCATACACACACCAGTGTTCTAAACATGGTAACTACATGTTAAGGGTCTTTCATTAGAACCCTACGGACGGCAACGTTCACTTCTCATTAACCACATTGGGTCATATTGTTAAGAAACTCAAATTCACCTTTAAAATTGCATTACAACCCTACCTACAATGAGCAGGGGACTGAAATGAAATATTCAAAATTACAAAACACCCTCAATGTATTTTAGTGATGTGTCCAGACAGCGCAGAAATTACTTCTCATTTTCCAATATTCTACTAAATGGATAAGGTTAAATCTATACTCATTATTCATTGGCATTTTAAGGGTCTTTCTCGCTTTCACAAGTACCTATAACCAGTCCTTATCATAATCACTATGTGCAATGTTAATGATACCCTTCATATGCCCATAATAAGGTCTTATACACTTTCTATGTTTTACTCTATTAATAAGGAAAAACTAAAAACTTTATACATTTGATGATTATGCAAATAACACTATCACTTTCTGTTATGTTAATTAACTTAAGGCCTCATTTGGTTGCATCTTTTCTAGTCCCAGGACTAAGATGCCGGAGTGGACTAAGCTGCAAACTAGAAATGAACTTTGCATATCATATTACAATAGTAAGACCATCATCATCAAACTACGCCTTTATCCCAAAAATTTGGGGTCGGCTATATGAAACCAAGTGAGAAATGAACTTTGCATTTCATATTACAATAGTAAGACCATCATCATCATCATCATCATCAATATTACCCTTACCAATACCTATATATCACTCAAACAAATTGTTTATACTAAGGGTGTGTTTGGAACACGGAAAATGGATGGGAAAAAGAAAATGAATTACTAAGAAAACATGTTTTTTTGTGTTTGGTTACATAAGAAAACCAATGGAAAAGAAAATGAAAGAAAGTATGGGAAAATTTTGTGTGTAGAGTGAGGGAAACCATTTTTTAACCAAAAGTGGTAGGAAAAGGAAAACAAATAAGAAAATTAAGGCTAGCTCTCTCTCTCCCTTTCTTTTCTTTTCATTTTCTTTTCTTTTCCCAATTTTCCAAACACATAGGGGAAAAATGATTTCATATTAATTTTCATTTCTCTCCCTTTCTTTTTCTTTTCTTTTCCCGCCACATTTCCGGGTTCCAAACACATCCTATATATTTTCCTAGGATGGAAAATCAATTAAAGAAAACCTAAGGTTCGATAGTTATAAGTTTGTAATTTCCCTAGTAACACCAATAAAACAAAATCAACTACAAAAAGACTCAAAATAAAATGAAATTTCCAAACCATTTACTAATTTCCATGATATTCTCATATTACTCACGCTAATACACATAAATCAATCGAACTTTGCAAATTTCCCTAATAACACCAATATATCAAAATCAATTATTATAAATAAAAAAGAGCAAAATAAATAAATATATAATAACCTTTTGTCTCTGGGGATGAAAACATCGACAACTTTTCCGTACTTATCGAACAATGGGAACAAATCATCAGCAGTGGTTCCTAAATAAACAACATTAAAAACATAATAGCAACTTAGCAATTATAATAATAATAAAAAATCGATTAATAAATAGAGTACCGATAATTAATAAATAAATTAATTAATTAAAAGGAAAATAGTAATTACGGAAGGTAATATTGAGAACGAGGAGTGAGTATGTATCTTGAATATCTGGTGGACCTGATCTTCCAAAGTGTGACATCTTTATTATTATTATTATTATTATTATATAAATATATGTGGGTGTGTAGATATATATATATATATATATATATATAGAGAGAGAGAGAGAGAGCTAGGGTTTGTGAGGACTGAGATTTTTTAGCTTCGCCGGAGATGATGACAGAAATAAATAAGTAGTCAGGAGAGAAATTATTAAATTTAACCATTAGATTTACAATTATTACATTTCAGACTATGTGTTCTTTCAAAGTTACATTTAGGCCATGTTTTTAGATGTTGCATATTTGGTCATGTTTGTAAGTTCATGTTTTTGTCATGTTATCGATTTTTTCATATGTATTCGTAATTTTTTTCAATTTTTTTTTCTTAAATCAACGTTTTATTTTATTTCTAAAGTGTTTGTTAAAAAAATCTGTAAAATTTGACTTTTGAATATCTAAGGTACCAAAAAAATATATGAAAAGTTGAAATTTGAAGATTTTTTTGAACAAACACTTTAGAAATAAAACAAAACGTTAATTTAAGAGAGAAAAAACCGAAAAAAATTACGAATACAAATGAAAAAAAAATGATAACATAACCAAACGTACATTAAGAAAAATGAAAGAAAACCGGTTTTCCCACTTGTGTTTGGCATTTTATGAAGAACACGAAGAACGCCAAAAAAATGAAAATGTTTTCTCTAGAAACCCTTTTTATGTGTTTGGCGGTCAATGTCGAGAAAATAAAATCAAAGAGTTGAAGACTATACTAACATAGGAGTATAATAATTCCGTCGAGCTTCCCCTAGTTTTTAAAACTTCAAAAGGCCGTAACGAGAAACAATATATTACACTATTACTATTTTTATACTTTTAAACATGAAACAAAATTTGTTAAATAGATAGTAGCATTCCCAACTTGTCTTAGATCACACGAACTTATAAAAAATTATTTTTAATGATTGAAAATCTGCTAATTAGATGAAAAAGGCGGGTGAAAAATAGAATCTCTGAAAAAACACTACAAAAAAATACTCAAATAGCGACAGGATTAGTGACGGTATTTTTTGTTACGAGCTTATAAGCGACGGTTTTTGTGACGACTTTGTGACAGTTTAATCAATTTGCGACAGATTTGTGACGGCTTTTTAAATTAGCGACAGGCTTGCGACAGTTTTTGACTCTCATTAAATCAAACATTATTTTAACCTTTTTAAATTATTATTTTTTTGTTGCTACTTTTTTTTAAGAAGCCCTTTTTTGTATAAATGGTTTTTTAACATTGTTATTTTGTGAAATTTGTTTTTTTTATGTGATTAAACAAATTTCACAAAATAACAATTTATGCTTTTAAAAATAACAATTGTTATAAAAATTGACTACTTATTTAAAAAAAAATGCATTTAAATAGAAAGAAGGGGTTTTATAGGTTTAGTACACCAATAGTTATACACTTTCTTAGGTGCATGTAGTTATGCATTTTCGAGATACTTCATGGTTGTGATGTGTTTCTCAGAGCTTTGTTGGTATCGATTAGCTGTCGAAATGCAGTACGTAATTAGCTTGTTCAAGCTCCTACCAAGCAGGCGATGCTTCCAGCAACTCATTGGAGCGTTGAAGATCCTCACGGAGTTCTGTGAAGCCCGATGGACCTTCATTAGAGCATGTCGATGCTTTGCCAAAGCTATGGTAAAGTCGTTCGAGCTTCATCCGCTACTAGTGCCGGCGGGTAGGTGGTGTTGTGGTGGGCGGTGAAAGTGATGATTTTGAAGAAAAAAATGGTTATAACTAAAAAATACTATCAAATTTGGGGATAAAGACCAAGACACCCTTTGTATAACTTTATGTTACTCAAAAGTTATCATGAGGGGACGGAAATGTGCTAACTAAAAACGTTGTATAACTTTATGTTCTCTAATTAAAATATGTTATTTGGGATAAAATACTGAAGTATAATTAACTATTTTTTATGTCATGCATCTTTGTATAATTAATCTCTCTTGAAGATCATGCATGCTTTGGAAGGTGATCGTCGAAGAGAACCTTGAGGCCTCTTTTGTTGCAAAATTACAATTCTGAGATTAGCAATCTGGTCGGATTATGAACGGCACATGAAAAAAAGGTCGGACTAATAATCTTTTTGGGTTGTACTATTTATAATAGCATACCACATATTATTGGAATATACTCTTTTTAGCATCTTTTGATGTTTGAGCGAGACATATATTAGGGATGTAAATTACGTTGTCAAACACAACATGCTTGAGGTTTACCGGGACTCAATAGTTTAATTCTAACTTAAACTTATAATGCAAATGCAAATGCAAATGCAAATGATGTAACCAAATGCTACAAGTAGTAGAAAATATATATTAAGATAATTAAATAGTAAACCAATGAAACTAATTTAAGTATAAGATTACCTCATGGGGACCAACCTAAACTACCAGTCTAAGATTTTGACCATTTGGTTAATAGCACTTAATTTAATTAGCTGTATCAGCCCTTCTAGCTACTGTACTTTATTTCTATACATACGTCTGATTAATTTTGCCAAACTCGGTACTAAATAATTCATCCGTCCCAAATTATTGAGACACTATGTATTTATGTGCAACTTTGATCGACAAATATCCCGTGTTAAAATTGTTGAAATATAAAATTTTAAAATTTGTTCATACTATAGTTTAACATTTGAATTATGTGATTAAATTTTGAAAAATTCGATTTCGACAAGTTAGATATGAATTATTTATCGGTCAAAATTGTACGTAGTTTCGTATAACCCTAACAATTTAGGACGGAGGGAGCATTCAAAAACAGGATTTTTTTTTTCTGTTTAGGAATAAAGGTTGTGTTGTTTCTCGTTATCTTCGAAAAAAATCATTAATATTATCTACAGAAATGGTCTGGTACCCTCAATTCGAGAGATAAAAAAATATAAATGTTATGAAATTTTAAAGAAGAAGAAAATGCGTAATTATATATACCCACGAACCAATTAAGCAGTTTTTTTGTTTCCAACCATAACTTATTTTCTTCAACTCTCTAGTCCGTCTAGGTCTAGTCTTACACGCTATTAGCCATATATATCATTGTATCATTAGCATAAAGTTAATGTTAGTAGTGAATTTTTTTAGAAAAAACAAGATTATAAGACAAACATAATTTTGACTTCAATTTTTATGTGAATAATAACTATGGAGTACTATTCACATATAGCAAAAACAGTGGCCATTATTTTTCATCTTGCTGCCAGTCTGCCCCTTTCCATAGGAAATATAGTAGCTGTTATTTTTTGTATGTGAGTTTTGTTATGCGATGTCCAGCAAATTTATTTTCCATTCACTTGTCCCGTTCTAAATTATAAGTTCACGTTTTCATTTTGATACGACTTTAAAAATTCATCTTGTATAAATACAAACAACTTTCTAGATAATTTTATATATTTGTCCTTATAACGTTTACTCTAATACAATATGTGTGAATACGCAAATTTGAAAAATAGTAGTAAAAGTGCGCAAAATCATGATTTCCCCTTAAATTGAGGATTTCGCATGATGGAATTATAAATCGGAACGGATCGAGACAGTATATTTTTTAAATGGTCCCAGATTTTAAACATGATATAAACAATGGCATGGACACATGTAATTTTAAAGGAACCTCATGCTAAGAATTTAATTATACAATTTTTTTTGAAAGTTTTTGATTCTACCACTGTTTACAATTACAAAATTCGGCATAACTTTGAGTTCCGCAAATCGCAATGATTTATGGAACTTTGAGTAAAACTAGCTAGTAGCCAAGTCTCGTGACATAAGAACTGTATGCATACATAATTATGCACTTTTGTTCGCACCTTGCAATGTGACATACCACTTATGGATTTATTTATAGCACGAACACGACTATTAATATTGAATTAATTAAAAAAGTCACCACATTAGTGGACCTCTTTTTAAGGGGGCTAATAAAGCATTACACACTTGCATCTCAACTACTACTACTACTAAAGCTCTATCACTTCTCACTGGTTGTTTAAACTGAAAAAAAAGGGAGAGAAAAAGTGAGCCGTGGATATGGCTGTTGGGGGCTTCGCGGTTGACGGCCATGTGGCGAGTTATGGTGGAGGAATAACGGCGTCGGTGGTGATGACGTGTATAGTGGCTGCTTCCGGTGGTCTTATTTTCGGCTACGATATTGGCATTTCAGGTGAATTGTAACAGCTTAGTTTTTTTTTTTAATCAGAATATTAAGATAGTTTTGTTGTTGCTTAGTTTTTTCTTGGCCTTGTATTGTGTTTACACATGTTTGACAAGGTAATAAGCTTTATTTGCTATATCTTTACGAGTGTATTTTGAAACTTAACATTTTTTGCCACAGTGGTGTGAGGGGCTAAGATTAAAATGTTTTTTTTTCTTTATTATGTGGTGGGCTAGGCTAAAACTAAAATCATGAATATCTTGTGAAGATACTTGTATACCATAATAAAAAGATAGTAGTAGTTCTACTTTTAGCTATCTTGTTCCTTATCACATTTGTTAGTGGTGATGCTAGACGCACAACTCTCTTACTCCATCTTTAATAAAAGACATATTTATCTCTCCAAATATACATAAAAAATAATTTATAATTTGATAAACCAAAATATAAATATTCAACATAATAAAAATTCAACCTACTAAAAACCCAAATAAAAATATACTAGAATACTAATTGATGAGCCTACACTAAATTTAAATATTAATAATAAGAAAAATTATTAAATTTAGTATTATATATATATATATATATATATATATAACTCACGCACTCCATACATGTATATTTAAATGGATAAAAATTTATTTTTTAACCAAAATATATTATTAAACATGTAAGAGAGTGTGCAATACATTTAAGTGAGTGACAAAATTGTGTGAATATATTTTTCGTTAAGTGATACATTTGTTGTGATATAATTACATTTCGTTCTTATGGAAATTGGGTGGACATTTTGATTACTTGAGTTTTTTTCCCATGATTACTGTTTGATTCTAGTTTTCACTCCCTAGTAAACGGAATAATCACTTTTGGCCATTTCAGAAGTTTCAACGAAAAATTAGTATTCGACTTATTTTGCTTCCTTAATTCGAGATGAACCTAAATATATCAAGAAAATAACCTAATTGTATCTTTGTTTTACTAAAAGTTTAATCATAGCTTAATCTTAGATATATATATGTGTACTATTAATATCCTACAAACATAGGATATCTTGTGGTAATTTTGTAACTCAGCACTTGATGATTACTGTTTTGCATACGGAAAATAATTAAGTTTATTCTTGACAGATTTTATGTTTCTTGTTCAATTCGGGTCCAACTGACCTACTCTAAAACCATTTGCAATGGACCCATAATCTAGGCATATAAAAATTTTATAAGTATGTGTCTTCTGAATATTGTGACCATTTGCAATGGACCCATAATCTAGGCATATCAAATTTTTATAAGTACGTGTCTTTTCTGAAGTCTATTCTAGTCGGAGAAGGGGCCACAGACTATACCTTTAGGTATAGTCTGAAAAACTCTTCCTCTTTTACTATTGGATTCTTTCCAATGGCTGTGATTAACTTAAACTAAGTTAATCAGAGCCATTGGAAAGAATCCAATGGTAAAAAGAGGAAGAGTTTTTCAGACTATACCCTAAAAGTATAGTCTGTCTCCCCCTCTTTATTCTAGTCTGAGGCTCTGAGCTTGAAATTCTTGTCAATAGCAAAAACCTGGTACAGCTACTTTTAGAAACTTGTTTTTCAAAGTCATTCATGATTTCATTAAAATATGTCATTTGTGTTCTACTCTTTTTAATTTTCATAAAATCAATAACATGAATTTGTTGTACTTGAGGTGGTTGTCTACTTGCCGTAGTATGCTGTTTGGTAAGGGAACTACCGAACTACTACTATCTAGTGGTACCCAATCGATATCAATTTTTAAATTTGTGTGATTCAAATGTCATTATTAAGATTCGGGTCAATTTTCTAATGTCTAGCAAAACTGAAATTTCTGGGTTGACTAAAGTTTCAAAGTTGTGGTCACACTTATTAAACCTTTTGGAAAACTTGACCAGAAAAAAGAAAAATTTTGAAAGCAACAAATTGAATTTTCAAAATATCATGTTATACTAATATAATAAGAATATAATAAAGGTGATGCTAAACACACAACTGGCATACAACTACCATATTTTTTAGTTAATGAAATACATATTTATTTATTCCTTAAAATATACATAAAATATAATCTATAATTTCATAAAGCAAAATATAAATATTCAACATAATAAAAACTCAACCTACTAAAGCTCAAATAAAAATATAATAGAACCCTAGTTGAACCTACCCTAAATTTAAATATTAATTAAAAATAATTTTTTTTATTAAATGTAGTATTACTATATATATATATAGTAAATGTTATTAGATGAACTAATCTTGACCATTAACAGTAAGTAAATAGAGGGTTGTGATTGATGTGTAAAGATAATGTGTTTTTTTTATGTTTATATAGATCATTCTCCCTATATATATATATATATCATCTTTAATTCCTATTTGTAGACAATGTGCATGGCAGGTCAAACTTTTGTTAACCAATTCAAAAATATGATTAATAATTGATTGTTTAATTAAAGGTCAAAAAAAATTTGGTAATATGCGAGTCTGTGTGGATAGCAAGTTCACTGTTTTACCAAAGATATATTGGGTGCTAGAAATAGAAATTATCATGGAAATTTACCCATGATAATTGCATTTCGACTCCTAAATCATGTATGCAAGTATCTAACGATCAAGACTGTTACTTGGTTAGTTTGATTGCAGTATTTTAATAATGTTGTTGTTGGTTAAAAGAACACAAAGTACTTAACAGATTAACTAGGAATGACAAATTGATAAAATTAGATTCAGGAAAAATGAATTGCCCATTATTATTTATGCTTGAATAATACTTTGATATTTATCCCTCTTTAAACTTAAATCTTAAAGAATTCCTGATCACGTTTAATTTACATTAATTCAGGAGGTGTAACAACAATGAGACCGTTTCTCGAAAAATTCTTCCCGTCGATACTCAAAAAGGCTGCTGAGGCCAAAACAAACGTGTACTGTATCTACGATAGTCAAGTTTTAACTGCATTTACGTCTTCTTTATACCTAGCGGGACTAGTGGCATCACTGGCGGCAAGCCGTTTAACTGCCGCCTTAGGCCGCCGCAATATTATGGTGGTTGGCGGTTGTACGTTTTTTACAGGAGCTGCGATAAACGGTGGGGCTGAGAACATTGCGATGCTTATTTTGGGACGCGTCCTGCTTGGATTTGGTGTTGGTTTTACAAATCAGGTAACAATTTATTACGATCAAGTTTAGTTTGTATTACAAAATTTGTTTCCTAATGAAAAAATACGATTCAAAGTTTAAAAGCTGACATTTCCGCTTTTTAGACCGCCAAAAACTTACGTGCTTTTTGTGTTTTTAGTGCAGGTCTTGCAAAAAACGGGTTAATATCAATTTTTGTGACCTGGAACAAAATTGATTTGCACTATAAAATAATGTTTGATTTAGTGAGAGCCAAAAGTTGTCACAAGCCTGTCACAAATTGACTAAACTGTCACAAACCCGTCACAAATTGACTAAACCGTCATAAAACCGTCACAAAAACCGTCGTTAATAAGCTCGTAACAAAAAATACCGTCACTAATTCCGTCGCTATTTGAATATTTTTTTGTAGTGTTGATAATCTGTCTTTCAAATGTTTTGATTTAGTGACCCGTGTTATGCATTGTTATTGATTTAATGACATTCTGTCAACTTTTTTGGATGAATTTTTTTATAAATTACCAATTTAGTCTGTATAGCTTGAAACTTTATAATATAAGCTTAAAATTATAATACGTTCAGATTTCAGTTTGAAAAAAGTTAAATTATAATACTCCGACTTAATTTTTTGTAACACAATAAAAAAAAATCTCTCAGATTCAAAGGCTTGGAAAAATATTTTTTATTTTTTTATTTTTGCAGAATTGTGTAAAGTACTCCTACTTCTTATAAATTTTTTTAAAAAAAACTACTTCAAAAGCAAAAAATAAGATTAATTTTTTTTCAAAAAGAAGAGAATTAATAAATAATATCAATTTTTGAAGAAAGGCTTTATTCTTCAAAAAATTTGTGCAATATATAAATCTCTTTCCAAAATAAAAAAATTTCTTAGAAAATGCTGCTTTATCTAAAGAAATTGTTTTCCTAAAAAATAGAGTTCTTTCCAAAATCGTTTTTTTCTTTAGTAAACAATTCAAAATAAATTGCTTAAGTAAACATTATATTGGTAAAGAGAAAAAAAATTCGTACACTTTTTTTAATCATAAATTAACCTTTTTTGAAAAAAAATCTTTGAAAAACTTTTTTCGAAAATAGTTGCTAAGTTGAAAATGTGACTTTTCCCAATAAAAAATAATATTTTCTTTCTTCTGAAAATGGGTTAATTTTGTTATTCTTATCGATTTACTAGATTAATTGTTAATTTCTAAAGTACGTGGACCGCACTATAAATATTTTAAACTTTTAAAGTTAAGTTTAACGTTTTCCATCCAAAAAGTTAACGGATGGTCACTAAATTATTAAAAGTGTATAACATAGGTTACTAAATTAAGATTTTTGAAATTCAGGTCACCAAATTAATTTTGGGCTAAAACTCATGACACTAATCTGATATTGACCCGTAAAAAAAGCTTTAGTTTGTTTTCACTTTTTAAAACACCTGGCCTAAATGATAGGCGTGTTTGTAGCGTCATTTAAGCTTGGTTCTTTTTGCCTAGAAGTTGGACCAACTTACAAGCTGAAATTTTATGTTTATGGTTTGTTTAGCTGTCAATAATACTAGAATTTTTAAGCTGGATGACAATCTTTTTCTCAAACTTAAAAAAACTCGCTTATTTGTTAAAAAACTCAAGTAAACGAACAAAGACATAAGAGGTTGACCAAATTAGTAAGTCTAATACGTAAACATCAAGAGATAATAATACTAATACAGTTGAACCTCTGTATATAGTGATAACATGGCGATCATGACAAAATATTAATATATGAAAGTTATTTTTAAGTAGAGCTTTATATATAAAAAAATATAATTTTATTTAAATATATATTTTGTATAATACAACATATATGTATAAATTGTTTCACTAATTAGCACAAATATTTAATAGACAAGTACATATTTTTACTTTAACTAGTTAAACACATGATGACATGAATTTAAAGAGGTGGAAAATCAAGTACATAATTAATTAGAAAATCGAGTATATGTATCTAAAAAGTGGAAATTAATCTAAATTTTATTTAATGTAAGCTTTATATGTAGAAACACTATGCATAATTTAGTATAAAAAACCGTCTTAAAAAATTACATATATATAACTTTACAATTTTATGTTATTTATCACTATATAGATGTACATTTTATTAAGGCGAGACTTTTAAAAAATATGAATTGTCATAATGTGGAGGTTATTGCTATTTACAACTGGAACTGAGTTGGGACCGAGAATTTTTATTTCTATACATAGTTTAATAATACACGTATTAATACAGGAGTATTCTTGTAATGTACATTTAGAATCAGTTTTTGACTGTGTGCATCAACTTATGTAGTTTGCCAATAGTACCAAATGTAAGAACTATTTTGGTACAAGGAAACATATGATAGAAATTTGTATGGGTCCGTTTTTTTAGTTGGCATGATTCTTATGTTTTGCTAATTCATTCTGAATTACCTTGATAATCAAAACCAAAATTTGCTATGGTCCAAATGTTGTTTTCAAGACTTTCTTGACTTCATTTCTGAGAGCCAATCATTCCAAGTTGCATCTGAACATCAAATAAGTCAACTTATCAACTTATAGATAGATCTGCAGCAAAATATCAATCGCAACTTAACTAACTACCTCAAGCAACTTACTATTGGGGTCGCTCATGTGTCGCTTGGGCTTTGCAGTACTGCCCTATCCTGGCACACCCCACCTAAAAAAATTACCTCAGGCACCTTCAGTTTACCTCTCCGAAATGGCGTATACGAGTACTTATCTTTTTAAAATATTGTTTTCTAAGACTTTCTTGATTTACGGTCCAAAAAGGCAATCATTCCAAGTTGCAAACGAACGTCAACTAAGTCAACTTAATTACCTACTTAAAAAATTGTAACATAATGAGCTTATTTTGTTACAGCCTATAAGTATACTTTTACATGCTTTTTCCTTTGAACTAAATCAAACTTGTTTGGTTTACACAATATATACAAAACATACTTCCAGTAAAAGTAACCATATAAAAGCGTACTTATAAAAATTATGATTATATCACCCCCATTAATTGCTGACACCACTTAATTAATTACCTCAGGCAACTCCTGTTTACCTCTCCGAAATGGCACCGTCTAAATGGCGTGGAGCTTTCAATACAGGCTTCCAGTTTTTCATAGGCATTGGTGTGGTTGCAGCAAGCTGTTTGAACTTTGCGGTTTCTCATCTAAGCTGGGGTTGGCGTCTCTCCCTAGGACTCGCGGTGGTCCCAGCGACCATAATAACAATCGGTGCACTTCTCATATCCGACACGCCTAGCAGCTTAGTAGAACGCGGTAAAGTAGACCAGGCGAGAAAGTCTCTCGCCAATGTACGAGGAAAAGGTACGCTTATGAATTTTTCCATTTTTAATGATTCGGTTTGCGTTTATATATTTATGATGAAAAAATAAACCAAGTCAACGTAAACTAGACAGCCCGAGATTGGTTCTTACTTTCTGAATTGATAATCAAAGTAGAACCAAACAACGATCATCCGTTTGGTTTTTGGTCAGGACCATCTTTTTGAAAATCAACAAACATTACCGAAACCATGTACCACGGTAAAAAAAACTAACGTTTAGTACCTTCAATCAGTTGAGTTTAACATATCAGACAAAGGTACAATATATTGTATATCAAATCCTCTAATTAGTCACCAGGGGTCCAGGGCCAACACAATGTCCATGATTATCAAATTTATCGATAAAGCATCCCAAATTTTATATGGTAAAATATATGAGGAAATTATGCAAATATGTAATTAAGAATCAATATCAATATATAAGAAGGCATAAAAGAGGACATCTTAAGGGGTAGACTCTGAACGTTTATATAGTAAACAATTATATTGTCCTACTCCATATGGGGGCATGACCCATGAATGACTTTGGTTGCTATGAGTAAAGGTGTGTTTTAATTTTTTTTTATAAAAATACTCAATACTTGAAACTTGAAACTTGGCTAGGGCTTAGTTAAGTTTTATTTATTTTCATAACCAATAAACATCGAACTGGAGCAGTTAAAAGTTGGTTTTAAAATTTTGAGCCAAACCATTATTACTTGATATATTCACTTCAGTTTTTAAGCTGATTTGTGTTACTTGGTTGTTTTTCCGTCATTTTGGTTTGCTTTATTTAAAACCCTAGGTACGGATATCGAGCCCGAGCTATCTGATCTCATTAAGTCGAGTGAGGTTGCAAAAGAGGCTTTTCAGGAACCTTTTGTGACCATATTTGAGAGGCAATATAGGCCTCATCTCGTTATGGCTATTGCTATACCATTTTTCCAACAGGTTACGGGAATAAATATAATTGCTTTTTACGCCCCGGTTTTATTTCAATCTGTGGGGTTTGGGAATGATTCAGCGCTGATAGCGTCAATTATATTGGGATGTGTTAACCTTGGGTCGATCCTAGTGTCGACGGTGGTGGTTGACAGGTTTGGTAGGAGATTTTTGTTCTTGGAAGGTGGCGTTCAAATGTTTATATGTCAGGTATGTTTCTGTTACAGAGTATGAATAATCACAAATTGTTACTTATCCGATCTAGCTAATCCCTACCCAAATTACATTGACAGAATAGCGAGACTAAAGAGATTGAAACGAGAACTAATTTGTTCATCTTGCCACTCTTTCTAATCTATGTTTTTCTAATCTTTTACCGATTAAAGGACTTTATATATGGATTATATTGTCAAATCTGGTAACTAATCTTTGAGTCAAATATTTTAGGTGCCTTCTTTTGGTCTTTAATCTTAACTACTGATCTGAAATCTTACTTGTAAAATAGGTGTATTTGAGTATGCTACTTGGATACAGTGTTTGATTATCCTACTTCTATATCACCCTTTATTGGTGATGCTACCTAGAAAGATTAGCCGCAAATTTGAACTTTAAACTATCACTCTCTACAATTTTCTGTTGAGTTTTCTGAACGTAACTTGGAAATCATAATTTTCCTAATTCTCTCGTATTTTGTCTTTTGCAAAGGTTACCGTAGCCTGCCTGCTAGCAGCACTGACCGGTGTTTCCGGTACCAAACACATATCAAAAGGAAGCGCGATTGGCGTTCTCCTTGTGATGTGTACATACGCGGCAGGCTTTGGCTGGTCATGGGGCCCACTGAGCTGGCTCATTCCGAGCGAAATCTTTCCGATGAAGATAAGAACCACGGGACAAAGCATAAGCATTGCAACTAATTTCGCCACGACTTTCGTGCTATCGCAAACATTCTTGACCATGCTTTGTCACTTCAAGTTTGGGGCATTTCTATTCTATGCAGGATGGATTGCAATAATGACTATATTTGTGGTGCTTTTTGTTCCCGAGACAAAAGGAGTTCCTCTGGATTCTATGTACTTGGTTTGGGAAAAGCATTGGTACTGGAATAGATTTGTCAAGGCCTCAGCTTAATAGATTTGTAGTTTCACTGGCCTAGATAGATATATAAAGAAACTTATGCGATTGGTAAATAAATAATTTTGTCTCTTTTTTCTTATACTTCGCAGATGAAGGCATGTAAGAAAATTTATGTATGAATTTTAGTAAAAATCTTCCAACTATAAGTAGGATTCCATCCTCTCCTTCATAATAAATAAAACGTCTCTCTTAGGATTTTAAATCATTTTCTGATTGAGACATGTCTGGCAAATGGATCTGTATAATTTCATTGAATAATTTATCGTATACTGTAAATGACTATAATAAGCACCGGTTACTACGTATGTAATATGTTGCTCAGAAAACCATCACTTGTGATGGCACGAATGGGCTTCACTGCTACCCCAATCCGCTCAAGCAAACCAACATTCACGTATACTTGTTTTTCATTTACAAATTACAACACTCAAGAGTATCTCTCGCAAATTTTAAACGCTCCCCATTTCGATAAGGCAACACGGCTAGTTTTATGACAAAAAACGAAGCAATTGGACAAGTAATTTAGACAGAAACGTAAAGCAACGAAAGTTACGTAATTTATATAACACATGCGTTACGATTGAAGCCAACCCACAAAATGCACTCCAAATTCTGCCTAACCTTTTTCCAACAAAATGCGATTTAGACAGCTGCTCTCTTTTGTCATTGTTTTTAATACCACATTTAACCGACTTCCAGTGACTTCAACCCGGATGTTCCCTTCATTAATCGGCCTAACAAATGCTCGAAAACCGTTGCCAATTTTCCTTGCAAAACAGTCTTGCTAGTTTCTACCAGCCAAGCATTTTGCTGATTTTTGCCATGTACACAGTTGTTTTGCCTAGAAATGCCGCGCGCCAAGTTTGACCCACAAAAGTTCCTTCTTGATGTTTTCTTTCGTGCTAACATAAAATATGCCAACAACCTTCCTCACGTAAGCCATTCATCGCCCTCGAAGAATTGATTGTCGATCCCAGCAATTAAAACCCAAAATTTAGCCCTTGTCCGACCCGTATGACAGACCATACTTCTCCCCGTAAATAAGATTTTATTCGCAACTTTGAATCTTGAAACTCAGCCGCGAACATAGTTCCTTTTTTCTTTCAAAAGACTGCCCGATATTGTCCCGAAAACAACCCATGTTTTCATGTTCTCGGGCAGCCTAGTCCTCGAAATAGTACTTCACGGCTTTGTCGACCATTCTGCTACAAAACTTGCTGTCCTAAGCCGTCTTGAACAACCCACGTGTTCTTCACATTTCAGCTACAAAAGTCAAAATCAGCACTTTGCTTTACACAAATCACCCCAGTGTTCTGGACTAGGACAAAGTTTGCATGAGGACATGTCTAAGAAGGCGTATGTGTATTCTAAGTTTTACTGAGTATAAGTTGAACTTAATTCTGTCACTTAACTACTTTTGATTAAAATTAATTGTTTTCGTTGAAATTTTAGCACTCGTTTGAGTTTTATTGAAGTTGCGTTAACTCTTTCATTTTCGGATACAATATAAATTGTTGACTTTATTGTCAAACCGCAATCCGAAACCAAACGGAATCATTGAACTTGAAACCAACCTGAAACCAAACCGGACTTTGTGATCTAGTCTTGCTTGGGCTTTGAAGTTGCTAGCTACAATCGATAGTATTGAGTAAATCTGTAAAAGTTATTTATTATATGTACACCAATTTCTTTGTGTGTTGTAATGTTTGAGTATTAAATTTCTAAGTCGTTTATTGTATTCTTCATGTTAGGTCAAGTCTGCAACTCTCCCCTTGTATCCCTATCTCAATAAGTACCACAACAACCGGTTTGTCAGGTCATTAATTAATTGTAATCGTGTTTCATAGTCGTATTAATATAGATGACCTAGATACCCCGGCCCACCTATGCCTTTATCTTTTTAGTTATTTGTTAATCATTCCATCTCAATAGGGGTCGTTTAAGTGTTAGAAAACTTGTCGGAGAGTAGAAGTTTTACATATAAAAGTTATTTGTTTTTTTATATATCTGAACTAGAAAGTATTGATTTTTTAAACAGATGTTCACCCCCGGGCTTAAATATTTTATGTTGCTTAGCAGTTGCAAATGTTAATGATAGATATGGAGATGTTCAATATCTGAAATAAAGGATATGTTTTTGTTCAAATTAAGTTTTTTTTTTTTTTGAAAATAGATGCATGCGCTTCTGTGCGACATAGCAAAATGATTTGGGAGGAGATTTGTGACCTCATGTTGTGATTTCGGTTGCATACGTTTGTTTTATCCGGTAGCTACACGAGCAAACTGAACGTCTGAAAGGAGTATTAATACACTTACATGAATTATAAATGTGTATGGTAGTGATGGACCAAATATTTGAGATTCATAATGTAGAAATACAAAACGACTTTGCTCCGTAACGACTGCGATTTGTAATGTTTGGTTCTTTTTAAACTTTGCTGGTAGTCCGCAATTTTTTCTTGTATAAGTTATATACTTTTGTTGCCCTTGATGCTCGAATGTTGTAACATTTCTAGTACCATCTCAGCGTCTCTAGTTTCTTAAAAAAAAAAAGAGGAATATCATATGTAATAGGTTATTTATAGAGATTGACGCAAAAGAGACAAGTAATTCAAAGTCTGTCAAATGTATGGAAAAGATTGTGTTTAAGAAAATTAAAAGAGGTTGCCAAAGGGTTGTAAAAGATTATGCAAGAGAAATAAAAAACAAAATACGATCCTCAAATTGGTGTAAAAGATTGTGCATTAGAAATAATAAAAAAATTACCCCGATTAAATAGTAATAACAAAATACGATCCTCAAATTGGTGTAAAAAATGGTGCATTAATTAGCTATATATATATAGCCTTCTCATCCCTACATGGGATGGAAAGAGACAGCTTATAGAACTTAAATGAGGAGAAGGCAAGGTGGGTTGGCATTTAACTGAAACAGTTGATATTGATTTCAAGTAAATAAATTGACTTATTTTAAGGTGAAGGAAAACCGAAATTTATTCATTAGGTCATGATAAGTTAATACTAGCTACTTGCCAAAAATAAAGTGACATAGGTAAAAGTGAATATAAAATTTAATACTTTGTTAGCCGCTTCTCGTCCACTTACTCCGAAACAAACATACATTAGAATTTATTTTTATTTTTTTTTAAGTAAAGGCTCCTAAGTTTATTAATGAAAAGTAAATGTTAACAGTGGAACAAAACCCCATGTGTCTGAACGAATAAAAACCGATACGATAAAACTAAAATCTTAACTCTCTTAAACACAAAAAAGCTCTATTGTAGTGTAATTTGAGGCAAAAAATTGCTAATAAAAGTTATATTTCAAATCAAAAGACTAAGAAAAAAGAGCTCAAAAGCTCTTCTTTCTCCTTATCCCCTTATACTTATAATAACTCCTCTTATAACACCAATATCAATCCGATCTAAAGTGAGGTGTTTTGAAACCCAAAATCCCAAAATTCAATGATTTGAACACGGCTTAAACTAGCAATCAAAAGTTCAAAGCAGCGTAAAAACAAAAAAAACAAGAAGATCAAAATTCAGAATAATTTTTACAAATAAAATTATCTATTGTAATCTTTAATAAGACACCAGCTAGAACATACATAAGATTGACTGATAATTAAAAAAAAAAATTGGCACATAAATTATATATAAAATTGTAAAAGATCATAAATTTTAAAAATTGTCATTGTAACCTCAATATGTATGTCCATCATTTTTCTTATTCTCCCTCTTATGAGGATAAATTTTAATACTACATTCATGGTTTTCAGGTTGACCATTTGGATATAATTAAGTACGTTTTATACGAATAATTTTTTTATTATGTTTGAACCTAAACATTTTAACCAAACAAGATCGTGAGTTCGTCTAAAAAAATACTACTAGGTATTACTACTATTTTATTTGTTGTTGGTATAACTACAACAACTACTACTACTACTACTACTAATAATAAGGATAATAAATAGGAGTAATAAAAAAAAGAAGTGTGAAGAAAGCGAGGTGGGTTAAATGCTGTCGTCCTTGAATTTTGCATTTAAGTGAATTCAAGATAGATTTAATGACAGGCAGGTGTGGCTACTTAAACCACCCCTTTCTCAATCTTTCTACCCTTCTAAGTAAAAAGCTTTTAATGCAACTTTTGTTCCCTCAGTTTCTATCTTAATTCCAATTTTAGAAAAATCCAGTACCCTACAAGTATTCCCTTAGTTTTTTAATAAGTAATATTTTTGTCACAAAGTTAGTATGTACCAGTATCAGCGGTGGACATGGATCGGTAGTTGTGGTCTTCAACTCTATGCTTTAAAGGAAAATAATCCTTCTCAATATTTAGACATATATCTTACCAAATAATACGAAACTAATGTTTTCAGGTTGTATTCCCAGTTTTTCTTTTTACAATCCCGTTTTGTTAAAAAGGAATTAAATGTACCTCGACTTCGTGTACCATAGAAAAACCTATCAACTAGATGGAGGGAGCAATAATTTTATTATTTCGTTTGTTTGTTTTTTTAGAAAATGGTTCTCGGCCAAATCATCAGTCTTTTACTTTTGTTTTTGTATATATATATATATATACACCCTTATGTATAATGAACTGTAAACATGAGTTTCTTGAACACTTTTTAGCTTAATCAACTCTCTGTTTGATCACAATTTGATCAGGAGCTATAAGGTTTTAGGAGATATAAGGAGAAGAAGAGAATGATTGGCGAAAAAACTTGTTCTTATTGAGCTCAAGTGTTTTTCAGTTTGTTTTCAGCTTTGATTTTTTTCCTTTAAATATATTTTTAGGCCTTTTGGGATTTCGTAATGCTAAGTTCGTTTTGTTGTATTTAGTTTTATATCGGATTGCTAGCATGAGAGCATGGCTCATGCACGAGACGCTTTTCATTACACTTGAATAAAAGATAACAGCGTTTACACACAAAAAATATAAAATACCCATATGTATAAACAGACATGTTTAAATAATATTATTTATTTTAAACAAAATATTAGCATTTTCTCAATTATATGCATATCATTTAAATTCTGCTCTTCATAATTAGGTAGTTTACAACCAACACAAAATAGACTTGGTACCCCTATGAGCTAGACCGTAACCTGCAATGCACATGTGAGCTATTTATACACACCAAGAATCCTATTTCGATACAAACATTGTAACGTATCAGTATTGATTTGGCTCCCTTATCTGCATCAATGGAGGTACCTAGTTTAGGAAAATTAATAGAAATAGTGCTCCTTAGGTAGTTTGGTGTTTATAGTGTCGGCTTATCAATTGTCTCTAGGGCTTTCAATATTATTTTCTCAAGGAAATAACTTAATTATTTGTAATGATATGTAGCTTGTAGAGTTTTTGTAAGTGAGTTCTAATGGTAATGATTTCATTTTTAAAAAAAATAGCAATGATTTTTCGTTCGTATTGAGTAGCTTGCATTTTCATCTCTTCATTCGAATGTAGAAGCACCAGAATCTAATTCACTTTTCTATCCTTGCATTTCAAAGTCCTTTTTTAAGGGATAATAAGGCTAAGATACAATTTCCAACAGGGCTACTAATCTTTATTTGCATTAAAATCATGTACATACGTATTACACCATGCATCGTCCTATGAATCTGCATCTCAAGCATTTAATTAGATAAAATGATGTCGAAATAATTTACGAGTTTCAAAACAATTTAGCAGTATTAATGGATAAATTAACAAAACATACTACTTTTTAAACTAAATTAACAAAACCATGCAAAAAAACTTTTCATTATCAAAAACATATCAAACAAATTTAATACTATTTATTCTCTTCTTTCTCTATCTCTCATCTTACTCTCTCTCACCAATTCTTCTATGTATGTCTCTCCGATCTTACTCTTTCTCTGCTCCGTTGTTCTCTGTATTTTTCTTTTATATCTTACTCTATCTCTCTCCTCTCCTCCACCACGAAAACCCGTCAATAACTACTGAACACCATCTAAATTATATAAACATCCATATACATATATATACATACGTAATACACAAATATTACACTGGTTGATACCCCGTAATATATGAAAAATATATGAAATTAGTGAGATTGTTTTATATCCCGTAATATATGAAAAATATATGAAATTGGTGAGATTGTTTTCTATTTATTGAACTTTGATACTATTGTAAAACTTGTGGTTTTCAAGTTGAAGGGGGAAAATCCATATATACGGTATTTTGAGAGAAATCCATATGTAGGGTATGAAGTTTTGAAATTAGGGTATAAAGTTTTGAAATTAAGGTATGAACTCTTTTTTAGATATTTGATTGTGATCTAGAATATTTAGGGTATGATATTTTAAAATTAGGGTATGACATTTTATAATTAGTATATGAATATTTTGTGACTTTTTAGTCATTTTTAGAGAGAGATGGGTGATTAGCATGTGTTAGAAAGAGATGCGATTATCGTGTGTTAGAGAGAGATGTGCAATTAGAGAGAGAGTTGCGGTTAGAGAGAGAGGTTAGATTATGGTCTTATTAGAATTAGAGAAATAATAAGTATATATATGTATATTTTTGATAATTTAACTTTTAAGTGTATGTTTTTGTTAATATAATAGGGATAGGGTATGTTTTTGTTAATTGCCCATTGTTTAATTTGTAACCAAGTATTTTTGAAATTATATGACAAAAACATAATGCCAAACTCTTAATTTCTTCCCCAAAATTACAATTTATAAATTAAATCACCACTCTCTTGTTTCTCTCTCTAGATTTATATACGCGTATTATAGAGCTTCATATTCTCTATATGTTCACAATCGATGGTAAAAACTGAGTTTTTTTAAAGATTGAACCTAGATATAGTAGATTGAATTGTATACCAAAATGTGGAGCTTGAGAGGTTTTTTAAATTGATTCGTGATATCGATTTGGTCATCAGAGTTTGAAATATTGACCGATTGAAATTTTATCTGAATGGGTCAGCGAAAATCATTTTTTGAGAAATCGGATGTGGTATGGCCATCATCTATTTATTTTTTTCTATTCGCACATTTTGTTTTTCAATTGTATCTATATATGACTTGTGGGGGGCTATGGTGAGTTGTGCTTGTAATTAATAACTTTGAATGAGTATGATTATATAATAATGAGAATAAAGCATAAAAAATTAGTTTAGAAATTTATAATAATGGTTGGAAACCTGAAATAATAGAGCATGGGCTTGCAAAAATTGGTCATTTGAAAAAAATTGTATATGAATTTGATAAATTCGGGTACAAAATTTAAAAGAAAATGGTATCAGTCTAAAAAAAGTATAAAGTGAGAAAAAAAAAGTATGAAGTCTAGAAAAAATGTACAAAGTCCTAGAAAAAATATATGAAGTCTTAAAAAAGTGTATAAAGTCTAAAAAAAGGTATGAAATATAAGAATACAATATCAATTAAGGGTTGAAATATGGTACAGAAAAAAAAAATGTAAATCCGAAAACATGGTATGAATTATGAACTTTTTTGGTAATATGGTTTGTCTAAGAATACTTTTTACTTATTAATTACCTCTTTAAACTATTGATTGCTTATAACATCTCAATCTCAATAATCATTGTATCTCTAACTTGAGAAAATCACTTCTTCGATCATAATTTCATTTAATCTTAAAACAGTATCTTCGTCAACTAACTGAATTAAACAATCAGTGATTTACACATGCTATCTTCTCAAAAAATTTAATCGGTAATAACAGCCTAATTGTGCACGTCTATTACATAAACTTTTCTATGACACTAGCACCAGTACTGCTATATATATTGAAATTTTGTTTGGATTTGGATATGGCCTTAGACCGTAGTTAATGTTATTATTGTCATACTACTAGTATATATTTAGTAGAAGAAGGGAGTTATGAGGTATAAAAGTTTGTAGTTAGAATGGTGACTAATTGCATAGCTGATCATAACATCATAAAAGGACGTGGATTGATTTAATGGCTTGTGGAAGTTGGAGCTATTTATTTATATGACATTAATTATTGATGGGGGCATGCATTCATGACCCCTTCTTCAACTGTATACAGACCTCCCATTCATTTAATGACAATTCATCTTCCTCTCTATATTTCCCAGCTTCGTCACCGCCTGCATGCAAATAAACTACACCATGAATTAATTAATGCACCAAATTTAAATTACTTATCATGACTATTCTTGATCATGAAGGCTCTAAGGCCCGATCAAAAGATAGGGTAGTTTCATCTATTTTTAACCATGTTCAGTATATACGAGTACAATATGAAATATACGAAATTGGTATTTTTTTCAGTTTCACTAACCCAAAAGTCTTATGCAAAATTGTTTGTGTTGTTGCCGTTTTCGTTCACAAACGAAAAATGCCTCATGTAATTGTATTACTGTTATTTTAGATATTTTATGCTTATTAATTTACGTTCTTGAGGATGGGAGGAAGAGTATACACAAACCCTCGGACACCGTGAAGTGTCACGTATGGACTAATATTCATAAGTTTTCTGCAACATGAGGCACAGTTGAGAAAATAAACAATGTCACTATTAAAATAAGCAGTTGAATTGTGATAAATAATAAATGATCCGAAATTAATTTCCTGCACATATTGGATTTTTGAGTAAACTAATGAAAGCAACATTTTTTTTGAATTATATCATGATATTTTGGGGGAGTTGAGCGTATAAATATCATATTGGTAGAAAAATGTACCTCTAGTAGCTCAATCTGCTATCTAGAGTCAAAGCAAATAAATTAAATTAAACTAATTAATTCTTTCTTTTAAGAAAAAACAAACTTCTTTTTGGCTTGATAAAAATCGAGAACTAAGAAAAAGTTTCGCTACGATAAAACTACACAACGAAGATAAATATGCTAATCTAGTTATTACATATGCCAATAAGAATCATACAATAAATCACAAAACAAAAACATTTAGTGAAGTCCCTTGAGCACTCATCATTTGCAATGAACTCAAGGAAGGGAAGAGAAACTCGAGAATTTACCATGATGTTAGAAATTCCCCCTGAAAAGTTTTAAAAGAGATCGAAGTACTTGCTATATCTACCCTTAATAGATTCATAAAATAAAAATATTCCTGAGCCGTAGAAATCGATTTATTTTAATGCTTGCAAACTGGCTAGCTAAGCCTCGATTTTATGGGCGCGGCCTAGTTTCCTTTGCTGTGCTGTAGCCCACGGGAATCGTTTGAGCTTTGATTCTATATGCGCTTACCTTTATACTTATACAGCAACAACAAAAACCCTTACCTTCGCAAAAGAAACAAATATCTCTCAGTACAATTTGAAACGTAACAAGTTATAACCAGGTGAGATATAAAGGATAATTAATGTAATGATCACCTCCTGTAAATTGGTACCCAAGTGAGCCGTTGTAAAAAAATACAGATACACAGTACTTCCTATAATTAAACGAAACCTATTTTTTACATAGTCTAAATATGCTACTCATTTATGCATGTATTAACAAGGTAGGAAAGTTGGTTAGAACGTAGTATCGGAGCTTTTAAGAGGGGGCTTGTGAGCTTTAGAGTAATTGAGAAGCTAACTTCAGTTAAAGATCACGTCATGAATATGTGCCCTACTTTATTTTAGCATTAAATTTTTACTCTATTAGATTTCCATCTAACAATTTAACATATCCTTCCACATATATTTATTTCTCTCCCTCTATATATACATAACCACCTAAAACATTTGATCATATCGAGAGAAAGAGAGAGATAGATAGACAAACAGAGGAATTTGAATTAAGTGATATGGTTTCATTTCAAGCACTTTTGACACCAACTCAAAGGGAGACAACAATCAAAGATGATCATGAGTTTGAGATCAATTCACCAAAGAAGAGGAAAAGGGTAGAGCCACTAGTTGAGGGGCATTTCGGAAAGACCATCTTTGATAAAGAGATTCATCTTCAGACTCCGTTGCCATCAGGGTGGCAACGATACCTCGATATCAAGGTATATCGGTATTAAATCTTCATGATTCACCATTTATATGAAAATTTTCAAGCGAATAAAAAATTTATATGAGCTGAAATTGTATATATTGGATTGGTAGATTATTTCATCAAGTATGGGCTGAAATTATATATATGTTTACTTTTTATTAGTTGAATTTTAAATGAACGATTGAATTTATTTTAACTTTATATTATATATATAAAGAGTTTGAGTTATGCTGCTCTCTAATTTAGATACCCCACTTTCATCCTAAAATCAACATAGATACGTAAACAAGTACGATGGAAAATAAGAGATTAGACAAGGTCACTGTCGCCTCACAGAAGTGTTGTACTAGAAGTTCTCAAAGTCAATAATTCTTACAAGGAAAAAGCTAAAACAAGATAGTTTGCCTTTTGAAGATCATTCCCATAATAAATAAAACTAGTTTTATTTGTTGGCTTTCTGAATGACACTGAAAACAAGAAATTCTAACCACTTTCCATAAAGCCAACTATTGCATAATTGAAATAATTTCAAAAGTAAAGCACAGGAAATGGAAATTTTCTTGTTTTACAAAAAAAGTGGAAATTTTATTGCATCATAGGTGATGGGAAGAATTTATTGATTACTCGTGCGTCAAGTTCTATCTTAAAAAAATATTGAAAACAATCTCATGACAATATTTTGTCTTGCAAAATTAAATGATTACATGAAGATCTGTCTAGTTTTCTTTTAATTGTAACCTTGTGTTTTTTTTCCATCAACTTTTTCAGTCAGGGGAGATACACTATTTGAACACAAAGACTCAAAGGAGAACAACAAAGGACCCAAGAACAAGCCCGGAGCCACCTATTAATCAAATGAGCTTGGATCTTGAGCTAAATTTACCATGTGGTTCACTAAATCAAAATTTCACTAAAAATAAAACCGTTTTCCCTGGCTTGATCTCAAACCATTTACAAAAAAGCAATCCGTATTCGAGTACTTTTTTCGAAAGCAAAAGAACGATCTCCAAAGAGCTAACCCTTTTCCCATCGCGGTCGGAAGTATTTGAAGTTGAAAAATGTGAAGATGATGATGATGATAAGAGGGAGATGGTAACTGCTGTTTGTATGAAGTGTCATATGCTAGTGATGATGTGCAAGTCTTCCCCATCTTGCCCAAATTGCAAATTCATGCACCCAATTGACCAGAAAGCCCCACCCATGCTCAATCAAAGCCTTAGTCTCTTCTGTTGATTTATATAGATTTTAATTATGCTATCTAGTTCGTACAAAAAGAAGAAGAAGATGCTAGTGGTATAATAACCTTGTGCACTGCCCTTCTTGATCCATATCAAGTTTAGAAGATCTAGCTAGCTAGTTGGTGCACTTTATATTTATATTTACTTTTATTTGTGTAGAAATATGAAATGAAGAAACGAATTGGATATCAAATATGTATAAATTTATATCAGTAGCTAGCTATGAATGTTATGTCCATGTTTCCAGTACTCCAATTAAATTGGAAGTTATGGCATTGAGTACTTTATCACTCCCAACTTATCGCACCATCAAAATTTGTGCATAAATGGCACCATGATCTTTACATGATGTTATTCCCTAGTACTATTATTTACCCAAAAAGTATTAATTCCTGGTACTAAAGTCACGGTCATGGTCATTCATGATTCAACAAGAAGAAACTGAACCTTATGGAAAATCTACGAAATTATTTATTTTATTTGTGATCAAGTCACACAATTGTGAACATTTCTTTTATTTTCTGTTTGTATTGATGGGTACATAATCACACGTATCTATAAACAATAAACCTAGGCAAATGATAAAAGAAAATACACAAATGCATGTCCCGCACGGGGTGTGACATGATATATATGGTATCCTTAAGTTTATTAAATTTTATAGTGATAGGGTTTACGGTAGGTTCCATCATGAGCGCCTACTTGCATTATTGCTCAACTTACATTAGCAATTATAATAGCATAAATAATGGCCTCGTTTGGTCGCGTCTTTTATTTTCAAAAGTATACTTTTTGTAAGTGGGTTGAAAAGTATACTTTTTATTTTACTTTTTAGTAAGTAAATGTTGTTTGGTGAACACCGTAAAAGTATACTTTTCATTAAAAATGTTGTTTGCTAAAATATGTTTACTTTTACTTTTTGAGTAAAAATGGATTGTTTATTCAAATAATGCACAATATGTACCACTTTTGAACTTATATTACTCATAGGTACCTCCATAAGTTCATATTCTCTATAGGTAGCACGTTTTAATTATTTACTTTATTTATCAAAACGTCATATACATATTTCATAAAAAATGGAAAAAAACACATAAAATTATATAAAATAAAAAAAATCTCAAAATAAATGAAAAAAAATAACAAAAAATCACAAAAAATGAAAAAAAAATAAAAAAAATCACAAAAATTTAAAAAAATTACAAAAAAAATTTAAAAAAATTATAAAAAATCACAAAAATCACAAAATATTAAAAAAAATAAAAAATTTATAAAAAATCACAAAAATCACAAAAATGAAAAGAAATAAAAAAGAAATAAAAAAAATCACAAAAAAATTATAAAAAATGAAAAAATCACAAGATTTTAAAAAAATTACAAAAAAAAATAAAAAATTACAATTTTTTTTTAAATTTTTTTTAATTTTTTGTGATTTTTTATAAGTTTTTGTCATTTTTTACATTTTTTTTAATTTTTCGGTATAAAAAGTGTTATATATTTTTTTAGTGAAAATGAATTGTTTATTCAAATATATATTTTTTTTAACTTTTTTTAAAAGTTTGTGATTTTTTTCATTTTTTGTGATATTTTGTAATTTTGTAATTTTTTTATAATTTTTATAATTTTTTTGTGATTTTTGTATTTTTTTAATAATTTTTTGTGATTTTTTAATTTTTTTTTTGTTATTTTTGTTATTTTTTATATTTTTTGTGATTAAAGATTTTATTATTTAAAGATTAAAAAATACAAAATTAGGAAAATATAATGATGATAGGAACTAGGTTTTGAACTGTACTTTAAAAGCACATTCAAATTAAAACCTACTTAAAAGTATCATCAAAAGTAAAAGTATCATCAAACTTACTTTTAAAAAGTATCATCAAACTTACTTTTAAAAAGTCTACTTATAGACATTTACTTTTCACAAAAAGTATACTTATGAGATGACATCCAAACAAACTAATATAAGTAAAAGTAAAAGTAAAGCAAAAAGCATACTTAATGGTTTACTTTTGAACAGACAAACGACATTTTACTTTTCATAAGTAAAAAGTATTATTAAGTAAAAAGTATGATGCACCAAACCAGGCCAATAACAGAAGGGTGTGCTATATTATATTCTGACAATTTCTCGTAATAAAACGTTTATTTATTTTAATTATTACTAGTATACTAATATAATTCTGACAAGAAGTTTAATGATTTGTTTTCATGAATACGGGAAATGAATAATAAAATAGCTATTTGATTTATTTCTTAAAAATGGTTCAAATTTGCAAGCACTAATTGTAGGATCGTGCCTGTATTTATCGAACCTTTAATGCTCATGGGCCTTGTCTTTTTGGTAGTTCCTTATTTTTTCTCTAATTAGATTTAATGAAATTCATAATTCATTCGGATATTAAGAAATAAAAACTTTAGCATAAACAATATCTAGTTGCATAGACACTTTTAAAAAAAAAAAAAAAACATACAAAAAAAACTTTTCATTTTCCTTATAAATATAAAAGAAAAGGCTGCTGAGTCCCAAATAAACTTGAACAAAACATAATATCTACTTTACTTTGCTAGTTCTGCTTTTAATGCCTATCTCTATTATTTAATACCCAATGCAACCCCAGATGGAGAATTTGTATAGTAAAAAAATAACAATTTCAACAGGAACACATGGGTTAAAAGATATAAAGAGATTTTTTCCCCTTTGTAATTGATATACAAAAGATATAAAGTTTACTCACCAATATTTTCTCTCCTAAGCCTAACGCTGCTTTCCCAGAAACAACTAAATCCATACTATTGACTTAATAAGTACTAAGTTTTTTTTTTCTGCACAGATAAATTGTTCAGTACTACTGCTTATTTGCGAATTCGAAAAGATAAAGAACTACTTTTATTGACCAAAAACTCGGGTTCAAGTCCGCAAGCAATTCCGTCATTTCCAAAATAAAGATTATGCATGTTTAGGGCAGGCGTGGGGTAAGCCGAAAGTAGCTAGTTAGGTCAGGCGTCCGTCCCCAAAATAGGTGCAACAATGCGAGAATTTTTTTTTCCAGATTAAATCGGGGTTTTCTCCTAATATAATTCGAGAATAACCTATGATAATTGATCGTCTATTTTATATGTAGTAAACAATATTTTATTTCATTATGACATGGTTCAGATTTTTTAATTTCTTTGTGTTTTTCTTACATAGGTTATGAATTTTTTCCCGATAAAGTTTAAAATGCTCCTAAACAATAAACGGCTTAGGTTTAGAAAGACGGCAGACCGACTTTGTCTCAGCCTACGAGTTATCAATAGTTTCTTTATTTGCATAAAAAAAATTATGAGAATATACATGAAATCTAACCTGTTACTAAAAGAATGTGTAAACCAATGTTATTTCACTACAGCGATGATTAATTTGTGTCATATGAGGGCCAAAATATTTGAATAGTTATTGGGCTCAAAGCCTCAATGTTACTGTCACATAACATGGATGCAACCCATCTCTCTCCAAGATAAAGTATTTTATTTTGAAATTTTCTACAATATTTTGTGACTTTTGTCCATTCAACTAAACGTTCCAATATTTGTCAAAATTTGGCTCAAACCTTTTTACGATGACAATCCTACAATAATTTTAGCAACACGTACATTCCTTATAAAAAATATTTGTTATCGAAAAAGGCTTAAATCAGCCCCTCTACGTAAAAAAAAAACTTTTTATTTAAACAGAAATTTACACTGTTTTTTTTTTAAAATAGAGTGTCCGTACAACCATATATATTTCCTTCTCGCGGATTATATAGAGATCTTGAAAACTAGATACCAAAAGAAAATAACTCAAAACCAAATTATATATATATATACACACTTCAGCCTCTTTATAAATATTCGTCTGGAGAGTTTATTTACAAAAGATAGATAGTCTATGTCATAAACTTTATGAGGGCTGTTACAAAAAATTTAAGATAGTATGAATTTTTTACAAAACATCCATACTCCATAGTTAATGGTGTTATTTGTTGTTTTACCCATACAAGAAAAAAAACAACAGAAAACGTTACGTGAAACACAAGCTAGATGCATGGAAACAGGAAATATTGTTACAGTTAAAGAAAGAATTAGAATAAAACGTATATAAGAAATGTTTAAATAACTATCCCAGATTTATCAATCCATAAAAATAAGGTGAATGAACACGTAAGTTTTTATATTTTAGAATATATAATAGCTAAATTTTGATTGCTAGAACGTGTAACTAATTAAAGTATTATACACGTCATTTTACTAACTTAGTTTTCACCATATTTTTTTCGCTTTATTACAAAAATAGCATTTTACAATTTTCTTTTAATGTTTCACTAAATTTTGTAGAGCTTATAAAATAAATATTTAAGACGTTATAATGTTTCATCCAAGTTTCGGAAACGTTTCCCCAAAAATTGAAAAAAAAATGGTTTTGGCTCCGAAACAGGTTCCCATGGACACACCTTCTCGACGTTACACAATTTTTTTTGGCAAATAAAAAAAACAAATACGAAACGTCAGAAAACTTACTTAAACCATATTAGTAAACGCACAAACTGTTAAGAAGAAATCCTATCTAATTGGTGTATAATGTTGGAATATGCTAGTATCTGGCAATGTGTTTTAAAAGACGAAACTAGACGGAATTTAGTAACCTAATAGATTTGGTGTGTTAATGCAGAGCGAATTCGGAGAGAGATAAGACACTAGACGACGTGTTTACATCTAAAACTCGTTATACTCCTTTTAGAACATTGGTCTCGGTCTCTATTACAACTCATTTTCACTGCAAAACAATATGTTTAGTGTAATTTACTAACAATTATTAACAAGATTAACATTTTTAACCGTTAGTGTACCGGTCTACAAATTCTATCTCAATTGAAGATGTAGCGTTAAACAAAATGACGGTATTGCACTCACGTTCTGTCATGTATCACATAACGAGAGCAATTATATCAACATACGTCAAAAATATATACCAAATATGAGATATATATTCCGTTTATTTATGTTGTTATACCTTTAATTTGACAAAAAATTATCCATCAATAGCTAAATTATTAAAATTGATACTTAAGTACCCAAATTGTTAAACTATTAATACAATAATAAATTAATAAGCAAAACGTTTGTTTATTAACCACGCATACGATGATCCGTTTAAACGTATTCAGTAACATTTACTCTAATATTCGTCCCCAATTAATTGACTTTTACAAGATTACATGCAATTTTGATCGTCTTATAAAATATATCAAAATTATCGAAATGAAAACTTTCAAAACCAAGTACTCCGTAAAAATTTATGTTTGAACGATATGATTAACTTTTAAAAAATTTCATTCCGACAATTTTAATACAATTTACTATTTATTACTCTCTCCGTCACACTTTATAAGTACCGTACACCACGTGCAACTTTGATTGGCATGCGACTAAATTACCGAAACTAAATTTTTTAAAATTTCTATAAATAATTCAAATATTTTTCAAAAAATTGACAACCGGTTAAAATTGGTGTTGGTTGGTTTGATAGGATAATTATAAATATTTTTGTTCTCATTTCCGGTAAATAAATATTAATATCGGAAACATAGAAATCGACGGGAGAGGATGAAAAACCAAGGCCGATAATAACCGCCGGAGAAGAAGGCTAAAAAACCTCAGCTCAGCTAAAATCCTCACCAACTAACCACTCCAATGCCACGTGTCCATATATCCACGATAGCAATACAAATACACCCACACTACCCTCTCTCACTAAACTCCTCCATAACTTCCTCCGGGGAATTCTCCCTCCTGGATAACTCCTTTGGCTCGGGTTTTTTATCCGTTAGCTTGTCGGTCAAGAAAGGGAGAGACGGAGAGTCCGTCAATTGTTTGGTGAAGGATAAGGGTGATGACGTGGTGGTTGGAAGGAGGGGACGAGGCGTGGTGAATACGAGTAAGCATTTGTGGGCAGGGGCGGTCGCCGCTATGGTTTCGAGGTTTGCTTCTTTTTTCTGTTTTTAGCATGTTGATTTGATGTTACGTTGTGTTGTTGTATTAGAGAATTTTCGATGTAACTTAAATGTATCCGTTTCACTTCACTATCCTCCGCTACTAGAATGCATTAGAAAACGGTCGGCCATGAGAAGAGACGTGCTTTTTGTGTTATTGTTTGTAGAAAAAACAACCGTTTGAGGCTTAGTTATCAAAAACTCATGGTTAATACGATCTTTTAAGGTTACGTATGCTGCTGCCTTTTTCACTCTGTGTTTGAATTTGATGCTCACTGGTTATACATATAATGTACCAAGTCTTAGACAATATAATATACAAATGGGGTTTTTGATAATGAAGTACAAAAGTATTCTAGTAAACACTAAGTTACCCTATATTAGCTAATTTGATGTTAAACTGTGTTATTGTATTTGTAATGTTAAATTTGTATTATGATTGTTTTTGCATGGTTGGATGGGAAATGTAGTTGTTTGCATACATGTTAAGTTTTTCTGGATTATTTAATTTAAGCTACTCCCTCCCTTCCGCATTGTTGGGTCAAAATTACGTGCAATTTTAGTTCGCAAAAACCCCTTGTGGAAATTGCCCGGATGAATATTTTGGAAAGCTAATCAGGTAGTTCAAATGCGAAATTAGGTGATTAAATTTTGAACTTTCCCATTTCGGGCACTTTAGATTCAACTTTTTTGGCGGTTTCAATGTCTAGTTAAGAATAGGGGTAAGGTCTTTAAGAAGGGAGGTGATGACGTGGTGAATGGGGGGTAGGGAAGAGGAGGGTTGGAGTAAGGGGATGTGGTGCGATTAATACGACTAAGCATTTGTGGACCGGGGTGATTACCAGCTATTGTTTTTAGCTTTGTGGTTTTAGTTTTAGCTATTGATTTGCTCTCTGTGTTATTGTCTTTGGCTAAGTTTAAATTATGATTCTTGGAGTTTATATTTTAGTTGAAAAATGTAGCTCATAACATACTTGTTAATAGGGTAGGAGTTAACTGCTGAGGTGGACTGAAGTTCCCCCATATTTTTTAAAATAATATTTGTCATAATACGAAAGTCGGAAGAAATTTCATTGTCGCGGATAAGAAATGTTAAACTCATATGGTTTGACAATAATGAATATTTGTCATGGAAGTCATAATTGGAGTTGGAAAATGAAACTTTAAAATAATACGTGCATAGGTTTTTAGTTGGAACTTGGAACGAAACTCAGAGCATAGTTGTTATTACGGGAGGAGCTAAAAGTAGGGTGAAGTCATAAAGTACAAATTTCAGTGTATATGATATCAGCATCTCCCATATACGGTTCTTCGATCTGCCACTGATTATGACGTTAAGAAAGAAACGCAGATACAAATATCACATACTTATAGGACCTTTGTTTTAGCTGGAAAACTCAAAATACTCAGTGTTAAGGTGTCCACCCATGTCCATTGCAACTTCAAATACTGTTAAGCAAAAGTTGAAAATTTTCAATGATTTCAGCACTTCGTTAGAAAGTGTAGTTCAAGTCCCGGATAAATAGTTTGTTATGATCAGATACTGTCATTTCTTATCAGGTAATTCATATATTGCTACAGTGCATTCTGTTAAGGGCTAGTTTGGTTCATGCGAATAAAATGGAACAGTTTTTCTTGTAGCGGGGAAGGAGTCCCACCAAATGGGAGTTATGAATGATATTTCATAGCAGAGTGGTGAAATTGAAACATACTGGGAAACAGGGATATCTAAATTGTAGGGATCAGGAGTGATTAAAAATAATTATAAATAAATTTGGGGATTTTCGCATGGAAAAGTATCATACGGTAATGGAGAGGAATAGATTGTTCTGTGGAGTAGAGTAATGTTCAAACCCACTTGAAAATTGTAGATGGGAATCAATCAAATTTGTGGGATGGCATATAGGTTTTCTTAATAAATGACACTCTTTATATTGGTTTTTTGAAGGATCGCACTATATAAAAAAAAGGGATTTTATAGAATCAAGGATATTATAGAATCAAGGATTTTGATGAAGTTTCGTATTCAAAAATGAGTGATGGAATGTAGTATAGAGCTGAGGAATGGCTAAATCCACATGGACAATGGTGTGCGGAATAGTGCACTTTACTAAAACATGAAGACTACATTTTACATTGTACTACAGTCTACAGTGAAAGTTGCAATTCTATGGAAGTTGTATCAAAAATATGTGAATATATACTTTTAGCATTATAAGCCAAGTAATTGAGTTATGTAGCGAGGAGTCTATCTCTTGAATGCAGATTAATTCTCTCAATCAAAGAATTACTTTAAGAATGGGTTGTGAGGGATCAAATTGAGGAGTGTGGCTTCCTGGGATTGTGTGGTGAATTTGTTCATGTAATCTTAAGTGTACCAGCAAGTGTCCATGTTTCCTGTAAATTCGCTTCTTTGGTGGATTTTTTAAAATACATTTTTGCAAGACCTTTTACAGATTTTTGGAAAGTAAATAAGCAATTGCTTTACTACGTCCAGGATGGCAGCTAAACCTAATTTATGGTGAAATATTGTATTAAGGATAAATCAACCAACCCTTTTCAATGTGATTCGCTAACTGTGAACTAAGAGTTCAAAAGAAGTATTGCATACCTCATTAATCATATACTTCTTGTACACATGTAAATTATGTACCGTGTATGTACCGTGTATGCATTTGGTGGTATAATGTACATTAATTCCCAGTGATGTATATGTTCTGGAACAGTATAATTGTAGCTTTGTCATTTGAAATTGATATCATTTCCCTTTCAAACTTAAAAGGCTTCAAATCCCTTTCGCCAGCCGCCAATGAATCTGGTGTACATGATGAGCCTCAACCCAGTCTCCTATAGTGCCATTGACTCATCCTAGAAAGTCAACTAAAATAGTAATTTATCTGACTGTAGCATCTAATCAATTATCCTCTTATTTCATCGTTGAAGAAACAGGGTGATCCAAGTCTTATCAGATTTTGAGTTAAAGGTTAAACCTCAACAATAGTAAATATTAGCCGTGCCTATGTTACTTGTTATATTTATCTTGTGTAGCTGTTTACCGGGCTTTGAACAATTTTACTACTAGCAAGATATTGTAAAGCCTCCCTTCTATTTCAGTATCCTATGTCATATGCATATTTCAGTTGAAGGGTTATTCCGCAATAGTAAAATACAGAGTAACTCTTAACTTTAACTTTAATTTTGCCTTTTCAGTTGACAGCATTCTAATGTTTTTCCGCCAGCTACATTTTATATCTAGCATTGCTGGTCCACTTACAGTTAAGACTTTTCGTACCAAATGTCTCATTTTATAAGAGCTAAAACCATACTTGTGTTGGTTTTAATCGTTGTCAATTTGAAAAACAAACTGTTTCAGCATAGAGCGGCTTGTAGTTGTGGACGTATTACACGTTTGTATGTTCTTTTTTTTCTAGGCATGGCATAATGCATTTGGCTATGAAATTTCTATCTTAGTTTTGATTGAGTAGATTTCATTCTTATTATTCTTTCATGTACAATATGACAACTTTTTGTTCGACTCATGAACAGTCTATGGTTTTATAATCAGGTGTTAATACATATCCCTAAGTTCTTGCCTAGGGTTAAAAAGTCAACTTTCTCTTTTGTTTCAGCTGCATTAATCTTGAGCCTCTTCATATTGCTACTGTTTTAATAAATTTGACAAAATTGTTATTTTTCCACAGGAAAAAAGGCAGATAAGGATTATTCTTTATTTCGATCATTTTAGATTTTGATGTGTGGCTTCAAGTGTAGGTAAATGCAGGTTGAAAAGTTTTCAGGATACTAACTTGCTTGTTATGCACTATGACTATCTTGCTATCTTTTGATAAGTCAAAAACTAGGAACTCGAAATAGTCTTGTATAGAAGCCAAAGCATCTTTGCAATTGAAGGTCCTTTCGATTTTTGATTCTATTGATTACTGATGATTGATATTGCACTATGAATTTACTTTTGTTTTACTTTTCTTTTACATGTTTCTTTACATGTGCATATTTCTGTATCAGGACTCTTGTAGCACCACTTGAGAGGCTAAAGTTGGAATATATGGTACGTGGTGAGCAGAGAAAACTCTACGAGCTGATCCATTCAATAGCAGTTACTCAAGGTCTAAGAGGTTTTTGGAAGGGGAACTTTGTTAATATTCTTCGAACTGCGCCTTTTAAGGCAATTAATTTTTACGCGTACGATACATATAGAAAGCAGCTCCTTAAGTTCTCTGGGAACGACGAAACAACAAATACTGAGAGGTTTATTGCTGGTGCTGCTGCTGGCATAACTGCCTCAATATTATGCTTACCCCTTGACACTGTATGTGGGGTCCGGTTTTTAATAGTTACTATTATTATTATAATTTATGTGTATATCATTATTCGTGGTTTTAATTGAGGTTCTGTATCCTTCTTTGGTTGAAGCTTATAAGATGAGTTTCTTTTTTTTGCATAGAAGCTCTATTGCATTTGGTTTACTAGCTTAAAATCTAGCTTTTCTGGTTGTGGTCTGAATAAGCTAGAAGCTGTAAGCTAAATGAACCTAGCTTTCTACAAAGCTCCATAATTCCAGCTTATTTGTTCAAGGCTTCCACCAAACAAATCCTCATTTTTTAGTTTTTCGACAACCTCCTCAAAGAAAAGAGCAGAGGAAAACGATATCGCATTTAGTGCATTATCGTAATTGCCTAGTACGATTCTTTTATGATGGTTCTCTGTTATTAAGATTTTAATCAGTAATAATAAAATGGCCGGCTTTTCTGGAAATCAGAATTAAGTTGGCTGAATAGAGGAATCTGTTAACTGAGTTGAATTGTTTCTGTAATCTGATATTTAAAAAAAATTCCAAATATCACTGATAACTTGATACTTCTTCTCTTTTCTTTTTCACTATTGGGATTCAGTTGGTTAGCCTAGGGTTTCTTTGGTGGCTGCTTTTAACTAAGTAACCTTAATTTTTTTTAAGCTGAAGGTAAGATTAAAAAGAGCTAAAAAGCTGCAACCAAACAAAGAACTAGTTCTCTATCAGCCAGTTAAGAATTTTTTACTATGTATTATTTTACTTTTGTCTCCATTTAATAATTGAAAGTATGTTCTCTTTCCTGATGATAATTTCAACTATTTATTAATAATTGAAATAAAATAATAATTTCAGATCCGAACTAAACTGGTTGCACCTGGTGGTGAACTTCTGGGAGGCGTTATTGGTGCATTCAACCACATGATCAAAACTGAAGGCGTCCTCTCTCTCTACAAAGGCTTGCTACCCTCTGTACTCAGTATGGCTCCTGCAGGTGCCGTCTTTTACAGCGTATACGATATATTAAAATCGGCGTATTTACATTCACCCGAAGGGCAGAAAAGAATCAAGTACATGAAAAAACAGGGCCATGAATTAAGTGCTTTGGACCAGCTTGAGTTGGGACCAGTAAGGACTTTGTTACATGGGGCTATTTCTGGTGCTTGTGCTGAGGCTGCTACTTATCCGTTTGAGGTTGTTCGTAGGCAACTTCAGTTACAAAGTCGAAGTTCTAAATTGAGTGCTTTGGGGACATGTGTTACTATAGTGGAGAAAGGTGGTGTTACTGCTCTTTATGCCGGATTATTTCCTAGTTTATTACAGGTACGTAATGCAAGGGCTGTTGTTTTTGTCTCGTTTCATTGTCTTGAGATTGAAAAACACTCTGCCATACCACAATTCTTGTCCACTTCCCCAAAATAGTATAGAAAATAGGATAGAATTGCCTTTTTGCTCCTATATAGCAATTAAAAGAGAGTTGGGTTGAAATAAATTATTACTTAATTCAATTAGGGATACTTTGTAATTTAACATGCAGACATTGGGGGTTATTATGCTTTAATACCATTAGCCATGAACCTTTTACCGTTTAGTAGCATGAACTACAAGTTTTCCCTTTTAGTACCATCAACCATTAACTATCAAGTCAGTTACGTTTTTGTATCAAATGCTAACAGGGGGTAGGGTTGATGGTACTAAAATGGAAAACTTGTAGTTCATTGTGCTAAACTAAAGCATCGTAACCCTCGGACATTGTGTTCTGTGATGTTCCAAGTTTTCAAAGTGGGACATTTAAATGGGGGTGAAGGAAGTAGGTTAATTGACACAAGATTTATGTATTGTATGTGTCCATGGCATTTTTGTTCATCCTTCATGGAGAAATGGCGCTGTACATTCTGCGTTTACCATTATCGGGTATTTATGTTATATATGAAAATATAAAGTACTTTGTTTAAGAAAAACAGATGCCACTGAGAAAGAAGAAATGCCAAGAAAGGATTCCCTTTGTTATTTCCCCTTCTTTGAGTATCATTTCAGTTTTTCTCTTCAGATATCAGGTTCTTCTCCAATACGTTAAATTGTGTTGAACTTAATATTCAATATACACTAAAAAATTCAGAGCGTGTGAATCAAGTTTAAGCAAGCCCAAACTAGTCAGTCCTTTTTTTGTTTTTACCAACCCAAACAACGCTCTTAATTTCTTTCTTTTCAATTTAGTTTATGTGTACATCATGTATATCCATGGTCTTACTGTTCACCCTTCATGGAGGAGTTTAGTTTAGGACCCAGGGTCCTTTGGGCAAAAATAATACAGCTTGAAAAAATATTCATGCCAATACTAATACTTGTGTATTAAATTTTGACTACGATTGCGGTTTTTAATACTGATATAATCTTTCCGTTGTTTCAGTGTTGAACCAACATATTATATACACCAGGGATATTCAGAAATGATCAATCTACTTTAAGTTAGGCCAAGCTAGCTTCTCCCTTCACCCCTTTTATATTCTCTCTTCTGATCTAACTTTTCTGTGCATCGTGTTTCACTTCCCCTCCTGATCTCCCCTATCACGACTCAACGCTACTAGTAGTAGTAGTAAGGATAATAGTTGCAGTTAACGTTGTTATGAATCATTATGGTAGAAAATTAATAGACCTTTTCATGTATAATATAATAAAATATGAATTAGTCTATCTTCGAGGACTTTGGTGTTCATTCAAAGGTTCAGGTAGTGATATCTTTGCTTGTAATGTGATTGCTTCTTAAGCTTCTAGATGTAGAATCTGTATTTTAATAAAGACATACTGTTATATATCTTCAGATTTCCATTGAACATACAAATTTATTAACAATGTTTACTGCCTATCGTGCAAGTTTTGTTTTTTAATAAGCGACATGTCCTTTAAGGATTAACTACCCCCGGACGGGACTTGTTTAAACTCGAGACTTATTTACTTTTGAGGCAAAATGAAAATATTCATAGCTTAACTTGTTTATTTATACTTGAACTCTCAGGTGTTACCATCAGCTGCAATAAGTTTTTTTGTCTATGAATGCATGAAGATCGTGCTTAAAGTGGAATAAGTTCTGTTTCGAGTTCCTTTAGATTTCAAATTTTGACAGTTAGAAACATTAGAAGATGTGATAAGCTTGGGACATTTACTTCTATGGGAAAAGAAAAGAAAAGAATCCGACTTATGAAGATATATTGCACAGATCTGGCGATGAGAATTCTTCAGAATCTTGAATTTGATGACAACATACTCTCATAAGCCTGATAATTTTGCAAAGTTTTGTATACTTTTGTAGACTGATTTGTGGTCAGATTTCAGCTTTTGGGTCATTGTAACTTGTTCCACGTACAAATCAGAGCCAAAAGATTATCGCCCTGATTCTGAAAATTTCCCCCCTAATTCTCTATGAATTCGGAATATGATATTGGTAATTAAACTCAATAAGGTTTTCTAGTAGGAGTATTATAATTTTCGTCTTAGGTTTAAATCTGGACACTCCAGAAAGCCTTATTATATATGTTCAGTTCGAACCATCAATAACGCGAAGAAGAGTACTTTCTGCTTTAGGTGAATGCAAATCTCAACCAAAATTATGTATATTTACTCTCTGTCGAAGCTTGAAAATGAACTAACATTAGATATATTATCGGTTCTTATATTCATCCATCCACACTAGTGGAAAAAAAAATCTTTTCTTTAGAGAATAATTACAATATTTAAGCATTTGTCATAAAATAAAAATATGTAAATTTGCTTACTGTGCCAAATAACACGATTTTTTTTTGTTAGGTAAGTTGGGCACTCCAACAAGCTAGCCATGCTAAGGTTGAAAACTAGTGACTTTTAGCAATAATAATGCATCTTTGTTTCAAGAATATGCTTGCTTTAAGTTTTTTAATCGCATTATATCATCATCTGGTGGTTGTTAGTTGTTAATTGGTATGCATCTCTTTTTTGTTTTTTTGCAGAGGCATATAATTTAGTCAATAGGAGTGTGGACATAATAGGATCTGAGACGTGTTGAAGCAGAATATGTTTTAATCCCTCCACTCCTTTTTATTGTGCATTTTCAGTGTATTCATCTTTTAAATGATCAGCAAAATTATCTTCATTACGAGATTATATTTCAGGACATTGCTAAGTTGGCAGACATGATTACCATGTTGGCAAAAATGCAATAAATGATAGAAGGTTTTTGTTACCAATAAATAAAAGTTGTTGCATATAGAAGTATTAGTTTACTTTACTCTGTTTAACACTAGAGTTCAAAACCTCTAAACCTTTACTTCGAGATTCTTGCATAAATTAAGAAATTAGTGAATAATAATGTCAACAACATTGATATGAAAACAATGAACAAGCTTCCCAAGTATTTGCTATTTCCTTACAATTTCACTAACATCCATTAATATAGCTACTTCACGTGCCTAGATGATGCTTAAGGTGATGATACGCACACGCCTCCTAAGTCCTAAACACCTTGCTAAACGTGGATACAAAATACACAAAATGACAACTTTATAGGATCGATTTTTTTATGCTCGTTTCTCTCACAATGAGTGTAACAATAAGTGTGTTACACATAATTGTTCGTGATGGTTACCTAATGTATCAAGCTAGTAAAGTCACAGTACACGCTATTAGTTAACGATTAAGTTACAGATAACTCAACCATACAAATAATTGACGTGTATTATTCTACAATATTCACATGGACAGGGACCATAAGTAACTATGACAGGACTAAATGACCACTTGATTATATCGACATGGAGGGCAATAACGTCGCTTTCACAGTTTCATTAATAAATTGTATTATTTATGCACTTTCCAAAAGAAAATTCGAACCCTGTGGACATCCTTTGACGTGTAGTTTCAAAAGAATAAAGCGCAACACTTGTAATTACTAATTAGGAGTGGGCGTGTACTTTCAAAAGAATAAAGGCCAGTTGTAATTTGATTTGTTGCGGTTTGAGAACAACTCAAATCAAATCATGTAAAAAATAGCGGTTTGTTTTGGTGCGGTTTGATGGAATTTAAAATTTTCACTAAACCCAACTCAATCCATTTTAAGCAGTTTGGGTTCGCGGTTTGTCATTTTACTCCTTAAACTTATAAAAAAACTGCAATTTTAACCCAAAAATAATAAAAAAAAAACTCGGAAGAATAAAAGTCAAAAATTTCAAATTAAGCATTTATAAACCAAAGTATAGTTGCATACTATATGCTCCGATGCACGGGACTAATAGTTCGACATAACATTTTTATTTAGGTTTATTATGCCGCTATAACAAGATAGAAGCGGCTAATAAAAATTTAAATGCGCGACATAAATCATAAAATATACAAATAACTAAAATTTGTAAATTAAAAGATAGTGTAAACCAAGACCCTAACTGTTTGATCGATCATAAGCTATTATGGTTAAATAGTTTATTATGTATATTTGATTATTTATATGTATATTTAACTAGTTTATTTATTTTTTCGGTTTGACGGGTTGCCCTGTGGTTTGAAAATTTTAACCCGAACCAACTCACTTATATTATTTGCGGTTTGGTTCGAATTTTTATCCATCCCTACTTGTAATCACATAATTTGGCGGACTTAACCAAGTGTGAACTGTAAAGTAATTAACATTTATGTTGACGGACTTTACCGAGTTACATTTATGAATTCGGAAATAGATGTTACATAATTTAATACCAGTTACTAGTATTGGTACCTGATACCTAACTTTTTATGTTGAACAATTAAATGCCCACCTATTTAGTTAAACTATTCAAATTAATTGAGTTTTTATAAATTATAATTTGTAACCGAAGAACAATTTTCGTGTAACAGGCTTGGAATTATGAAGGGTCATAAATATGTATATATATAATTCAAAGAAATTGAAAAAAAATAAAATTACATCTTTAACTACGCATATTAACAGAACAACATATTCACATAAAGTTTAACCAACCCCTCCATTTAGAGTTTATGTTCTGTCCGCCTAGTATATCTTTTCCTATTACTCTTTGGAGTTTTTATAATTAGCCTACATTTTAAAAAGCAATCAAAAAACAGACTTTGTTCTCTTTTACCATTTTTTATTAAACCAATCTTAATAAAGAGTATACATTTATATAATATTTGCCCAATCCGATAAATTATATAATTTCAACTTTTGCATTAAATAAAACATCAGTTTACTTTTTTTCGTAAAACCGTGAAACTAGTTTCCCATTTCGGAAATTGTATTTCCTCTATTCCGCTTCTCGTTTTCGTTCTCCATTATTTCCCTTGTAGATTTCAGATTTTTTTCAATTTTTTTAATCTTTGCGTTTCTCTTTTAGCTTACTTTACCGGCACTTATCTTTGATTACATCTTTTCTGTGATGAGATTGGACATAAATTCTCGTGGATTTCAAAAAAAATGTAACTGACTAAACTTGTACGTACGGACTTCAAATGGCCTAAAATAGGTGTATTTGGAAAGTAATGTGGGAGCGGTATTCATCCTAGTAGAATTATAAGCTCCGTATTTTCTAATCCCAACACAATTACGTTAGAACACTCACTATCTTGTAACCGTAAGTAGTGCAACCAAACAATAACTTATAGGTAAAACAAAGGAGTAACATCAAATACACTTGACCAAATATATCATCATTTAATGCACTTATTACCTATTTGATAATATTTTGGTCACACTAAACTTAATAACACACTCATTAAATGTCATGTTGCACATCACTTATTAAGTTTGGATGAGGTGTCAATCACTTTATCATTTCATTCTATTTTAAATTGTTTAATAATATTATGTCTCACTTATACCATTAATTATTACCAATATATTAATAAAATATACTCTTATAGCCAAGAACAGTTAATACAATGTACACAAAAAATACAAGTTAAATTTAACTTGTATGAATGTAAGTTAATGGATGTTTTTTTTTTTTGCTTATTTTGCAATAGTTAGCTAGACAAATTTATCGAGTAGAATATGTACGGTCTAACGTGTAAAAAGCTCATGAAAAAATAGATAAAACATTAATATTAATAAATCCCATCTTCACTTCACTGCACCCTCACATAAAACCGCCGCTTCACACATACATAATATTATTATCATACATATATACACAAAGTCTGTATTTTTCAGCTGTAAAAAAATTTGTTTTCACTCAAAAACCCGTAAATATTAATTATAAACTGTAATTCAGATTTACGGTTTAGCTTTTTCTTTTATTTTTTATAAAATAAAAAAAAATTAAAAAAAATAATCCGTAATTCATCGATAGATTGGAATTACGGTTTTAACCTGAAAAAATATTATTTTTATTAGTTTAAAAATCCAGGCTCATATACATATCTAACCTGAATCACTCACTCTCTTTCTCTCTCCTCCGAACCATCACAGCCATGCCTCCGCCGGAAAACTCCCCCTCCGCCGTCGCCGTCGCCGGAGAGTGCAAATCCGGCGAGTGTACGTGCGAACCCGGCGAGGTAACGTGTCAGCAATGTGTCACTTCTCCTCCATTGCGTCCATCGGGATCGTCGTCGTATCTGTTGAGCTTCGAGTCGGTGAAACTGAAGGACTACGACAAGAGGTGGAGGATCGTTGCTGCTTCGATTAAAGGGTTTGCGATCGGAGCGGGGATAAAAGGAGGACTCTCTCTCTTCTCCGTGTTGGCGAGGCTCCGTAAACGCAGAATTTCATCCCCCGCTACGTAATTTCGGTTCTCTTTTTTTTTTTTAAATTGATTTTGTTTTTTGTTTTTTTTGCGGGATTAAAGGGAAAGTTATTGTTTTCTTCAAACTTAATTATTAAAAAACCCGAAAGACCTCTTATACTGAATGGTCATTTTTCCGGGACAACACCTATATAGGAGATTAGGAGGGATTTAATTATTAAAAACATGAGATACATAATTTCTGGTTGGAAGGAAAATTTAACCTTTAATAATCCCTCCGTCTCACTTTATAAGTCTTATACGAAACCACGCACAACTTTGACCGGCAAATAAATCGTATCCAAATTGTCAAAATTTTTTTTAAATTCGACCATATAATTTAACATTTGAACTATGTATAAAAAAAATTAAATTTTTCGTTTCGGCAATTTAGTTACACTTTTAAAGCCGGTCAAAGTTGCACGTTGTTTCGCATAGGACTTATAAAATGGGACGGAGGGAGTACATAATTTCTTCTGACTTAACTATAAAAAATCCGAAAGACCTTCTGAACGAATCCTTTGCGTGCATCCGGATCGTCGTCGTACCTGCTGAGCTTCGAGTCAGTGCAGCTAGTTACTTCCCTGCTTTGCTGAATTTTATTTGCGGAGAAGTCATGATATACGATACAAGAACTAGTGAATTTTTTTCCGGATTGGTTTAGGTAAGCATTAGATGATAAAGAAAAAAGAGAGGAGATGAGTATACTTACGTAGCTTTAAAAGATATTGTAGCGCCCTTTTTTTATATAATAAAGTGTCAAACTTCGTAACAAATTTTAATTTACCCTTTTTTTATGATCCTGAAGACGGGTTCACCTTGGAAATGTTTTAATTTGATATCTGCTCGTAGTAATCTTGAAATTCGTTCAGACTTGGGAAGTTTGTTTCGCCGGAAAATCGTATTCGAGCTTCCACAGCGTTTTCTTACCAACAAAAACAACTGCCACTAATTGGACATAAACTTTATCCTTGAGATTGTTAACACTTTCTAATTGATCCATTATTGTGAAGAGTTTATATTTGTCTTGCAACTTATGAGGATTGATAAGATCTAGAGCTTATAATAGAGTTGATCAGAGTTCTGTACCCTTTCAAGAAAATTCTTAATGTTAGTGTACCCAATAGGTGAGACATTTTAAAAACATTTTTACTTGTAGAATGTAACTAGTCTTCATTAACATAGTTGGATGCTTGGCTGTTGAATGTCTGTATGCTGTATACAAGTTGGCTTGTCTGGAGTTCTGGATTTAGATGGGTAGATCTGCTTGTTCAGCTACTAAGCTCTGGTTTTTGGGCTAAAAATCTCTGGAAGTATTAAGTTAGTCCATCTAGTTTTTATTGGTTTGATAACAGTTAAGAATTTATTATTAAAGCATACGACGAAACAAAGCTCTTAGATGAAAAACAGTAGACGGTTTGCTATATGTGAAAGGAAGAATTTGGCGATTTCCCTTATGCTGTTATGAAAGCACAGAACTTGATTCATTCACGGGCATCCAATTTGCTTGTCTGGTGATTCGAAGAATTCTATTTTACTATTGTTTTATTTTTGATTTGTTTAGGAAAAAGAATATGGCTTCAGGCAGCGACGATGTGATATTGTTAGTGAAAGAAACCCTTCGATATGGGCTGTTTCTTGGCTCATTTGCTGGTACCTTTGTTTCCGTGGATGAAATTATAGCTACTTTGGGAGGACATCGCAGGCATGTCTCACCAACTCTTCCTTTTAATATGCTTTTGTGATTTGGACATTGTGGTAACAGACTATAAAAAGACCGAAATCAAACTTTGGGATGAAATGTAATCCTCGATTACAAATTATTGCATAAAAACATGCACAAGCCTACGTAAAATCGACACTTCAAAATTAAAGTAGTGTTTATGGATCTGATATGAATACGGTAATTGCGACAAATAGTGTCAGATATATGTTTCAAAGCATCTTCCATTCTTTGACCTTTCGGATATGGCTTCTATGTGAAAAAGGATACAGTGATGATATGGGAAGGATACAGAATGGATACGGTGAAAAATCTTAAATGATGATGTCTACATGTTAAGAGTTTAGAAAACATTGTCTAGTAGTAGTTAACCTTTATATATAAGTTCAGTGACAAGAAATAAACATCCAGTATCATGTTTTTGATTAATGTCGATCAGTTGGCATGTTTTTTTAGTTTTGTGGTTCTTGTTATGAACTAGGATGTATAATTTGAATTTCTACCTTTTGAAAAATCAATAAATAAGTAACTGTCAATTTGTCATATCTTAGCCTATTGTATTGCATTATATTTTTAAATTTTTTGTCCTACTACCTTATCTGTATCCTATATGGTACTTGTATAACCGTGGTTATGTCACAACGAGCTTAACCAAATCAGCTAGTTTGTTGAGAATTGTAACCCTGGAACATACATTGTGTTGATATTTAGATGTAGGAGGCTAATAAAAGTAAGTACACCAAATTTGGAAAGATATGTGATCTAAATCAACGCAATGTTATGATATGAATAGGCAATACAGCTAGTTAAGTGAAGTAAACAAGTCAATCCCTTGGTATGTTGACCTTCCATTTTGGCTTGGCAAACCTTGTCTTGATGGAACTTTGTCTAGAACTCCCCATTAGGGGTTTTGATTAGGAAGTACGAACATGAGCAAATAGAAGAATTGTATGCGGCGATGGATTAAAAAATTAAAAGCATGATACCTAAGTTTCAAAATGAAAACTTGATGTATGCTCTCTAGAAGTGTCAGGGCTGTGAAACTAATGTTTTTCACTAATCAAATAATGCTTCTGGTCCTCCTAACAAAAATGTAAAATTTGCTCCTTTTTTAGGACTGCAAAATGGAGGGCTTTATTGGCAGGTGCAATTGCGGGACCTTCAATGCTTCTGACTGGGTTCAACACACAACATACAAGTTTGGCTATATATATACTTATGCGCGCCGCTGTATTGGCGTCTCGTTGTGGAATTAAAAGCAAGCGGTTTGAGAATGTCTGCAAACCACTTACTTGGGCTCATGGAGATATTTTCCTCATGTGCCTTTCTTCTTCACAGATTCTGTATGTTTCACTTCCTTGATCCCCTTTAATAAGATTTTTTTTTCCACTTCTAATCAATATTTCTAGTACTAAAACTTTATGTTTCCTGATCAACATTTTGGTTCATAACTGAGCTTATTTGAAAAAGTCCATATCGATTTAGTTTACAGAAGTTAGTTATTAACTTGTTTTGTGTTTGGGTTACATACATATGAAGGAAAGATTTGGTAGATGATGCCTCAAGTTCCCTGGCCAGTAGCCACCATGTTAAAAATGTAGTTGTCTTCTAATTTCCTTATCATTTGGGCCAACTTTTATATAAATGAAATGTACTCTATAATTGCGTTTCTCGGAACCAGAATTCTTGGGTAACATATGTTGTGGATCTTTGGTCCTTCTCCAGTCCCTTTTATAAAACAAGTTACGAGTTGTCTACCTGTATTTCTATTCTGCAACTCTTTCCAGAAATAACATGTTATGGTCTTAAAGCTGAAGGCGTTATTTCACTTTAAAACTGTTCCCTTATTGAAAGATGGATCTTTTTATCCGCTTACATTGCCAATGTTTGGGTGCTCATGATTTTTCCAGTAGACATGCATGTACATGACGTGCTTAAAATGATTTTAATTTTTCATTTCTTTATCTGGAATATAAGTAGGAATTCTAACAAATTTAATATGCCATATTTTTTTCTCAAATAGTAGCCAGTAAAACTTGTATCTTGTACTCTCACAGTTGTTGTCTTTATGTTTATCTCTAACCAAGTCCTTTACAGTTCTATGATACTATTTCAGGTCTGCTTATATCTTGAAGCAGGATAGTTTGCCTGGGTCGTACAAGTCTTTTCTTAATAAACATGGTGCTAAGGATCTTTCTATCCTAAATGGTGTAAAAGAGATAGCTTGTGGCATGCCTTTTTCTAAGTTGGAGATGATAGAGAAGTACTACAAGTCAACAGGTGTGGATATTAAACTGGATCCACAAATGAAAATTCCCTGCTCGGTATTTCCTCCTTTTTGCTATAATATGTCAGTTATTCAGTTTTGTAATTTTCTCTCGTGACTGTTGTTGGTTTTCTTCACCATATACCGTCAAAATTATATCTAGAGGGCTGGGCTCTTTTTGGCATTATTCTTTAATGTATAATACTCCCATGGTTCCAAATTGCTCAGACATTGTTCTTTTTGGGATAATCCCAAACTATTGAGTTTCTTCCCTGAAATACTCACTCCGTCCCTAAATAAGAGGCCACTTACATAGTAAATATTTAGGCATTAGCTTTTTTTGGCATTGTTATTGTGAACTGTGATTTGCAATTCGTGTCTAATTACAGTTTTTGTGGAATATTCGTAATCCTTGAGCATGTATCTTCTATTTCTTTAAGGCTGAGATAGTGAGATCAGTAGAAAGCAAGTTGTATGCACTTATATCAGAAGTTGGAAACCTGAAAATTTATTAAAGAAAGCTTTCAATGAGACATGTTATACAAAGGCTATTGATTTTACGAGTCGGGATCATCTACCCCCTTAGTATTCCCCCTTGTTGCTATTACGTGATAACTTGTTCCCAAAATAACACGGTATTTGAGTTCCAAATCAACTGTTAGGTATTTGTATATTATTTCTATAATAGTCATTGAAAGAAGTCGTAACAAATTAAATTAGGGAAAAAAACAGACAGAAATTTAAATAAATATATTAAATTATGTCAAATAGATATTTTGACCAGTACTAAGCCCACAATTATGAAAGTTGTCAAAAAAAGAAACTTAAAGCTTTTTACATAGCAATTATAAAGACATAACACGTTGTAATTTGACTCGCTATGGACAAGGGGACATATGAAGGGGATATAAGATCTCCACTCTGATTTTACTTCATTTTTGGCCCTGATATTGAACAGTAAACTACATTGATAAGGTCTCAAAGACTCTTAACTTGCCGTAAAAGTTTCTTGCTCAAGCTCTGCTGTTATTCAATTACTATTTCTTCAACACTGAATCACTGATGCTATACTTTTACGATGAATGTGCAGATAATACATGGGAATCAATCATGCATTGGACATTTCATTTCCTTTCTTTTGCAAGCATATAAAAGAGCTTTGCCAGTCTATCTTCCTGTTTATTTGATCCCTGCATTAATAGTTCACAGGAAAGGCCTCTTGCAAAGGTAACATGATTTCTTTCCCTTTTCTCTTTAAGCAATTTAGTTCAAAAAGAATGGTTGATGCTTAATAAAGCAGGATAGATGTCAGTTGGCATCATTTTTGGTTGCTATAATTGATTTAGTGATGTCTGGAAGTTGCTTCAATAGCTCTTTTTTTTTGAGTGTGTGGATTAGAGATACTGTTGGTAGAAAGATGAGTTTTTTTTAAAGTGGAGAAATATTAATTTATAGGTAGCAGTAGCACATCATTATATGTATAATTAGCTAAGGATTACCTTGTTTTTAAGTGCTACAAATATGTTTCAAATTCTGCCATTGATCTCGGAAAGTGTGAGTAGAATATCGGATTTAGAGTGACATACCCGACTTAGAGTCCGACCTTCGTTATTGTAAAAGAAAAGTCATGTTTACCCAAGTTATGTAGTCCTTCAAACATTCGGAGCTTAGGGCTTTATCCTTTCTTCAATTCTTCATAAATTTATATCTATTAATACCGGAGACTAAACTTTTTGTAATCTGAAATACCGTTGCTCTTATTGTCTACTATACGGAATTACCGATCATGAGTTTGTATTGCTCATTTATATAATTGTAATTTTATAACCTTGCAGACCGTACACTATTCTGTGGAAAGGCCTTTTCGGTACAGCAAGATCTAGCTTATTCCTCTCCACGTACTGTGCATCTGCATGGTAAGCAATATAGTTTATGTCAATGCTGTTCGTTTTCTCGAAAACTCCAGATAACATTTTTTTGGATTAGGACTAGTTAATTCGTTGTAGAGTCACTCGGTGAGAAAACTGTACACCGACACAGCATTAGGAAGAAGAATTAAAAAAACTGCCATTCTGATTTGGAAGTTTAGATTGCCTGTTTTGGAACCAAATTCGTAGGTTACCAATTTGTAAGGGAACTAGTTCCTCTTCTACGTCATCCGACTCGAAGTAATTTTCTACCATTACTTCTTATTTTAGGATCTGGACATGCTTCCTCTTCAGACTGTTTAAGAGATGTAACATTCCAATGGTGGCATTAGGAACGGTAATTTCCAGCATACTTTCATATTTTCTCTAGATTTGTTAAGAAACATAATTCTCCCCTGCACCTATGATTTATCATAATCATTCTTTTAAAAACTATTGGGCAGTTTCCAACGGGCTTGGCCTTAGCGATTGAGAAAAAAAGCAGACGAATTGAGATTTCACTTTACTGCCTTGCTCGGGCCATTGAAAGCTTCTTCACATGTGTGGCTGATACGGGATATTTGCCACCATCAAAGAAATTAAAAAGAGCAGATGTACTTGTTTTCAGTCTTTCAACTGCGATAATTATGCATTGCTATGCAAGGGAAAGAGATGTTTTCCGGTCCAAGTATTTAAATGTTTTGGACTGGGTTTTCGGTGTGCCCCAACTGCCTACTGAAACCCCTCGTAAAGGAAAAAAGTTGAGTGATTAAAAGAGAAATTTGATACGGAAATAGAACCTTTTCTAAGCCAACTGGAATGGTAACATTATATTAGAAGTTTGGAAATAATCAGGGGGTATCTAGTACCAATCTTTGGTCTATACAACATGCCACATCATTATGAAGAATAAGGCAGGATAGCTTTTCCATTTTTCGAATATCATCTGAGGACAAAATGGTGATACAGCCCAGTTCCAGATTGTTTCAGTTTTGAGCTGATTTAACAAGGCAAGTGTTGTTCAGAAGAAAAAGGAGAGAGCCAGAGAGGCATGTGGGTTGAAAATCTAGATCCATAACTCCTAAGCATTTTTGTGTTATTCAAAAATGTTTTGGCTTTGAAGCAATTTATTAACTGGAACACATTTTTTATAGATACTACTAGTAGATAGGAATTGATGAAGTTGCAAATTGTAATTCATGATAAAAAAAAAATCGATGGCGTCGTGCCCTGAAATCATATTCTCATTACGTAGTTTAAGCTGTTTCCCCTCTCTGATTTATTTATTCAATTGATTTACTCAGCATTGCCAATTGAAATTCTCAATAATTTCCTGTTCACTACTGTGGTTATATAAGCTCAACAACTGCTGGTTTCCTATCTTGAATTAGGTTTGGCCACATAGCAGTATTGAATTATGATGGTCTATGTCGCAAAGACATTTCACTTATCAGTAATTGGATTATGTTCAACTTGTCAGTTGGCTCCTTTCCAATCCTGGAAATGTTTAATTTATCAGTAACTAGATTAGGTTGCAAAAGAATTCCACTGGCTATGCAGATGATGCAGTTTTCTTTTATTTGCTCAAGTTCTATGTACTAATACAAATCATCAGGTTGACTATTTGAGGATAGGAAGAAAAACCCAAGATCATTGAGGTTATTTTGTTAAATCTTTTGTTTTCCAACTAAAATATAGAAACTTGTCTGATTAATTCAACCAAACATAACCTTGAACTGAAAAACAAAAGAAGCAAAAAAGAAAAGCTAGGTTTAAAATCAGGAGTGACTTTGGTTACAGCATTTTAGTTAATCAGTATAAAATGTTCTACTATTCTGAAAAAAAATATGTTCATACTGTTTAAAGTTTCTAGCTTCTCAAGCCAAAAAAACCTAAAAAGTACAGCTTTTAAGCTAAGAGATTATATCAAATCCAGCTTTTCAGGAGGAAAAAAAACTGAGCTTAAAAGCTGCAACCATGTGTACTACTAACTTGCAAGCTGATAAATCCAATCCAATAAAATTAAATAAGAAACACATTCAAATTAATAAACTCAACATTTCAATCATTCCTAATTAAATTCATCAAAATTTCAACCTGAAGCGAATTTGTTGTGTTTAAGCAGCCTCATCTCTCTCCAGTTTTCTAAAGGCATCCTTAAACCATTAATTAATTGCAAATATGATTCCGGTACGTTCTCAATCTTAAATACAGTGGTTTTAGGTTTAGGAAAAAGGTGATATAGGGAAACTGAAGGAAAGAGAGAAACAGCACAGGTTTATGATGGCTATTCGAAATCCAGACATGTCCAGAAAAACATGGTTTAAATAAAAATTATTTGATGAAGAAGTAGGATAAAGATACATATTTTCAACAAGAATGTTTTCTGCTGTTATAATTGATAGGTTCATCGAAGTATTTAGTGAACTATGAATTTACATGCTAAGCATTCAATTTCACGTTCTCTTTTCTGTAGACTGGTTCGGTTTCTCCCTGACTGCTTTATTACAAATATATTTTGATGTATAAGACGGAACAATATTTTTTTTTCCGCATGAAGACGGTATAGTTATTGGTCACAATGAATTCATCTAAACTCAAATAGTCTGGTCTCCTATATAGTTGGCTCTCTCCGGAGGTTTTGATAGATAAAGAGAAAATGTTCGTTAGCAAATCAACAACAATAAATAGTTTGACGCGTTAGCATGTGCCACAAGAATATATCAACATTTGAGACAGCATTGCTAATTAAAGTTACATTTTTCATGATTCCGCATTTACAATCACATAGCTGAAACAGAAGCATATATATGCAATTATGCATCACAGAGCTCTAGCGGAAACATACAGAACAAAAGGCGACTGTTTGTAAGCACAAGGTTTGGAAATGATTAACATATAGCCGTGCTAATGAAAATGAGCTTGAAAAGTGATCCTAGCTGCGCTTTCGCAGAAACATGGCTAGGAAGGAAGGAGTTGATCACCAGCTAATTTTAATCTTCGAAAACAACTAATCGACGTGAAGATTGTGAAGTTGCAGAAGTTCAGAACTTCAGATTGACCAAGCTGTTAACTGTTGGTAAAGTTTGTGAAAATCACTAAACTTTTCCAATTCAACATCAACTACTTGATATGAATATCCACCACTTATAAAGAGCAAAACCATAGACCACAATATAAACAAATAGTCTAACCAGGTATATCCCCGACCTGCACCAAGTGAAACATGCATAGATCAGAACTAGAACTACTTCTACATTACGTATAGGCCAAACCAAAAGGAGAGAGAATTTCTTAGGCAACTCTTTGAAGAAAAATGAGGGGAAATTTGTTAGAAGTTCACGATTAGGGTCCTTTAGGTGCATAGTTTTGTCCTATGCAAGTGTAACAAGTTAATGATACAAATATTGATGGACGGTAAAGAAGCAATGTCAAAGTTCAGATGCAATTGACCTTCTCACAAGGGCAGTTCATAATTGACAAGGTTATGTACATTCTATTATATATCATAAAAGAAAATTTATGGAAGTAAATTGAAAATGTGTTGAATACTGCATGTAAGTACCAAAGTCTAGTGTAATTCACTAATTCTGTAAGTGTACCAAGATAATGACACAAATACATGATGGACCATGGTAAAGAAACAAAAGTTAAAAACCTTATTTATGCACATAATCTAATAACTAGTGAGACAAATTTATTCACCTAGTGGGAGTATGAGCATTGGACTGAGTTCTCTCTGAGTCGTTGTTGAATGTAAGTGGAGATACCCATTGCGAAAAATCACGGTTAAAATACTCCCAATCCGGCAAAAGCACACCACATATACCACACATTCCCATAATGTATGTGACAAACATTTTCTTGAATGAGTGTGTGTATAGCCAAGTCATTAATACTATTCCCCCAAGCCATATTAGAGCTGTCTTGAAAACTGCATCATTTGCCATGCTTATGTGAAAGAGAGATGAAAGAAAAATGAAATGAGATAGATGAGTGACTATGAGAAGCAGGGAGGTGAGTTGGTTGGATTTACCATTAATGCAATTGAATGATTCAAAGTTCAATGCTTATCAACCTTTTTTTTTTACTACTCCAGTTTTCTTTTTCTAGAAATAGTTACATCTCACCGTGTTATTTTAGACAAGAGCCAACAAGTTACAAGAACTTGAATTGCTTCGACTTCCAATCTATCCTTTGCATGGTTACGACAAGTCTATGCGGCAAATCAAAACTTTCTTGAAACAAATTAGAAAACACATACACATCGGTATGTACAGATAAAGTGAATCCAACAATAATTGGAGTATATTATATATTTATATGATTTAAGTTATGAATTAAGATATTTCAGTGACAAAATGAACAGTTTCGATTAACGAAATGCCACGCAGAGTTATTTTGAAAAACAGCCGTTTTAAAGGGGTTTTCTAGATTAAACTTTCTGCCTCCGATTATTGTTGGATTCGCTTTATCTGTACATACCGATGTGTATGTGTATATATATGTTTGGTTACTATTATAAGTTCGAGAAAAAGAGAATTAACGCACTGCAAGAACGTGGTTGCATGAAAAAAAAAGGGAAGAAAAGGCGTGAGAAAAACAATGTAATATCTGATGCTCTTTTACCTAAGATATGTGAAGAAAAAATGAAAAGAAGATACAAGATGACAACTCATTAATTTATTTGGTACTTAAAAGTAACAAGTATATATTAAACAAAATATGTGATATGCCACATATTATTTTCATTATTGTTCATCAATGCAGAGGCACAATGGCTAGTCACGTTATCATTAGGGATATAAAATTTTGGTATATTGTACAACATGATGAAAAGATGATTAATATTAGATTAACCAAATATCAAACATGCATCATAGCTGTTTTTGATTATTCCAGTTAGCAACATAGCGATATATCAATAAGACTCTTAAATTCACTTGTTAACATATATAGAAATTCAAAAGGATCGTTCATCAAAGATTGAATAACTACAACTTCGAGTAGTGGCATATTTGACATATATCAAAATGTCAAATTTGTTGAAAAATTGTTGATGTAAGTTCAAATTTTATGCATAGACAGAGACGCCCTCATTTTGTAACCGTTTCTTAACAGTTTGGTGAAGTAGGTTATGGATTTTTCTTGGCATGCTTAAGTATTTTTTAGCATTTAGTAAAACAACAAAATTGCTTTTCAAAGGTTTTCGTTCCTTTTGTTTTTGTATCTTTATAAGTCCTTATTGGTTAGTGTTGTTTTCTTAGACTTATTTTAATTTGGTCATTTGCAACAAGGACATGCACTTTCTTATACCTAACACACCAAGCAATTGTCAATGCTCTAGAAAATTCTATATCTTTTTATGATTAAAAAAAATGCTATCATGATCCCAAATAGGAAGATATTCTTAAGTGATAAAAAATGGTTGACTAAAAGTCAATAACTCAATTATGCCGATTACAAGTCGTTTTCATACTAAGGCTGTCCCCTTTCCTATATATGTCCAAAGCAAAACAAATAAATGTGCATTTGTGAAATACTTATGTACTCGAGTGGAAAGGGATGTTTAAAACTTTTTATTAAGGTTTTATTTGAAATCCTTTACATTTTATTAAAAAATTAGATTCTTTAGTGTAAAGGTTATCATAAATTAAGCTTGTTTACAAATTGCAGAGCTTGATGGCATCTTACGTGACAAGCAAGCTTGATAACTTGTTTATGAAAGGAAAAATGGCTTAAACTCCCTTTAAATTAGGTGAAGAACATGTCATTATATAAACATATATATGTTTAATTTGTATCATATCTCACCATTTGTCCAATTTAGTGTCACAAAGTTTAATAAAGTGTGGAACAATATAAATACTTACCATCTGCAGTTGCTATATATGGTGAAGAATAATGTTTATACTTACCATGTCATAAAAATATAACATTATGTTTTCTATTGACAACAACACCCTTTATTGGCTCGTAGTAAAGTTTATGTCCATTATTCTTTACCATCTAGTATTTCATATTCGATGATCTGATGATTTTCATTGTTCAATTTGTTTTTTATTATGAAAAGATATAAAAAAAATTCAGAGCATGAATAATATTACTTGGTGTTTGGTATAAGAAAGTGCATTTACTTGTCGCAAAACACCAAAATAAGCCTAAGAAATCAACACTAAGCAGTAGGGATACAATTATACAAAAGGTACAACAACTTTTGAAAAGCAAATTTGTTGTTTTACTGAATACTAAAAAAATCTTAAGCATGCATAAAAAAAGACACAACCGACTTCACCAAATTTATAAGAAACGGTCAGAAAATAATTAAGGGTGTTTGCATATGCATAAGATTTGAACTTAAATCAATTACTTTTCAACAACTTTGACATTTCAGATCTTTTCAAATATGCAACTTACGTGAAGTTGTAGTTAGCATAGCATATACACAAGAGAGAACAAAAAACTTGATCTTCTTAATTAAATCTTAATTTTATGCTCGATCAGTTTGAATTTCTATGTTAACGAGTGAATTTGCGAGTCTTATATATCGCTATGTTGGGATCGTATCAAGCTAGCTAACTGGAATAGTGAAAGAATAAAATTAAAAGAGTGAGTGTTTTTTATTTAGGCAACACTAAAATTCAGTATGCCGCATCAATAAAAACTCAAAACATTAAAAAATGTTCCACTCAGGGACGGCAAAATCTGTTAGAAATCTGTTATTAAATAGCAACAATATTTGTCAGTAAAATTAAAATCCGTTGTCATGACGTTTTCGATATGACCGTTGGGATTCAAAATTTGTCATTAATTCCGTGTGCGGTCAAAACACAGATGTTAAACAATATAATTCCAACGAAAAATCCTCCTTTCAAAGATAACATTTTGTCTTGTCACTAGAAACTTTCTTTTTTTTGGAAACATAGATGTTAAACATTTAATATTAAGGGGTTGTAGTTAAATGTGTCTTCTGTTGAATCAAAATATGACGTTTAAGATGCATAAGAGATATTTTGTTTTAGTTTTCTTGAATGCATATCGGACGTCGGATTTTGATCGAACAAAACATATTTAATTAACTGCAACTGCCGATGTTAAATACTCAACTTTAACCAATTTTCGCCCCTTTTTCTTTCTTACATCAAACCAGGCAATATATGTTGAACTCAAAACCTTGATTTAAACCCAAGGAAAAACCGTTGTAACCAAAAAAAAGTTTCTTTTATCAAAATTAAATACCATTTAAGCAAGAAAAGTCATAAGAAAAAAAGGAAATTAGGCAATACCAACATGCGTGCATAGAGATATCTTCTCTCTATTTCCTTTCAAATCTTCTCCTCTCTCTATTCATCCTTAATTTCTCCTCTAATTCCATTAATGGATGGTCAAGGCGAGTGTTTTTATAAACTTTTCCTATTGCGATTTCTTCATACCAGCGATCTTTTCTCTCATTTCTCATCGGATCTCATAACGACAAAACATTTCAATGTCTAAGATTTAGACATGTTTTATGATGTTTTTCATGATGTCTATATATATATACACACACATCTTGCGGTGAGAGGAAATTGGAGGTTGATAGTGAATTAATATGCCAAGTTGTTCTCGCATCTAGGGTTTACTCTATCCGTTCCCAATTAATTGTGCACTACGAAGCTACGTGTAAATTTGACCGGTCAATAACTTGTATCAAAATTGTCGGAATAAAAAATTTCAAAATTTAATCATATAGTTCAAACATTAAATTATACGATTTAGTTTTAAAAAAATTCATTTCAACAATTTTAATAAATATTATAAGTCAGTCAAAATTGCACGTAATTTCGTAGAGTACAATTAATTGGGAACGGATGGAGTGATTAGATAGTTGGCACTGCCATATATTATACGTATACATTTATTCATTTTTAGTTCATTTTGAAAATTAGTTTGAAAACTAGTTTAATTACTTGCTTTTAAGTCTTAAGTAAGTTGTCAATTAAAAAAATATTTAATGTTCGGCATATGTAATTTTTTTTAATAAAAATAAATTATGTATGTTATTGTATTAATTATATGTGTTTAAAAAAAAGTAGGTTTAACGGAAATATGTTACTCTAGCGTATTGGCAAAATTGTAAAAAAGTTCGAAAAGTAGCATGTGTCTTGTCACTTTTACACCCATTGAATAAACGCGATGGTACTAAAATAAAACGTTTCAACTACTAGCCGTACTAAATCAAAAATTAATAGTTAATGGTATACAAACGAAACAACTTAATAGTATAACACAGTACAAAACCTTAAAAAACCCTACAAATAGCTACAATAAGTTTGGACCCAACAACTTAAGATAGCAATGCTAAAAAATGTATTACTATATGTGCCATTTTGTAAAAAAAACCAAATAGATCTAGTTTACAAATACGGTTAGAAGTGTTCTTAGAAAAAGGGACCGATAGGAACTAGAGGAGAAAGAGCGAGAAAGATCAAGGACACCAAAAGGGTCGACTACACACTTTAAATCGAATGAATAGTCACTACAAAAAAATACTCAAATAGCAACGGGATTAGTGACGGTATTTTTTGTTACGAGCTTATTAGCGACGGTTTTTATGACGGATTTGTGACAGTTTAGTCAATTTGCGACGTATTTGTGACAACTTTTTAAATTAGTGAGAGGCTTGTGACAGTTTTTGACTTTCACTAAATCAAACATTATTTTGTAGTGAGTTTTTTTCTAAGTAACAACGAGGAGAAAGAGCGAGATAGATTAAGGACAATATCAAAAGGGTCTACACACTTTGAACCGAATGAATAGTTTTTTTTCTATGCAACGACGAGGAGAAAGAGCAAGAAAGATCAAAGACATCAAAACGTCTACGCATTTTAAACCCAAAGAAATATTGTTTTTTTCTATGTAACAATGTTACTATGGCCAAAATGTGTACGAAGTTCATTAATGCTAAAACATTACCGTAGAAACGCTATGCTAAATGGACTCATTTGTAAAAAATTTATCTAAAACATCAAATATGTGACTTCTACAAACTCCGCATGTGAGCACTTTTAACTAGTTCATAGCATACCACTACAAAATAATGTTGATTTTGTGAGAATCAAATCTTGTCACAAAACTGTCACAAAATGACTTTCCTGTCACAAGTCTGTCACCAATTCATTTTTCTGTCACAAACCCGTAGCTAATAGGCTCGTCACAAAAAAAACTATCACAATTCCGTAGTTATTTGTACATTTGTTTTAAGTGTGCCACTTGATTTTACCTAAGCGTATCTGTTTGGAAAAAAATTGTGCGTGTGTTATCTATGATATATGTACCTTGGAGACCAAATCAAATTTTCTTTCTTAAGTATGAGAATTGTTAATTCCCACTAATTTGACACTCCTTTTTCAGTGGAAGTATCGTCCATATCACCAAAAGAGGCGAATTATTTGGTATACATGCTCATACTGAAGATATTAAAATCCATGTCAAATTAAGAGCCAAAAACTACAAATTAGATTGAATTCAGATTTGGTATATATTCGATAAAGGGAAAAGCTAACTAATGCGTCATAGGCACTGGTTAAGAATGTATGCATGTATTTGTTTTATTATGTTTATTATAGTACTTTTGTTTATAACATTTTCATAAATTGATCATGAGCACAATTTTGTTCCGCTTGTTTACGCCGTGTTCATTTAACTATATATATATATATATATATAAGTTATTTTTAATTAACTTATAGTAAAATTTAATTCAAACACAAATGGTATATATTAGTGGTATATGGTACTATCATTACAAAATTAATAAAGTTATTCTGAAAAGTTGATTAAATTCTACCGTTATGAGTATTAGACACATAATGAAAGATATTTGAATGCAGTGTATAATTCAAAACTGGTAAGTTATTTAAATCATTGTACAATAAAGACTGTCATCAATTTTATTATGTATTCCCCGGCCGATAACTGAAGCAATTTTATATAATCTAAAAAAGGATTTCTACATACTAATATTTATAAACTTAACTAACATTCATTTGTATTGTAGTGTCAAGCCAATAGCTGAGTTAACTCTGTACTTATATGAAACGAACCGTTCATAAACAACTCGTGTTTGATCGCGCAGTCAAAGCATTGTCAAGAGTTCGGTTCTTAATCATTCTTTTTTAAATGAACATGAACAACCGGCTCGCCTCATTTAAGATCATTTGCATCCCTACTTACAGCAGATGTGTACTTCACAATGTGGTTACCAGGCAAGATAGGTTTCTTATTTCCAAAATTCCAAGATGGTTACTGGAAAATTATTTTGTAAGAGGATCCAAAACTCCTACATCCATAATATTTGAATACACAACATAACTATTTAACACAACATACTAATTTAAGAGTGCAAGTTATAGCCACTGAGTTAGCATATTATTAATTGTTAAGGCATTTGCATTTTTGGTTTGTTTTCCTTGACAAGCAAATGAATTCGATTTGGATGTTAACATTCAACATTCGACACAGGATTCGGTACTGTGGATGTATCAAAATCCTATACAATAATACATGAGTATAATTTGGTGAACTCAAAGTCGAACAAATTAACAATGAGAGCTTGATTATTGTATAACAGTAAATAAATTATGCGTTTGCAGCTGTTAGGATTCTTTATCAAAACTATAAAAAAAAATGTTGTGAATGGTTCTACTTTGATTTTTTTGTAGCACAATTAAGTCAAATGTCCAAAAAACATGTCTTGGCTGTTTTGATAGTTTTTTGCCGCACACTATTGAGAATAGGCTATTGTCACGATCTGGTTTTTATCAATCAGAAGTAAAGAAGTAAAAGCAATAAAATTTCCATTTATTATAGTAATAGAATATTGATTAATTTGAATCACATAGGAATGCGACATGATACCATAATAGTATATTTCTATTGTAATTTAGTCATTATTTATAACTTATCGACAGTTTCAATTATATGTTTTCAAAACATTAGTCACCATTTTTTGGAAGTCAATCAATCAGAAACCAGTCTTGTACTAGACTAATGGTTTCATCGTACTATTTCATCCCAAATAGGATTATATTTCATATCCCAAATAGAAAGATATCCCAAATATATAGGAAGAATAAGGAGTAGTCAATAACTCAAATATGCCGATAAATAGTCGTTTTCATACAAGGCTGTCCCCTTCCTATGTTCAAACTAAAACAAAGAACTATACATTTATGAAACACTTATACTCAAGTGGAAAGGGATGTTTGAAATGATTACTTTTAATTAAAGGTTTATTTGAAATCCTTTACATTTTATTAAAAATTAAATCCGCTAGTGTTAAAGGTTATAATAAAAAAAGTTTGTTTACAAATTACAAAATTCTTTAGGATGATACTCTTCTCTTTAAATTAGATGAAGATTACATTTCATTTTGAGGTAGAACATGTCATAAGAGATATGTTTGATTTGTATCCTATGTAACATTTTGTCCAATTTAGTGTCACAAAGTTTATTCCCTAAGACCGGTAAACTCTTCATGGAAGTTGGTATTTATTTGAAAAATATATAAAATATATGTTACGAGAAAATAAAAGATTTGGTTATTGAAATATTGCTTTATGAAGTAATAACTTTTCTTTGAGGATTCCAAAGTTAACATTTACTTTTTTGTCTTTTTTTTTTAATTTAACTTTTGATATCCTTTTGTTTTTTTGCATTCACGATCGATATAAAGAGAAAAAAAAGATCCTCACATGAGTTTCATTAAACAAAAACAAATTCTGTAATTTTATTTTATTCGTGGCCACGTCACCCCATCAAACTTTAAAAGTTGTCATGATGACGTAATTAACTATAATAAATCCAGTATGTTCAAGACTGAACATACTGGATTTATTAAAGTTAATTTTTTATGTTTAAAATAAATTCAGTAATTAACTTTAATAAATCCATTATGTTTAAAAAAACGTGTTATGTTTTTGTTATAGTTTTATAAGCATATATTTTAAAGAATGGCCAATGTTAAGAATATGGTAAATAAATGAGAACTAAAAATGCAAAATAATAAACAAAACTCATGCCATTGATTCTTTTAATATAAATTTATACAGAAATCTTTTTTAACACAATTTCATTTTTTAAAAAAGAAACATGCTTATTAGTATTGCCAATAATGTTGTTAATACAAGTTTCACTGCCCATCCAAAATCTTAAGAAGATAAAATGTAAATCCAAAAAAAATCCTACAACTTTGAGAAATGCACCAAAAACATCCTAACAAGACAAATTAAGTAATAGATCCCCAGAGTAAGTGCAAGAAAGCATATTAATCTCAAAAAAAATATGTGAAAATATGCCAAAAAAATCGAATTTCTTCTCAACGTGACTCAGTAGTAACCCTTGGCGTGCCTCAAATATCTAATCTAAACAAGTCTACCAGGATCGAGAACTGAATCTTTTTTAGTTTACACTTCTTTTCTTGTTTTCATGTTTTCTTGTCTTTATTTTGGTTTTACTTTAACCTTTTTTCCTTATATTTTAATTCTTTTTGCATCTTTTTAGACATTTTTTTTTTTGCATTTTAACAGTCTATAATTCTATTTAAGTTTTAATTTATTTTTTCTATAAGCTACGTGGATTTTAGCAATAAAAAGGTTTCTTTTTATGCATGTCCTTTTTTGTCTTGCCATAATTTTACTTGTAAAATGAAAATATCGTCGACTCGAAATATATGTCAATTAAAATGCCGGTACAAAGGTTTATTTATAAACTATTTTCATGAAAGAAAATGTATTCCGAGTTCTCCACCATCAAGTATATTTCTTCAGACTTAAGACATAGTCTAAATTTTTTGCATTTATTTAAACTGAGTTTCAAATAGAAGGCGTTGGGTTCTAATCTTATGACAGTAAGAGTGAAATACTTACATTATCTATTTTTTCAAGAAAAAAAATTAACAACTGAATATCAAATCTAGCCTGAATACCTTATTTAGTTGCTCTCTCTAAACTTGCTTTCGATTGATGAACAAATGTCTACTTAGTTGACCATTATAAAACCCAAAATTTATCAAATTGTTTACTACGGCTACAATTTCGAGTATAAGGCGCTGAGTTCTAATTATGGCAGTAGGAGTAAAATACTTACATTGTCTTTTACTTTTTGAGAAAAAAAATTAACAACGGGGTATCAAATCTAGCTTGAATGTCTTATTTAGTTGATCTTTCTAAACTTTGCTTTCGATTGTTAAATAAATGTCTACTTGGCGTTGACCATTATAAAACCTAAAGTTTACCAAATTGTTTACTACGTACAACTAATATCAAGTAGAAGGCATTGGGTTCTAATTATGACAGTACCAGTGAAATAATTATATTATCTTTTACTTTTTGAGAAAAAAATTTAACAACTGGGTAACAATTCTATCCTGAATGTGTTATTTAGTTGATCTTTCTAAACTTTGCTTTCGATTGATAAACAAATGTCTACTTGGCGTTGACCATTATAAAACCCAAAGTTTACCAAATTGTTTACTACAACTACAATATCGAGTAGAAGGCACTGTGTTCTAATAATGACAGCAGGAGTAAAATACTTATATTCTTTTTATTTATTTTTAGAAAAAAATAGCAATCCTGGGTTCTAATTATGACACTAAGGGTGAAATACTTACATTTTTTTTTCTTTAGAAAAAATTAGCAAATGTGGGTTCTAATTATGACAATAGGAGTGAAATACTTATATTTTATTTATTTTTTCGAGAAAAAAATTAACAACCGGGTACCAATCTAGCCTGAATGTCTTGTATAACCGCTCTTTCTAAATTTTGCTTTCGATTAATAAAAACATATTCACTCTACTTGGTTAACCAATATATAGCCTAATTTTTTTCAACTTCTTTACTTACAAACTACAATTTGAAGTTAAAAATACAAACCCATTTTTATGAAGAAAAAAAATCAAATAAGCAACTTTATTTCTCAAAAAATAGGAAAAACCAAGCTAAAAAAAATACTAAACCCAAAAGGGGGAATGGTAACTACACTTTTTTGGGACATTGAAATAGCTTATTTTCGGATGCAGCGTAGGTGACTCTGAGTCAAAGTGACTCAGAGTCCACAGCCATTGGATATTGCTACAGTTAAAATATGAAATTTACTGTAGCAATATCCAATGACTGTGGATTCTGAGTCAGTCTGACTGAGAGTCATTGCTTCCCTTATTTTCACCTTTCACCCGCATTTTTTTCCCTCTTCAATTACCCTTATCTTACAAAGTCAAAAATTAATCTTTTCTGTTACATTAAAATGGCTTTTCTGGTACGCGTTTCATTGTAGGTGTTATATATCATCGAAACGTGTAAGAAGAAAAACAAAGGCAACAAAAGGAACCGATTATTTTTTGCTCTTTAAAAGCTCTCCAAATTTGGTAAACAAACCCTAACCTAAAAAGACTCAATCTTTCTCCTTTTTTTTTTTTTCTTATCCTGGTTTTATTTTGCATTATGACTAAAGAGTTTTGTTTTTTCAATGGTTGATGCAGTTTTTTGAAGTGGGTTTTTCATTTAGGAGTTTGATCACAGCAAAAACAATAGTAGATCTTATGCAATAAGTACCAATTTTATTGTGAGTTTGATGGGCAATTTTCTGTGCTTTAATGTTGGTTGTTTTCAGGTAAAATTTCATCTTTGAAAAGTTTTTATTTTTGTTTATTTGGTTGTTCACTTGAGATGATAGTTTTTTTTGTTGTTTTTTTTTTGTATGGGAAAGGGTTAAAATTTTGATTTTGGTATATATGGGTCTCTATTATACTTGGTTGAAGTTTTGGTGCTTTAATGTTGGTTGTTTACAGGTAAATTTTCATCTTTGAAAAGTTTTTGTTTTGGTTAATTGGTTGTTCACTTAAGATGATAGTTTTTTTTTTGTTTTTTTTATGTGGGAAAGGGTTAAAACTTTTGATCTTGGTATATATGGGTCTCTATTATACTATTTGTTTTTAAAAGCTGGATTCGTAGTGAAAAAACTCGATTCAAAGCATGAAAAAAGCTTTAAAAGCTCGTTTTTCTGCTTTTTAGGTCGCTAAAAGCTTGCGCTTTTTGAGCTTTTAGCGTAACTCTTGCAAAAGCACTTTAGCTAAGTTTTCGTTATTTAAAACACTGATTATAATTGGTTAAAGTTTCTGTGTATTAATGTTATTATGTTTATTTCTCTTGTGATGGTACTCTTGTTCTTTCTTTTACTGTATGAAACAATTTAAATTGAGTAATGACCACTTATCAAATGCAATATTTTCAAGGTATATGAATGATTTTGTTGATGAGTCTTATATGCTACAAATGTGTTCGATCACCTGAAAATTCTGTACTTGGGTGTAACTATTTTTCTCTGTCCAGAGGATTAAACACAAAAAAGTAGACTGCTTTGTTGGATGGAACGGGAAGTATTAGTTTTTCTCGAGTTTCTTCCTTCCCTTTTGAAATGCCAAAAAATGTCTGAATGTTCTCATGAACTTTTTAAAAAGTAAATACTTGTATCAATTTTGGCAAGGCGGGGCCTGAGGATCCCTCCTCTAACATTTTATTATGCTACAGACATCTCGGATTTGAAAACACAGTTTCAGTATGTACACAGCATTTCCCATACCTGAAGTAAGGCTGTAAATTTTTAAGATATTCCAATTGACATACCAAATCAGGCAATGTAATTGAAATAGTTTTTGTCTTTTTAGTGCTACATTACTCTTTTTGACACGATGAACATCTGCATGTTCATAACTTACCCAAAAAAACATTTGCATGTTCATTCGTGATTACGTGCTTTTGAATACTAAATTCTTTTATTTATTTTCAATTTGTTCTGAGCTCAGCGTGTGGGAGATCAATCCTCAAATTCCTCTGGAAAAGGAAAATGCCTCGAGGGATCAATCAAGTATGGATTTAGCCTAGTGAAAGGCAAGGGTGATCATCCCATCGAAGATTATCATGTCGCTAAGTTCATAAAAATACACGAACACGAGGTTGGTCTTTTTGGCATATTTGATGGTCATTTGGGTCATAAAGTGGCGGCTTATTTACAAAAGAACTTGTTTGGAAACATCTTAAAAGAGGTAAGATGATTCAGTATCTTATCTAAAATCTCGTAATTACGTAGTTATTTTGCATGTGAAATCTTAGACAAAACCAGATCCTCTTCCCCTCTTTAGTATATGCCACGTGATATAATCAACTAATTAGATTGAAATTTGCATTTATATGGTGGTCTATATGTTCATCAACCCTCTGTTTATTATGTAACACATAACAAAGTGGTAAATTTTCTCCTTAATACAATGATATTTGGACCCACAACGAGAATTTCTTGTTAGATCGACACTTTTATCATGAGAGGCCAAGAGGGAGGCACTAGTAGGTGATGAGAAACAACATAACTTGTCTAACAAAAAAATTGTTTTATCACAAAGATGTAATAAATTCTGAAAAGGGGTAATTGTGTTTACACCTCTAGTTTTGTTGTCTTTCAGAAATCATAGTATCATTGCGTTCAACTGATATTACCATTAAGTGACATATTTGGACCTAGTTCCCTTTAGTTAAAAGGAAAAACTTGTTTTCCGTTTAATGTTGCTTTTGATGTGTGCAATCTAATGAATTGATTTTTGACTTGCATGTTGTTCAATACAGTAGAAACTCCCTATAAGAATACTCTTTATAGGAATAAACTCCGTATAAGAATAAAAATTCATGGTCCCGACTTGGACCAGTTATAAATAGGAATAAACTCCACATTGTAATAAGTCATACTTTTTTCGGGTCCCGCCTTAATAAAAATTCCTCCATATAATAATAAATGACATTATATTGAAAAAAAAAAATATATATATATATATATATCGTTACATTAAGTTTAACATTTTGCAAAATATTTATCTATTGTTGTTTGCGACATTGACTTGATTTTGTTGTTAGTTACTACATCCTTCAAATTTCGCGTACGTAATAACTCATCCGCATGAACGCCTTCTTTTAGTAATTCAACACTAATATTTGCATACTCTCGGTTGCATACAAACCACTCATAGAGCGCGGACTCCGTTAAAGAGTGCGTTACTTGTTTTAAACGTTTTGCATTTGGATTCGAAATTACTTCTTCTTTGTGGTCGATTGATCGCTTGATGGTCTTGGATATTGCTGATTGTGATAACGTAACCCTGTGGGTATCTTCTAACCACTTGGCAAGTTCTTTTTGCGTTCAACTCGGATTTGATTATTTCATTTTGCACAAATCGACGCGTATTTTTCAGTGATTTGAGTTCGTTTATCAACTTTTGGTGCCATTATTGACTTGTTTGAAGATAACAAAAAGTATCTAGTATTTATACATGTAAAGAAAACATACAAGAAGCTTGATGGCTTTACAACTTTCAAAATACATGTATTTGTTCTCCAAAATACATGTATTTGTTCTCCAAAATAGGTACATGTATCTTCTTTATGTACATACATAAGTCTTTTGATATTTTCTATGTAAAACTCCACTTAATAATAAACTCCCTATAGTCATACTTTTAGTATGGTCCCAAGGGTATGACTGTAGGGAGTTTCTACTGTAAAATGATTTCATTTCAATAAGCATGTACTTCAATGAACTGGTTTGTGATTGGCATGTTGTCCAATATATTGTTTTCAATTTGATGTGCATGCACTTTAATAAACTGATTTTGGATATCAATGCAAATGAATAGTTCTCACTTGCTCATGATGGGAAAAAAACAAAAACAATATGACTTTGTGGGAATATAATATTTACTTACTTTTTTAAGCTTCATAGTACTAACATATAATAACACCAATAATACCTTTATTTTTTCTTGACATATTATCTAGGATGAGTTTTGGAGCGACCCAAGTAGATCGATTGCAAATGCGTATGAAAGGACTGACCGAAAGATTCTTTCCAATAGTTCAAATTTGGGAAGAGGTGGGTCGACCGCTGTTACAGCTATATTAATAAATGGAAGGAGATTATGGGTGGCTAATGTTGGTGACTCACGTGCCGTTATTTCTAGAAAGGGTGAGGCTGTACCTATGACTACAGACCACGAGCCTAGCACTGAAAGAAATTTCATTGAAAATAAGGGAGGTTTCGTCTCAAAAATGCCAGGTTATTTGCAAATATCTTTGTATAAGCCAAATAACCCTTTATATAAGTTTATTTGTCATGTGATTTTGCATGTTACGGCATGTAACTTATTTGTTACAATACTTTTATTGATTGAACTTGGAGTAAGAGCTGGCTAAGTGCCTAAGCATAGTCTAATAAAGAACAAGGTTGCATTGATAATAAGGGAGATTCTCTCTCATTCATACAAGGTTATCTCTGAATACCTGTTTATGTGATTCCATTAGTTACCTATATTTCTCTTGGATAGTCAAGACACAAGTAGCTTGAAATCTTGAAGCCATGTATGTCTGTCCTATGATTTTGCATGTTATGGTATGTTTCTTATTATGTTATGCTACTATTTATTAATTAAAATAGGGAGGTTTCATCTCAAGCATTCCAGATTATTTGCAAATGTCTTTTTTATGAGCCAATTATCCATTTATATTTTCCTTGTAAAGCCACGACATTAGTAGCTTGAGATCTTGACCTCATTTAGAATCAGACTAAGATTTGGCATCTGACGTGTGAGTTATCGCTTTAGAGGAAGAGAATGAAGCCATGGGATCCTTTTATTCCGCGAAAGGATCCAAACCATGTTTTGGTTTATTGACACATACCAAAATATTAAATTCTTAAGAACTTGCTATTCATTTTTGTTTCATTGTTGTTGGCTAGTTTTTGTCGTGTATCAATGTTGTTGGTAAACTGGATAATATATTTGTTTAACCGACACCTAATAGACGTGTTCTTAAAATAAAATAAAAACTGATAAATAAAATTCAAACATACATTTCTTGCATGAGGGGAAGAAAACATAGAAGTATTTTTGTAGTGAAATTTAGAGCTAAAATATAAGTTGGCTTTATAGGAAGAGAATTCTTAGGGCATTAAGCCCATAGGTTCCTTTAGATTCTGCGAAAGGACCCAAAACATGTTTTGACTTATTGTCGGTCTTGAGTATTCATCAGTCATTTCTGTTTAATTTTTTGTCGACAAGTTTTTGTCGTGCATTGAAGTTGTTGAACTGGCGGATAATTTGATTGTTTTACCTTAATATATAACAATTGGTCTTAAAGGAAACCTTTTCCTTTCATGGATAAGCCATGAAATTCCATAAAGGGTTGAAAAAGGTTAAACTTTTTGTTATTAGAAAATTACTATCAGTAACATATTCGAGACTTAATTCTCATTTAGCCACAAGGATAAACTTGATTTCCATTTACTGCTACTTTTGATGGGTTTATACTTCAATGAACTGATTATTGATTTGTATTGCGTTCAACATATTGATTTCACTTTTTGATGGTCGTAGACTTTAATGGACAGATTGATATTGTTCAGTAAATCTAAATACATATTTGACAGACATACATACCAATAAACTGATTTTGGACGTGCTTATTGAATAGTTTGCACTACCAATAATCTGGGATGCAAATTTCCGACTAGCACTTTAATAGGAATTAAGTCCAATTATGTCACCTAATCAGAATTTTCCCACATTGTTTCTTGAGATTTAGAGTATAATTGTTAGTTTGCGTGTTCCGAGGAGCATTTTAAGGCCATAGGATCCTTATTTCGGCGAAAGTTTCCAAATCCTGATTTGGTATACTGTGTTATCTACTTATCTAAGATATGATTGTTTTGGAAACTCGCTAGTCATTTTTGTTTCCTTTTGTCGGCTTGTTTTCGTCTGGCATTAAGAACTTATATAACGGGATAATTTATTTTCTTCACCCACACCTACGACACGTGTATTAGTGAAATTTTTCCTCTTATTAATAAAGCCATGAACATGTTTCCTTACAAAATGGCGAAGAAAAGGTCACTTCAAATTTTGATTTTTAGATTTTTTTCCCCTATAGGTCTTATTAGTGTTGGCTGTACAAGTCCTGTGACAGGCGGCGACAAACTCATTATATCTTTACGCAATTGATTTTATAAAAATTCACATTCTTTAGGAGTAATAATCTTGTTTGCAGTGTGCCATTCTGTGTGGGCTTGATAAGCTTAGTTTTTTGAAAAGCAAGTTGCAATTATATTTTATGAGTAGTAAAATATCAACTCTTGAAGTTAACATTTTACTCAATTGCAATTGGAAGTTTTACATTTGAGACAAAAATTGTAGGAATAGCAAAAGCTTCCCAACAGACAAAGTTTCTTCACTATTAGTACAATTTTGACTAGGCCCTAAAGTTTATATTAGTAACAATCAATGACTACTATGGCTAGTCATCTTTTTGGTTTATCTAGAATTCAAAAGTTGGTAGTGATGTATGTGGTATGACTTGGTTTTAGTAAGGTTACTTAAAGTTGAATGTTCACTTATGTAAAGGATAGTGGCAGTATTGACTACATAATTTTTTTTCTACCATTTTATTTCCTCTTGTTTGGTTAGAGGACTTTGTAACTTAGAGTATTGCCTTATAGTTACTTTTTGAAATAACAGAAAATGAAAAAAGGATTCTCATTGATGATTTTTATAGTACAATTAGGATGAATACATAAATAAGTTAAATTATAAATATCCCATCAAATCAAATAAGCTCAAACCATAATAATGATAATCACAATCATAATCATAATCGTAATAACAGAATCCTAAATATCTTCAACAACTCTCAAAACCGAAAAGTTTTGAAATTGGTTAATTATATGGTGGTTTGTTTTAAATAATGTTTGAATATTGAATTTTTGGTGATTTGTCGATAAACATAGTCAACGATCATTATTGTCTGTTACTCTGTTATCTTTAATCTTCTCAGTGTTCAGGTCAATTTTGTTTTTTCATTTCCATTATACATTAGCTCTGTATTTATACCTTTTAGTTGGTTCATTATATGAACTTCCTTGAGATGATGGAAACTACTCTTTACATGTATGGTAATAGAAGGGGAAATTGAAATATACTTAAACAGCTCCTTTTAAAATTTGTGCATCCTAGAACTAGGTTGGATTACCGTACAGTTACTTCTAATAAAAGCTGCATTCAAAATGTAAGAGCATGTAAAGAACCTTTTAACCTTTTGCATGACCATGTAATTTGGTTAAAGAAATTGTGATCTAGCAGAAAAAGGTTTAAATTCGTGTCAGATTGAATTATACATGTGTTCTTGCTGAAACTTTATTACTTTATCAGGTGATGTGCATAGAGTAGATGGACAGTTGGCTGTTTCTCGTGCTTTTGGAGATAAAAGCCTAAAATTGCACCTTCGATGCGACCCTGACATCCAAGATGCCACTCTCGATTCAAATAACGATGTTCTTATCCTTGCAAGTGATGGTCTTTGGAAGGTAATATCTTATGTATTTTTTCCAATGTTTATTAGGTAATTTAGATTTTTGCTCCCAAAATTTTTAGCTTATGTTCCTTTTAATCTTTTGCATTAACTATGGGATTTAATTCATTTAATTTCTGTCGATTTTGTGGTTTCTATGCTTTTTGTTCCTGTTTGGTTGCAGCTTCAAGCTCAATTTCTTTTTTGGCTTGAAAGATGTACTATATTGGTTGGCAAGCGTAGAATCTAAGTATTTTCTGGACTGAAAAGGCTAATAAGTTTTAAGCCGGAGGACCCAACTGTCTTCTCAAGCTCAAAATAATCCAGATTGTTTCTTAAAAGCTGCAGCGAAACAAACCTTTTTATTTTGTGCCAGACAACATTCTGAAAATGGCGGAGTCAACTTTGTGTAGGTTCATACTGATATTTTTTCAGGATATGTTTGTGAACCAACTTTGGTAGATAACCTTTCATCTATACTAATCCACCCGATTAGTTTTCCAATTTGCTTGGTGGAGACCCTTTTCTTAAATTTTATCATGATTGAGTTGTATCTTATCTCATTTCTTTTTGAATAAAATGCTATTTTATTACGAATCAAAGTTGAGAACATATCATAAATAAATAAAGAGAGGTGGAACAGTACACCAAACACCTTGATCAGACACAAAATATGTAACTCTTGCCAACGCATGGTCAACATGATTTGTTGAACTTGTAACAATCTCAGAAGTTAGGGGGAACAGTGTGGTTGATCTTAGAACTTAGAAGGCTTATACTTAGTTTATTTGTTTTACTTTATAAATTTTATAATTCCAGGTAATGCAAAATCAAGAGGCAGTTAATGTTGCGAGGAAAATAAAAGATCCTCAGAAGGCAGCAATGCAGTTAACAGCTGAAGCAGTGAAAAGAGCAAGTAAGGATGATATATCGTGCATCGTTGTCCGTCTAAGGGGCTAAAAATGTACCTTTAAAAAGGACATTCAAAGATTTCGGCTTGGGGGTATAAATGGAATAAGTGTTCTAGTTTATCAAAGAGAGTATTTAGTATGTTACATATCTATAGTTGTCGATAGACACCAGGTCTGTAGTTTCTTTCTGGACTGCTCAATCTTGGGCTTAATGTTGAGAATAAAGGTTTTCTACCTGTTGTAAATTTGAAGTACTTTCTAGGAGTTCTCCTTTTAAAGTTTAAACTCGTATGATGTATAGTTTGCCTTTCCGCGATCAAGTTTGAGCCTTTTTTTGTAACTAATGTGGGTGTGGTTCTATTTCGTTTCTTATTTGGAATGAATGATATTAGGTGACCAATTAGGATTGAGACGTTAAATGGATCCATTAATTAGAACAGTGAGTGAAATCTATTATCAAAATGGATTGCAGCGGCTGAAAATAAGGATTGGGCCAAAATGCATTGAAATTTAAATTCAGACATTTGAGTTCTAAAAATACAATGCATCTGGGCAGTCAATTTTTTTATCCGACGGACCCGATCCATAACTTCGCTGCTGCAATTCGTAATAGATTTTGGCAACTTTTCTTTCCATTAATCAGGATGAATCTTTATTAAATCAAGCCCTCTGATAAAGTGCGTGCTATTTTCCTTAGCAAGGCTGACAAAAAGCTTATTGCAAAAAAGAACATAAAATTCTCGACTGCAGCTTTCAAGCAAATAAACTAGAATTTTTTAAGTTAAGGTAAAAAAAATTGGGTTCATCCACCTTACAATTTTTTTATCTTTTTTTTTTTGTAATCAAAGCTTACATATTTAGCCTATTGCGAGTATTAGAACATATTGGTATGCACATAAACAATTTTATAATAATTTATCTGTGTAATCCCTGTTTTACCCTTCATTCTAACAGCTTTCTGCCCAAAAACTTAACACAATACACTAAATCAAAATTGTGTCAACACAATACACTAACTAAAGTATAATTTTCCAGACATACGGTGACACATGTAGCTTCATGATATCTAAATTTGTAGGTTTTTAGACAATGAAGCAACTTCACATGTTGATGTATTTGTTATGGGGAAATGTTACAATGTGGTGGCTCTTGTTTCAACTTTTGTTTCTCTTAAGGATATTGTGTGAAGAAAAAAGATGGAAGAAGTCGAACGAAAAATGTTGCATGTCTATTCTTTGAAAACAAGAGTTCATACGAGCAAACACATGCGTGGATGAAGTTTTTCTGCTGGTTGTCTATTCTTATATTCTTCGATGAAACAAGAGTTCATACGTGCCATTAACGTATGTAGCATATTTATTTTTTTGGGTTTTTGAAATTTAATGAAGTCGTTTTTATGACATTTCTTTTCAAATTTAAAGAGTATTCAATAATTTTACAAAAAATGTGAGAATGTTTTTTAAGAACTTGGCCAAAATTTGGCACTCAAAATTCTTGTCATAATAAGTATGAAAGTTGCACTTAATTTTTACATTCTCTGTTTGCACTTCATGAGATGACAATTATCGGGTTGTAGATGATTATCTATTCAACTGATTAAAAAGTTCAAGGACCAATAATGTAATTTTTTTAAAAAAATTTGTTCATAGAGGTGTAAATAAGTACATGTAAGGGGTGCAAATAATGCAAATATACTTCCTCGCTTACTCCACCCGTGCCAAATTGTTGGATAATACGAAACTACATGTAAATTTAACCGACAAATAACTCATATCTAAGTTATCGAAATCAAAATTTTCAAAAGTTAATTACATAGTTCAAATGTTAAACTATATGAATTTTTTTTTATAAATTTACATTTTAACAATTTAAGCGATATATTTTCCGATCAAAGTTACATCCAGTGCCGTGGCGAAGGGTGGGTGTATATTCTATTTGCATATTTTTCTTCTCTATTTGTACCCTCTTAGACGACACTCAGATAAAATCCTGTACGTGAAAGTAAAAACTATAAAGCATGTAAATGGTTTTTTTTTATTTGGTTTATTAATAATATCACTTAGCTGGGACGTAACTTATAGTGATTTTTTAATTCATTATTCATATATATGTTGCTTCTAATGACTTTGTTCAATTATTGCAAACTTCACTTATTCATTCATTCTGCCTCAATATTTAAGTACATATTAAATAATTTTTTGCTAAAGCAAACAAACAAACTGCAAAAAACAAACAAAAAAAAACTAAGAAAACATTTCCGACTTCGTAATCAAAGATTTTGTTTAAAAAATATTCATGCCTGCAAGTCGCTTGATGAAATGCTTGTTAGATAGTTTGCAAATTCTTATAATGTACTATTTGTTAACATTCTATAATTTGTGTATTTGCATGACTTTGGATTAAAATTAGGATTTTAGCCTTTTGGTTTATGCAATTGTTCATGTTGTTTGGTTTAATTTGCAAATTCTTATAATGTATTTGCTAAAATTCCATATTTTTTGTATTTGCAGACTTTGGATTTAAAGTAGGCTTTTAGCTTTTTGGTTTATGCAATTGTTCATGGTGTTCAGTTTAATTTGCAAATTCTTATAATGTATTTGCTAACACTCTATAATTTTTGTATTTGCAGACTTTGGATTTAAATTAGGATTTTAGCTTTTTGGATTTATGCAATCGTTTATTCTGTTTGGTTTAATTTGCAAATTCTTAGTATAATGTAATTGCTAAAACCTGGGTTTTTCATTTTGTTTGTCTAGATAAAAGTCATACACAGGGATTGAGAAGACTCGGTAAACTAAAGTAAGCTGTTTTACTTAATATTACGTAATGCTTCTCTTTTATTCGACAATCAAAGTCAAGAATTATTCTTTCTTATTTTGGTGATTGTTGATGTTGTTCTCTCAACTATTTGGCAATTAGTTGATATCTATTTCAGTTTAGTTCTTTTGCAGCTAAGGAATTAGCACTTTAGTTTAGTTCAGAATACTTAGATTTGTGTCGTTTTCCCCTGTTTTAACTATTAGTTCTTAACTCAGAGCTGGCCCAACAAATTTTTTTTTTGGGTGGGTTGCCTATTTCGAAAAACATATTCTTTGCCTAAAATTGAAAAGAAAAATAGTTGTTTGGTTGTAGGCTTGTAGCTTTTATGCTGGTTACTGCCTCTCTTTTTTCCTGTACTTGCGGTAAGATTTTTCGGTAAAGATCTATGGTGATTATCATTGTTTGAAAAAGCACGTTTCGAAATAAAAAAGCTCGGTGCAAAGCTTGATAAAAGCTCGATTCAAAGCTTAAAAAGCTCGTTTTTTCCGTTTTTTAGGCCGCGAAAAGCTTACGCTATTTACTCTTTTAGGGATAGTTGTTGCAAAAATGCTTTACCTAAGATTTCGCTTTTTAAAACACCGATTAAAATCAATATTATTTCTGTTTAATTGCTTGGCTATTAACTTATTGCTTATAATATCTAGTTGATTCCGAAACTTGTTTAGTTTAAATTCTTGTTTTGGCTCTTCTGGTTAGTTTATTCCATCTTAATTCGGGAGCAACTTAGGATCACATTAGCACTCTAATTTAGTCTAGTATTTAATTCTTACATTTAGACATTTGTTTCAAATTCCAGATTCCTAGTTACTCTTACATCTAATCCATTATAATTTATTACGTGAATTATTGTCTTTACTTGTTTCGAAGTTCCCATTCTAAATTTTTTTTTTGTTTAATTTTCCATATTTTTTAAGTCAACTTCCGTGTTAATTTCATAGTTACCGAGAAACTCGTTATCTTTTCAAAAACCATGTTTCCCGAATCCCTTTTTCTGCTTCTCGTTTTCCATTTTTCACTATTTCACGTATAAATTTAGATTTCTTGAATTTTTTTCACGTTTCACACACTTCAAGTTTTCCAGCTCGCTTCCGCTTCTGCTTCAATTCCTGGCGAACTTAATATGTACTCAGAGAATGCATATAAGTATACTTTAGTAGTAAACCAACTACTAGAAGTTTAATATGTCTCATTAGTTAGTCTTCTGTGCTCTTTTCATAGTCAGATCATAATTCTTGCTTCGTACTTTCTAATTAAAATATTCACTGGCCGATACTGCAATTCTTACTTTTGATTAGCCTTTACTAACCCTTCATAATCTTTGAATCCTATAAAAAAATCAGGTTTTTTGAACTGCAATGACTATTTTAAAAAAAAAATACATATTTTGTAAACTTATTTACAAATAGGTACACATGTCGTTAAAAAATCCAAAAAAAATTTAAAAATTAAAATTAAAAAAACCAAAATTTTAAAAAATACATTTTTTATACAAAAAATATGTGTGATTATGTCTGATTCTGTCTAATCATGTATGTCTAATCTTATTTGATCATGTCTAATCCTGTCCAATCTTGTATGTCTAATCTTGTTTAATCATATTTAATCATGTCCAATCATCTATAATCATGTTTGATACTATGCATGATTTTTTTGATTTTTTTGATTTTTTTGTATATTTTGTTATTTTTATGACATATATACTTAATTGTAAATAAATATATATATCTAATTGTAAAGAATTACACATAGATGAATTTTTTGTAATTATGTTGATATGTTTATATTTATAATTCTTTTTTAGAGAAAGAAAACATGCAACCAGCACTTGCCAAAAGAAATTGATGTCCCAATCAAAAGTTAGAAAGCAATTTCGGAAAGTCTATCATAAGGGGTCTACACAATAATAATTGAGGACGAGTTTTTAGTTAACACTCTTATCTGGTTATATATTGGAGTTTTGTGTAAGGTTAATCCTAATATTGTGAGGGTTTACTAAAGAAATTCAACTCATGAGGAAAGAAGCTGGATTAAATGTACGGTTTGTCTGAAATTTACAGAAATTATATTTCAGTTCCTGAAATTCGAAAAAATTGCAATTCAGCCCAAACCGTAGATTAAATATACTGTTCGTACAAAAAATATACGGTTTGTGCGTTTTTTCAGAAAAAATATAGTATAAAAATCCGGGCTCTTTCCTCGTATGCTTCCTAAAATCACTGCTGTCCAATTCTGAATATTGTAACATGTATGTAAAGTAAAAAACTAGATTCTTAAGTGACTTGAGAGAAATATTCACATGATTCTGCTCCAGTTTAAATTTCTAGAAAAAATTTTGACTTTGAACAATTTTCAAGAATATATTTCTACATTATACTCCAATAAACAACTTGAAATCAATTAGAGAAAACTTAAGCAAATTGGGTTTCATAAATTGGAACTATGAAAACGTGTTAAAATTAAATGATCCACGTTCAAGATCAGCTTTAATATTTCTTGTGGTTACTTGGGTCCTAACTTGTCTGCTTCATTATGGTTCTGACTTTGTTATTTATCTACTCACTTCCTAACCTCCAAATACCTAACCAAAACCAAAAACATCAAGGTCTCTTAACATCTCTCAACTTCACTTCTTATCTAAATATCAACATAAATACATTATACATTTATAAACTATACACTACTTGTTATACACGTGTTTTCGAGTTACAAATGACAAAGTGCTTTAGCCTGACAGGGTCGAGAACATGGTGTCACAGATTGACCTTCTCAGGCTCAGGTCTCAGGTCCAAGATCCTAGACTTGGGCGACGGCACTGTCATCCACTATTGGGCCCCCAAGGCCCATAACCACTTCAAGCCCAACTTGCTCTTGATCCACGGGTTTGGCGCAAACGCCATGTGGCAATGGGCAGAAACCGCCCGCCATATGGTGCCAAGCTTCAACCTCTATGTCCCCGACTTGGTCTTCTTCGGGGACTCCTACACGACTAGGCCTGAAAGGTCAGAGGCCTTTCAGGCAAGGTGCGTGATCAGTGTCCTGGAGAAGGAAAATGTTACGAGGGTGAGCGTTGTGGGAATGAGCTATGGCGGTTTTGTGGCTTACAGTCTGGCAGCACAGTGGCGGGAAAGGGTGGAGAGGGTGGTGGTGTGTTGCGCTGGCGTATGTCTCGAGGAGAGAGATTTTGGGGAAGGGATGTTCAAGGTGGGGGATTTGGACGAGGCGTCCGATATTTTGTTGCCACGGACGGCGGAGAAAATGAGGGAGTTGTTGGGATATACTTTGGTTAGGCCACCGAAGGTCGTGCCTTCCTGTTTGTTGCAGGATTTTATTGATGTAAGTCTACTTGATTCATTTAATATATCGAGCTTATTAGTAAAGTTATTTTCAAGCCAAGTTTATTTGAGTCAGTTTTTTTAATTTCTCGAATGGATGAACAAGGTAGATCGCACAATATCAGATTGTTTAAGTTCTTTGTATTGAAAATGCCATCAAGTTAAAAAGCCATTATAATGTGTGGAAATGCTATCTTTTTATATTTCTCATTCCGACGTCTTGTATGAAAATTTAAGTCGCAGATTGCAAGTTCATCGTAAGATTTCACCTGATTTTACACCATTCCTTCACCAGTGTCCCTACTGCAAACTGAACTCTCCTTGAATTCCTGATGGAAAAAATAGAAAAAGGACAAGTTTTTGGAAATTGTGGATCTGAAAATGCTACCGATACTGATAAATAATGACCTAACATACCGAGTCCTGGCCGCTTATCCTGCAGTGTGATGTAATTTTATAGAATAGAAAACCGTTGTCGTCTGCACGTTGCAAGTCCGAGACCATTTTATATAATAAAATAATATAAATATACAAAAGATATATGCAAAAAAAAATGTAGTAAAATATACTTGGAACAAACAGCCGCCAATGAAGACTGCAAATAAATCTACTACTCCCTCCGTCCGTCCCTTTTTTAACTGTCTTTCTTGGATTTCGGTAAATATTAAGAGGTATTATTAATTGCATTGTAAAGTTACAAATATATCCATAATTTAAATTAAATAATTATTATTGTCAATTTTTGAAATGTATTTATTGCAATATTTGAGGATATTATAGTACATTTATCATTTTTGCATTGATAATTTAGGAAAACGGATACTTATTTTGAGACAGCCAAATATGGAATAGTGAACACTTATTTAGGGACGGGGAAGTATTATATTATAAACTGTGCTTTTGTGAGTTTTTCTTTTGTGCAGTTACTGTGTTTGACTGCACACTATGCTGTTAAATAAATGACCGTTGGATCATCTACTTTATATCATGACCGTAAAATTTAAGGGTATAATAGTAATTTCAGGTTTTTTTTTTTTAATAGGGCTTTAGATCCTATGGTCCAGATCTAATATAAAGCGATTCAACGGTTATCTATTTAACAGCACAATGTGCAGTCAAACACAGTGACTGGGGGGACTCAGCTTTTGTATTCTTTTATATTATTTTTTTCTCAAATATAGAGTACGTGTGGTATAGTCGACGTAATAAGACAAACAGCACTTGCACTTATTTAGCAACTCCTTCTGAGAGAGAGCTCGAGCGTGAGTGAGTCTTTTAGCAAAAAATTAATCTCACATGAAGGAATGAACGAGTAGTATGTCTTGCAAAGTAGTATATGTAGTACACAAGTCGACTGCAAAACAATATTTAGACTGGCTAACTTATTACCTTGCAATAATACACATGAAAGAGGAAAGAGCCGGAAATTGTAAAAAGAAAACGTGACATCCCCGTCGTTAAGAGTGTTCATGCTAGAGCCACAGTTGAGGTGCATAACAGTTAACAAACACCAGCAGGAAAGAGAGAAAGGTCCAAATGAATTGTTTACTTGGTTTCCCCTCTCCTTTAGAAGTAGATTTTATTTATTTTTTAGTTAAACAAAAGCCGTAGTTCAATTCATTCCAAAATAAATCTAAATTGTACCAACTGTTTATATAAATCGACTCATATAACAAATAATCTACAAAATGGCAGGAAATGTTTTCGGAACATGTGGAGGAGAAGAAGGAACTGATTCGAGCACTAGCCAAGGGCCGCAATCTTTCAGACCTTCCCAAAATTTCTCAGGTCTTCTTATCTTGCTCTGCATTCATATGCATTACCGAATGGCTTAACATGTTAAATTGTTTTCTACTTATAATTTATAATCAATTTCCATATTTGCAGCCTACACTCATAATCTGGGGTGACCAAGATCAAGTGTTTCCATTAGAACTTGGATACAGACTAAAAAGGTGACATTTCCTCTTGTACGTAACATTCAAATCCATTCCATATAATACCGATTTTGGTGAATTATAAAATGGCTTTTATACAGGCATTTGGGAGATAATGCAGAACTTGCAGTGATAGAAAAAGCCGGTCATGCCTTCCTTATCGAGAAACCAAAAGAATTATACAAGCTCTTGAAGTCTTTCCTCAGTAGTAATTCAATGCCACTTTCAACAATGCCCCGTTCACAGTCCTCAAAAATAGAAACGCAATCTACAATTTCGTAGACGAAACTTACATACTAATTGTCTGAAAAAGAGGAGAAATGACTATATATGGTGTGAATTAACATGTGTTTTCTGAGATGTAAATAGTTTCGGCAACATAAGCTCAGAGCATATGATGCTAGATATGATATTGCACAAATAGCTATTTTGACTTTAAGTGTGAAACAATCTGCTTAAATTAGGCACTACAGCCGATTATCCAAACAATTTTTACTTAAATGACCAACTATCTTGAGTTACGTTCCCCTCCTGAATCAGACGACACCATGAGTAATGTGTTTTATTTTGCACTTAGCATTCAGAGTGTACAATTTTTATTTTGCAAGATACAATCCGCTAAAAGCTCATACAGGTATATCAGAAGACCAACAGAAACTCTATTTCAAACACTATCTGTAACAATTGTTACAAGAGTTAAGAAGGTTACATTATCAAATACGGAAGCCACTGGAGCAACATTTTTCGTAAAACTTGAGAAGCGCTTATATCATAACTGTCAAATTGTCGTACAATGGTAGTAAAATATTACCGGGTTTTTATAGCCATAGTATCTCTACAGCTCTCTACCGGCTCCATCTTTTTCATTTTCGCATATCTCCGAAACTTTTCGTTTAAAACTACCTGCGGGTCTTTATCGATCAACTCACCATCTTCACTATAAGCACTTTTCAGAAACACTGCCCAGTTCATTTCTGTGCCAGCCAAATAGAACGTACGAGGCTGCTTTAAAAGCATCGCGTAAGTATGTTTTGTAAGGCTAAACTCTTCTTTAAACTCCACTATATGGTGTATCGAAGCTCTTTTCTCTAGAGTTAAGTTTAAAAATTCGTGCAAAACACCGACCCTGTATTTCTCCGCCTCTAATGTCCAAAGATCTAATTTTGACCCGTCTGAATAAGGCGAAACCAAAGGAAGTGTGTTCAAAAGATTCAATCTTCTCGTATCATTTTCATCCAAATCTAATAGTTTCCCGTGTTTTATCGGAAACTTAAAAGCCTTCTTGACCCGGTCCTCGTCTACCATAAATTCTCTTTCTAGTGCGCTCACGGCCAAAGAAGGATCCCAATTAATCAGCTCGAGAACTCTCAACCCTCCCTCTTCCACAATTTTAAAATAATTTGGATACTTTGCAACTCGGTCCCTGAAATCTTCAGGAATACCGAACAAGGAACGACAATGGTATATTTTGCTCAAAGGGATCCGTTTTTTGGCAGACATCATCAGAAGTTTCCGGACGATTTCGACCCTTTTTGACTCCATGGAATCCGCTATATATTTTTCTTCTTCCAGGATGGACTCAGCGAAATCCGTGAAGCCAAACCACATCTTGCCGTCGTCGTGGCGATATGTATCTAACATTAGGGGGTGTCTCTGTATTGACTGAAGCACCTTACGACCACGAGGGAACCCTAGCTCACGGTAAAGCTTTCCGGCGTCATCGAGGCGGAGCACGTGATCAGGTTGTTTCGATAAGTAATCTTTGGTTTTTGTGATGAAACGATAGGCCGACTCTCGTTCTAGAATGGCTTCAAAATGAGGGATCTTTTCAGCCTCATTTTGGACGAGTTTGGTTCGAGGGCTATCTTTCTTTTTTCGCTTTTTGCGGAGACTTTTTGGCGTTTTGGTTTTTAGAAATGAAGTGGAGAATTGGGCATTAAAGGGGAAAGTAGGGTTATGGTTTGTGAGGATTTTTGACAAGATGGATCTTGTAGTGTTGGTGAAGAGAGTCGACAAGTGGCGCCGACCCATTTGAAATTTGGGTTTGGGGTAATTTTGTTGTCACAGAGTTGTGAGGTGGATCAAAAATTGGAAATATTAACCATCCTTAAACTTGATTCAAGGTAAATTGGTTCTAGGTTGAAAAAATATTGGTTATGCCTCCTGCAGAAGATTAAAACATTAGAGAATTCATTGTGGACAATTTCGCATACGTTGTCATTAGAGTGAAAGTTTCATTGCAGCTTTTAAGCTTCGACCTATTTGGTTGTCCACTTCTCATATTCTGCACTGCGTTTAGATGACAAGCCTTCTAACGAGGCATTTATGTTTTTTTTAATGTCATGAAAAGTTGTTATGAGCTTCAAACAAGACGCTCCCAACAGGTTTTTTCATCCATACACAAGCCAACTTCTTCTTGCAAAGGTTAAACACACCGTTTAAATTGCTTCAAAACTGCAATTACAAGTCACCAATACTATTGGCTTGTTTGCAATCAAACAAGCCAATAGTCTTGGCTAGTCTGGTTGCAGCTTTTAACAGCATAATCTAGCGTTTTTAACGCTAGCAAAATGTGCTCCCATGCACAGCTTAAAACTCAAAGATTTCGGGCCACAAAACCAGAAAAATCTCAGCTATTAAACTAATCCAACTGTATGCAATCAAATAAGCACACAAAAAAAGAGCTCAGAAGGTGCAATTCATGTTCCGATGTTCATGCTACTTTTTTTGAGTGAACAGAACAAAGAATGAAAGATACAAATCTACTTGACCTTAAGAAGGCTATTAAATGGAATGTGTTTTTCGGCTTAAAAGCCAAGTTCTCTATTTTTTGGCATGAAGATGTTAAAAGCTTGCAAAGAGACTAACGCGGCTGTTTTTTCAGAAATTAAGCCATTATTTGCAAAAATCATGCAATTAAACAAGCCAATAATTGGATAAGCCCATGTTTGTGCAACTCTGTATGAATATTTACAACAAACAGATATTTTTTTTTTTTTAGAAATTTACTAAAACCATCACTAGTTCATTATAGCAAGCAGAAGAACACTAATTGTCAGTTATAAAATGAAAGACAGAAAATAAAATAAAAATGGTGTTAATACATAGGCCACTCAGGCTATGTTTGGAAACATATTTTCTTGTCCGAAATCAGATTTAGAAAAAAACTATTTCAAAAATCGATTGAAAATCCAAATTTCTTATTATTAGAGATTTTTTTTAGCTTATTTAGTCTAACAATCTGAGTTTTGAAAGGTAAATAATATCACTGTCCAAACACTCGTAGATTTTCAAACGCAAAAATCCAAAATTCAGCTAAAAAAAATATTGCCAAACGAACCCTATCTAAACAATGTGCACAAGTTTGTATAAGAATTACATCAAACAGAAATAATAATAAAAATATTGAATTTTAACCAAACCATCATAATAACAAGCTCATGAAAACCCATTTTCAGTAATGAAATGAAATAATATAAAGCAATAAAAGAGAATGGTGCTAATACATATGAATTTGTATTTAATAAAAGCAAGAAAGTTCATTGGGGCATTTCATCAAACACTAGGAGTGCATATATGAAGTAAATAGTATTCATATTAAAAAAAAGGAATTAAATTAATTCTGTAAAAAGGGTTGATCACTAATTCAGTATTTATCATGATTGGAGTTTTTTTACCTGGTAAAAAGAGGAAGAGATAGAGAGATAGAGACCAATGTGTAACTTTTTGTAATTTCTGGTAACTAATTAGATATTTTTGTATATTGATAGTGTGGAACAGTGGAAGTGACTGAAACGAATATTTTAATTAATTTATATAGAAAAAAGTTTATATTCTCATAAAAAAAATCAATTCCGTCAATTTTTATTAAAATGAGAGGGTTTCTAGCATTCGACCGTTTACACCTAATTATTTGTTAGATTTTATTACCATTCTTTTTTAATAGTATATGAGGCGATACATAGCTAGTTAACGTAAGCTTGTAACCAAGTGGGACATCAAAATTGTTGAAATGTATTACGACTCTGTCTTAACAAGGTTGAATATGTACGTTACTCTACACAAATTTAAATATACGTTACTTGCCACATGTTGGATAGCGAACACAAAAAAAGTCTACAGGGTTATTTAAATATAACTTAAAAAAAAGTAAGCAGAAAAATATATTTTTTTTTATATGTTGTTTGAATTTAACTCTTTAAAGTGACAAATAAACGGCGACTTTCAATTTATTTTTTATAAAAACTTAAAATAATTTCTTGTTAAGTAATGATTAACAAAATGAAGAAATCATTGACTTAATAAAAAGAATTAAAACATTATTTAGCATAGTCGTGGGATAATTTATGCTTCAATTGGAACTAATGACGACAAATAGAATTGTAACTGTAGTTAAAGGGATGAATCGAGTAATTTCTAGATACTAAGTGATGAATAAAATGATGAAATCATTGGCTTAAGAAAAAGAATAAAAAGAATTAAAACATTATTTAGCATGATCTTGGGATAATTTAGGAAAAATGAGAGTTTAGTACTTATTTAGAAACTTATTTACAAAAAATCCGGTTGTTTTGAACTTAATGACTCTTTTACAAAAAAAAAATACATATTTTGTGAACTTATTTACAAATAGATAAATATGTCATTAAAAAATCCAAAAAAATCAAACAAAATATTTAAAAATTAAAAACCAAATTTTTTTAAAAAAATACATTTTTTATACAACAAATATGTCTGATCATGTCTAATCATGTATGTCTAATTATGTCCTGTATGTCTAATCATATCCAATCATCTATAATCATGTTTGATACTATGTACAATTTTTTTGATTTTAAAAAATATTTTTTTCAATTTTTTCGAATTTTTTACTTTTTTGTTGTTGTTGTTTTCCTTATAAGTTGAATGATATCTATTTATAATTAAGTTGATTGGTATGTATCTATTTATAAGTCTGGTGATAATTTATGCTTCAATTGGAACTAATGATGACAAATATAATTGTAACTGTAATCAGAGGGACCTATCGAATAATTTCCAGATATCAATAAAAAAATAAAAAAATAAAAAAATAAAAAAATAAAAAAATAAAAAAATAAAAAAATAAAAAAATAAAAAAATAAAAAAATAAAAAATCCGACCTACCGGATTCGAACCAGTGACCTAAGGATATCTGACATAACAAACTACAGTCCTCCGCTCTACCAACTGAGCTAAGGTCGGTTTTTATTTTAGTTTTATCAAACATTTTATTTAATGGAAATAGTTTTATTGGCATAGTCTAAATGTCCATCTAATGAGGTCTTCGAACAAATGTTTTGTAATTATGAATCCGTAACAATCTTTCTTATTGGCATAGTGTTTCAATGATGATTAGATCTGCTGCTCTTAGACTTTTGTGGGAACAAAGATGCAAGTTTGTAGCGATAAATTAAAATTTTGGAACTTATTCGTGAATGCAAGTTATATGTTAGCGGTGGTAGTAATTGTATCAGATATGTGATTCATTATATGAAAACAAAGTTTTTACCTTACATGTTGTCTCGATCAAATGATGTGTTCCGAGTGATATTGTGCTGCAATAGACCAATCATAGATAGGTGAATGTATTCTTGATCAAATGATCAACCATATTGTCAGACACTCAGTTTCAAGCATCAAACTTATATAAACCAAGTAAGCAAATTAAAAAATGATTACCGAAGAAAAGTACGCAAATAAATATGTACACTGATCAGCTTACTCTTCAGACGATAATGTACCAAAAAACAATATGTTGCAATGACCGAATTATAGGTGTGATGCCGTATCACTTCAGTTATTTAAGGTTCGGACTTTCTTAAGCCTTTTCAATCGTTAGTGACACTAAGTTAGCTGTATCAAGCACTCAACTTGGTCCTTAATGGCACATTTCTTCTGAGTTTCAAAAGGGCTAAAGGTTAATCCGTAACAATTAACCTTGCTTTGATGTATGAAAACCTCAAGTAAATTGTAAAAAATACATATCATTAATCCATGAGGGGTCTAGCCCCACCCCTTCATCAAACTCGACGACATCCGAATTTTGGTGAAAGATGTTTCTTCAAAAGGAACCCTAAGAAAAGTGCAAAAATGTGATCTTTTTTTCTGAACGAAATCTTTTCGAGGAAAAAAAAACTCTAATCCAATAATACCACGTCAATCTTTCATCGTCACCCCACCACCTGTTAAGGAAATATCTTTTGCACAAAGGTTGGCTATAGATTTCACGTAAAAACACCAGCTCTGCTTAATAACGAAAAAATAACTTCTTACTCTTATCATCAGGCACAGAAAGATGACTGGTACGGGATTGACATCTCATTTATAGTTCTGAGCGCTCCTCGTATAAAAATACATGTTTGTTGGTAAAAGGACAAGAAACTAAAATAAACAGATGCAGAAATTGAATTGGGTTAACATTTAATATGGAAGAAACAATTTGTGAACATATATGATTTATACCCACATAATTACACCCATACGTTCTTTATAAAACAACAAATGAAATTTCCTTTATTTTGTTACCACCTTCACAAATCTAAACTCGTCGTATGGTTGTATAGTAAAATACAAGGACACCGAAATAGCTCCTATATTCTCTTGCACATACTACAATCGTATAATTACATGGTCCTATAAACGCCTTGCGGCTCCATAGGAGTTTGTGTGGTTGGCTCCACATTTTCTTTTCTTCCCTTTTAAGATCTTTGATGCTTAACTTGGAAGTTGGACCGAACAAAATGAATATCAATAATATATTGAACTACCTATTTGTACCTTCTTCGAAGGATTAAAATTTTAAATTTATTTTGCTTGTTTTTTAAGGAATGGTTTTTGGCATATGAGAAGTTTTTCGTCACTGTTATTTTCGATTTCTATGACACGTGCATCCCATCTCAACCTTGTGGCAAGACCTCTTGCTATATCGATGAGAGAAGCAGTGTCACGGAGTATAATCCATCCCTGCAATTTGACATGTTATAATTAGCGAATCAAATAAAGTGGCAAAAAGTGAAAATCTGACAACCCAGAAACAACTGTAAGTATAGCATAATAGACGAGCCTACATTCTTTTTTACTATCTTTTACCATCTTTTAAAGAGTGAAAACAAAAAAAAACAAAAAACCCTTTTATAGGCTCATCTATAAAATTATTGGGTTTTTTGGGGTAAACCCATCTATAAAAAAAACATAGCAGTGGAAGTTTCCTGATTTATAGGCGATGATAAAACCAGATGAAACCAAATAAGCAACTCCAAAGAGAAGTCGTATGCGAAGAAAAATAAATAGAATACTATATCTATAGTTTGGCAAGAAGGATTGGAATGCAATTGAACTTTGTAATTTACTACTCCATTTCAATCACCAAAGTATTACTATAATCATATCCACTATTTCCGACAACCTTCATTTTCAGATAATGAACTCTACTTGATTGCATTTGCTTACTTATATCAAATTACCCTTAATTCCTTCAGGTGAACTCTTTCAAGACAGGGATATGACAAAACATGCATCCCTATACTCGTTAACCATCTTACAGGTTTAATATAAAAGCTAAAATGCTTCCTTCAATAAATGACCTTAAATCTTCATCAACGTGCTTAACACACGACAATAACAATACAAAATAGGAAAATAAACATAAATGTGGAACTGGAAGCTGTAGTACCTCTGGACGAAGCAATCGATCGATCTCGGTGAAGATATCAAGCAAGGTACACTTATGCTGCTTCGCACTTTCAAGTGATAAAAATCCACTACCATGAACCAAATCGTATGTTCTAGGGTAGGTCGGGAATGCTTCACACCTGACATAAATTATTATATTGGCAAAATCAGTTTAAGTACATACAAGATTAAAAGGATCAGTTACAACAATTTAATTTCAAAATTAAATCATTTGGATGTTAAATACTAATTTCTGCTAAAAAATATTAAATTTCTGTTGTATATAAGAATAAACATCAACAACAGTGGTTGATATGGGTACGGTAATCTTTACCCTTCACAACCAACAGATGGTTGTGTTGAAATTGTAGTTTTTCTACAAACCCAAGGTTGCACTGGCAGGTCTAAGGAATAATGATTCTCCTTTAAGTGAAAACATTTACAACATTTGAGTTTGATCAAAGAGTGATTCATGTGAAAATTTGGTCCAAGGATTCAACGTGGGAGAATGTAGCAGAAATTAGTGTGTTGTTCTTGCATTTATGACTTTTTGTAACGATATTTTCTTTTCTGTTACATATTCTCAAGAGATACTTAGGGGGAAAATCCTTTCCCCTAACGAAGCCTAAGCATTCATATGATACGGCAAACATGGTTGTTAATTAATATTTGATAATGCAGAATAGCTAAGAATGTACAGCTACAACTGTTTTGTCACACATCTCACGGGTATAAAGAGCTAACACAACAATTTCACAGTTAGATATGTAGAAACATGTACGTAGGAAAAATAAAATTCATGGATTCCTGGAAAGATATCTAAACAGAAATGTTAAAGGTGGAAACAAAATACCAGTCATGTAAAACTCCAAGAAAACCCCTGTCAACAATTAAAGGAAGGGTATTCGTCCCAGTTGTAGGTACCACATTCATGACCCAAACAGATTTTCCAGCTTCTAATAAAGCTGAATTAAATCCTCCGAAGCGTGCATTCATATCCAAAATATTTCTTAGCATGTTATAAGGCGGAGAAGGGTCTTCATCTCCAGGTCGCTTTGGATGATCCGAAAATATTAGCGGTGAGAGTAGAGACCAATAATTTCTAACCGCGGAGTTACAGTTTTGCGCATCTTCAGAAAAATCGTCTGGAAGTACACCTGGTAGAAAAATCGATAATAAGATTCAATTATCAAAGAGAACTTAATAATATTCGATGAAAAGTCTACATATATTCAAATTGGGGTAAAATTAAGAATTTAGTAGGACCGCTTCCAGAGTTTTTGGGGGCTTTAGGCAATCATAAAAGCAGGAGATTTGTTAATATATTATTATGATACTAAAGAGTTTGTAAATTTAAAAGGATTTTAAGAATTATTTTGTGGGGGTCCTGTAGGCCACAGGCTACTTGGTCTACCCTTGTAGCAACCGGGCCTGGATTTAAGGACAGAGGAGACAATAAAATATTTGCATAAGAAATTTAACTTTTTTATATGAGAACTGAGATTTGTTTAGTGGCAAAATAGGTGGAAATGTAAATAGTTGGGGAAAAAAAAGTACTAGCACTAACAGAGACGTATCAGAGTGATCTTAACTGTTGTACACATGCTTGAGCTTTGGAGAACTATAATTTAAGTTCAAACGGTGACAAAAATGAGTATAATCACTTCTGGCAAAAAGTGGATTCTATAATTTTTTAAACACCTGAGAGTTTGAGATACAATTTTTGCATTAAAAAGAAGTAGCTATTCATGTGAAAAATAGGAAATGGAAATGTAAATGTAAAAAGAAAGGAAAGAAAAGGGAATGACTAGTATCAACAAGTAAGTGTCACAGAGATGTAGTATTCTTCATTCCTGGATGTGACACCTTTGATTAAACTTTTAAGATTAGGGTGCTAAGGAATATATTAATTACCATAGACAGCAAGTTCTTTTGAATTCAACTTTGATCTTGAAGGCCAGTTTGGCCTTTCATTGATGGAAATCCATCGACGGCTCTGGGTTCCTCCGATGCAAGTTTGGAGTTGCCGATAATATGGTGACTCTACATCATGTCTCTTACTGCAAATAGAAAGACCTGAACCAGTTTTCCTATAAATAAATAAAAACAGAACAAAAACGACAGTTCAGTCAGTATTAAGGTAACAGTTATAGCTCACAATCATACTGAATATGAAAATACACATCAGAACAATTACTTCAAAAAATCTGGAAGGCTTACTAAATATATATTGGCTTTGAAATACTATGTTAGAACCTCGATAATCTATGGATAGAAGTATACGTAAGAGCAGTCAGGTACAATGACCGGAAGAAAAGTTTATGTGGAACCAAAGCCCCAGTCACAAATCTGATACAGTTTTTGCAATCAAACCAAAATTGGAAAGGAGATTACACTGGAAATAACCGTTACTGAAAATGATCTTGAGTACTTAGTACAAAACTTACTAAAGTCTCCAATTATTATTTCAATCCACAATGATCTTTTAAGCACATAAGCTCCTTACATCTAACTAAAAAATTTACTACAGGAAGGTTCTCTTTGTACCAACTCAAATCACAATTATCTGAAAATCTATTTGATTAAAGCGTTCAAAAGAACACAATTTCTAAATATGACACAGCCACGAAATCGGAAAATGAGAAACGCAAATGAAAAGACGCCATATTTAAAATGGAAGGACAGTTCTTCTCCAGAAATGAATCTACATAAGAGGTAAAAGTCTGAAAGAGATTAAATCACAAACATTCACTCACCTAGCACTATAGCAATTCTTTTTAGCAGCCTTTTTCCACACAACAGTTTCATCCTGTTGTGACAACAGTTCCCAACAAAGATTCTCCGCGAAACTGCGAACAATGTTCCATCTTTTCATATTTTCTTTGTCTCGGATGGAAACTTGTGTCAATGGAGAGGTCCAAACGAAGTATCCACCAGGCCTAAGTACTCTATCAGCTTCAATTAAAAGAATACCCTCTGTACCACATAATGACAGCGAGTGACCAAACAACTAACATAAATTTAAAACAGCAACAGTATGTATGAGCAATGAAATAATCTGGGAACTACACTTTTCTCATTTCTTCCGTGATCATTTTACCCTTTTATTTATTAAAAGATGAGAAGGCATAAGGACAAAAAGTGCAATCAGTATTTCAGGTTTGAGTAACATATTCTAATTTCTAAATGTCATACACTGTCAAAAACTATATGACGGTTAACCATGAAGGAGCAGATATGTACAGAACATTCTTTTGTGTGCTTTGTTCTTGTTGTAAATGAGTAGATACACAAATGAACTTTTTTCCTTTTGTAAAATAAACATATAAGTTTCTTAAACATGCTTGGTTGCATAATCTTTGCAGTACACTAATTTCAGTATGAGAAGCCACAAGGTCATAAGGCCCTGCCTACATTTCAGGTTAACTAACTTATTCTAACTGGTCAAACAAGTCAAAAACAATATGATGGTTGATATGAGACAGCCAAGGTTGTAAAAAACACTAATCGGTGATTTTTACAACCATGGATATAACAGTACACACATTGTTTTCAGCTTGTTCTTATTAAAAATCAGTATATACTAGATACTCATATGTACCTTTGCAAAATAAATATCTAACTCATGCTTGGTTGCATAGAGGTAGACATCTAACAAGTTGGAGTGCTTATCTTTCCTGATAGTTTAAATCCTAGCTTGCAAGTAAAATAACTTATTTTAATCCCTATCAAAGAACATTTGTGTGCTTGTGTACATGAATTAAGACGTAATTGGACCTTTCCGTATATTAAACATCAACCATATGCTTTGTTGCATAAAGATGACACCTAAATACTTCGAGAGCTTATCATGTCTTATGGTATTAAATTTTAGGTCTCAAGTAAAATACCTTTTTTATCCCAATCAATACCGCACCTTGAACAATGCACCATATCGAACGAAAGAGACGGATATGGTAATTGCTTCGAGACAAAAGATGCAACCATCGCAGGAAGGCCTCTCTCTAGAGTCAGCTGAACTTGACTTCCCGAGGTCTCGTAATTTGCTATACACATTGTCAAAATTTGCTTTGTATATAAATGGGCACCAAAGCTACCGTATCCACATCCTATGTCCAAGAGGGTTCTAATCTGAAACATAAAGGTGAAAATAATCACACATTGGTTTCTCTTAACTGTTTATGTGGAATTTATCACTTCTCTGTAACCACCGCATATCATTTTAAGTTTCAAATTTCAGTCAATATATTCCACAAAATCAAAGAATTACTACACCAGCGATTCATTTTTAACTCGAATTTACTACTTATGAATTTACTGTTCGAATACACTGATGTACGTCATTTTAATTTAAACTTCCAAATCGTGAATTCTATTAGATTGGCACAGTAATTGTTGGATATTGTGTAAATGATATCTAAATGGTGAATGTTCATAGGTTAGTCTACTAATTGTTCAATTTTGTACGAGTTGATGTCTAAATTGTGAACTATGACAGGTCGGTGCACAATTTATTAGAGGTCGACAGTTTGATTTGCAGAAATGATATTTTCCCCATGTTTTATAACATGTCCAAGGCCATTACCTTATTCACCCAAAAAAAAAAGGCCATTACCTTTTTCTATCAAAAGTAGGGACACACCACTGAACTCTGTAAAGTTTTTCCAATAAATAGGTAATGACATAATAATGAAGGCATGCCTGCGTATGTAGTATATTCCAATGACATTGATCAAAAAAGGTAAAAATAAAATTAAAAAAATACTTACTCCTGCTTGTAAAAAGTTGGATTCATTTCGTAGGCCAATCATTTCTGCAATTTGATGAGAGTAGTCTTCAACACCATCAAACATAGAAGCTGAACGGAAAGAAATTTGCTCTTCCTCTAACATCATCATCCTGTTCCCCAGCAATGATTAAAAGAGAAAATAAATATAAGTACAATTGGACAGCACATCGTATCTGAACAAGATAACGGATATATATTATGAGACTGGTAATATATTTTGAAGATAAACTTGTGCCTTAGCTTTTAGGCTGTTATGCATTAGGATATTGAGCTTACCCTCCCAAAGCAAGAATATCTAAGCTGGAGACCTAACTTTAAACCGCCTTTTTGTTGAGCAAAACATTTAACTTAAAATGTGCGATTAAACTAGCATGAAATGAGAAGTGACTACTGAGGAATATAAGTGTAAAAAAAATATCATTATAGTAAATTTTTCCATTCAAAATTTTATGGACAATATTAAAGTAAATCAAGACACACCTCTTAGTCACACTCCCAGAAGAAAGCACCTCCTGAGCTGTAATTTTAACATTAGAAACCGATATAACGTCTTTACCCGTAGGCCATCTTAAAGGGATCTTATAATTTGAAGGTGGAAGAACCAAACAGTTTTCTCGTTCCCTGTTTCCACACAGGCGATCACTCTCTTCCCCTTCTTTAACGCCTAAGGCTAAATTTTCCGTGCTATTAAAACAAGGTACGTAACTATCATATTCATCCGAACAAAATTCTAGTTCTTTTGTTTTCGAGGAACCGAGGGAAAGCTCCCCAATATCCCATAAGTCCGATACGAGTTGCTCTTGTATACGCCTATTCACTCGTATAACATGACCTCTATCTCTGCTGGTCATTGAAATTGTCCACCATAAAGATCCCATAAGAGCAAAAACAATAAGCACTAAACTGAATTGAAGAAACAGCAGTGTTAAATTATACCGACTTTTTAAAGGGCTGGGACTATTCGAATCGGGCAAGTGACCATTTTCGTTAGGATTGTTCTTAGAAGCTGGACTATCAGGAAAAAGGAATTTAAAGGGGAATCTTAGAGAGGTGTTTGTAGTTCGATCCGGAGAAGTACGATTTTTATCTGAATCTTCTTTTTCTGTTTTATCTTTCTTTTGAGAATCGTCCCAAAAATCTTCTCCATTCCACGATAATCGTCCACCACCAGATACACCTCTGTGAAGCGGTCGTGACATTTTCACAACCTACAAAAATTTACTTTCAATCAAAATGAGCTAAAACAATAATAACTGAAAATGACCCAAATTCAAAAGGCCGTAAAGAGCTTGTTCAAGTGCAGATTATAAGCAAATAAGATTTGGCTAATTGTGACAGAGAAAAATGATATCTTTCGGGTTCTTTTTTTTTACCTTTACAGGCCAAAAAACCAAACACCTCAACTTTTAAGCTCTCCACCAAATGCAAAACATACAACTTAAAATCAAAAAGGGAAAAAAAAACTGAGCTTGATAGCTAACAACAACTAAGCCATGTATTAACAAAACATGAAATAATAACAAGGAGCCAAAAATATTGTGGAAAAAGGTTACAAAAGTGAACCACAATAAGAAAGTTTAGAGCCTAATATGGGATCAACTCATTTTCTATGTAAAAAAATCCATTAAAACAAACGCATATTTTGTTTTTTTCCCAAAATTCCTTCTTTAGCCCAAATCTATCATTAGAAAGGATAAATTCAGTGCTTAAAATGAAAATTACCATATAAGGGGAAAATGAGCAAATGGGAAATCTGATCAATAAATTCGAGAGGGCCAAAATAAATTTCCAATTATGTCCCCAAAAAATACTCCATAAAAAAAATAGAAAATCAAGTTAGACAATTTAACTCAGGTGAAGAACAGAACAATAAAAAACAAAAATATAGAGAAAGGGAAAAAAAGCTATAAACACAGCCAATTAAATGAATCAAATTTTTAGAATGATCAAAATGTTAAAGATGGTCTTTTTGATTTTTCTCAAAGAATTTGATCAATAATTTAAGAGGGTCAAATTAATATGCAAATAATGTCCTAAAAAAACACTCCATAACAAAAATAGAACAATCAAGGTAGCTAAAATAACCCAGGTCAAAGCAATATTTATAGAATATAAAAACAGATATACAGACACAAATACATACATACATTGATATATATATATATATATATATATATATATATATATATATGTTGTACCCAAATGAAGGAATGAAAAGATTACATAGGAATTATTAATATTATTGGCATAAGAAAATAAATACCTGAAAGTAAATGTGAGCAAAGATCACACCAAATTCAGCTTGAGTGAAAAAAATAGCCTTTTTAACACAGCTTTATTTCTCTCTCTCTAAGAGACAGATACAGAAATAAATATATATATATATATATATATATGTATAGATATAGATATAGATATAGATATATATAGTGGAGTAGTACTATATGAATAATATGATAAACCTGCAATTGGTTAAATAATTAAATGATGAGACAGTTCACAGAATTCTTAATTTATTTAATATAAGACTAAACATGATCCCAGGAGACTAATGTGATTCTAAATTGTTTCTAGATTGTGATTTGACATTTATTATTACTAATGCTTATCGAAAAACTCGTTTTCCATTTCAAAATTTTGTTTCTCTTTTTTTTCTTTTTTTTTTTCATGTGTAAATTTTTTCAAAAAAAATATTTTTTCTGCGCTTCACGTTCTGTTTTTCGATTCGTTTCTCGCTTCGTTTCCTGTGTCAATTATGGTTTTACATTTGACAATTTAGATCCGGATTAAAAAAAAAGGAGACTAATATATATTTTACTAAGTGTTTATGAAGTTTAAACTATTTATATATATTTGTAAAGGCGATTTGAAAACAATTAAATATTTCCATAAACGGATATATCTGCTAGTATTGATATTATTTGAAAGATTTTATCATGGAAACGAATGAATTATAATAGGATTGGTATTTTTTTCATCCGAAAACATTAAACTATATGAGTATTATAAGTAAAGTGAAAAAGAAGTAAATGATGCTTTAAAATGGTTAACTTTGAACTCTGAAGTGATTAGTTTTAGTTCTGATTAGTTTATACTCATACAATAAAACAAAGAGAACTTATATCCCTTTCTTATGTGGTCCTTCTAACTAATATAAAACCATTCGCCCCAATTTCCTTAAATTCCTTAACAAATTATTGGTGTAGAAATTTCAATTACATATTATACAAAATTACAATCCTGACATCCTTCGCATTTAGTAATTTACAATTTACTATATTATAGTTACAAAACTATCTATCTTATCACAATAAATAATAATAAAAGCAAATTAATAACCCCGGTTTAATGTGATCATAGTTAAAAAAAATCTCCTTCTCTAGTTTCACGCAAGACATGTTAAGTAATGTAATTAAAAAGTTTTGTGTATCTTATGTCTGAAATTACTGATATCTTACATTGATGGTTTTGTTGTTCAAACTTCAATGTATCAAAACGAGAGTATAGATGAAAAATAAGAGGCTTGCTTTACACACAAACATATTGAAAAGTGTGTATTTACGAATTGATGGTTTTATGGTTCTATACATCAAATATCAAAAACCGATTTGAGAATAATATGTTTACTTAAACACACGAACATTTTGAAATTTGAGACCAGAGGAAAGCAACCTTCTATATTTACAAAAATCTTTTAAATTAAATTTAAATCTAGTTCAAAAGTATTCAATTTGTCATAAAATGTTGATCTCCTAGAAAGTAAAATAGAAATAGTTATACATGAATATATGTATGGCATGGGCATCTAAGCTAAGCTAAGTGAGCCAAGTAGCTTAGGCGCTAGACTTTTAAGAGGCGCAAAAAGTAAAAAATTAAAGGTTTTTTTGTTGAACGAAGTCGTTTTTCCCATAATACAATATAATAACAACCTAATTTATTTGATAGTCTCTTTTGTGTAATGTAAAAAACAATAATTTATTTTCTAAAGTTTTTTTAATTTTTTTTATAAACATCATATAAAAAAATTCAAACAAAAATATAATAAGCGGTCAAAAGCGTTTAAAGTGTGCTAAATCTCTCTATCTTTCATACAAGTCTTGGGTTTGAGGCTGCAATTTAACTCATTTTCATTCCTCAACTACTACAAACTTTTATCTATTTGTCCTTTTTTTCTTTGCCATCTTATTCTTCTTACTTGGATAAATTATTGTTCTGTAGCATTTTTTGGACTTGATAATGAGACAAAAATTAAGGGATTACTTGATTTCAGTGACCGACAGGATCCAAAATGCTATACGACATTTTTTTATTAATGCTCGTGAAAAAGTAGAAACTAACAATAAAATCACGGATTTTTATTTAAAATTGTGAATGAAATTAAATATTACACCATACAATAGTGGGACCTAGAAAACAAAATATGTGTCAACGAAGTTACTAATGACGGTGACAGGGGTGTGTTATTCTATGCCAAGCCTATATAGCTAGCCGTCCATGTCATTATAAATACTACTCCATTTAAGAAAGGTAATTGATTGGGTTAGGCCAGATTTTGATTTTACCAATAACAACCCTTTTTGAAGTACAAATTTGTCAAATCATATTAGTAAATTAATAGTACTACTCCAATTTGATCTTTCAGTTTATTATTGGTAATTTCGTAAAAAAAAATAAAGAAAAAATATATTCACATAATTTTGTGATTCCCTTACACACTCCATTACATGTATTGCACACTCCCTTACATGTATAATAATATATTTTTGTTAAAAATACATTTTTATTCCTTTAAATATACATGTATGGAGTGCGTGAGTTATATATATACATATATCTACATATACATATACATATATATATATTAATTAGTAATACTAAATTTAATAAATTTTTTTATTTTTAATTAATATTTAAATTTAGGATATGCTCAACTATGGTTCTATTATATTTTTATTTGAGTTTTTAGTAGGTTGAGTTTTTATTATGTTGAATATTTATATTTTGCTTTATCAAATTATAGATTGTGTTTTATGTACCTTTGGAGGGATACATATGTATTTCATTAACTAGGAAGTGTGGGAGTTGTGTGCAAGTTGTGTGTATAGCATCGCCCAAAAATAAAACTATCATTTGTTGGACAATGACACTTACTTGTTCAAGGTAATAACATTTTTTTTTTTGTAATAATACGACAATCAGTAAACTAATATGGAAACCAAACAATTTAGGAAATTGATGTTATTATTGAGTCCGGTAATTAATAACACAGGTCAAGAAATTGGATTTATTTAGCAAAAACAATATTTGAGATTGATGTTCGGTAGATGAATCATAATTGTTATAAATTATAATGGTAAAAATAAAATGAAAATAAAAATGTGATTAGCAATGAAAAAAATGTGAAAATTTTATTATTTAACATGTGACAAGGGTCCTTTTCTATAACTCTTTGTAGGCAAATAAGTTGTAATGCTAAAGTTACTTATCCGTTAATTTAACATCCACACCAATTCATAATATGTTTGAGGTTTTTTTTTTAACATGTAATCATATTACTTCCCTCGGATGCACGTTCAACTGTCTATGTTGCAACTTTAGTCTCTAAAGTTTTACGATTGATGTCGGAGATCAACCACATTTTTTTTCTAAAGAAAATTATGGCGGAATGTTGATATTTTTAGCAGCCAATAATTTTTATTTTAAAAAACTGTGTTGTACGAAATCTTTGTTAGATTTCTAAAAAAAACCGACTTTAAATTTACTTTCAGTTCTTTAGTCTTATCAATATATTTACTTACAAGTTCTTTTTTGTCTTATAAATATATTTACTTACAAGTTCTTTAGTTCACTGCCTTTTTATAAATTTACGTTGAAATAGGTTTTATTTTTACTTACGATTTATTTGGCTTCTTTTCTTTAATTTTCTATGGGTGTGATTTAGGTAGTCTTTTTTCTAGAGTTGCGGGCAATTGCGGCTATGTATTTTAGATTATGTTAGCCCTTTGAAACTTATAGTTTGTACTAACGCACATTATTGTCATCAATTGTTATCAATGAATAAACACGTTTGTGAACAAAAAAATCATGTACCACAAATTAGGGTTGAAATAACAGAAGTAGCTAACTAGACACTTCACACTTGTGTGGTATATATGCAACGAAATGAAAGAAACTCGGTGCTATGAAGAAGCACAAAATAAATATAAAACCTATTTTTAATTGGAAACTTGTTTTACTGCATGATGAATAATGATAATAGCGCATTTACCAATTGCCAATTTGTTAGCAAAACAAATATTGCCACAAAATTTAGAAAAAAACAATTGACAGTATGGTTCTCAATTTTATTTTATTTTTATTTTGTAATCAACAGTATGGCTCTCATATTTAAGTCAAAAGCCTGCACATTTTTATTAACTATCATCAAACCCAAGTGAATCTAGGCCTACATTAAGTTTGACTTCATACTAACTTGTCTCCACTTATACAGTTCACATTTCACGCGTAAATGTATATTAGTTTAATCAAAGGTGGACTCTAATTAAGACTGAACATTAATGTGGGTTAGGCACATCAAGTCACGTGATGTCTTAATCTCCTTTCACGATCCAAAAAATGCACAATTTATTTAGCTAATGCTATTTCTCCTGTAATCCTATTAATTACGATGAGAACTTTTGTGAGTGCATAAAAAGCGGGAAGTTAATAGACACATTTCCTTATTTCTTGAGTACTTCACTTAATTTCTTCTGCATTATCAGGTTTTGACGGTATTAAGTGAAAACGAGAGGCGTTTACTACAAATGGACACCAAATTAAGTGAGAAGTGATTTAATCCAAGCGACCTCGGAGGTGATATATATTGGGGTTGTTTGGTGTCTCACCAAAAGCATGTTTTTATTTACTTTTGATTTAAAAAAGTAAATGTTGTTTGTTTTGCATATAAACAGTATGCTTGAGGAAAAAAGTAACTTGTTAAAAGCATACTTTTTATAAGTATGAATTCCATTACTTTTGCAATATTTGTTACTATTCACTTTGTTATGTGGCTTTAAAACAAAAACAAATAAATATTAATGTTTATTCAAAATCATAAATATATATTATATATAAATATACATAGTAAATATATATATATATATATTATAAACATACATATATATATATATATATATTATATATCAATATACATATATACATATATCATACTATATATATAAGGCAAGCCAATAAAAAGTGAGTATGCCAATTTTTTCAAAAATACCCTCAAAATATAAAAATCATACAAAAATAATTAATTATCTTTTCAAAATAATTATAATCTTATACCAAATAAAATCATTTTACGTGTATTTTGTATAACAAAAATATTATATTACTCACCATTTCTAATTTAATATATTCATTTAATTAATATATTTTTTAAAAATTTATTTACCCGGATAATATACATGTCACGCGTCGCACACGCAACGCGTAAGTAACGATTACTAGTATATTAATATATAAATATCCATATATATATATTATATTTTATATATAAATATATATATATATATATATATATATATATATATATAATATGTGTGTGTGTATATATAATATATATAAATAGACACATATGTATATATACACATATATGTATATATTTAATATATATATATATATATATATATATATATATATATATATATATATATATATATTGGCCTCGTTTGGTCGCGTCTTTTATGTTCAAAAATATACTTTTTGTAAGTGAGTTGAAAAGTATACTTTTCTGTTTACTTTTTAGTAAGTAAATGCTGTTTGGTGAACACCGTAAAAGTATACTTTTCATTAAAAATGTTGTTTGGTAAAATATGTTTTCTTTTACTTTTTGAGTGAAAATAAATTGTTTATTCAAATAACGCACAATAGGTACCACTTTTGAACTTATATGTACCTCATAAGTTCATATTCCCTATAGGTACTACTTTTTAATTATTTACTTTATTTTTCAAAACGCCATATACATATTTCATAAAAAATGGAAAAAAAACACATAAAATTATATAAAAAAAAAATCACAAAAAAATTACAAAAATTACAAAAAATCACAAAAATCACGAAATATTAAAAAAATAAAAATAATTTTTTTTTATAAAAAATCACAAAAATCACAAAAATGAAAAAAAAATGAAAAAAAAATGGAAAAAATCACAAAAAAATGAAAAAAAATGAAAAAATCACAAAAAAATCACAAAATTTTAAAAAAATTACAAAAAAAATTACAAAATTACAAAAAAAAATTTAGTTTTTTTTAATTTTTTGTGATTTTTTTTAATTTTTTGTGATTTTATATATTTTTTTTTGATTTTTCGGTATAAAAAGTGTTATATTGACAAAAAAAAAATTATATATATTTTTTTTAATTTTTTTTAAAAGTTTGTGATTTTTTTCATTTTTTGTGATTTTTGGTGATTTTTTTATAATTTTTTATAATTTTTTGTTATTTTTTATATTTTTTGTGATTAAAGATTTTATTATTTAAAGATTAAAAAATACAAAATTAGAAAAATATAATGATAATAGGAACTAGGTTTTGAACTGTACTTTAAAAGCACATTCAGATTAAAACCTACTTAAAATATCATGAAAAGTAAAAGTATCATCAAACTTACTTTTAAAAAGTATCATCAAACTTACTTTTAAAAAGTCTACTTATAGACATTTAATTTTCACCAAAAGTATACTTATGAGATGACATCCAAACAAACTAATATAAGTAAAAGTAAAAGTAAAGCAAAAAATATACTTAATGGTTTACTTTTTAAAAGTAAACTTAAAAATTGACAGCCAAACAACATTATGTAGAAGTAAAAGTAAAAGTAAAATTACTTTACTTTTGGTGCCAACCAAACAAGGCCATTATAGATAAATATACCTATATATATATTATATATATATACCTATATATTATATATATATATATATTAACATAAAGGTTATAATAGTCTTTTAAAATGGAAAAAAAAAGTAAAAGTACTATAGAATTACCAAACAATATTTTTACTAGAAATTATAATTTTATAGCATTCACCAAACAACAATTACATACTTAATAAAAGTATATTTTTCAGCATCTACTTCAAAATTATACTTTTGCACATACCTTTATTTTTACGACCAAACGAGCCCATTATATTTCGAAATAGGACTAATTAGGAGACCTTCGGACAAAATTTAAATATTGCTTTTAGTATCTTTTGTGTTGTAACTTATGTAAGTGCCATATATGATAAGTACTTATATTATTGTTTTCTCAAATACAAAATAAATTATACTATGAAAAGTACCGGACACCATAATGATGCTAATATTTTTGGAAAATTGGTACTACGTCGGGTCCAAAATATTAGCCAAAACAAAAGCAAAAAAGTTTTTTTTTTCTTTTGTTTTTTTTCTTCTGGAGGTTGGCCATAAAGTTCCTTAACTACGTTAGTTTTTGAAAGGAATATGGGTTGGGAAATAATAGCTTACCAATCTTAATCACACTATATTCTTTTTACAAATATGTAAAGTCAGCACTTTATTAAAAAGTGCATGTTAAAAACATAGCATCTTTGGCGTAAAGTAGAAACATCTCACATCTAATAAGCACTTAAAGTGGGAGTTGCTAAGTTGTCTCATAAATAATGATAAGACGTATCTAATTAAATGTTTCCTTAGCTATGATTTATTCGATTCTTTAATATTTGCTGGCGTTTATCTCTTCTTCTTTTTTTTTAATAAAAAAAAAGTGATATCAAAATGCGATAAATATGAGTCAACCAAGTGTCATGAAAATGCTACAAACGCGTTTTCCAGCCTACTATCTTTAATTTTTCTGTTCGCGAAGTGATATTTTCACATGTATTACAGAACTACAATGATGTCTAAAAGTATTTTATGTTATAAACTTGAACTGTAAAGATGATTTATTTATTTTTAGTACTTTCAAGTGAGTAAAGTCTTTAATGCATACATGTGGTGAGTGTACTTTTGTACTAAAAATTGGGTAAACAGTCTAGTTTCACGTTATTCCACTCCAATTCAGCAATAGCATTTAATTAAAATGTAAGGACTGCAGGTTCAAAATTAAACCAAATGTCTTGAGTGAAAATTTCCGAAATTTTAAATAAGCAACCTAGGACACAGTTCACTTGCTATTTCATTGTTACTTTTAATTTTTCATAAGAATTAAGGGGTAAACAAATTTATCCCCTCAAAATAATCATTTGTCAAACCAGCCTTAAGAGATATTTGTTCATAAACTTTTTCTCAATTTTTGTTATATATATATTCGCCACACCATAGTCATAAACTCGTCGACTGGTAAGAAAGTATACGGAAAAAATAAATAATGAATAAATTGCTTCTACTATTATGTCCAACTTTCTGTAATTGTATATATACGTTATCCAATATTGACTATACATAAGAAGACAAACTATTAAGTCAATGAATACATGCATGTACGTATGTATGTATATACATAAATGAATTAGAATTATTGGTGATTGGGATATTTCATGTATTATTATGGCATTAGGCCAACACACCACTTGCGTAACTTTGAATGTTTTATTATGGCATTATTAATTTTCCTGGTTATTGGATAGGTGCCAACTAAGCCTGACCCCGATTGTTGACTATTTTCAACGTTTGCATTCATATTGGTAGAGGTGTTTAGAGTTTGGGCAAAGCTAGAGTTAATTAAGCAAGTATAGGTTTTAATCTTATATTTTCCCAATCATATTAGTCTATTTTGCACCCCTATTCGTACCGTAGGTCCTCGTTCCACCAGTGATCAGTGGCAGAACTAATATGAGTTCGGGACAGAGGCGAAAACTAATCAATTAGGGTTTTTCATGGAGCGCGAGGGGTCAAAATGTTAAAATGAGAAGGTTTTATGATACTTATTTTGTCCCTAATTAAGTGTCTAATTTCATTTATCTAATTTCATTTATCTAATTTCATTTATATTTACCTCATATAAACTCACTATGAGTAGCGCAGTGGGCTATAACCCGCTAGAGTAGTTTAGGTATAATAAAATTTAAAACGATAGAAAAAATTATGTCATATGATCAACAAACATGACGCTTATATAGAAACGGAAAATAGTTATTTGCTTATATAGAAACGAAAAATAGTTATTTTTTTTCCGATATGTTACAAAATTAGTGCTGTGTGTAGATAGAATAATAGAATATTACATGTTTGGACCTAACTTTGATTGTTTTATGCAGAAAAGCCCCGTTTAACAAATTTGTGCAATCATTTTGGGTTGAAATTGACATGTAAATTGGACGAGGGATGTTCAATTAGGGGGTCCTCTACAGAGACCAGACCTGAAATTTTTCCCCTTATTTATCCATATGATTGGTAGTTTGGTACCACAAGAAAAAAATAAACTTCTACATCATACATTGTAATGACATAGACTACTCAGTTTTGGAATAACCCGAAAATAATTGATCTTTAAGCAAAAAACTGACCATTAAACCATCTCATTCCTATGTCCTCCACCAACAACAGTTTGAATGAATTTACATTACATCTTCCCGTCTTCGACATTCCTCGCTCTTCACTAATCAATTCAAGACACGGACAATATAAACTGCATTGCAAAAAATGTCTAAGTTGAGGACCGAAATAATGATGGCTATCTTCGTGATGCGTTGTTTGAAGTCGTTTTTTTTACTGCTTTCTGACTACTTTGCCAATTCGGAATGCGGTTTTGTTACATATTTCCAATTTGAGACAGCTTGACGACCTTCTAACCATTCCTAAATTAACTATGCTCCTTCAGAAAACTTTGTTGTCATGAATATCTTAAAATTAATAGTTATCCGACACTCTTTTTTAACGTATAATTGAAGTCGTGTTTTTATGTTTCTCATTTTCTGATCCTCTTATTTTCACAACTAGATTTCTAAAATTATGTAAAAACATAATGCTTTTGAAAATTGAAACCCTCGACTAATTAATTAAACCTACAATTGACACCTAACTAGCAAACAGCATAGAGAGGGTCCTTATGGTTCCTTCTTCTTATCTAAACTCTTCATTCTCAGTACTGTAGATTTCATGTGCTCGTTATTAGCAGCCATATGACATTAATGCTCTATTTATTTTTGCAAGACATACATGGCCATATGTATTTATGTTTACTCCATCTAATCAGTAACGTCACTGTACATATTTCCTCTAAGACTGTCATTGTTGCTATTTGATTCCACACGGCATGTTCTTTACATAAACATTATGAAAAAAAGGATTTAAATTTTCTATAGTGTTACGATGCATTCAAATTCTTTAGGGTTTAATCTAACGGATGAAATAAATACAATCTAATGGTTTAGATTTAGCCGTAAGTTTTGTAATTTTCTTTCAATATATAAAATACAATTTTTGATTTTATAAATTAAAAACTAACTTAACACCAATAAAAACCCGAATAAAATTATTATAAAATCCTAGACTATACCATTGGATTATGTTTATTTAATCCGTTAGATTGCTCTAGAGAATTTGAATGCATGAAAAACTTTTCATTATGTTTTCCAAATGCAATTTTCCTATATTCTTCCCCACTCTCCCGGTATAAATTAAAATTAATAAGGCCGAAGCGGTTTTAATTTAGTGCCTACATATCCCTGTCGAAGGACTAAATTGTTCCAATATCCTCAAATTTATGATCCGACTAGTTTCCTGGCGTAACTCCGCGCTACCATCACTCTCCTTCAATCACCTATTCTCTATTCTATCTTTTTTGTTGTTGCTGTCTAGCCACCAAATATCTCGACATTTAATCGTAGATTCAGTCGTGTCGCCACCACAATACCAAATCAAATAAATAAAAGATATGAAGTGTACGTAGGAGACTGGAATTTTAAGTTTTATGCTTACTATTTATGAATTCCAATTCCAATTCCAATTCCAATTCCAATTCCAATTCCAAGCTTCTGGTGAAGTCTTTGTAAAAACAATTAGAGGGGAAAAAAACCTTGCTAAATGTTTCTTTTGGAAGGAAAAAAGGGAAATATCTTGCCCCGGGATATGATATATGCGTAATTTGCAGATTCAATGCTCTGGCCAAAAAAAGAAAAGGAAATGTTTTTTTAACTATAAGCAAAAGTCCAGGAAGCTAGCAAGCAAAGACAGTATAGGACCAAGATAAAAAAAGAACATAGACTAAAAATCATTTAATAAGTAAACAAAAATATTGAACATATTCCATGTCTGCAGTATGTGTCTCCAATGCGAGAAGAAATAACAAACAATGCAGAAAATGGTTTACATATAGGATCTGTAAGCTCCCCTCTCATTTTTACAAATGAGGGTTAGGTTTCTGATGGATATGCTTTACAGCTTTAGCTTGTTATGCTTTTTAGAGCCTTAAGTTGTTTCATTGTATTATCTTTTAGAACATCTTCAATGTTAATCTACCAAACTTTCAATAGAGACAACAAAAGTTCTTGATGATATAAAAAACTTATAGCAGCACTGCATAAGAATTGCAAAATAAATATAGCCATTTTTCTGCAAAATCCTCTAACTTAATTTCCACTAACCAAAGCACAGAACTGGGAATTACCGAAAGTACAGTAATAGAAGGCTACAATTTTTTTACGAATCGAGCTTTTGCTTCTTTTTTTCGCCTTTGCTCTTAGCTTCTCTACGCTCCCTCTTTACACCCTTTGACTTGTTAGGTATAGCAACCTCCCCAATCTATGAGAAACAGAAATCATCATCAGAGCAAAACAAAGAGAATATGGACAAATACATAATGAACATTGGGTTATTTAGTTGAGTAATACTATATGCACAAGTTTATTTGCACAACATATACACATAGTGATGACATGGCATACAGCTCACCCAAAAATTATATTTCAAAGGTAATTGTTTTTTTGGGAATAGCCAAGGAAATATGATTTTTTGGCGAGTTGTATGCTATGTCATCACTATCACTATGTGTATATGTTGTGCAAATAACCTTGTGCATATAACGTTACTTTATTTAGCTGCCCTTTTTTACTGATGCTCTTTGCGTCTATTTTTATTATTATTTCAATTTCCATTTTGTATAAAGAAAAAAAGTTCCAAGACATTAATTTCAGTATGTTCTAGATTTACCAAAAGAATGGTTCATGTGAATGAATGGATAAATATGGGTGAGAGTGCTAGCAATACTCTTTTTTCATCTTCCTACACTCCATTTCACATTGATCTACGCTAACCAATTAAGATTTGAGGGTTCCAGACAAAACCAAGTGTTTCTAAGCCGTAACAAATATCTATAAATTTACAGTTTGCTCCAAAATAGTATCATGTACGTATATTCCCGTTCCCGGCACCTTAGCCAGATTCTCAGTTTTTTTGGGGGAATATTCACGCGGTATATTCCCGTTCCCGTCACCTTAGCCAGATTCTCAGTTTTTTTGGGGGAATATTCACGCGATACGTAGAAGAGTGTCCCACACTTAAAAATCATAATTTGTCTGGTTGACCAATCAAGACTTGAGTGTTTGATGTTTCAGAGAAAAACAAAATTAAGCCTTCCTAGCATCATTTCTTTTAAAACCAGAAAACAAAATGTCACTTGATCCAAGTCATTAGAGTTAAAAGTATTTTGGACGAATAATAATTAAATGCGCACAAAAACGAAGAAAGAGAGAGAAGGGGACTATGTGAGCCTATAACTTCACAAATGAATATTTCTAAACTAATCAGTCCCATATCGAAATGAGAGAGAACAGCATATTTTAGTAGTATCACCTTCTGGTCTGGAATATAGATCTTCCCGATCTTTCCTTACAAAACATCTCCGCTAACATTCTTCTCCTAAAAAGGCAGATACAAATATGTATTAGTAACTCATTACACAAATACTTCTATTGATATAAAGAGAGAGATAAAATGGCGAACCTTTTTCATTTTCATCTCAGGAGCTATTTTCATCGCTTCTTTCTTTAGGCCTTCTTGAGACACACGATTCCTCCTAACCACCAAATCCATAGAGGGCCCTACTTCAACCAGCTCTATCCTAGGAACAATGGACCCAGACTTTTTAAGTCGTAATGCACAGTACGTAAAAAGCACCTTATTTGGAGATACAGCTGTACACATGTAAACACGGTCCAATCCAACAAGGTTCAGGTTTGTAATTATCTCCAATAAAAAAAAACAGCATGCTTCTTTAATCAATATTAGGAATAACTGCAGTTTTGTACAATTAGGTATCATTTTGATTCAACTTGGTACACCAACATATAAGAATTAGCTATTAGAAGACTATACGTACATATTTTTTGGCATCTTAGTATACTAAACCTACCAAATAGGAAAAAAGAATCATAGGTTGGTACTGACTCTATATTGAAATTATAAAATTTTATAGACTTATCTATCAATTCTATTTCCTTTTTGTACATATTCTATAATATTTGTCCTGTTTTAGTCAAAAAATTACGATTTCTTCCTATGTGATATACAAAAGCGATATGACTTTTTATAAGTTGGTGTACAACATCGAAATCTTATGATCCTTTTGGAATGACCTGTGATTAACCATTCTTATATTGAGGCAAAGAAGAATAATAGTTCTTTTTTAATCAGAAAACGGAAGAAAGCAAGAAAAATGCACCTCTCCCCTGAACAGATCAAGCAAGATTTCTTTCAAATGTTTCAGCTCTTCTACGTTTTCGAATCCTTCTCCAATGAAAGAAAAGAAAGATTTTGACCTGAGCTGGGGAGCTAATTTCCTCTCATAAGAAAACGAGGCCATGCTTTTATAATTCTCAACACCAACTTCTACAAGATCATAAATGTGGTGATCGTAAGTTCGTGCCATAACAAGATTGTTTGGCTGCTTCTTTGAATGAAAACCATACTGCAAATAGAGCGAAAACATACGTATTTGGAAGTTCTCAGTGGCATATCATAGTTACATGTGATAATTTTGCACCAGAAACATATTTGCAGTTAGAAATCAACATCTTACTCTATAAATTCGGCATACATAAAAGATATTATAGTACTGAGTTCGATTCCAATCGGTTTTAGAGGAGTAGTAAAATAAAACATTGGACACACAAACAGAAAACGAACCATGATAACAGGCATCACAATAACAATCACGTACTGAAAGAGAAATCATACTGCAAATATAGCAAGATAAACATAAGAATTGAAGGTTCTTAGTGGCATATCATAGTTATTTACGAATACATAATGCACCAAAATACATCAAGAATTTACTCTATGAATACCAGTAAAAAGTGAAGGGCATATTTGTTGGAAAAACATGTGAAAACATGGGTGTTTCCGAATGGTCACTGGACCAACTTCGAGTCATTATTTCGTGTAACAGCGCTGAGTTGTTTATACCGAACTCAACGTGGTTGAGTAGCCCGTGTGACGAGCTTCGTAACGGTATATCACATGACCTATTCGGAGAATGGGTGTGAATACAAAGTGGCTTCAAAGTTGGTGCCTCGAAAGCTCAAATCTGGAAAAACCGAAATGGTAAAGGAAAACCATTTAGTATAATCCCATATTGGAAGATTAAGAGTTAATTTTACAATATATATACCATACCAACCCATGTAGTTATTAAACTAACATGTCCACATACACCTAAGAGTATTAGTGTGTATTGGGCTTGGGATTTGGGATTTGGGGAATGTCTCGGGTCTTGGGTCCAAACCCGAATAGGGAGTTTTGTATAAAATACAAAAGGAGTCCCTAGAGTTTCCAGCAAGAGAAACGTAATGCTGTGGTTTCAGAATTAAATTGGAGCGGATTCTGTGGGTGTAACTCCCGGAATTAATGACCACAATTATGGCTGCGGTTTCTATAGAGCCTATAAAAGGCAGCCCTCCCCCTCTCATTCCAACACACCTTCATACACACAACTCACAGCATAAGCATACACTTAGTGAGAGAGAACCGCACCACCAACAGCTCGACCTGTGGTTCGGTGCCGGTTTCCATACGAGCCACTCTGAGATAGAAGTTGTACCCTTGGGAACAAAGTCCCGAAACCAGAAACCTTTAAAGGTGGTTCGGGAAATATTGTTTAAGGGAAACTGCTCAGCAGTTGCCTCTTCTTTTAATTTCTGTTATTTATTTTTCAGTCCTTTATTATTCTGTCCATTTAATTTCAGTACTGTTTCCCTTCTGTATTTTTCTTTCCAGTACCTTTAGTTTCTGTAATTTACATTTCAGTCTTTCCTATTCTGTAATTTACTTTCCTGTACTTTAATTTCCAGTATTTACATAACAGTCCGGGCAGTTTATTTAATAACAGTCCGGGCAGTTTTTTATTTGTTAAAACCAGTCCAGTTTGTTTTATTTACAAAACAGTCCGACAGTTTTTTATTTGTTAAAACCAGTCCGGCAGTTTTTTATTTGTTAAAACAGTCCGGCAGTTTGTTTAAAACAGTCCGGCAGTTTCTTTTTTGTTAAAACAGTCCGGCAGTTTTTTTTTTGTTAAAACCAGTCCGGCAGTTTGTTAAAACAGTCCGGCAGTTTTTATATTGTCAAAACAGTCCTGCAGTTTGTTTTATTATCAAACCAGTCCGGCAGTTTGTTTTATTATCAAAACAGTCCGACAGTTTGTATTATTGTCAAACCAGTCCAGCAGTTTAATTTAAATTCTGTACGAGTCAGGAATTGTAATTCATATTCCAATTGTGAGAAATAAAGTGTTATTTCCATTGCGTTCCTGTCTTTTACTTTATTGTCCTTTCAATTATCGTATTCGAAATAGTACCAAAACCAACAATCTTAAACAATATCATTTTTTGGTTTTTCTATTTTCGAAATAAGAAAGGACTTTTGGTTTTATTTTATTGTTGTTGACGTCTCGGTTTTATTCTTGCAAAATCATTGCTAGTTTACTAGAAATTGAAATTTGCAAATAGAATAAAATCCGAATTGGTTTTAATCTTTTAATTCTAGAATATAATAAAGAATTCTTAGTAAAATCAAAAGTGATTTGATTTTCACGCTAGAATATCTTTTTATTGTTTTATTCTTTTGAAGCAATCTAATTAAGTTATAATTAGTATTTGCGATTAAGAATTTTAGTTTTCTTGCGAGAAACTAAACGGTTTTAAATTTGTCATTTCAGATGACTAATGAGGATCAAACACCCATCGATCCTTCGGGATTCGTGCAGGGCGCAGTTGTGATTGGCAGTAGCCATACCATTGCGAGCGCTGCGAGTGGGGGGCCCCAGGCTCAGGCACAGGCTGAGGCCGAAGCTGCTGCGGCAAAGGCTGCGGCCGACGCCGCTGCGGTAGAGGCTGATGCTATGGTTGCGGCTGCGGCCGCAGCACAGGCTGCTGCTAAGGCTGCGGCCAAGGCAGCGCTTGTGGCTGCGGCCAGGGCAAAGGGCAAGGCTCCGGCAACGCCGTCTATGCCAATGTTGCCAACCTCTCAACTGGAGAGACCGGAAAAGTTTAGGGGCAACAACTTCAAACGTTGGCAGCAAAAGATGCTGTTTTATTTAACTGCCCTTAATCTGACCCGATTTTTTAAGGAGTCTGCACCCGTCCTAAGCGAGGACGATGAGGACGTGCAGACGGTTTCGGCGGTGGAAGCGTGGAAACACGGCGACTACCTATGCCGGAACTACATCCTGTGTGCTCTGGATGACACTCTCTTCAGTGTATTCGAGCCCAAGGCTTCTGCAAAGGAGCTTTGGGAGTCTCTCGAACGAAAGTACAAGGTGAATAACGCTGGCGCAAAGAAATTTGTCGTCACGGACTTTCATGAGTACATGATGACTGATGGGAAGAGTGTCATCGAGCAGGTTGAGGAACTCCAACTCATATACCATAGGCTTGAGGTTGAAGGGTTAGTTATCAACGAACCTTTCCAAGTGGCATTAATGATTGAGAAACTGCCACCTTCTTGGAAAGAGTTTCAAAACTACCTGAAACACAAGCGAAAGGCTATGACCTTGGAGGGACTCATTAAGAGGCTCAATGTTGAGCAAAGCAACCGCCGATCTGGAAGGAAAGGCGGTGGCGGAGCAGGCAACGCGGTTGCCAAGGCCCATGTGGTTGAGGACGCTGTGTCTAAGCGGAAACGCTTTGACAGCGGGGTCGGTGCCTCTCTCAAGAAGAAATTCATGGGAGACTGCTTTGTGTGCAATAAACCGGGCCATCGTGCCGCGGATTGTAAGATGCGCACCGACAAGCCCAAACCCCCCCCCCCCCCCCCCCAAAGAGGAAGTTCCAAGGGAAAGGGAGGAAGAGGGCACCTGCTCAGGCTAATGTAGCCGAGGGAGGAGATGACGCTGGACAGGACTATATGCACCTGAGTGCTGTGGTCTCGGAGGTGAACCTGGTGGGGAGCAACCCAAAGGAATGGTGGCTGGACACAGGCGCCACTAGTCACATCTGTGCCAGCAAATGGATGTTCAAGACCTATACGGCCGTGGACAATGAGAGCTGCTTCATGGGGAACTCGGCTACTTCCAGGGTGGAAGGAAAAGGAACCGTGCTGCTGAAGATGACATCGGGAAAGGAGCTCACACTGAATGGCGTGCTCCATGTGCCGGAAATCCGCAAGAATCTGGTTTCCGGGTCTGTTATGGTGAACAAAGGATTTAAACTTGTATTTGAATCTGCTAAAATTGTAATCACCCTTAATGGAATGTATGTAGGCCGTGGCTATATGACCAACGGCATGTTTAAATTAAATGTTGGTACTCCGGCACCTAAGGCCGAGTCTGCTATTGTGGGTACTAATGCTGAGGCAAGTACCAAGAATAATGTAACCGTTAATGTTGCCCAAGTGGCTAATAAAACGTCTTTTGCTTATTCTTGCGATTCATTTAATTTATGGCATGGTAGATTAGGTCATGTGAATGCTAATTCAATGAAGAAATTAATATCACTGAATCTACTACCTAATTTTGTATTTGATAAACAACATAAATGTGAGGTTTGTGTTGAAGCAAAATTAACCAAGTCTTCGTATCAACATATTGAACGAAGTACTGAACCTCTCGGTCTAATACACACGGATGTATGCGACTTAAAGTTTATACAAACGCGAGGAGGGAAAAAGTATTTCATCACGTTTATAGATGATTGTACTAGATACTGCTATGTCTACTTAATGAGAAGTAAAGACGAAGCGGTAGAGAAATTCGCTCTTTATAAGACCGAAGTAGAAAATCAACTCAATAAAAAGATTAAAATGTTGAGGAGTGATAGAGGCGGTGAATACGAAGCACCGTTTGCGCAGATATGCGCAGAAAATGGCATTATACATCAAACGACAGCCCCATACTCTCCGGAGCAGAATGGGGTTGCTGAGCGTAAGAATAGAACGCTCAAGGAAATGATGAATGCTATGCTAATAAGTTCTGGGTTACCCCAGAACATGTGGGGGGAAGCACTGCTTTCCGCCAACTATGTATTGAACAAGCTACCGCATAAGAAGCGTGATAAACCACCTTATGAACTATGGAAAGGCCATAGGCCGAGCTATAAATTTTTAAGGGTTTGGGGTTGTCTCGCGAAGGTCCTTGTCTCGCTTCCGAAAAGAACGAGAATAGGGCCAAAGACGGTAGACTGTGTGTTCATAGGATATGCACAAAACAGTAGTGCTTATCGTTTTCTAGTGCACAAGTCGGATAATCCCGATGTGCATGCAGATACTATCATCGAAGCTCGAGAAGCTTCTTTCTTCGAGGAGATCTTTCCCCGCAAGTCTTCCATAACTGTAGAGACTGAGGAGTCACACAGTGAGGAAAATGTGGGGGCAAGTGAACCGTTGGAGGAAGAAGAAGAAGAGCCTCGACGTAGTAAAAGAGCTAGAAAGGAAACGTCTTTCGGTCCAGATTTTGTAACCTTCATGATAGAAGGCGAACCGGCGACATTCAAACAAGCAATGTCATCCCCGGAAGCCCAATATTGGGAGGAAGCGATCAACAATGAGGTTGAATCGATATTACAAAATCACACTTGGGAACTAGTGGATCTACCACCCGGGTGTAAGCCACTAGGACACAAGTGGATCTTCAAGAGGAAGAGAAAGCTCGATGGAACAATCGAGAAATACAAGGCAAGGCTTGTAGTGAAAGGTTTTAGACAAACCGAAGGTGTCGACTATTTCGACACCTATGCTCCTGTCTCCAGGAAGACGTCAATCCGGATAGTCATTGCTCTCGCAGCATTGTTCGATCTGGAAATACATCAAATGGATGTTAAAACGGCGTTTTTGAATGGTGAGCTGGAAGAGGAAATTTACATGGAACAACCGGAAGGGTTTGTGGTTCCAGGTAAAGCGCACAAGGTGTGTAAACTTGTGAAGTCCTTGTATGGACTTAAACAAGCACCTAAACAATGGCACGAAAAATTTGATAGAGTGATGCTATCAAACGGTTTTCGGATAAACGAATGTGACAAATACGTCTACGTAAAAGGAAATGAAAAGGACTACGTGGTAGTCTGCCTCTACGTAGATGACATGATAATAATAGGGAGTATTGATAACATCAACTCCACTAAGAAAATGTTGTCACAAAAATTCGAGATGAAAGACTTGGGTGTCGCTGATGTTATACTTGGTATGAAAATTACCAAGACATCAGACGGATATGCGCTATCTCAAACTCACTATGTCAGGCAGATGCTTGACAAATTTGATAAAGATAGTAGAGCTACATCCAGAACTCCGATAGAGATCTCAACCACCCTGAAAAAGAATTTTGGGGAGAGTGTGAGACAATTGGAATATTCTTGAATAATAGGCAGTCTGATGTACGTCATGAACTGTACTAGACCAGACATAGCCAACTCAGTGAGTAGACTGAGTAGGTACACCAGTAATCCCAATGAGGAACACTGGAAGGCCATCATGAGACTTCTCAGATACATGAGATACACAGCAGACCGAGGGTTGCATTATACCAGATATCCAGCTGTACTGGAAGGGTATTCTGATGCAAACTGGATCTCGGATTCCAACAGTACACGATCCACTAGCGGATATGTGTTCGTGATGGGAGGAGCAGCTGTCTCATGGAGATCATCCAAGCAGACGTGCATAGCTAGATCAACTATGGAATCCGAGTTCATAGCGTTGGATCTAGCAACAGAAGAGGCTGATTGGCTGAGAAGCTTTCTGGAAGGAATTCCAATGTGGCCGAAACCTGTCCCAGCAATAAGCATGCACTGCGATAGTCAGTCGGCTATTGGACGGGCGCAGGATCATATGTATAATGGAAAGTCCCGACATATTCGTCGGAGACATAAATCCGTAAGACAATTGTTAGCTAACGGTGTGGTGTCATTAGATTTTGTGAGATCTAAAGACAATATAGCGGATCCATTTACAAAAGGCTTAACTCAGGTAGGAGTTGAAGTTTCATCGAGGGGAATGGGGTTGAAGCCCATCAAACTGGAAACCTCCTCAGAGGCAACCCAACCCGAACTGGATTCTCCAGCCTCGGGTTCAACGGGAAAACCGAACTGTGGGGGTGACCGAACAAAGCACTCGGGAACTTAAGTTCCCAGCCCATTTCTAGGATGAAAGAGTGATAGACCTAGACCATCTTAAGGGTGAGCATGAGGCTCTTAATGAAAACAAGTATCTCGAAGATCGAGAGGGGTGAGTCAGGACACCCTTGACTTGACATCACCTATGACGAGTGTGTATGGCCGATACTATGTGATGAGCCATGGGCTAAATCACTAGAGCACTCGGTTGAATTTTGCCAAGGCAGTCCACGGCCAAATATGGACAACAACCAAAGGGCTTAGTAAGTGGTGTAGAGAGGACACTGTGTGCGCATTACCCTGGTATGCACAAACGCTAAAGGGTTCAAGTCTTAAAGGCTACCCAATAGTAGCATATCAGATTTTACGTCACTACGGCAGGTTCAAGGCGCGCGCTACCTGTCCTTATGCAGTGAACTCTTGCGGTTCTCTCGTATGCATTTAGGAGCATTTTATTTTCAGCCAATTGCATTCATGTGGGGGATTGTTGGAAAAACATGTGAAAACATGGGTGTTTCCGAATGGTCACTGGACCAACTTCGAGTCATTATTTCGTGTAACAGCGCTGAGTTGTTTATACCGAACTCAACGTGGTTGAGTAGCCCGTGTGACGAGCTTCGTAACGGTATATCACATGACCTATTCGGAGAATGGGTGTGAATACAAAGTGGCTTCAAAGTTGGTGCCTCGAAAGCTCAAATCTGGAAAAACCGAAATGGTAAAGGAAAACCATTTAGTATAATCCCATATTGGAAGATTAAGAGTTAATTTTACAATATATATACCATACCAACCCATGTAGTTATTAAACTAACATGTCCACATACACCTAAGAGTATTAGTGTGTATTGGGCTTGGGCTTGGGATTTGGGATTTGGGGAATGTCTCGGGTCTTGGGTCTTGGGTCCAAACCCGAATAGGGAGTTTTGTATAAAATACAAAAGGAGTCCCTAGAGTTTCCAGCAAGAGAAACGTCAGCAATGAATGAGATTAAATGCTGCGGTTTCAGAATTAAATTGAGCGGATTCTGTGGGTGTAACTCCCGGAATTAATGACCACAATTATGGCTGCGGTTTCTATAGAGCCTATAAAAGGCAGCCCTCCCCCTCTCATTCCAACACACCTTCATACACACAACTCACAGCATAAGCATACACTTAGTGAGAGAGAACCGCACCACCAACAGCTCGACCTGTGGTTCGGTGCCGGTTTCCATACGAGCCACTCTGAGATAGAAGTTGTACCTTGGGAACAAAGTCCCGAAACCAGAAACCTTTAAAGGTGGTTCGGGAAATATTGTTTAAGGGAAACTGCTCAGCAGTTGCCTCTTCTTTTAATTTCTGTTATTTGTTTTTCAGTCCTTTATTATTCTGTCCATTTAATTTCAGTACTGTTTCCCTTCTGTATTTTTCTTTCCAGTACCTTTAGTTTCTGTAATTTACATTTCAGTCTTTCCTATTCTGTAATTTACTTTCCTGTACTTTAATTTCCAGTATTTACATAACAGTCCGGGCAGTTTATTTAATAACAGTCCGGGCAGTTTTTTATTTGTTAAAACCAGTCCAGTTTGTTTTATTTACAAAACAGTCCGACAGTTTTTTATTTGTTAAAACCAGTCCGGCAGTTTTTTATTTGTTAAAACAGTCCGGCAGTTTGTTTAAAACAGTCCGGCAGTTTCTTTTTTGTTAAAACAGTCCGGCAGTTTTTTATTTGTTAAAACCAGTCCGGCAGTTTGTTAAAACAGTCCGGCAGTTTTTATATTGTCAAAACAGTCCTGCAGTTTGTTTTATTATCAAACCAGTCCGGCAGTTTGTTTTATTATCAAAACAGTCCGACAGTTTGTATTATTGTCAAACCAGTCCAGCAGTTTAATTTAAATTCTGTACGAGTCAGGAATTGTAATTCATATTCCAATTGTGAGAAATAAAGTGTTATTTCCATTGCGTTCCTGTCTTTTACTTTATTGTCCTTTCAATTATCGTATTCGAAATAGTACCAAAACCAACAATATTATGGTAATAAGTTCGAATTGCACTAGGTTTTGAAGGAGCCACAGAATAAAGCATTGAACATATGAATTTGGAATAAATTGACACATATCATGATAGTTAGAGCAATTAAAATCATGCTATATTCAAACTGACACTTAATGTGAGCAGAAAATTAGTACCTCTGTATGTGATCATATCTTTTTGACAAACTAACGTGAAAAGCTTGGTAAAATTAATCAGATGCAAAGATTTGCAATATCACGAGAGAGAAAGTGATAAAAAGGAAGCAAAAGCATTTGGGTTATATCATAAACAAATAGATTGAAGATTCTAAAGGCATGTCATAGTTCATAGTTGTTATGAATCGTAGTACATAGTTTGAATGAGAACTAGTTCTGGAGGAACAATAAATAGAGTATTGAACACAACAATTTAAACCAAGTTAGCAAGCATCAGAACAGTAAATATTATTAAAAACACCCTAACACTCAAATTGCTATACAACTCTGGTCGATAATCCTTCGTTTCTGAATAAATAATATAAAATGCTGTTACAAATATATGAACCATGTTAACACATATTACAGTAATTAACAGCAATTATCAGGGTAAGATGTAAATTGATACATAATTCCAGTAGGGAAGTAACCCCTCTGTACAGTAATCCTACCTTTGTTACAAACTAATATCAAAAGCTCGGAACAACTAATCAAGTCAAAGAATGTGCATATCCATGAGACAAATTTAAATAGAAAGGAAGTGGTAATCAGCTAATTTTGACATACCAGGATAATACTGCAGTCAGTTTTGAGAGAGAAAAACTCTAATGAAGTTTCACCACCAGCTTCAAAAGGCCTGATATTATCATTCTTCCGAGAATATTTTATAGCATTACCTTTTTTTGAGATGATAAATATCAGTCAATATGGTATTAAGTACACCACTTGTCTTGGTACCATGCAGAATTAACGTTTTTTTTTGCCATTCTCAATCTGCAACGACATTGTGAAAAATCAGAAAAGTTCCCACTTCAAATACGATTACCTAATGCGTAAAACTTGCAGAGTTCTCGTAAAAAAATAGACTTGGCATGAACTCACAAGTTTCGGTGCACATTTCTCAACTTCTCGATTTGCTCTATGAGTTTTGGGAGTTTTTATGTGCAACATGTTTCTGCAACCAGAAAAAATGAAGTTATTACCAAAGAGATCAAATAATGCAGATATGCTCAACACAAATTGAAGAACATTATATTTGACAGCTTGAAAAAACATCTCTTTGTGTCCTTTTTTCTGGCCTTGACAAGCTAATAGGCTTATGTTGAAGCACCTCAACTATTATTTAGGCCACATTAAAGACAGCTTAATTGTCTGTATAAATTGCATCAAAACAAGCGCTTAGTCTATATTACTCCTACAAGAGAAACCGGCAGTTAATCTTCAAAAAAAAAAAGAGAAACCGGCAGCCCGTCAGACAAAAGATCTTATTATTTCTTTTGCGAAATTTTCCGTGATTAAACTAATAACTACCAGCTTAGTCAGGGTACCTTTGGTTGTTACCTTTAAGATTAAACTAATTTTTTTCAAACAAGTTAAAAAAAGCTAGGTGTTTCGAATGCTTCTAAGCCCTAAAATACACAATTCGGTGGTTTTGACCCATTATTAAACTAGCAACTGCCATATTATGAAGGGTATGTTTGGTTGTTACTTTTAAGCTAAAAACTGGATCTTTCCTAACATGGTTAAAAAAACTAGCTGTTTCATATGCTTCTAAGCTGTATAATACACAATTGGCTAGTTTTGACCCATTTGGCCATTTCACAAATCAGCAACTACTATATTAGAAAGGGTACGTTTGGTTGTTACATTTAAGCTAAAATCTGAATCTATTCTAACTTTGTAGAAAAAAAGCTGTCTGTTTTGAATGCTTTTAAGCTGTCTAGCAATTGGGCCGTTTTGACCCATATGTTAACCTAGCAACTACCATTTTTACTAAGGGTATGTTTGGTTGTTACATTTAAGCTAAAAAGTGAATATTTTCTGACATGGTAAAGAAAGGTAGCTATTTTGAATGCTTCAAAGCTGTATAATAGCTTTGACCCATTTCACAAGCTGTATATTAGTAAGGGTGTGTTTGGTTGTCACCTGTAAGCTAAAAACTAGACATTTTATAACATGGTAATAAAAGCTAGCTCTTTTAAATGCTTCTAAGCTGTATAATACCCGTTTATTAAACTAGCAAGTGCCATATATAATATCTCAAGTCTCAACATTAACATTTGCTTGATTAAAAGTTGATTTTTCACACTTAAAATGCACCATTGGAACAATGTTATCAACACTACTAATGAAATGATGAGATATGACAAGTTATGTTAAAGTTTCAAGTTATTTTCCTCGAATGCATGCCGAGACAACATTTTTTTCCCCAATAGCAATACCTTATTCAGATATAATTAACTATAACCATATTTTTTGAAAATGTTTACACATGATAGAAAACTGGGATGGTCTTATAGAATTATCGAACACTTCGAAATGAAGGCCAATCATTGATAGTCATAAGCAAATGGAAATATTGTTGAATGGCCAATTGACTGTTTCACAAACAATTAAAATTGTAAAGCTTATTTAGCGACTCGATCTACCTTCAAACGTTATTATAGTTTTTTTTTTACATTTACATCATACTAGTATCGTAATTCATTAATAAGAAATTTAGCACTTTGGTATATAGAAGAAGAAAGCTAATTTTGGTGAATGGCCTATGACGTGTTTCACAAATAATCCAACTTGTAGTTTGTAAGGTCTATTTGAAGACTCAATTTACCTTCAATGTTAGTGTATATAGCAAATGAGCACGAATGTTTAAGTTCTACATTTCTACTAGTGTCATAATTTGTTATTCATAAGTACAAAAAAATGATTTGGTAATGAGGAAAAAAATAATGGGGTGAGAGAGGCTCGAACTCTCGACCTCAGGATTACTCAGTATTTAGCTATGAGACCTACGCGCTAGCCAACTGCGCCACCACCCCTTTTGTTTAGGTTTTTGATAAAATAGCAAATTATCCTAAGTATTGAGACGAACATTACTTATTTTTATGTCATTAAATTTCTAAACAATCATTACATCAATAGAAATATTCAGTAACCTTATAGTACCCAATCCTTATGACAAAATAAAATAGATAAGCGATCATATGCATTCGTGGACAAGTCACAAGCGTCTCATGTGCATGATAGAAAACATGATGTTTTTTTTTCATTTTGAACCCCATACTCTGACGATATGTGAGGTCTTGGAGACAATCTCGCCGGTCATTTATTTTGGATTGTCTTAGCAGTTATATGTATATTATTTCTATGGTGTTGCATTTGTTGGTACTTTTTCATACGAGGCTGATGGACGGGGTAGGAGTAGAGTTCATCAGCAAATTAAGCAGAGGAGCGAAGGCTAGAGTTCATCAGCAAAGGAGAAGAGCGAAAGCTATAGTTCATCCTGTAATCTAGATTTTTGTAAATATATAACGTCCTCTTGTTGACAATATATGCATATGGTATTGAGATTGGAAATCATGTAGTTACAATTAAAATAAGAATTATAATTGCCTAAAAAAATATCATTAATATTAAAAATCAGATAGCCTATTTTAAATATTTCTCTAGTTATATACATTTCTCTCTATTTTTTTTTATGATTAATAAAACATATATAAATGTTCACAACAAACTCAACAAGTGAATGTTATTCCCAAAATTTGTAAGCTCATTGCAATAAACTAACAAGCTCACCACAATTTGTCATGAATTTCCTATATTCGCAATAAGCTTTTCGAATAACAAAATTAGTCCATAAACTTATTGCTTTCAAATTACTCGTTAACACCATATCATCTGTTAGAAATCGATTTTTAGAAATTAACTTAAATTCTATTTAGTTGGTTTGACCATTTAGTGCAAATAATATTAAATTTTATTACTAATTCGGACGTCACCCATGGAGAGATGTACTCCTATGATGACTCAATCTGGGATTCTTGGTGGTTTCAGTTCGTTGTTATAATCGCTTTTATCATCGGAATTCTTGCAATCTGCGGATTTTGCATGTTCGTTCCCACATTGGATGTTTGCTACAGGGGTTAAAATCGTATTACACCGGCTGTTTAATTTTATTTTTTGTATTATAATATCTTTATAGTAATTCCACATAACTTGTTACATTTGTCGTATACTTCTCTATTATTTCATGTGGATGGGCCGCATGATTTTTATCCAGGTGTGAGATTTATTCTGATTAATACTGTCGTTTCCCTATTTTGTTAAGATAGTTGGTGCATTGATCAAGCTATTTGAATTTTTCAAGTATCTCTCACGTTTAAGGGAATGTACCTCCATATTTGAAAAAAAAGACAAAAAAGATAGATATGGTCAAAATTGTACATTCGAGCTACTACGTCTTGTAACTATTTGATGAGGTCTTCTCTTGTAACTATACGAAGAGTTACAAAAGAAGACCTCATCAAATTTGATGAGGTCTTCTCTTGTAACTCTTCGTATAGGAACCATTCCAATTGGACATTCCAACCCTTTAAATCCTATATTACCGACTTCAATGATTTTCTTTGATCTTTGTTTTTTATTGTGTTCAATACCGAATGTGGTAAAACTTGCCATTGCACAATCATGATAATACTTGTCAATAACTACATTCAAAAGAGGATCAAATGCAGATTGTTTGAAAAAATCTATGCAATCATATAAATCTCCATCCTCGGTCTGCAAAGATAAAAACAATTCATGATGTTCTCATTTGCTTTAATGGCTTTAGTTTATTTACTACCCGGTAAATTAAAAATGTGAAATGACAAATTCAATCGTTATAAAAATTATCTTCATTTTCGAAAACTATAAACTAAATATTAGAGATTTTATTCAGTTAGCCTTGACCTTTTAATTTCTTCATGCAATCCAATCTCTCTGGTACCGGAGATTTATTTGTTGTTAAACACGACGATTTGACAGTGTAATTAAACCAGTGTTTTGAACTCATAATATGATATTATTATATATAGTTGGTATTAATTAGTCAGATAGATTTTGTAATCTTCCCAATATTCAATTTAATTTATCACTACATACTTAAAAAAAAAATCATTCTAATTAGTAGACTATTGTTAAAAAAATGAGTAATGATATTTATACAACTCGTGGACAATTCGTGCACTGCATGTGATATAATTTTTATAATTTATGTTACAAAAATACTGATACACCCATTCGAATTATGATATTCTTATTTGAAAATGTACATCTTCATATTAAGAAGAACATGGAAATTGGAATTTGAAAATCGGTCTTAACGATATTTTAGTTGGATATTGGCCTTCTCGCCTATTCACTTCTCTTAGTCATGTTTTAATCCACAAATTACGATTTCTTCCCATGTGATGTACAAAAGCGATATAACTTTTATTAGTTGGCATACACCACAGAATGTTAGGGAAACTTGTATTAACCATCTTACAATGAGTCAAAATAGAATGTTAGTTATTCTTTTCTAATCTAAAGATGGAAGAATGCACGAAAATTGTACCTCCCTGAACAAATCAAGCAAAACTTATTTCAAACGTTTCAGCTTTTCATCGTTGCGAGGTCGTCGGTTAACTGTGTGATGGAACAAATTCCTTGTGCCATTGTTAAAAGGTCGGCTAATAGCACTTGAGAGGAACAAGTTAAAGAGAGAGACTACGGTATCATTTACAACCACAATACAATAAATCCTCTATAAACTAATATTGTTGGGACTATAAACATTTTTTTTTTAATTTAGAGTCGATAAATTAATAATGTATCATTATAATAAAGAGGTTTTTATTGATTCAATAAATATACTCGTTAATAACATATAACTCATTTTATATTTATTAAGAATACTCGTGAAACTCTATATAACTACTTCACTAACTAATATTATATAAATTTTGTTACATATTAAACTGTGTAACAATCTAAAAATAGACATGATATACTTTAAATACGCATAATCACTTTCATATACATTGAGCATCTTTTAATAAGTTTGCAATACGAAAAGTTAGAGACAGGCTCAAAGTCATATTTTAATAAATCATTCTAGTAATGTTGTCATTTTCAAGAATTATTATAAATTTTGTAGTGAGTAATAAATTGTGCTATATTAGACCTACGCGCTAGCCAACTACGCTACCACCCCTTCTGCTTAGTTCTTTGATAGAACTAAAAAATCTCTTAACGCTTGAGAAGAACAGTACATACCATTAAATGGAACCATCTGTTTGATATGGGATTTCATGTATATAGCCAATATTAAAAACTCATATAACATGTTTTAGTGTCTGTTTTCGTGCTTAGGATATATCTCGATGTTTATTTTTAATGTACTTAGATAAAGGGCATGTTCGGAGAATTCTAATAATTGTCTAGCTAAACATACATTGAAAAATGACTGGCAAAATTTAGAGATCTATTTAGCATTTTAAAACGTGTCTCACAAATTATATAGTACCAAAGGAAATTGTGTTGATTTGTTGGTGAACATTACTAATTGCCCAATTTGGAAAACAAGGTCAGGTGTCATCTTTATAACTAACAGAATTGAATCTCGGTCTTGTTACAAAATTGTGTTACTCACTTTTTTAAAAATTGTAGAAATTGAAAGTGCACAGTACGTATGAATTATGTGAAAGAAATTAAGGGTTTTTATAATGTAAAAGCTCTGGTTCCTGATTGAGCTCTACATATAGTTCCCCAAATAAAACATTATAAACCATTTCGGACACACTTTTCCCAACTAGCTAGTTAAAACAAAACTTATCTCGTTTCTTAATTTTTGGCGAGCCTGATTTTCTTGCCAAGCTCGGCTTATATATTTTATTCGCGTCGGCTCCGATCTTCCAAGGTATCTGCTTCGGTTGATGTCTCCTTTGATGGCGAGGCGTTCTACTATCCTGCACAACAAACGAACAGGGGCCCGGGGTTGGTACCAGGTTTTCCCTCTCCGACGATGAAGTCAATATCGGTATAGACTTAAGGTGGGAATATAGTTAAGGACGAGGGATTGGTCCAGTTATAAGTTGTGGCGTCAGGTGTCATGGTTGATATTCTGGTGGTCCGGGTTGTTTTAGCTTTATCTCTCCTCTCTGTCTTTTTTGTGTCCCCTCCTAATTGGTATTAGTGGGGGTATTTATAGTCTGATCAGAGGTGTATTAGCCCTTGGATCACTGCACTGCCTAATGTGGATCCAACGGCTTCAGGTCATTTATGACCCTGACAATGGTACTGTCCTTTCCCGGGGCCCACAGGGGCTGGCTTGTGATTGGACCATGTCGATGAAACACATAAAGGGTCCCCCAAGGGAGCAGCAGCATTAACGGTCCGGCCCTTCAAGATCCGGGGTGACGCGTTACCCATGGTTGACAGGCCCGGATCGCCTGATGTGGGGTTGATATCGGTCCGGACGAGGGAGTGCCGACATCCCCTCGCCAACAGCTCCCTGTCCGGAGTCGTCGTTAAGGACGGGGTCTTCAGGGATTTTTAGTCGTTACGGGGGCTCCGGTCATCGTGTTCTTACCCTTGACGGTGTGGAGACGTCTCGGCGTAGTCCTACACGTGTTCACGTATTTTGGAATCTGTGACACGTGGAGCACGCCCATCGTGCATTTATGAGGCGCCGCCTCTGTCCCTTCGATTCCATCAACGCCATCAATGTTAGAACGGCTGGTGAGTGACACTTGGCGATTGACCTCTATTTGCTGTACACGTGTACTGCGTCGATTGAGTGGCAGCATTTATTTGTGGGAGTTCGTGTAATGAGCCGCCGCTGTCTTTTCACCTTCTGGTAAATGTCTTTTCATCTCCTGGTGGGGGTCTATAAATACCCTCAGTGAAATCTCATTTTCACTTTCCCACTCTCTTTCTAAAATTTTCACACAGCAGACCATTCTCTCTCTTCCTTCATACTTAGCAAATTTCACCAAACAACCAGCCGTCATGGTTATCAAACACGGAGCCGGAAAAGGCCCGATGGTTGCCCCAAAACCACGGCGCCTTGAGGTAATGGCAAACGCCTTGCCATTCCGGGCGATGGTTATCGATCCGGCCATATCCGTGGCGGTAAACAACAACAGCATCATGGTCAGGCAGCACGGGGCTGACCTGGACGAGTTTCATCAACTATGCGGCATAGGGGAGGAGTTCCGACTTCGGACCTGTGCGACCGCTGACGAGGTGAACGGGATCATGGCCGATCCCAAGAGTATGGTAACTCTCTCCCTCTCTACTCTTCTGTACGGGGGTACCCACCTCCCCATTCCGGAGCTACTGGCGGAGCTCTGCACCTGGACGCAGACTCTTCCGTGCCAGTGGCCTCTGCAGGCGCACCGCATCTGCGCCGGAATAGAGGCCCTAAGTGTCGCGTTGGGCCCGGACATCCCGAAGCCATTGGGGCTTAAGGAGCTCTTGGCCTGCTACGAATTTTTGCAGACCGAGCCAACCTCTCAATCCAAGAGCCGGCAGCCCTACCTGAGGTGCCGGTCCCACAATCAGCTGATCACGGGTAACTCCGATTCGAATCGGGGTTACACACAAGACGTGGTCGTGGTGGAGGGCCGTTGGCTCAATCGTGACGACCTAATACTTCCGCCCAGGCCGGGGAGGGTGCTGAGCAATAAGGAAAACAAATTCACTGTGGCCTCTAAGCTCAGGGGCCTTGGCGAACCCAACGTAGAGGCGTTGGAGGTGGCCCTAAATTGGTGGGGTCGAGACGGGACCGACGTAGGGGCCCGAGATGCGGAGCGTCTGTTAATCTGTGGCTCCCCCACCTCCTGCAAGGGGAACAACTTCAAATGGCCCCACAGGACCTTCTGTCCCGTGGGATACTCCAGGGAAACGTGGGAGAAGGAGAAGGGTCTGGAGTCGACCCTCCCTCCCAAGGTGGTTGAGGATACCGAGGCCATTGTGGAACCTGCGGCTAAGAAGGCGTCGAAGCCAAAGCTGAAGACAGGCAGCAAGGCGAAGGCGGCGACGGTGTCCTCCTCCGCTCCTGCATCGGCCGGGGCCTCCTTCACGCCTGCATCAGTCGGGGTTCACTCTGAGACCCGGTCGGATGGTACCATCCTCCACTTCAGGGTGGGGCCAGACGGTACCCATGCTTACATAGACCAACATGGGAAACCTCTGCTAGAGGTTCTTCCCCTGAGGTCTAGGGAGCCTGAGGTAGCGAGCCCTCTTCCCTTGGAAGATAGCCCTGCTGAGGCCGAACCCACCGGCCCGGGCTTGGGCACCTCGCGGACCAGGGTAAGTTGCCCTTTTCTGTTTTAATGACTTCAGTTTTACACTTAGCTAAATTTTTGCGAATTTTTCTAACTTCTAACTTCTCTCTTATTTGGTCTTTGCAGGTGGTCCTTTCTGATGAAGAGGAGGTGGTGGAGGAAAATGCTGCCGATGCGGGGGGCGATGGTGAGGAAGAGGAGGGGGCAGAAGAGGAGGGGGCAGTCGATGGGGTTGCCGGGGTGGAGGATGGAGAGAAGGAGGTGGCCGTCGTGCCTCAACCTGGCGCCGATGCTGCGGATGAAGTGGCAGCTAAGGCCAGGCTCGATCGGGCCGCCCGCAAGGCCCAGCTTGGGAAGAGGAAGGTGGAGGGGACGAAGTCCCTCCGTGGTGAGAAGAAGGCCAAGGTCAGGGGGAGCGGCCCGCCCGAAGTCGTGGTCGCGGAAACACCTAGGGTGACGTCGGGCCTTTCTCAAGGCTCGAGCTCCTGCTCTGCCTCCCCGACTCATAGGATGCCCGTGCAAACACCCGAGGAGGTGAAGGCGGCGACGGGGGTAAAGAGCATAATGGAAGCTCACCCGTCCGCCGGGTTATTGGCTTTGGCTGCGCTTCAGCAGCAAAGCATAGAGGCTAACCACCGAGGTCGTGATCTCGCCACCTCCATGGCGTCGGCCATGGCCATGATCCCTCAGGCAAGTGACCTCTCATAGTGTTTATTTGTATGTTTCGTTTTCATGCTCTTTCCAAATATTTTGCTAAGTGTTTGCTCCTTTCCTTGTAGGCCTATCTGATGATGAATCAATATGTATCTCACCAAGGCCAGCTGTTGAGGGATCGGACCGCGAAGGCCGAGGCTAATGCCAAGTCAATGGAGGAGGCCCAAAAAAGGGCAGAGGAGGCCCAGAACAGGGCTGAGAAGGTCGAGGGCCTGAATGCCTCGGTTGAGGCTCGGAGGGTTGAAGCCGCGAAGGCTAGGGCCGATGCTGAGGAGCGAGCTCGAGCTGCGGAGGCGGCTCTAAAGGAGGCCGAAGCTGGAATAGCTGATAAGCTAAAGGATGCAGTCCAGGCCGCTCAAGCCGAGCTGAATGCCGCCTGGACCCAGAAGACACAGAAGGAGTTCAACTCCTTCTATGTCGAAGGGTGGTCTGAGGCGGCTGCTTTTATGAGGGCGGGACCGGACCATCCGGTATGGAATGTGGACAATATCATCGTCCCTGTTCCCTCAGCTCCCGTTCCCGAGGTGGTTCCCCTCACTCCTCGAGCTCTCTCCGACGAAGAGGATGAGGAAGATGACGACGGGGCTACCTAGGATAGTTTTATTTTCCGTTCTCTGGTGTAATTTCTTTTTTGCACTTAGCTTGTAATAGCTTCTTATGAAATGAAAAAACAATTTTGGATTTGTCTTTTATTCTTCTGTTTTTTACTTCCGATGCATGTACGTTCCTGTGTGTACGTGCCCCCAATGAGGGGGCCGGTATGCTTCGGCATTGGGCCACTCATTTTATATAGCTCGCAGGCTCGTGTTCTGAAACACTTGTAAAATAAATTGAAAATGTAAGCCGGGGTGCCGTATAGGCTCGTGTTCTGAAACACTTGTAAAATAAACTGAAAATGTAATCCGGGGTGCCGTATAGGCTCGTGTTCTGAAACACTTGCAAAATAAACTGAAAATGTATGCCGGGGTGCCGTATAGGCTCGTGTTCTGAAACACTTGTAAAATAAACTGAAAATGTAATCCGGGGTGCCGTATAGGCTCGTGTTCTGAAACACTTGTAAAATAAACTGAAAATGTATGACGGGGTGCCGTATAGGCTCGTGTTCTGAAACACTTGTAAAATAAACTGACAATGTATGACGGGGTGCCGTATAGGCTCGTGTTCTGAAACACTTGTAAAATAAACTGAAAATGTAAGCCGGGGTGCCGTATAGGCTCGTGTTCTGAAACACTTGTAAAATAAACTGAAAATGTAAGCCGGGGTGATTTCGAAATAACAACAGTTTTATTCATAAAGCCCTTGGGCACATTTACATCATATTTTTATTTACATCAAAACGCAAAGGTCGCGCCCTATTGATAGTACTTCCTTAGGTTATTGACGTTCCAAGGTCGATCCATCGGGACGTCATCGGGGAGGCGACCTAACAGGTAGGCCCCGTTGCCCGCCGTACCGAGGATTCGATAGGGCCCTTCCCAGTTGGGGCCTAGCTTGCCGTCGGACTGTACCCTCGTGTTGTTGTTTACTTTCCGTAGCACGAGGTCTTCATTTTGGAAGCGTCTGGCGTTCACTCTTTTGTTATAGGAACGCCCCAGCTCGTTCTTGTATTCGGCGTTACGGATGGCCGCGACTTCCCTTCGTTCTTCAGCATATTCGAGTTCGAGGCCCATCATTTTTTCGTTCAGGCCGTTCTCCACCATGTCGGTTCTGAGAGAGGGGAGTCCGATTTCTAATGGGATGACAGCTTCCATCCCGTAGGTAAGGCTATAGGGCGTTTGCTGGGTGCCCCGTCTTCTCGTCGTTCGGTAGGCCCAAAGGACGTGCTGCAGCTCATCAGCCCATCGTCCTTTGGACTCGTCTAGCCTCTTTTTTATTCCGTCGAGGACGGTCTTATTCGACACTTCAGCTTGGCCGTTGCTTTGGGGATACGAAGGGGTGGAATAATAGCTTCTGATGCGGTACTTCGCATACATCGCTTTTAACTTGGCTCCGGTGAACTGGCCCCCATTATCTGCCACTATCGAGTAGGGGATTCCGAATCTCGTGATTACATCCCTCCAGAGGAACCTGATCACCTCGGCCTCCGTTATCTTTGCTAATGCCACGGCTTCAACCCACTTCGAGAAGTAGTCGGTGACCATGAGGAGGAACTTTTTGCCTCCCGGGGCCCAAGGGAATGGTCCGACGATGTCCATGCCCCATTGGGCAAAGGGCCAAGACGAAGTCACGCTGCTCATCTTTTGGGCCGGGGCTCTAGGTATGGGGGCGTATTTCTGGCACTTCTCACATTTGAGCACGAATGTTTTAGAATCCTTTTGCATGAGGGGCCACCAATATCCGTGAGTTAAGGCACGGTTGGCTAGCGACCTGCCCCCGGTATGGCTCCCACACGTTCCTTCGTGAATCTCCTCCATGACCCTCACTACCATATCGGGATGGACGCAGAGCAAGTAGGGCCCGGAGAACGACCTTTTATAAAGTTTATCGCAGGGAGCCAACCAGAACCCCAGTGCCTTTCTTCTTATCTTTTCAGCATCTTTCTTATCTTCGGGGAGGTCTCTGGTGCGGTGGTATTCGATGATGGGGTCCATCCAGCTCGGCTCCGACGGGAAGTCAGTCACTACGTTAACTCGTGCCTTAGCTTCGATGCTAGGCGAAGGGACGTATTCTATGGTGATGACTCGCTCCTTTTTATCACTCATGGCCGAGGCTAGGGTCGCTAGTGCATCGGCGTGGGTGTTTTCATTCCTGTTTATATTGACAATTTCCCGATACTCGAAGCTTTGGAGTATTCCGGAGGCGATGGCCACGTAGCTTGCCATCCTTTCATCCTTTGTCTGAAACTCGCCACTGATCTGGCTACTGACTAACTGGGAGTCAGTATGTACCAGTATCTTCTTGATGCCGAGGCTTCGGGCCATTTTCAGGCCTGCGATCACGGCTTTGTACTCCGCCTCGTTATTGGTGGCTCGGAAGCCAAGCTGGACTGACTTCTTGATTACATCACCCTGTGGAGATTGGAGTACCACCCCGAGGCCAGATCCCTTTTTATTGGCAGCTCCGTCGGCATGCAAGGTCCACGTTCCTTGGGCACGTTCCTCGATAACGGGGGACATAGTCATTCCGGTGAATTCTGCCACAAAGTCGGCCAGGGCCTGCCCCTTGACGGACGTTCGCGGCTCGTACCGGATGTCGTACGCATTCAGGTGGCATGCCCACTTCGTCATACGCCGGGACAGGTCTCCCTTCTGGAGTATTTCCCGAATGGGCTGATCCGTATACACCACGATACTGTGTACCGAGAAGTAATGGGCCAGTTTTCGCGATGCCATAACAAGTGCCAGGACGAGCTTTTCTAGGGGCATATACCTAGCCTCGGCGTCGAGGAGGGTTTTTCTCACGTAATAGATTGGCCTTTGCTCCCTGCCGACCTCTTTGATGAGGACGGCGCTAACGGCTATCTCGGACACGGCGAGGTACAGGGCAAGGACGTCGCCGGTGTCCGGCTTGGCCAGAAGAGGAGCGCTTCCGAGGTAGTTCGCCAGCTCCGTGAACGCATTCCGGCATTCGTCATTCCATTCGAACTTCTTCCGAGCCTTCAGAGACGTAAAGAATGGCTTGCATCGATCTCCGAACCGGGCTATAAACCGGTTGAGGGCAGCGGCCATTCCGGCTAACTTTTGTACGTCCTTCCTCTTTTCAGGGGTTCTCAAGTTCTTCAAGGCAGAGATTTGGACCGGGTTCGCCTCTATACCGCGATGGGTTACCATGAACCCTAGGAACTTCCCGGCACCAACTCCGAAGGCACACTTAGAGGCGTTCAGCTTCAGGTCATGCTTTCGTATTGTTTCGAACACCTCTCTTAGGTCGGACAGGTGGTCGTCCTCCTGGGCGCTTTTTACAACCATGTCATCGATATAGACCTCCATGCTCCGGCCTATGCTCTTAGCGAATATCTTGGTGACCATTCTCTGATACGTCGCTCCGGCGTTCTTAAGCCCGAATGGCATCACCTTGTAACAGTAATTCCCCCTTGGGGTTATGAAGGTTGTTTTTTCTTGGTCAGCCTCCGACATGGGTATTTGGTGATAGCCGGAGCAGGCGTCCAGGAAGCTCATTCTGGCGGCTCCGGCGGTGGAGTCCACTATCTGATCAATTTTAGGCAGAGGGAAGGGATCCTTAGGACAGGCCCGGTTAAGGCTCGTGTAATCGATGCAGACACGTAGCTTTCTGTTCTTTTTAGGGACCACCATGGGGTTAGCGAGCCATCTAGGGTAAAAGATTTCCCTGATGGCTCCAGCTAGCAGAAGCTTTTGTACTTCCTCGTTTATGGCATCGGCATGCTCCGGACTAACGCGGCGCCCCTTTTGCATCACAGGCTTCGCATCTGGGTTGACGTTCAACTTATGGTAGGCGAGGTCGGGACTGATACCCGACATTTCGCACGGAGACCATGCGAAGTTATCGAGGTATTCGAGCAGTAGCTTAACGAGATCTGAAACCTCGGGCTCGCTCAGCCCCGCTTCCGGACCCATCTTCTTGTTCAGTTCCCGCAGCAGCTTGGGATCCTCAGCTTCTATGTTCATAGCACTCTGGGCCGGAACTGGGTTCTTGCCGGAGTATACGGCCATGGCACAGCTTCTCGAGACCTTTTGGTTTCCCGATATGGTCTCAACTCCATTCATGGTGGGGTACTTGACCTTTTGGTGTAGAGTGGAGGAGACGCCTTCTATCTCATGAAGCCACGCGCGCCCCAGAATGACGTTGTAAACGGAGGGGACGTCCACCACCGTGAACTCCACGCTCATAACCTTGGTTCCTGTCTTAACAGGCAAGGTTATGTTCCCTCTGGGCTGAACATCCTCAGAGTTGAATCCGTACAGAGGGGGGGCGTTGGTATCTAACTGCCCCTCAGTCAGCCCCATCTTTTGGTAGAGGTCTCCAAAGAGAATATTCACCGACGCCCCCTGATCGACGAGGATGCGTCCTACTGAACAATGGCCCACTTGGGCCGTGATGACAAGGATGTCATAGTGGGGCAGGTCTACCCCCACTAGGTCGAAGTCGGTGAAGCTTAGATCCGGCTTGGTATCTTGTTTGCACCTCTTTCGGGGTTTCGAGCTTTCGGCGAGGCAGACGTGCTTTTTTATCATGGCCTCACGGGCCTCGGTTCTCTCCGCCCCATTTGGCTTCGGCTTCTTTGGCCCGGAATGGATAACCTGGCAAGTCATCACTGGTGGGGGGAGGTCTGGTTGCCTTTCGTCGTCTCCTTCTCGGTCTCGATCGGGGTCCCTTCGTGTCTTGACGTATTTATCCATCAAGCCGTCCCGGACCCATCCTTCTAGCCTTGCCTTTAGACCATGACACTCATTGGTATAGTGGCCGCGGCCTCTGTGATAGTCACAAAATTTTTCATTGGGCCCCCGGGCCGGCTCGTTCCTGAGCGGGGGGGGGGGGGGGCAGGAAAAGAATGGCTCGTTCTCGATCTCAAAGAGCAGGTCGGTCAGCGGAAGGCGAAGTGTGGTGGAGTAAGCATTTCCTGGGTTTGAAGGGCCAGCCCGACGGATATCCTCTCTTCTACGCTTAGCGGCCGGTTGCGGGCTCTCCTTCGTTCGCGGTCTCTCCAACCTTTCCGCCATGGGGCGATCTCGCCGGGTGCTTCTTGAGACGGCTCCTCCCCGAGGCTGCTCGATGCTGGCGACTGAATGCGTTGCTCCAGCAGATCTCATGTCTTTCTTGATATCGACATGCTGTTTTATTTGTGACCGGAGCTGGGAGACTGAGCCAGGAGGGGTTGCTATCATTTCGTTGCGGATCCTGCTTCCCACGATCATGTTCTGCCTGAAAGCAGCTATAGCCGTAGAATCGGGGCATTCGACGCACTCAGCGTGCTTCTGCCAGAACCGATTATCGTAACTCTCGAGGGTCTCTTTGGGTTGGGCCCTCACTTGGTATAGCTGCTCCGGTTGGGCAACCCTTTCCTTCAAGTTAATGAACCGGTGTGCAAAATCATAGGCCAGATCATCCCAACAGTGGATGGAGTTGGCAGGCAGAGACTGGAACCATTTACTTGCGAGCCTCCCCAGGCTGGCGGGGAAGCATTTACACATAAGGCGATCGAGGTGGAACAAGTGGTTCATCTGGTATCGATAGTGCCGGAGGTGGGCTTCCGGGTCAGAATCTGCGTTGAACACTTGGAGAACGGGGGCAGTAAAATTTCCGGGGGGCGTACTGTACTCTATCTCGTCTGAGAATGGGGTACTGCGGGTGGAGGCAACGATTTTTAGCGCTGCCTCGTCCGCGACTTCATCTCGGCCAGTGCGACGACCCCGCCTCCTCCTCCAGGGAGGCCTTTTAGTTCGCGCATGACTCGAAGCGGGCCGTGAATCGTGACTATCACCTGGTCGACTGATTCGTGAGTGTACGTTTTGGTCGTTTATACGACGCGAACTCCCCTCGTGGGAACGCCTTGACTCCGCTCCCCTAGCCGGCTCCTCAGGAACCTCTAGGGAGGGTCGCCTCGAGGGTCCCAACCGCGACATCACGCTCTTGGCGGGGATGCGAACGGGCTCTCGCTGCGCTTCGCCACGAGAAACGGGTCCGGGCTCAAATGCCATCATCGAGGCTATCAACGCCTTTTGAGCCGCCAAGGCAACGAGTTCCTTCTCATGGATCTCTAACATCATGCGAGTCAGCTCGTCGCGCGACCGGGGCGTCCCCTGGACCGCATTGAGTGGAGCAGGCTGCCCCTCATGCGCGGTTCCCGGCGTGCCAAAAGAGAGGGTCCTCGGCATTCCAAATGCCGGGACTTGCCGTGGGGGTGGGCTCTCATACTGATCATTATCTGTCATTGTTCCTTGAAAACGGATTGTCGGAGCTAGCGCGCTACTTTCCCACAGACGGCGCCAATTGGCGAGCCTGATTTTCTTCCCAAGCTCGGCTTATATATTTTATTCGCGTCGGCTCCGATCTTCCAAGGTATCTGCTTCGGTTGATGTCTCCTTTGATGGCGAGACGTTCTACTATCCTGCACAACAAACGAACAGGGGCCCGGGGTTGGTACCAGGTTTTCCCTCTCCGACGATCAAGTCAATATCGGTATAGACTTAAGGTGGAAATATAGTTAAGGACGAGGGATTGGTCCAGTTACAAGTTGTGGCGTCAGGTGTCACGGTTGATATTCTGGTGGTCCGGGTTGTTTTAGCTTTATCTCCCCTCTCTGTCTTTTTGTGTCCCCTCCTAATTGGTATTAGTGGGGGTATTTATAGTCTGATCAGAGGTGTATTAGCCCTTGGATCACTGCACTGCCTAATGTGGATCCAACGGCTTCAGGTCATTTATGACCCTGACAATGGTACTGTCCTTTCCCGGGGCCCACAAGGGCTGGCTTGTGATTGGGCCACGTCGATGAAACACATAAATGGTCCCCCAAGGGAGCAGCAGCATTAACGGTCCGGCCCCTCAAGATCCGGGGTGACGCGTTACCCATGATTGACAGGCCCGGATCACCTGCTGTGGGGTTGATATCGGTCCGGACGAGGGGGTGCCGACATCCCCTCGCCAATTTTCTTAATTTTTTAGGTTCGTTCATATAATACTAATTGGCACATGTATATATTACTCACAGTCCTTGAAACTATCTATGCGTGACTATATTAAGTGTTCTTTTTTAGTAAATGTAACTATCAGAAACTTAATTGCTACATATAATAGGGTGCTCAATCGGACAACTGTAAATGTTTGTATGTACTATATAAGTATCATACGTACTCCACTAGTTAATTTCTTCAGAGCTTCACACATAATTAACAAGGTCACAACAGGATGGGTATTGCTCAATAAAATAAATATTAACACTTAGCTACCACATAATTAACTTGATCTATGTAATTACGTTTAGTTAAAAATCTAAAGGATACGAATTTGTAAGTTTATGACCTTATTACTACTACAAAAGTTACCGTCGTGAATTGATTATATGTGAAAATATTGGTACTTTGAAAAACTTATCCATAGGGGCTATTGATGAAACAAGAAGTGGTAGAGCCTTTTCACATGTCTCCAAAAAATGGCTGGCAATACACATTTTCGCTAAATAGAGCTACTGATTTTTACTTATCTTGATCTAAGATTCTAGATAAACTTTTTCCTATAATAATAGTAGTGTTGCTCATTTGTTTTTTACTTTTTGTAATCAAGTGTTGCTCATTTGCTAGAGTCCTGCTTCACGATAAGGAAATGTACAAACGGCTAATTAAATGGACATATAAGTATGTGTGTAAGTTATTCCATTTTGGACAATTCCTTTTAAAGGGTATTTATCTTTTCATAACGTGTTTTGTTAAGTTACCCAATAAAAACTTATCTTTCCGATTTAATTGTGGGGTAGAGTTTTAGTTTGATTTAGTAACATGAGTAGAATTTACCATACTCTATCCGTTCCGATTTAATTGTCCATTACGAAACTACATGCAATTTTGACCGGCCAATGACGTGTATCAAAATTGTCGGAATGGAATTTTTTAAAAATTGATTATATAGTTCAAATGTTAAATTTTATGATTAGATTTTAAAAAATTTCATTTCTATTTTTCTTTCAGTTAATTCTATTTTTCTCCCCTAAACAAGTCTATTTCATAATTTTTTTTAACAAATTAACGACTTATGTTTACTCCACATGTTTTCTATCATGCACATGAGACGTGCGTGACTTACACATGAGACGCGCGTGACTTGCACATGAATGCGCGCGATATGCCTGCCTATATCATGCACAATAGACAAGCATATCGCACGCATTCATGTGTTTCAGACCTAGATATCGGCCTATCTGATGTGTACCATTATGAATTCCCTCATTTTTGAGGGTCTGGATAGTAAGTCGAGTGAAGAATCACTAGGGAAGGATTTCAGTATAGATCTATTGAAGGATTTCACACTGCATTTGAGTATTTTCATAAGTAGTCTGATTTCTCACTCTATCAACCCTCCAACTCCATTATTTTACAACTATTTTCTTTAAGGTTCATCTGGTATAAATTTTTTTAGGTATATGGTTAAAATAGTTGATATGATATATGTTTTGATTTAAGGTTTGAGTTTTAATGACAAAAGGTAAAGTTTATACCAGATCGTGTTTAATGCGGAAGTCAAATCGTGTTTCATAAGATCCTAAATAAATCAAATATGCATCCTTATATTCATGCGGAAGACATAGTTAGTTCTAAGGGTCATCAATAATAGAAAGGAACGCTATCAAGTTCTCACAGCAAGCGAACCATTGTCGAGGTATTGAGAGTACAAGAATCAAAGAGAATATAACAATGGAATGTACAAAACGTGTACTTAGAAAAATGTGTAAATTGATAGTGTGTAAGTGTAAAGTTAATGTATGTGTCACAAACTGGATTCAAACTCAAAAACAACAATTCACTTAAACTATCAGTATCGATAAGAAACTGACCCTTGAGGAAAATGTAACTTAATTTCCAAAGGCTTTTTTTTGTAATCCTGACATTTATTTATTTTGTCTTCAATCGTTCACTCGTTTTGAATTTGGCCAACAATGCATTATGTCCATTATATGAAATTAGAGATACGAATAATGAAAACTAGATACAAATCATATAGTCAAGATTTTATGGATTATAGCGTGCAGATTACACGCACACGCATGTAGTATGTGCACTAGCAATAAACCAACTGATCCGATCAATCAATACTACTATAAATGTCGATTAAGAAAATGACACACTATAAGATCCCATGTCGATAGTGTGAACTACTTGTGTATTATTTATATAATAATATATAATTCTGGTTGTGCCTTATTCCAATTTGTTACCAATTCTCCACTTTAAGATCTAACCTCTATAGTATCAATCGACAAACACTCCACGAAAACACAAATCTCTATATTCATCCACAAAATAGATACACTACTACATATTCACTTGTGTATGAAGTTCCGACAGAGGGCATATTATTCAAAAAATCCGGGTTGTGCCTTACCCCAAACTGCTAGAAAATTTCCACCCTTATAATTTGGTAAAATGTTACTCCTATAGTGCCAATCATTACACAATCCACACAAGATTAACCTAAACCAATCCATAAATCAATATAATACATGCATAGACGCATAGTTATAGACGTTGAAATAATTAAGCTAGGGTTGTGCATCACCCTAATTTGTTACAAATTTTATATCCTATAAGTGCAGGGCCAGCCCTTGTATGAGCGATAACATCTCTTTAGCTTAGGTGCCGACAAACGGATAGCTGCAAAAAAAAATTCCTAATTTTTGTTATTATGCAAAAAAAAAGTAAATAATGTATAATTACATAAACTTGCACATTAATATTGTAGTTTGAAGCTAGTCTAACGGAAAAGCTATTTCCTTTATGCTGGAGGTCTATTGGTTCGATACTGACCCTAAAACATTATGGATTTTTATATTTATGCATTGGATTTATGCTTTAAACTAAAAAATTCCAAAATAATTGAACTATCTTATAGTGAAATATTAACTATCTTTTAATGTGTAGTATTTTAATATTTCCGGGCATGTTGTCGTTTTTTTTTATTCAGTTAAAAAGGCGCCAAATTGCTAGTGCTGGCCCTGCATAAATGAATAATCTAATTAATACAATATCAAATGATACACAGTCCACCAGAACATGAAACCCCAATTTAGTGTTATCTCTCTATATGTATATATCTATATGAAAAAGTAATAATAAAAAATTGATGTGAAAATCCAATTTAGTGTGTTTTTCACCTCAAAGATAAGGAAAATGCTAAGGAAGTTGATGTGATTTTACCTATGCAATACTTCAGATTCATAGATAAGTTGTTACAAATTCTATATCATATTTATGAATAATATAATTACCACAATATCAATCGAAACAACAAAAAATATCTAACTTCAAAAATATTAAATAGATACATACATATATACATACATACATATCTATAGAAGTGACGGACCTCGTAGTGCCACGTGTCAGGGCTACTTCGACAAGGTCGGGTGGTTTATTCGACATCTCTTTCTTTATCTCACTAAAATTATCAGTTTTTTTTTTTTTTTTTTTTACAGTCTTTAGTCATGCATGTTCATTTTTTAAGGTTTTTCTTTTGCGTTTTTTCGTTCTTTTTCGGGAGTTTTTTCGGTAAACCGAACCGAGAAAGTTTCGGTTTTTCGATTTTGGTCTTTTTCGGTTCGATTCGGTTATCGGTTCGATTTTTTCGGGTTTTCGTCCAGCCCTACGGAAAAGTGGATCTTTCGAGTTTTGAAGAGATCGATAATTTACCAACATACAAATGAAAACATACCCCCAAAAAATAATATATGTCGCCGTATAGGTGAAGGTTGATATTTGTCCACCGTAATTTTTATTCTACAATATAGTTGATTCAGTATTGTTATTAACAGAACAATTATTTATCATATTACGTATTTTTATTCCAATCTAATGTCATATGTGTAATATGTACAAATAAAACAATTTGATTTATTTATCTTCCTTGGAACAGAACATTTGGTTAGCGATCACTGCTTCCATTATCTCTCTCTCTCAAATCGAAAGAATATAGTTGCTCGAACTAAAACAATAATACAAAACAGAGAAAAAAAACACAAATTTGTTTTAAATTTTTTTTTAAGGGAAAATGAGATGTTGAGGTAGAAAGTGTTTGAAAACAAAGACAAGAAAATAAAATAATAAAACAGGATTTCGAGGTTGCATGTCTTCTTATATAATGAATCTGTAGTATGTGAGTACATATCCAAAATTATCGTTTAATATATGTCACTTACCTACCTAGTAATATAGTACGGGTTTCAATATGGTATCAGAGCCAATGCTAGCGAAGTTAGTATGATGGTCCACATCCATCTAATTATTGATTTCACTGGTAGTATTTCACAGTTTTAGTTGAGAATTATCTCACATCGTTTATGATTTGATTAATGCAAATTTTAATATATGCATATCTTCTTATCTACTAATAGGTATTTTAGTAGACAATATACGTGGTTCAACATGCATTACATAAAAAAAAATATCATTCTAAAAATTTAATATTGAATATAAAGAATCGGTCAAATAAAAGTGTAACTTAATTACTAATTGTTTTTCATATTCATAGTATTAATCAACTTTGTCTCCCATCATTCACTTCTTTTAAATTTGGTCAAAATTGCATTAAGATAGTTGTATGAAATTGGAGATATAAATAATGATAATTGTATAAGGTTTCATGAAGTTAAAATATTTGAAATTGTAGTGTGTGCATTTTAAACAAATTTTCACACAAACATGTAGCAATATACACGGTCGGCAAAAAAGAACGAAGGAGAGTGACATGTATTAGTGTTTGTCATTATCAATTCTTCGGCGATGTAAGATAATTTTCAACACTTTCTCTCACTTATGGGTTGGTTAATTTTCGAGAAACCCAACAAGAACAACCAATAATTGGTGAACGTGACAATCTTACTAACTTAGCTAGTATTGGCTCTGATACCAAGATTATGTCCGAATAATTCTCAACGACTATAAATATACTTTGAAAAATATGATGTCATCGAGTAAATTTTTGAACCCATGGATATTATTAGATTGTACATGAGTATTGGTTGCACATTTCAATATCGTTCAAAAAAAAAAAATAAGACCGCAATAGACTGATTTTTTTATTTAATTATTTGCAAATAATTAAATTGCGAGCTATTTTAACATATAAATGAACTGCAAACAAACTCAAAACAACTCGAAACAATCAAGAATACTCTTATAAACCCAAATAGACTCCCTTAATCATAAATTTATATTTATGATATGAAAGATTACATATATTATTATTATGTATTGATTAATAATTAAGAATGTTATTTCTACTATTTGATTTGACTTCTTTTAACTAAAGAGATTCGTCTTCTACTATCCAGTCATTTGAATTTGATAAATCATAATATATGAAGATTATATAGATTTATCAAAGTGGATATTTTGATAAAAATTAAAATTTCAAATGTCATCGAGGCATTCTTAAATTAAATATCCTCCTATATGGGATTAACTGATGGTTCCTCCTTATTGGACCTTAAAAGTTTTAACCCAAAATTCAGTTAAGCAACGAAATTCTTTAATTTTAGGACAATTGAAAGAACTGCAATTTGCTCATGTCACGGAGGGCATCGTTCTTCAACTTTGGGGATATTGAAAGAACGGAGATTTGCTCATGTCACGGACGGTGTCAGGTATAAGCCCCAAAGGACGGGTCCTTGCTTTCCAAATTTTAAAAAGTTCTCGCAGCATTGATTTTGTACAAATTGACAAATAACCCAAATATTTTTTATTTATTCGATTTATATTGTGCAGTTTTTTTCTGTTAGTATAATATCTAGTCTGAAGTTAATGAAAGATTCATTCGTTATATTATTATAATAAATAATAGTAATCCATTAATAGTAATCCATATTATTGTAATGAAAGATCCAAATACATGTGTAGTTTGGGTGTGCGCGCAATCTATGATTCAAATTGAAATGTACAATGATCCAGTTGAGAGTATTTTCTTTTGCTTAAAATCAAAGAAATAAAGAATTTTTTTTATCAAAGTAGTTCCGAAATTTTTTGTTTTTATTTTCTGGTATACATACTCTCGGCAACCTTTTGCTGCCTTCTCTTTCTATTTATAAATATTATATACTAGTAAATTATAGGCACACACCCTTTCACTGATGGGGTGGTTTTTTTTTTTTAAAAATAAATTAAATAGTTAGTTCTTGACGGTTATTTTTTTCAAATTTTATAAGTAACTTCAAAATTTTACATGTATGGTTAATTATTAAAAGTTTTAAGATTTTTTTCTAAAAAAATGGAAGCAAATTCAAAAGTAAATATATTTTTCTGGATTCACTTATTACTAATATAATAGATTTATACATATATATTATACTAGCATCTCCAATAGTCCTGTTAAGTTTTTCTTGTTAAATATGACATGTGTTATATTTGTTAATTTTAACAACCATATAAGTCTCAAATTAATGCATTTTTCTTAACAAAGTTGTCTATTAATTTATAATAAATAATTGATTTCGAATCAAAAATAATATTATTGCAAGTAAAAAAGTAAAAGAGAATGTGTTATTTTTTATTTAATGTAGCAGTTAGTCAACCAAATAGTCATATCAAGCTAACAATGTTTAACTTTTTTTTAAATATAACAAGAATGTTAGCAATATTAAATTTAATAGGTTAATTAACAATACAAATGTGAAGTAAAAACATGTGTATTATATAACAATTTGATATAAAAAGTGAGATAACATCACTATTGTGGATGCTCTAAGTCAAGTGTTGACTATCGGGGTCTCACACAACTATTATTAATATACCTTGACTATAATTTGTAAAAATTACAGGTTTGGCACCCGCAGTAAAAAAAAAAAACAATTGACATTGCTTTTTATGTAGATTTGGGCACCACTTATGTACTTGATGTGTTGCCCCTGCACCCGATGCAAACGAGATGTCAAGATATTATCATTCCTACAGAAGCATGTTAACTTTGGGGAATGGGGTGTTTTGTAATGTTTTGACTTTATAAATAAATGGTTCCTTTGCTGAAAAAATAAATAAAACAAAATTTTTAGTTATAGAGCTCATGAGTACCAAAAAAAAAACACTATCTACCGCATGTTCAAAATTTGGATAATAATTAATACTCCTCTATACCTCCTTACTGAAATGCTCCGGTATGAACCCAGCTACAAAGCGAATTTCGGCCAAGAAAGCCATGGAACACCTTTACTTAATTTGATGACCTGCAAGACTCAGCTCTGAAATTTAGGTAACCAATCATGACCTAACTTGGCTTTGAAAGTTAGTTGGGTACTTGATATCCTTGTCTCAGCATTTTTTTGTGTTTGCTTGGTTTGATCTTTGGTTGCATGGAACTCCTATACCCTAGGCGTTTAACGAACGCGTTCCTATGGCCCTAATAGGTTTGGAAAGTCATACAATCGCCAAGTCAACTCAAACTGTCTAAAAGAACCAAGACCGACCTCCCTAGCTAATAAAGAAGCTTTATGATATCTCTATACCGGAAAATTATCAAAACTAAATGTTGGTATATCGTGTCTATGTATTACTACATATTTGTTGAGAAAACTCACCATTAGCTTATTAATATAGTTTAGATTTAACTTACAAAAACTACTTATGCCTTTTTTTTTTGGGCAAAGTTCAGTAAGTGTATTTACCAAAATGTAATAAAGCTGATCCTAATTAAAAAAAAGAGGATTGACAACACGTTCCATCTCTTCTTCACAAACTTAACAAAAGCTAACAATATCAAAAATACCAGACAGGGAGTAAAGAACCCCAAATTCGTGCCCTATGAGAGAGAAATAGCAAATACACCCAGGCCAAATTTCGACAGAATCACCGCCCCTTTCAAATACGATCCAGCGGAGTTCGGGACATGGCCACCACCTCCATAGATAACACTTCAGCTGAGGTAATTTCTTGTTTATGACAACTATTATTCCTTTCTAGTCAAATCTTATAAACAATCACTGAGAACAATATTTTCCCTTGCTTTTCCATCACTAATCTTCCTTAAAGAGTGAAGATTGCCCAATTTACCCGTTGGTTTCACATCAAGTTTACTCAATATTATGGTACTTATGCCTATTTTACTAAATACCAAATTTCAACTATATTTTTCAAATTCATTTATTAATAGGAATAGCTTACAACTTTTATTATCGACCGTTCCCACGCTCCCACACCCTGCTCCCGCTCCCATTTATGTACAAAAGTGATATAAATTTTAATACTAGCTAGCATAAAAGTGATTACTAGCCAGAGGGAAGCTAAGTAGGGACGATCGGGTGCCACGTCACCCCCCATAATTTTAGAAATCCCAAGTGACGTAATTTTTTTTTAGTACAATTTCTTTTTAGGTGTAGATTTGGCACCCCCATAAAAATATGTTACTTGTACATATATTTACTTGTTTTTTTTGGTATATTTTGGCACCCCCATTTACACATCCTGGCTTCGCCCTAGCTGTCTTTAAATATCAACGGTGGTCATTGACTACAATGCCTTGATCATCTGATATTTTCTAGCAAGTGACTTGTGAGTTATGATAGCAATTTTGCTTTTCTATTTTGATACGTTTCTCTTTTTATTCAACCACACTAGGATCAAATAACTTTTACAACCATAATGATAAAATGAATAACGCCTTTCAAAAAGTATTCATATATAAGATTTATTTTAATTAAAATTTGGTCTTCCACGTTTTTTCTTCTTCTCAAAATCCTCTCTTAAGGGGTTTAAATATATTTTTGGTTCGCATATGTTTGCCAGTGTGAGTGAGTTTTTGATTCCTCCAATTTATTCATCTATTAACATAATTAAATTTGCAGGCTGCCTCTACTAATATTGCACCATATGGGCCAGCACCGAGCTACGATTCAGTGACATTTTTGGGTCGAGATGTTAGCATTTTGACCCCCTACTTTGAGGATATTCCTGGTGCTGGAGAGAAGATCCCTCGTCATTTATTTTGGACTGTCCTAGTTATATGCTTATTTTTTATATTGTGCTGCGTCTGTTGTTGTTTTTTTAGTCTACGACGAGGTGAACAGTCGAGGGATAGGGTAGTTCACCAGCAAAACAGAAGGGCGAGAGCGAGAGTGCATCCTATAGTCTAGATTTCGGTAAAAACATATAGCGTCCTATATTGCCTGTTATTGATCGTATATGCATATGATATTACAAGACTGGAAATCATGGAGTAACAGTTAAATAAGAATTATAATTGTTTGGAAAACATTTTAAGATTAAAAATCCGATACCTTGTTTTGAATTTTCCTTTAGTTATATATGTTTTTCTTTATTTTAATTATTCCTTAAAATTATGTAATTGTTCTCAACAAACTCAACAGGTGAATTTTATCCAAAAAAATGGTAAAGATGCCTTGCTTAGCTAACAAATTTGTCACGAATTCATGATGGTTGGGATGTACCTGGTTTTAATATAGAAGTATCTTAAAAGGGGCTTATAAACTTTTAAGTCATGTACGCTGTTGAGTTGTGGAGCCAAATGAGATTTCGCCATATTTTCTAATTATCGCACCTCACTTGAAATTGTAATATGACCCACTAAGAGTTCTATTTATATGCCCCAATATCTTGTATTTTAATTACACCTTTACACATCACTGTGAGAATATTATAAGTGAGAGAGTTCTAGTTGCGAGAGAACCATAGCTTCTTGTTGAGCTAGATTACGATTGTAATCCTCATTTAATAATATTAAGTGTCACGTGTAGCGGTCCGGAGACGTAGCCAATTTGGGTGAACTCCGTTATCAAAGAGTGTGTGCTCGGTTTAGTATTTCTGTCTTTGTTTGTGTTCGCCTGATCGACCCCAACAAGTGGTATCAGAGCTCGGAAGATCGATGGCGAAAGAAGACAGAACCGCACACGGGATCGAGAAGTTCGACGGGAAGGACTTCGCATTCTGGAGAATGCAAATAGAGGATTACCTCTACGGGAGGAAGATGCATCAGCCACTTCTCCTAGAGGAAAGGCCGACCACGACCATTGAGGAGGCGTGAAAACTCTTAGACCGTCAAGTGTTGGGAGTGATCCGCCTAACACTATCTAGGAGTGTCGCACATAACGTTGCAAAAGAAACGACGACGATGGGGATGATGAAGATCCTCATCGACATGTATGAGAAACCATCCGCGAACAACAAGATACATCTCATGCGTAAGTTGTTCAACCTACGCATGGCTGAGGGGACACCTATCGCGAGTCACGTGAACAAGTTCATCGACACCGTAAATTAGTTGGATGCGGTGGAGATAACTATTAAAGATGAAGTAAGAGCCCTTATACTGCTAGCCTCTTTACCGAACAGTTGGGAATTCATGCGAGCTGCTGTTAGCAACTCAATTGGAAAGGAGAAACTGACTTACAACGGCATCCGAGATCAAATACTCGCTGAGGAACTCAGGAGATTAGATATGGGTGAATGCTCAAATGATGGAGCAGCCTTGAACATGGGTTCAAGAGACCGGGGTAAGGCCAGGGTATGAGACGTTAGAGGACGTTCACAATCCCGAGGTAAAAGAGGGCTAAGCCGAGGAGGCAAAGATAGCGATCGAAGTAAGAAGAATCTTCGATGCTATAACTGCCAGGGTATGGGGCACTTCAGTCATGAGTGCAAGCAGCCGACGAAGGGTACCGGCCGTGATCACGGGGCTAATATTGCGAGCGACGAGGATTCAGGTGACTGTCTAATGCTTGCCGTGCAGAGAGATATAGATTCGTGGATTCTAGACTCTGGGGCATCATTTCACACGACCGCTCAGAAGGATTTATTCGAAAATTACACTGCGGGTAATTTCGGTAAAGTGTATCTAGCCGACGGAGAAGCGTTGGAGGTTGTTGGAATGGGCGATGTGAAGATTCGCATTCCAAACGGGTCGGTATGAAAGCTAACGAAAGTGAGGCATGTCCCGAGGTTGACCAAGAATCTGATTTCAGTAGGTCAACTCGATGCCGAAAGGCACTCCATTTCGTTTAGCTGTGGAGCTTGAAAAGTTTCACGAGGAGCTATGGTGATAGCCCGAGGGAGCAAGGTCGGTACGCTGTACATGACGACCGATGAGGAGTGTACAGTGGCGGCAGCTGTGTCGCAAGACTGCTCGGAACTGTGGCATCGACGGTTGGGTCACATGAGTGAGAAAGGGATGAAGGTGTTAGCGAAGGACAATAAATTTCCAGGCTTGAAGTCTGTCAACCTCAACATGTGCGAAGGTTGCATCTTCGGGAAGCAGAAGAAAGTGAGATTCCGGAAAGGTAGAAAAGCTCCAAAGGAGGAGAAGCTAGCACTGGTCCACTCAGACGTATGGGGACCATCTCCAGTAACCTCACTGGGAGGAGCTCAGTACTATGTGACCTTCATCGATGATTTGATGAGGAAAACATGGGTCTATTTCTTGAAACATAAGTCTGAGGTGTTTAAGAAATTTCAAGAATGGAAGGCCATGGTCGAACTGGAGACCGGGAATAAACTCAAGTGTTTGAGGTCCGATAACGGCGGAGAGTACATTGATGCGAAGTTCGTAGAGTTCTGTGCTCAGAGAGGCATTCGAATGGAGAAGACCATCCGAAGAACGCCACATCAGAATGGCGTGGCCGAGCGAATGAACCGAACAATCAATGAGCGTGCTAGGAGTATGAGACTGCAGAGTGGGTTGCCCAAAGCCTTGTGGGCACATGCAGTAAGCATGGCGGTTTATCTCATTAACCGCAGACCCTCAGTGCCCCTAGAAAAGAGGATTCACGAGGAAGAGTGGGTAGGAAAGCCTATCTCTTATGAACACTTGCGAGTGTTCGGTTGTCTGTCATATATCCATGTCGACATAAATGAACGTACCAAACTTGACTCGAAATCCAAAGTGTGTTACTTTGTGGGGTACGGTGGAGCTGAGTTTGGATATCGCTTTTGGGATGGTCAAACCAAGAGGATCAATCGCAGTAAGGATGTCATCTTCAACGAAAGCATTTTGTTCAAAGATCGACAAAATGTGAAAGAACAAGCGCTCCCGTCCGAGGAAAGTGGTATGGTCGACATGAATGCGTTTCCAAGATTGGACTTGGAAAATGACACTGAAGATGAGCCAGTGGTGCTCGACAACCGACCAGCAGATGCTGAAGAGGCCGAGGAGCTATCCCAGACTCCTCGACCTGAATTGGGCAGAGGTCATCGCGAGAGGAGACCTCCTGCCCGATACTCTCCTTCCCTGCATTACATATTGCTCAGTGATGCAGGAGAGCCGGAAAGTAGAGAAGAAGCTCTGGAGCTGAAAGACTCGAGCAAGTGGGAGCTCGTGATGAAGGATGAGATGAAGTCGCTCGAGAAGAATGTGACTTGGCAGTTAGCCGAACTGCCCAAAGGGAAGAGGGCACTGAGCAATAAATGGGTGTTTCGACTGAAGGAAGAACAAGACGGCACGAAACGGTATAAGGCACGCCTAGTAATCAAAGGGTTCCAGCAAAAGGCAGGAATTGACTACACCGAGATCTTTTCACCAGTCGTAAAGTTGACGACTATTCGGCTATTGTTGAGCATTGTTGTAAACGCGAATCTTCATCTCGAGAAGTTAGATGTGAAAACTGCCTTTCTCCATGGAGATCTCGATGAAGAAATTTACATGCTCCAACCTGAAGGGTTTGCCGAAAAGGGAAAAGAGAAACTGGTCTGCAAACTGAGGAAGAGCTTGTACGGGCTAAAACAAGCACCACGGCAGTGGTATAAGAAGTTTGACAGTTTCATGACGGATACCGGGTTCGAAAGAAGTGATAGCGATCACTGTTGTTTCGTGAAGAGATTTGCGAACTCTTCGTATGTCATACTACTTTTGTATGTAGATGACATGTTGCTCGCCGGATCGAGCCTTGTTGAGATTAACAAGGTGAAACAACAGTTGGCGAAACAGTTTGAGATGAAAGATTTGGGTGCCGCAAATCAGATCCTCGGTATGAGGATTCCTCGAGGAAGGGATGGGTCCCTGTTTCTGTCGCAAGCCGAGTATGTGAAGAAAGTGTTGGCACGATTTAACATGAGTGATGCCAAAGCTGTAGGCTCACCGCTAGCCGCACACTTTAGCTTGTCGAAGGAACAATCACCCTCAGACGAGGAAGGAAAGGATCGTATGTCGAACATACCCTACACTTCAGCAATTGGTAGCCTGATGTACGCTATGGTGTGTACAAGACCGGACATTGCCCATGCAGTGGGAGTTGTCAGTCGTTACATGAGTAACCCAGGAAAGCACCATTGGGAAGCTGTGAAGTGGATATTGAGTATCTCTCGGGTACCGTGAGTTTGGCATTATGTTTCCGAAAGACCTCGGAAGGCCTGCACGGCTATGTGGATGCTGACATGGCCGGTGATCTGGACAGCCGAAAGAGCACAACGGGATGTGTTTGTACCTATGGTGGTACTGCTGTGAGTTGGACATCTAAGCTGCAAAAGATTGTTGCATTGTCGACCACAGAGGCTGAGTACGTCGCGATGACGGAAGCAAGCAAAGAGATGATTTGGTTGCAAGGTTTCTTAAAGGGAGTTCTGCACTGTGATAGTCAAAGTGCAGTTCAGCTAGCTAAGAATTCTGTATTCCATTCACGCACAAAGCACATACAGATTCGTTACCACTTTATCCGGGCTGTTCTGGAAGATGGAATCTTCGCGCTAGAAAAGATTGAGGGCGCTAAGAACCCCGTCGATATGCTAACGAAGACTGTTACAATCGACAAACTGAGGCTGTGTGCAACCTCAGTAGGACTCCGAGCATGAGGCTCAAGGTCGCCGCTACACTGAAAGAATGAGTAACTCGCCGATGACGGCAGAGTATCAATTACTATACAAGGATACCGATGGGAGCATTCTGCTGCGGTGGAGCACAGTGAATTCGGTGATCGGGGATAAGTGGATTTCTTTTGAAGCACTCGACATTTGACTCCAAATGAGGTTTAACCATGTTTTCTAATTATCCCACATCACTTGGAATTGTAATATGACCCACTAAAGGTTCTATTTATATGCCCCAATATCTTGTATTTTAATTACACATTTACACATCACTGTGAGAATATTATAAGTGAGAGAGTTCTAGTTGCGAGAGAACCATAGCTTCTTGTTGAGCTAGATTACGATTGTAATCCTCATTTAATAATATTAAGTGCCACGTGTAGCGGTCCGGAGACGTAGCCAATTTGGGTGAACTCCGTTATCAAAGAGTGTGTGCTCGGTTTAGTATTTCTGTCTTTGTTTGTGTTCGCCTGATCGACCCCAACATACGCTTCATTATTCAAACGTAGCAATTACAGTAACATGTGTGCCATTGATAAACAATACAACTATAGAGTGAAAACCAAATGGTAACTTTGGATATGGATTTATTTGAATGTAATTTATAAAGATGGTATGGATGCAGATGAGATATTTTGTGTTTGGTGGAATACTTTTCTTGGTACCGTACGTGCTACCAGCCTACCACCATACTTAGTTACACCTAGCGTTGAGTCCGGTTCAGTTCGGTTTTGAGCATATTTTTCTGTTCGTTTTTTTCGGTTTCAGTCTTTTTATTTTTTGGACCAAACCGGACCGGTTTTTTCGGTCCAGTTTCGGTTTTTTTGGTTTTTCGGTTGTTTTCGGTCTTTTTCGGTTCGATTTTATTGAAACCGAAACCGATCTGAATTTTTTTCGGTTTTTCGGTTTCGATCTTTTTCGGTTCGGTTATCGGTCCGGTTCGGTTTTTCCGGTTTTTCGTTGAGCTCTGGTTACACCCTTTACAAAGTATATCAATTCATTTATATGGTGGCACTGGCAGGCTGGTAGCACGTACGGTACCAAAAATTGTTTTCATACTGGTTCCATTGAATTTGAGATGAGCAGTACGTACGTAATAGTACAAAGGCAATTATCACACAAACATGTGTATATCACACACACATGATATATTACGTTCTAGAACTTACTGTGAAACTACGATAAATGTCAGCATATTGTTTAATTTACTTCCTAATGAAATTACATTCTTCACTTTTCTATGGATTTCTCTTTTTCATAAAATAAAGTAGAATAAGTACTTGAATTGTATTTACATACATGAAGTAGTGTTTTAAAAAGTGCTAAGTTGATCAAAACATTTTTACGAAATATACGCTAAAAAGCGTAGTTTTAAAACGTAAAGGGTAAACTTTTTATTATATAAAAATATACATGTTAGAAATATCTAAAAAATATACAAGTTTAATATATATTTTGAAAACATGATTTTACGATTTTCTATATAAGGAAAATTAAAATATTGTAAAAAATAGCAAAAAACAAACGGATTTAATTCTTTTAGTATTTTAAATTTTCAAATGTTATAGTTCGTCAAAATAAGTGATTGTGTATCACTAGCACATGTGTTAGAATTTGTTTGGAATTATATTTTTCGTAAAATTGATAATCCTAAATCAACGTCGTTTCGTAGTTTTTGAGACAAATAATAATAAAAAACTACAAGTCCTGAAAAAACACAAAAATCGTGATAAAAATGTAGAAAAAACGCTTTACCAACCAAAAAGCGAAAAAGAGTTGACATTTTATTTTCGTAAAGCACTTTATCGGGCTAAATGCATTTAAAGCGTGATTTTAAAAACAACTTGAAGTACAATTATAAGAGAGTTTTTGTAAAATGCTATAAATATCATTAATTCGGCACATATACCACAATCTAGCAACAGTGAAACCACAGTAACTACTTGTATTATTTTGGGTGTCTATACAAGATTTTGCTGTGTAATTATTTTCTCCTTCAATTAAAACGAAGTAAAGAGTAAATTGGTACAATCAATAGTGTGAGCATTAATCATATAGATCTAGTCACCAGTCTGTACATGAAATCCATCTTAAAAGTCATAAAATATAATATGCGTTTTCTTTTCTTTGTTGTTTTATTTGTTCTTCGAGGTTTGGTCTTTGTTTGCCTTTTCAACTTTGTGTAAGTAATCAAATTAAGCCCTTTCTCATCATGCAAATCTCAAATTCAGTAATCTAGTAATTGGTACAAACCCGTGCATTGTTTAAGTTTCTCCTGCTTTGGTAATGTATTTTTCTATTTATAGAAATGCAATTAATTATGTTTTGTTTACATATCAAAAAACCTATTATATACTAGAATTAGAAGAAGAAATTACGTGGAATTTTAATCCTTCAATCCCGTGTTTCTATTTTCGTCCCTTCTGAATGAATGAATTCTTATAAGAACCAATTCTTGATTTCTTATAAGAATCATACAGAGAGATTGTTCTGTGTCAAAAAAAAAATAAAAAAAAAAATAAAAAAAAAAAAATATATATATATATATATATATATATATATATAGGGAAATGTTATATGAACATCAACTTAGACATCAACTTGGACACTTTTTTGTAAAAACGCTCCAAATCAAGATTTAGTTAATGCAAATCTCCACGGTTTCACGACGGGAACACAAATATGCGTCTTGTTTTTTTTCCCGAGATGTATAATGACATGTTTTCGAAATTATGATAAAAGTTAAAAGTTCAAAACATGTCATTATACATCTCAGAAAAAAAAAAACAATACGCATATTTGTGTTCCCGTCGTAAAACCGTGGAGATTTGCATTAATCAAATATTGATTTGGAGCGTTTTTATGAAAAAGTGTCCATTTGGGTGTTTTTTATGGTGTCCATATATCCTCCCCCATATATATATATATATATATATATCATGCGGGTATGTATGTATGTGGGTATGTATATAGAGAGAGAGATTTGGGGATAAAATGTTTTCTCTGCAAGCTGTTTTTTTTTTTTTTAGAGAGAGAATGATTAATTAGATAAATAGATTTGGGAGACCTTTTATATTGGACCAATCCTTAATTAGTTTCATAAATAATAGACCAATCCTTAAATGAATTTTATAGCCGGACCAATCATTAAATACTTTTGTTTTCGTGGACCAATCCTTAATTTTCTCCATATGGTTATATAATTTATGTTGGATACGTTGTAAACAAACAAAATAATTTCTACGGAAAAGAAATGGATAAATAAACAGAAAATGGTTTCCTCAAATATATAAATATCAATTACAGCCTTCAAAATTAAGAGTATGTAAATGATACCGAAATGGACTAAAGTCCGAGACGAGGTAACTGTTAGCAGTTTTCCTTAAACGATATTTGCCCCGCCACCTCTGCTTCTGGCTAAATGGGGCACTTCGTTCCTAAGGTACAACGTCTATCGCATGTGACTCGACGGAAACAGCACCGAGCCACGGTCACAATAATTTCTACGAAAAAGAAATGGACAAATAAACATAAAATGGTTTTTTCAAATATATAAATATCAATTACAACCTTCAAAATTAAGAGTATGTAAATGATACCGAAATGGACTAAAGTCCGAGACGAGGTAACTACAAGCAGTTTCCCTTAAACGATATTTGCCCCGCCACCTTTGCTTCTGGCTAAATGTGGCACTTCGTTCCCAAGGTACAACGTCTATCGCATGTGACTCGACGGAAACCGCACCGAGCCACGGTCGGGCCGTTGGTGGTGCGGTACTCTCTCTATATATGTATGCATATGTGTATGTGTGTGAATGTGTGTATATGACATGTATTTTTCTTTGTCATGGAAAAGTCTATTGAAAAATGATGAAAGACCATCATATTTATGCAAAGTTTGTAACTCATGAAAGCCATCAATATGGGGATATAAATATTTTGAAACTCCTACAACTTAATTGCATTCAAAACAAAACAAAACCAAAGGTTTTTTTTTCCAACAATCCCCCACATGAATGCAATCATTAAACATGCACAGTGCAACTAAATGCAATCGAGAGAACCACGAGAATTCACTGCATAAGGACATGTAGCGCGCCTTGAACCTGCCATAGCGAAATACCTTTCGAATATACTTGTCTTACGTAGCATAATGCTTTGAACCTTTAGCGTTTTGTGTATAACAAAATAATACCCACACAGTGCCTTCTCTACACCACTTACTAGGCCCTTTAGTTGTTGTCCATATTTAGCCCTAGCTCATCACATAGTATCGGCCATACACATTCGTTATAGGTGATTTTCAAGTCAAGGGTGTCCTGACTCACCCCACTCGATCTTCGAGATACTTGATTCATTAAGAGCCTCACGCTCACCCTTACAATGGTACATGTCTATCACTCTTTCATTATAGAAATGGGCTGAGAACTTATGTTCTCGAGTGCTTTGTTCGGTTACCCGCACAATTTAGTTTCCCATGGAACCCGAGACTGAAGTTTCCAGTTCAGGTTGGGTTACCTATGCGAAGGTTTCCAATTTATTGGGCTTCAAACCCCATTTCCCTCGATGATGCTCCAACTCTTCCACGAGTTAAGGATTTTGTATATGGATCCGTATTATTATCTTTAGACCTTGCAAAGTCTAAGGATACCACACTATTTGCTAGCAATTCCTTTTGCGGACTTGTGTCTCCGACGACTATGTCATGACTTTGTCGGTACTTTCCATTATACAATTACTCTGATCCCGTTCAATAACTGACTAACTTTATCAGTGCACGCTTATTGAGGGAACAAATTTTGGCCACTTGGGAATACCTCCCAAAACTTCTCAGCCAATCTGCCTTTTTTCAGTGTCTACAACATTATAAATTCTGATTTCATAGTTGATCCATGTATACATGTCTGTTTTACAGAACTCCATGAGACTGCAACCTCTTTAAGTACAAACATATCCACTCGTGGACCTTGTAATGTTAAAGTTCGAGATACACTTGATATCTAAATACCCTTCAAATATTTTGGACATCTCATATAATGTAGTTCATGATTGGCAATATATCTCATGTATCTGAGAAGCCTCATTGGCAAACCTACTGAGTCTGCTCACTGAGTTAGCTATAACTGGTCTAGTGCAGTTCTTGATGCACAAGAGACTATCTATGATAAGCTAGGTGTTTGTTTTAATCCATATAACGACTTAACAAGTTTTCGCACCTTGTCTTACTTTACACGGAACCACGACCCAATGAGTTGTTCCTAATTCTCTATATCTCCATTTATAAAACACATGTTCTCATTAATTAATGATACGTCTTTTTATAGAGATTAGAGCATAGACATTAAAATTATCAAAACCATCAGTTTACTTAAAGTAATTGATTTTATTTATCACGTGCCTATCAACCTCATTGTTGATGACATCTTCCCATATACACATTATATGTGTAACAACCTGAAAATTTCTATATGTATAAAAGGGTATTTGAAAATAAATAAAATAAATAATTATTATGTAGGTGTTGTATTGTAAAATATTAAAAGAAAGAAAAAAAAACTTATTATGTGAGTTAGGCACGTGGGGCATGACTCTTGACTTCTTACTAATCCTCGACTATATGTATACTATGTGACTGTTAGAAAGAAAAACAAAACAAAACAAAAAACTCTCTCTGTGTAATAACAAAATAAAATAAAATCTTTCAGTAAAGCTTTATAGTCAGAGGTATCCATACAAGGTAAGCTAGATCTTTTGTCTTGTTTCAACATATAAGATTTGTGTGATTCGCCCACAACGAATTTGATCCTTATTAAACGTTTTTATGGTGGGCTAGACTTAATTAGTTTTTGATTAATTTTATAATTATGAGTTATCAGCAGCCTTAGTCTGTTGATGTTTTTGTGTAATCAAATAAAATAGTGGGTATTAGTAGCCTAAAGTAAATGACAGGAATATAACAAGAGGGGGTTCTTGCCTTTGTTGTTAATATTTTCTTCATGTTTGAGTTTCATTAAATTCATGCCCAAAAGAAAAAAATGAAAGAACAAAAATATAGGAAGTTGTGCTAATTTTCCAGGAACACAGTGGCTGACCTAGTAGGATGTTATTAACTTTTAATGCCCGAAATTCTTTTTCTTACTATTTTGATATTGGGTTTTGAGGACCAAGCACGATTAATGTGGGTTTCTTTTGAATCAAATTTTGTTTGGTCAATAATTAGTCAATAGCTGGGTATAAAGAGTGCAAGGAGAGATGGAGATGCAAGTACTAAGAAGCAAAAGAAAAACTTCATTTTAAGTTACCATTGAAATTAATATGATCGATTGTGTTCGGATTCTTTTCGCTAGTCTCAGTGATACGCAATGTTATCTTACTATGAGAAAACTTCTACATGTTCTGGTTTCTTGTTAAATTTCAGTGGGGAAGTTTTTAATTTGGGTGAAGTCTATGTTTACAGGTAAATAACGAAAAGGAGGAGTTCATGTTTTGTTGAGTTACGCTTTTATAGTTTTGGAAAGACGTATCGGCGATAGTTCTGAAGTAGGTACGGGAGTCTTCTTAACATCATTACTTAATGATATCAAATTGTGTTTTTGTTAGCTATTTCAGCCATGTGAATAAAATGGTGAACTTGCATACATAATGTCTTTATTGTTATTATTTGTTGCATACGGTTTGAGAAAAGCATACATGACTGCATCATATATATATTGTAGCCTTGTTGAGCCGATTCATTACAGAATCCCGGTGCTCCCGAAAATAGGCCATACCCATTTCGTTAATCATTACTCTATTGAGTCGACTTTTAAAGTCCCGGCACTCCCGATATAGGGTATTATATATGCATTGGTATTTCTTGAGCCGACCCATAGGTCCCGGTGCTCCGATCAATATATTATTCTTATGTTTACTATTGTTTTCAAGGCAGTTGATACTTAATATACCCAAATCCTTGTTAAGCTACTCACCGTACAATCTTGTTTTGTTGTCTTTGTTTCTTCCGTTATTCAGGTTCTAGCTCATGTTTTGGTGACACAATACAGTTGTGAGTGGCGTCTTTCGTTTGAATGTCACTGGGCTTTATTTTGGCTTTTTGTCTTTTGTTGGCATGCTAATGGGATTATTGACTAAGTTCCTGTATAATTTGTAATGAGATGTTGTATGCTTGATCATATACTACATTATTTATTTATTTTTTTATGTAAATATAGTATGTAACGTAAAATCTGGTCAAAAAATAGATATATTTTGTGAGGTGAATGTTTAAATTTACAATAAATCTTTCTATTTAGTCTCATGGTACAATCTTACGCCTCCGATTTTCTTAAGAAAACTGGGGTGTGACAATATGGATAACATTGATTATTTCAATGTCGTCGTTTCACCTTCACTCATGAAGGTCAAGGGACAAAGAAACTTTCATTACTTACCCTTTTACCATGCCGAGTCACTTCATCTTCCTTACAATATTCACTTTCCCTACTTTTCCAGCACCGTTTGAGTGTTCAGTTGTCTTGGGTAGCGTAATGCTGTGAACCCTCAACGTATTGATCACACTCGCTAGGCGTTAGAGTTTTTTGCAGAAAATTTTCTCTTTTAGAAAATATGCTTCTCGGTCATAGAACAATGTTCTATATGCACTTTAAAGCCATGTTCCTTATGCACTAGAAACCGATCAGCACTATATTTTGTTCTTATCCGAATAACACATAATCGACTGTTTTTGATCCTATCCAAGTCCTTCAAGGAACAAGATTGAGACATTTCTTAGGTAGCACCAAACTTTCACGAACTTATAGTCAGGCACCATGTCTTCTATAATTTTGACTGTTTTGTCCAACTTTCTAAGATGTAGTTTGTTCAACACATATCTTGCGGAAAGCTCACTTCCCGCACAAATTCAGAGTTTAACCCTGAACTTATCAACATGACATTCCAACCACACAATTGTGCGAACGGTGTCTCATGTTTACCGTTTCAATCACACTGATCATGTATTCATATTCATGTGAATATACCATTTAGGAACTAGTTAGACAATATCTAACACGTCCAAGAATAGTCTATCATTTAATGATTACACTTAATCATTGGATTAAAATTGGTAGATTAACACAACAGAACACCCATGATTAAACATGTTTTCTGACAATCCTTAATCCTCAACAATAGAATTCACGTATTCATTCTTACTTGAATGAATATCTCGACTGATTTGTCTTTACTTCTCATCAAGTAGACATATCAGTGTTTAGTACAACCATCAATAAATTGAGTAAATACCTTTTAAACCCTTCTTGGTTTTGTACGCATCTCAAATGCATCAAACCATTACGTTATGTACTCTGTTCGAAACTTCGAACTGAACACTTAGCAATACATTGCTTCAAACACAAACTCATCTTTGTGTTTCAATTTAAATAATAGATTTAGAAAAATAAAACATTTATGGTTTTATATTTTCATGACCTACTATATTATGTCAAATCAGTGACTTAGTTGAATAACTCAGCATGTCATTATTGACCACAAGAGTATCGACTAAAATGCTCATTTTGAATAAATAGTCACTCATGTATTGCCACAAACAAGCAAACTTATCACAATTTGATCATACTGTTTTGCCTACCGAAAGGCTAGTGCCCATTAGGTTTCAAAAACCACTAGTCATGATTCAGATTTGTATACTTTCACTTGTTAGTGGATTTTCAAACATTTAAAACGTTTCCACACATTAACGCCCCCATAGTTCGTACATTCCCTTTGTCCTCACTCAGGACATGCACATTTTTTATTGAGAAACTTAACCGCTTTCAATGTGGTAAATGAATTTTATCATTTATTTCAGACGTTTAAGGTCTATACCACTGAACCGTTAGGTATTCTCTCACTCGCCCGTAGGCGCTTTTGGGTACGTTTAAATTCTCGATCTACAGGATCGACGGGTTACCCCCATATTTGTGGGACCCTTGGAGTTCTCCCCCAATAATAGTAATATAATATTACTAAATTATTTTTCTCAATAATAGCAAACTCAACATATTCACAATATGTTTTACTAACAAATTAATAATATGTTATTTCAACAAGTTAATAACATGTTATATCAACAAATTATTAAATGTTCTTTCAACAAACTAATAAAATGTTATTTTAACAAATTATTAAATGTTCTTTCAATAAAATAATAAGATGTTATTACAACAAATGAATAAATTATCTGATATTTGTTTATTATTAAAATAAAACTTAACGGCCATTTATAATTTGTTTAATCATCAAATTATTTGCTCTTGGATGAATAAAATTGGTTATTAAATAACATTTCATCCAAATAAGTAACCGACTCGTCATTGCAATTCGTAGGTAGCTAATAAAGCTTTCCATAAATGTCAACAATAACTGTCGTTATAATAATTTATAACTCTCCAAATTAAATTGTGATTAATCACAATTAATAAGAAGTTATAAATACTCGTCATTAATCTCATTAATGATTACCGTTACAAATTTTGTAACCCTCCAAATTAAATTATAATAAATCACAATTAATAAGGACACCAACCATTATATCACCACATTAGTGTCTTTAATAATGGTGGTTTCAAATTTGTAACCCCCGTCATTAATATGCACTTATGCAAGATTAATAGGAGTTACACCGGCACCCATAATGTTCTGGTCAGTTCCAGCACCCACTGTGTTTCGGACATTTCCCGCAGAAAACTGTTTGTTATCTCAAATAACAAACACGCACAATCTAATTTCAAAAAATGAAACTAAAACTCCTCCTTCGCAAACACCAAATTTCTATAACCACGCATGGTTTCAAGAAACTGATTTTGTAAGAGTATTCTAGTTCATTCCTGAAAAAGATTATCAAATTCTGAAATATTTATTCAGCCGTAGACACCAGATAATATGATTTTACACAGAACAATCACAAAATTCAACCAGTTCTGTCGTAAGCCCCAAATTCTGAAAAATCAGAAAATGGTTTTACAAGAACTATTTCAAAACCATTTCTTTGGTAATCCCCAATTTAATGGCTTTTACTAGAACTGTTTCGAATAATCACCGATTCTCCAATTCCATTGTAGAGATACATTTCTACACAAATACTCATCGAAAATTGTTAGCCATTATTAACATGAAAATAATAAGCATGTATAAAACACTAACAATATAAATCTAAGTCTCTAATCACAATGTTCATGAATTAAAACAGCCAATAATCCCAATTAATTATAAAACCGTAATTAATTAGTTCACCCAATTCATGACCACTCATGCAAACATTAATTACACTAACCAGGTAGATAAAACGGAAAAATATGATTATTTAATAACAAGCAAGTATTAACCTTTTAATCATATAATATATCAAGAACCGTATTATCTTGGACACACCTTAACATGAGAAAATGAATTCCAATATATGAAATAAATTAGATCCAATCATACAGTGCATCAACAATATATTCTCAAAATATATAAAATATTTTAGCTCACTGAACCAATCAATTACGTATTTGGGGATTAGAATTAAAATATTCTAGCAGTGCATCAAATTGAGGATTATAAATTGGATCTAATTTATAATCCAATTACCTCACTGAAATAAATTAGCCACTCAAGACATGAGAAAAAATTGTTCTAACTCCACCGTGCTAAAAACAACATCCATGATTAACCATTTATACCACCTAGATCATCACCAAGCAAAATATATATTTTCTCAAAGTCCAAACGATGATAAAACATATTATCAAAACGCAATCAATATGCTCGTATGCGAACAATAATATATATCATAAACATACATACGATACAGTTAAAAACCGAAAAATTGGAATTTCACAAAAATCCCAAACAAGGCAAAGCAAACACAAAACACTTTCGACAATTCAACCGGAAACACCAATTTCTTAAAACCAATGTTTGTTAGAAAAAGATTTTCCAAAGAACTGTCTTAACCACGGAAATAATTTTCTGTTTATCCAAATACCAAAATTATTGTATTAACGTACGAAACATAAAAAAAATATCTTTTAAGATTGTTGGTTACGTTGTAAATAAACACAATAATTTTTACGGAAAAAAAAATGGACAAATAAACAGAAAATGGTTTCCTCAAATATACAAATATCAATTACAACCTTCAAAATTAAGAGTATGTAAATGATACCGAAATGGACTAAAGTCCGAGACGAAGTAACTGCAAGCAGTTTTCCTTAAACGATATTTTTCCCACCACCTCTGCTTCTGGCTAAATGGGGCACTTCGTTCCAAGGTACAACGTCTATCGCGTGTGACTCGACAGAAACGGTACCGAGCCACGGTCGGGCCGTTGGTGATGCGGTACTCTCTCTCTATATGTATGCATATGTGTATGTGTGTGAATGCGTGTATATGCCATGTATTTTTCTTTGTCATGGAAAAGTCTATTGAAAAATGATGAAAGACCATCATATTTATACAAAGTTTGTAACTCATGAAAGCCATCAATATAGGGATATAAATATTTTGAAACTTGTACAAGTTAATTGCATTCAAAACAAAACAAAACAAAATCAAAGTTTTTTCCAACAATTTACACGTAGAGATATACTACATGCCTTCCACACCTCGTATTCTAAAGAGATAAATTATGATAAAGAATCAATTGTAATTATCTTTCTATTTTCTCTTTAGTAGTTTATTCACTTAATCAAGATCAAATATATATAACCTACAAATCATTTAATATAAATTTGAATGTTGATAACACACGCACTCAAACACGTGCACACACAGACGCACACATGCACACCCGCTCGTACGCACGCACACACAGACGCACACGCGCATGCACACACACGTGCACACACATGCGCACACACACGCATGCACGCGCATACACACACGTGCATACGTGTGTGTGTATTTTTTATGTTTAATATTTTGTATTTAGCTACTATTTGTCGATATGATGAATTGAATTTTGTTACATGTTAATATTAGTAATCTTACAAATTACCAAACTTGCAAAAAATAATATCTTATTATATTATACTTGATACAAAACTATAACAGATCTATGTACCATGTACTAAAATGTTAAAATTTAAGATTAAGTTTTGATTTTAATTTGATCAAATATAATCAAGTGTTTCTAACTTTTTTTCAAATAATTATTGTGCTTGAAGAAATGATAAAGACTATGAGAAATTAGTTATTTACATGTTCATGAATCATTATGCGATATATGGAAAATATACCAGTGTTTTAAATAGCGTTATCGCTATCGTAGCGTTTTTTTCGAGAGAAACGCTAAAAGCACTAATAGCGTTGCTATATAGCGCTTTGCGGTGTATTTTTTTTTTGCCTAAATATGCACTAAACTTTAGAATATATAACAAAAAAAAAAAAGAAATCTATAGTTATATTAGATAGTAATAAAAAAAATCAAAAAAAAATTTGTTGTTGGTGAGTTTCAAAATTTGGTATGCTGGAAATTACAGCACTGTCTCAACCCTCTGGACTGCAGACACTTTTATGAAAATTACACAATATATATTAATTATTTAGATCCGCTGTTTTTTTTTCTAACTCGTTATTTACGCTTTTGGTCCAGAATTTCGCGATTTTTATGCTTTTGGTCCCTATAGCGCGATTTTTGCGCAATTCCACCCAAAATCGTGATTTTTCGTTGCGTTTTTTTACCAAAAAAACGCTATTTCGCGCTACGTAGCGCTATGTAGCGAATTTTAAAACAGAGAAATATACTAGTACTACGGATTACAAAAGATTCAACTTTATTTATGCAATCTCATTAATTTGAAACATTAATTGCTGGTATTTATTATTCCTTGACTAGTAATATCCTATATAAGGTTGCTAGCAAATCATAATTTTTCATAAAAAAATTAAGAACAACAAATCATGGATCTACTCATTGTAGTTCTCTCTGTGTTTTTTTTTGTACCATGTCGAATTGGAGCTACAAGAGTCAATCTGAACATTGCTAAGAAAGATGATCTCAAACTTGAGAGACAACTTAAGAATTTGAATAAACCGGCCACTAAAACTATAAAGGTACCTCATTTAAAGTCTTGTGTTTATTTAAATTTCGACTAAATATTGAAGTATATACATAAGATTAGTTATTCTAGTTGTTAAGGCTCTATTTGCTATTTACCGAAGGAGATTATTCCCTTAGGAGAGAAATTTTCGGAATTACTTCGGACTTCTGATTTTGGCAATTGCCTAGTTTTAACAACGAAAATCATCTTTCGGGTTATAATTTCAAATTCGTGCTTAACAGGAGGAAAAAGAATTGTGGAAGCAAAGGTAATTCCACAATTAAAATCTTATGTTATCTTTTTTAATATATGCAGACTGAATATGGAGATATATACGACTGCGTTGATTTTTTCAAACAACCGGCATTTGATCATCCACTATTGAAGAATTATACATCGAGTTTTCAGGTTTGTTTTCTAATACTTATTTCAATATCATTGGTTTTCTAAAATCTTATTAAGGAGGGTCAAATTTTTTTTCATCTACCACTAACAAAACTCAAACTATACACATTATATTTGATAGTGCGGGATCTAACCCATTACTAGTGAGTTATTCCAATATCATTGGTTACAATCACTCAAATGCTTTATACGATCTCACCATTATAGGTAATACCACCTTCTATATTAAACACGATCAGAACGCAAAACTCAAATCAAATCAACGAGGCTGGTAATTTGGGGTTAAGAGCTCTAAAATGTCCTGCTGGAACAGTTCCAATTGAAAGAGTTACAAAAGAAGATCTTATCAAGGAAACTCTTGCTTCAAAAGCGAGTACGACTGGGAATGGTCAAATCGAAGTAAGTTTCTCACCCCGTGCAACACCAAATTATTAAGTTCCATAAAGTTTGGTTTTGTAACTTTCTCTGGAATTAATTTGTTTGTTGATTTTTTTTTCGTTTAGGAGAAGTAGTGGTTTAGACAAATTATGAAAAATAATGTATATTGGCATATAATTTTAGGTGAGAGTTTTGTAATTCCTAATTTAGGGATTGGAGTTGCTAGTCGTCCCTTAAATTTGCATTTTATGGTCAAAATCTGTTATAATATTTTTTCTTTTTTAACACATAATAATCATTGCACATCCAACCGTTATGTGGGTGTGTTTGGTATCAGATTTTTTGGAGTGATTTTTGGATTTTTGGATTTTTAAAATTCAGATTTTTTAATAGGTGTTTGGTAATTAGGATTTTTTTATTCTTAATATCTAGATTTTTAGTTAAAAGAATCCAAAAATTCCAAAAATCCAGAATCCATCTTTTTGCTAGATTTTTTGATTTTTTCTTTTTAAAAATCAGATTTTTTGACAAAAAATCTGACACCAAACGGAACCTATATCGCAACTTTAGCCATTAAAGTTCATCTTTCTATTTTAGCAATTTCACAAAAAATCTGACACCAAACGGAACCTATATCGCAACTTTAACCATTAAAGTTCATCTTTCTATTTTAGCAATTTCATTCCCTAATTTATCACTACATGTGGAAAAACTAGGATCAGGTAATGCAGTGCTATTAATAATATTAATAGAGAGCAATTTGGTTGCAGATGATGAAGCAGCCTTTGGCTGGATGCTATTAAGAAGAACCAATAGTTTATTATATTTTTTTTGAAATAAAAACCAATAGTTTATTCATCCATATGGAGTCAGAATTCTAATAAAAGGGAGGAATTTCCCCACAAAAACTAATTGCCAAGTATACCGTATTACATGTAATTGTTTTAACTAGTGTATCTAATTCATACATTTTAATATTAACTCATACATATAACTCTTTGAGAAAACTTTACAATTTAATTACTTTAATTTTTATAATTCTCTAAGTTTTAGATATGTATCTAAAAAGGCTACTTAACGTAGTATTTTCATTTTTGTTTTTTTTGCCATTCAAAATTTATTTAATGCAAGTATTTTTTAATAGCATGCAGCCAAAGGCTGATAATTCCTGGTCTGCAGCCAAATTGCTCTCATATTAATAATAGGGTAATATTCGACTACACAGCAAATGTCTTTAATAAATACAAAAGATTTGACTAAATATCGTTCCAACATACACTCCCAACTAGTAATACACAGTTGTGGCAATCCTCGAGAAACAATAATTATAGGCGTTGTTTGGTTGCATCTTATACACATAAAAATATACTTTTTTAGTGTGTTCGGAAAATTGTAATTTTAATGGTTACGTCTTTGACTTATTATATTATTATTTGTTATGTACTTTTAATATTTCCGTCTTTGACTTATCATATTGTTGTTTGGTAAACTGTGTAAAAGTAATTTTTACATAAAAATATTGGGTAGAATTTGTGTACTTTTTACTTTTTATATTACATTTGTTATCTAGCTAGCATTTCCAAAAAATAAGAAAAAGATAAATAATATATTAATGGAAGCAAATATTTATCACAATAGATTAATAAGACAAAATAACATAATTTTTGAAAAGTACATAAAGTTATTGAATTTAAATGATATAAATTAGGGATTGTTATTCTTACACTCTCGATGTATGTCAAGGCGACAAGGTGAATAATAACTAATAAATAAAGTTTAACCCTGAAATAACAAATATATTTTTCTCAGACGTTCGGTTTTTGAAAACAAAATAAACATGGACATTAATTAGCTACTTCTAATATCCAAAAATGGAAAACTATATACACCTACAAAAACTAAACACGAAAGTTATTACTTGTTACTGATATCATTACATTGGTTAAATTAATTCTTGACAAAACAAAATTCAAGACAAGCAATTTATTTTTTCCAAAAGAGACGATGGTAACATATAAAGCTCATTCAACAAATTAATGCAATTGTTTTTCTTACAAAAAAACTCTAGTAATCTTTTTGTTTGTGGGGGAGGACACACACACCCACACCCACAAAGTGAGAGATTGAGTACGAAACATAATTGGAAAGGATGAACAGTATCCGAAAATGGCAGTTGTATGTTAATAAGTATCCAAATTCATACTTTTTTTAAGTAAGTATTTAGCTATTTACTTTTTGTTAAAAGCTTACTTTTTATTGGACCTCCAAACAAGTTTTGTACTTAAAAAGTAAAAAGTATATACACTTCATTAATACTTATCATTTCCTACCTCCTAACATGGAAGGATTACTAGTCGGTGCAACCGTGGATCATATTGCTTGGTGATCAGTTTAATTAAACAACCACCTTTAAAAAAAAAATAAAAAAAATCCTACCAAACAAGACTACTATGTAGTCCTCTAGGAGAACATTTTCTAACACCTTTGCTAGTTGCTACTTTCTACCACCTCTGCTACCACACATTGTGTAGATCTCTTTAGTATATAAAATAAATATTATGTATACTTATGGTGTGCAGTATGTTGGAGGAATATTCCAAGAGTACACAATAATTTATCGAGGGAAACATTTTTATGTCTGAAACAAGAAATTTAACTAAATACTTCTCATATTGTTATATTATAAATATGTTGTCTGTAATACTTAAGCGAAAGTCAAAACTAATACTAATATAACATTTAACTTTTTTTTATCTTACTTAAGTATGCTGTTGTTAAGACTACTGGAACAAGCAAGTATACTGGGGCTTCAGCGTTTCTCAGTATTCACAATCCACATGTCACTGGTTCGCAATCTAGTTCAGCAAGAGTGAGAGTTACAAACGGACCTGACGATATACAGGCTGGATGGAGGGTAAGTTTTTTCTTAAATAAAAAAGGTTTCTTCCAAAGACCGTTTATTAGCATCTTCCATTGCCAAATAAATGATTTCCGCTGTTATGAATTTATGAGATCAGGTTGATAAGTTACTGCATCATGGTGGCAATCAAACTCGATTGTTCATACATACTAAGGTAATTCCATTACCAATACACATACTTTGTTGATAATTTATATTCCTTTCTAAATTCCCTTATTTATCTATAAACAGGCTGGTGGAACTCGGTGTTTTAACACCCTATGTCCTGGTTATGTAGTTGTGACGCGTGATTTGATTCCCGGTGCCATTTTTCCAAATATATCTGCACCGGGAGGACCAATTTATGAGATAGGAGTGTTCATCATTCGGGTAAAAAATCTCAAAGTCATCTAATATTTCGTATGTTTACATCTTTTTATATTTCACTGCTTTTGAGGGATCATATCCGAACCTTCAAATTTAGAACTTTGTAGCTTACAATAAAAACATCATTACTTACTATATCCACGGAAGATACTTATCTTCACATCAGGATGAACACGGAAATTGGAATCTGTACCTTGGACCTAATAAAGAGCTTATTGGATATTGGCCTTCTCGCCTATTTACCGGACTATCTGGCTTAGCTTCTTCTCTTGAATGGGGCGGGGAGATATATTCTCCAGCAGGTTTCACTATTCCCCCTATGGGTTCAGGTACAGCCTATATCAAAAGAGACACCAGATACGATGCCTTCTTTAGACAAGTTTCTTCGTATAACGAGGCAGGTCAGATTACAGATGCTAATGATTTGAAACAGGCAACCACCAGCGAGCATTATCATGTAAATGATAGAGGAGTTGTTGATAAAGATACCTTCAGGCATTTGGTATTCTATACAGGCGCTGGTAATACATAAAAAGTTTGATCTCAAAATAGAAATCGAATTTTGAGATGAAATTGAACAAAATCAAATGTGAGAATTCAATAATGTTTTAAATCTTGGTTTTTATTAATTGCGTTATACATCGGAGAATGGATGTAGTCACTTTACAACTTTGTATTATAACCAGCGTGAGCAAAAAATCCGTAAACTCAACCCGTACGGATTGGGACAGATTAGGACGGGTTGAGTATCCAAAAAAATCAATGAGTCCCGTCCCAATCCTGTATATATTTTGCGGGTTGGGTTAGGGTTGAAGTTATCAAACCGCTGGTTAATCCGTCCCAACTCATTTCAATCCATAATATGTATATATATTTATACGTACATTGTGTGTATTTCAAGATACCAACATTGCATTCTTGTTATATTTTAGTTTTGTTACTTGTTCGCGAATATTGTAAACGTATTTTGATTGGTTTTAATTTATATTTATTTTTAAAAAATTTAATTTATTTTAAAATTTAGGTTAATTATGCAACTATGAAAAATAAATGACCAAAATAAAAATTTAAGAATCAATCTAAACCCAATCCGTCTCAACCCGCAATTTATTTTGCGGGTTGGGTTGGGGTTTTAATTGTAACGGGTTGTGATGAGTTGAGTTGAGATTTAAATTTTTCCGTCCCAATCCGTCCCGTCATTTATTTTTGCGGGTTGGGTTAGGATTGAGGTCAATCCGTCCCGTGCCCACTCCTAGTTATAACTTCCATTTTGAAAACTGGGTAGCAAAACGGTACAACGTCACCTGATTGCAATGTTTCCCGATTTACACCCTGTCACGTTTGTTATTCTACGATTGGTCTTTCTTTATCATGGCGGAATCCGCAAGACAGTCAGCATCCGATTTATTTTATTTTTTACGTTTATGGTAGTTTTAGTCACTTATTACTTAAGTTGTTGTGAATTGTGATCAAGATGAAATGACATGGACCTGTAGTTTAGTTCTAGGATTTAGACCTGAACAGTGGCAAGTAGGTCATAATACTGCCGGTGATAAGTGACGGAACAGTTTATATATTACTGCTTTACAATCAAATTATCGTTCAATATTGTTATTTTAGCAAATTCTACTTTAAATATATAAAAGCATGCCAAAGACGATATCTTTCTAGCTTGAAGACGGTTATGAACCAGCATTTCCCACTTGTACGTGATTTATATTAAATGACAGTGTATTCAATTTGTATTTGCACCATGTTAGAATTATATATATGGCATTTATTCTGATTTTGTTTGATATTGATGGAGATTCAATTAACTTCTTCATATTGAAGAACTATAACGATTGACGATATAGACTCTTAGTCATATAATTGACAGAGTATTTGTTGGAAAAAAACCAAGTGGTTTTTATTTGAGTGAATACTCTTTTAAATTTATGGTTATAAAAAACATTTATTCCTCCATTTATGTGGTCTTTTCATTTTGTAAAAAGAGTTACAAAGACTATATTAAAGAGAAATGCTCTTGTGACATTTTCTACACTTTTCCAAGACAAGAAAATGGAAAAGAAACAAATACATGTCATCATACACACATTCACACACATTCACACATGCATACATATAGAGAGAGAGTAGCGCACCACCAACGGCCCGACAGTGGCTCGGTGCCGTTTCCGCCGAGTCACATGTGATAGACGTTGTACCTTGGGAACGAAGTGCCCCATTTAGCCAAAAGCAGAGGTGGCGGGACAAATATCGTTTAAGTGAAACTGCTTGCAGTTACCTCGTCTCGGACTTAGTCCATTTCGGTATCATTTACATTATTTTATATTAAATTTTGTATTTGATAATTATATATTTGAGGAAACCATTTTCTGTTTATTTGTCCATTTCTTTTCCGTAGAAATTATTGTATTTATTTACAACGTACCCAACAATCTTAAACGATATTCTTTATGTTTGGTACGTTAATACAATAATTTTGATGTTTGGATAAACAGAAAATTATTTCCGTGGCTAAGACAATTCTTTGAAAAAACCTTTTTCTAACAAACATTGGTTTTATGAAATTGGTGTTTCCGGTTGAATTGTCGATAGCGTTTTGTGTTTGCTTTACCTTGTTTGGGTTTTTTGTGAAATTCCAATTTTTCGGTTTTTAACCGTATCGTATATATGTTTATGATATATATTATTGTTCACATACGAGCATATTAATTGCGTTTTGATAATATGTTTTATCATCGTTTGGACTTTGAGAAAAAATATATTTTGCTTGGTGATGATCTAGGTGATATAAATGATTAATCATGGATGTTGTTTTTAGCACCGTGGTGTTAGAATAATTTTTCCTCATGTTTTGAGTGGCTAGATAAATTAAGTTAATCTATATGATTTTGGTTTTTGTGTACACGTGAGAAGAACCGTAACAGACCTTTTGATAATGAGACATAGTGCTTTACTTTACTGTTGTTATACTACTTAATATACTAAATTGGTCATGGAACTTTTTACCGAATTTGTCTCTGAAATTTATTCATGCTGATGAGGATGTAGTTTTTTTTGTTTTGTTTTTTTTTCTAAGAAATCTGATACTCCATATAGAAAACTCGTTTAGAGTTGAACTGTTTCCAATTGTTTGTCCATACTTTATTTATAGTACTTGGTGCATTGCCATGCATTTAGACTTAAATCGTTACTGCTCACATGATACTTAATAATTTGGTTGAGTACTACTTGATATATTTGGTTGTGAATAATTATTTAGTAGTAAAAATTAAAACGGGTAACTAAATGCTTTATGAGTTACGGTCTGGATATTGGTATAACACATTTATATAATATCATTTGTATATATGGTTAAAATGGCTCATGACTAAATGCACAAGTTACATTCTGAAATTTATGACACCATTTATAAAATTGTGATTACAGTTATGTAAGTGGTTTTATTGACCGAGTATGTGTGTATGCGGTAAATTTAAGGAAATACATGGATTAAATTGTTTTTCAGTTTGTTATTCCAGAGGATATAATACACAGATTGTGTAACCGTTTTAAAGTCAGGAAATAATAGAGTTTAATATTGGACTTAAATGGTGTTTACTTTTTTGTAGTAATGGGTATTGAGACACATTACAAAACCGTTTTTTTTTTTTGGAGTATTAATGTAATAAGTCATGTGAATAATTTAGTAATGAATGAATTTATTATCATTTCATATTATGAGTAATCTCGTTACATTATATTGTTAGTGAATTTTATACATGTTTATTGTTTTCATGTTAATAAAGTGCTAACAAGTTCCAATGAGTATTTGTGTAGACATGGTTCTCTACCATCGAATTGGAGGATTGGTGATTATTCGAAACAGTTCTAGTAAAAGCCATTAAATTGGGGATTACGACAGAACTGATTTCAAAATAGTTCTTGTAAAACCATTTTCTGATTTTCAGAATTTGGGGCTTACGACAGAACTGGTTGAATTCTGAGATTGTTCTGTGTAAAATCAGATTTATCTGGTGTTTACGGCTGAATAAATCTTTCAGAATTTGATAATCTTTTTCCGGGAATGAACTAGAATACTCTTGCAAAATCAGTTTCTTGAAACCATGCGTGGTTATAGAAATTTGGTGTTTGCGAAGGAGGAGTTTTAGTTTCATTTTTCGAAATTAGATTGTGCGTGTTTGTTATTTGAGATAACAAACAGTTTCCTGCGGAAAATGTCCGGAACACAGTGGATCCTGGAACTGACCAGAACATTATGGGTGCCGATGTAACTCCTATTAATTGTGCATGAGTGCATATTAATGACGGAGGTTACAAATTTGAAACCACCATTATTAAAACCACTAATGTGGTGATATAATGGGTGATATCCTTATTAATTGTGATTTATTGCAATTTAATTTGGAGGGTTAAAAAAATTTAAAACGGTAATCATTAATTAGATTAATGACGAGTATTTATAAATTCTTCTTAATTGTGATTAATCGCAATTTAATTTGGAGAGTTATAAATTATTGTAACGACAGTCGTTGTTGGCATTTATGGAGAGCTTTATTAGCTATCTACGAATTGCAATGACGAATCGGTTACATATTTGGATGAAAGGTTATTTAATAACCGACTTGATTCATCCAAGAGCAAATAATTTGATGATTAACAAATTATAAATGGTCGTTGAGTTTATTTTAAAAATAAACAAATATCGGCTAATTTATTATTTGTTGAAATATTATCTTATTAATTTGCTGAAAGAACTTTTAATAATTTGTTGAAATTAACATCTTATTTATTTGTTGGAAAAAACATTTAATAATTTATTGAAATAATATATTATTAATTTGTTAGTAAAACATATTGTGAATATGTTGAGCTTGCTATTATTGAGAATAGTAATGTAGTAATATTATATTACTATTATTGGGGGAGAACCCCAAGGGTCCCACAAACGTGGAGGTAACCCGTCAATCCTGTAGATCGAGAATCTAAACGTACCCCAAAGCACCTACGGGAGAGTGAGAGAATATCTAACGGTTCAGTGGTATAGGACTTAAAACGTCTGAAATAACTGATATTGTTCATTTACCATCTTGAAACCGATTAAGTTTTTCTATAACAGTGTGCATGTTCTGAGTGAGGACAAAGGGAATGCACGAACTGTGGGGGCGTTAATGTGTGGAAACGTTTTAAATGTTTGGAAATCCACTAACAAGTGCAAGCATACAAATCTGAATCATGACTAGTGGGTTTTGAAACCTAAAGGGCAGTATCCTTTCGGTAGCCAAAACACTATGATCAAATTGTGATAAGTTTGCTTGTTTGTGGCAACACATGAGTGACTATTTGTTCAAAATGAGCATTTTAGTCGATACTCTTGTGGTCAATAATAACATGTTGAGTTATTCAACTAAGTCACATGATATAGTAGGTCATGAAAATATAAAACCATAAATGTTTTATTTTTCTAAATCTATTATTTAAATTGAAACACAAATATGAGCTTGTGTTTGAAGCAATGTATTTCTAAGTTTTCAGTTCGAAGTTTCGAACGGAGAACATAACCAAATGGTTTGATGCATTTGAGATGAGTGCAAAACCAGGAAGGGTTTAAAAGATATTTCCTCAATTTATTGATGGATGTATTAAACACTGATATGTCTACTTGATGAAAAGTAAAGATAAATCAGTCGAGATATTCATTCAAGTAAGAATGAATGCGTGAATTCTATTGTTGAGGATTAAGGCTTGTCAGAAAACATGTTTAATCATGGGTGTTCTGTTGTGTTAATCTACCAACTTTAATCCAATGATTAAGTGTTAATCATTAAATGATAGACTATTTTTGGAAGTGTTAGATATTGTCTAACTAGTTCCGAAATGGTATATTCATATGGATATAAATATATGATCAGTGTGATTGAAACGGTGAATATGAGACACCGTTCACATAATTGTGTTGATGGAATGACACCAATCGTTAAAGAACGACTTATTATGCTCTCGAGCAAAATGTAGTTCTTAAACGATGATTATCATGTTGATAAGTTCAGGATTAAACTCTGAATTTGTACGGGAAGTGAGCTTTCCGCAAGCTATGTGTTGAACAAACTATCGCTTAGGAAGTTGGACCAAACAGTCAGAATTATAGAAGGCATGGTGCCTGACTATAAGTTCGTGAAAGTTTGGTGCTACCTAAGAAAGGTCTCAATCTTGTTCCTTGAAGGATTCGGATAGGATCGAAAACGGTAGATTGTGTGTTCATCGGATAAGCACAAAATATAGTGCTGATCGGTTTCTAGTGCATAAGTCAGATGACTTAGGTGCATATAGAGTTCTATGTCCGAGAAGCATATTTTCTAAAAGAGAAGCTTTCCCATAAAAACTCTAACGCCTGGCGAGTGTGATCAATACGTTGAGGGTTCAAAGCATTACGCTACCCAAGGCAAGTGAACACTCAAACGGTGCTGGAAAAATAGGAAAAGTGAATCTTTTAAGTAAGATGAAGTTCATCGGCATGGTAAAAGGGTAAGTAATGAAACTTCTTTTGTCCCTTGACCTTCATGGGTGAAGGTGAATCGACGATATTGAAATAATCAATGTTATCCATATAATGTGTATATGGGAAGATGCCATCAACAATGAGGTTGATAGGCACGTGAGAAATAAAGTCAATTACTTTAAGTAAAACTGACGGTTTTGATAATTTTAATGTCTATACGCTAATCTCTATAAAAAAAAGGACGCATCATTAATTAATGAGAACATGTGTTTTATAAATGGAGATCTAGAAAATTAGGAACAACCCATTGGATCGTGGTTCCGTGTAAAGTAAGTCAAGGTGTGAAAACTTGTTAAGTCGTTATATGGACTAAAACAAACACCTAACTTATCATAGGTATCTCTTGTGCGTCAAGAACTGCACTAGACCAGTTATAGCCAACTCAGTGAGCAGACTCAGTAGGTTTGCCAATGAGGCTTCTCAGATACATAAGGTATACTGCCCATCATGAACTGCATTATACGAGATGTCCAAAATGTTTGGAGGGTATTTAGATACCAAGTGTATCTCGAACTTTAACAGTACAAGGTCCATTAGTGGATATGTTTGTACTTAAAGAGGTTGCAGTCTTATGGAGGTCTGTAAAATAGACCTGCATAGTTGAGAAACTGTAGAGTTAGAATTCATAACGTTGAATCAAGCTACAAAAGAAGCAGGTTGGCTGAGAAGTCTTGGGAGATATTCCAAGTGGCCAAAATCTGTTCCCGCAATAAACGTGTACTGTTGCAGTCAGTCAGTTATTAAACGGGATCAGAATAATTTGTATAATGGAAAGTCCCGACAAAGTCATGACATATTCGTCGGAGACACAAATCCGTAAGAGGAATTGCTAGCAAAAATTGTGGTATCCATAGACTTTGCAAGGTCTAAGGATAATAATGCGGATCCATATACAAAATGCTTGACTCGTAGAGGAGTTGAAGCATCATCGAGGGAAATGGGGTTTGAAGCCCAATAAATTGGAAACCTTCACATAGGTAACCCAACCCGAACTGGAAACTTCAGTCTCGGGTTCAATGGGAAACTGAATTGTGCGGGTAACTGAACAAAGCACTCGAGAACATAAGTTCTCTGCCCATTTCTATGATGAAAGAGTGATAGACCTGTACCATTTTAAGGGTGAGCATGAGGCTCTTAATGAATCAAGTATCTCGAAGGTCGAGTGGGGTGAGTCAGGACACCCTTAACTTGAAAATCACCTATAACGAGTGTGTATGACCGATACTATGTGATGATCTAGGGCTAAATCACTAGAGCACTCGGTTGAATTTGCCAAGGCAGTCCAGGGCCAAATATGGACAACAACCAAAGGGCTTAGTAAGTGGTGTAGAGAGTACATTGTGTGAGTATTATCCTGGTATGCACAAACGCTAAAGGGTTCAAGGCTTTAAGGCTACCCAATAGTAGCATATCAGATTTTACATCACTATGGCAAGTTCAAGGCGCGCGCTACCTGTCCTTATGCAGTGAATTCTCGTGGTTCTCTCGATTGCATTTAGTTGCACGTTGCATGTTTTAGATCGCATTCATGTGAGGGATTGTTGGAAAAAAACCAAGTAGTTTTTATTTGAGTGAATGCTCTTTTAAATTTGTGGTTACAAAAAACATTTATTCCCACATTTATGTGGTCTTTTTATTTTGTAAAAGGAGTTACAAACACTATATTAAAGAGAAATGGTCTTGTGACATTTTCTACACTTTTCCAAGACAAGAAAATGGAAAAGAAACAAAGACATGTCATCATACACACATTCACACACATTCACACATGCATACATATAGAGAGAGAGTACCGCACCACCAACGGCCCGACAGTGGCTCGGTGCCGTTTCCGTCGAGTCATATGTGATAGACGTTGTACCTTGAGAACGAAGTGCCCTATTTAGCCAGAAACAGAGGTGGCGGGGCAAATATCGTTTAAGGGAAACTGCTTGCAGTTAGCTCGTCTCAGACTTAGTCCATTTCGGTATCATTTACATTATTTTATGTTAAATCTTGTATTTGATAATTATATATTTGAGGAAACCATTTTCTGTTTATTTGTCCATTTATTTTCCGTAGAAATTATTGTATTTATTTACAACGTACCCAACAGTATTTTCTTTGTTTTGTTAAAAGTACAGATACAAATATGCAAAAAAAATCAGTTAGTGTACGTTAATAACTTAATATGGAACGAAGAAGCTATGCAATCTAAGTCTTTTGAGAAGTTCGTGACGAGAATTATTAGTTTGTTACACATAATTACTCGTTACGCATCTCGGTTGCTTATGAGTTTGGTATATTAGACTGGTTTGGCAAAGCTATAAAAGTTTTATTTAATTTATGAAGCAAGGAATGTACTCTATTTTCTAGTTCAAATAATTTTGAACTGAGACTTATTTTTACGTATTAATATCCTTAATAATTCAATTCTTAATTAATACGGTATTGACAACCACAGGTCCATATTGAAGTAATTAAAACCATAGTCCAATATGAGATCTACTCGATCCTTGTTTTCATTATAAACATAAATAGATCAATTAGTACAATATTAATTGTTCCCTTGTGAACCATGTAAGTTGAATTGAAATTGGTCTCCACTAGGACCACTTCGCGTTGGGTATAAATGCTGTGATTAACTTTACTGTAAACGTATGCACTTTTTTTTGTCATATTGGAGAATTGAGAAAGAGATATTACTTTAACACTTCAAGTTCAAAGAAACAAATTACAAGATAATATGGTAAATTTAATATAAAAATTGAATTTCGTAAATAGTTCTTTGACACTTCAAGTTCAAAGGAAAAAACTTGCAAGATAATTTTCGATACCGGCTCCGTTTGGTAAGATAAGTTTTTTTTTAAATAGACATCCCTACCAGGGCTGGTTTACCTAGGATCTTGTTTGGTTGCGGTATTAATAGTAATGAGACTAGCAACACCTTCGGACTATGGCGGAATAAAAAATGAAGGCCGGATTAACAGTATAGACATGAAATATCAATGAAGTTTTTGTTTGCTTTTTATTAGGGTTGAACTATTTTATAAATTTATATTTATATATATCCATAATAAATAAACTTTCAAAACACACACACACACACACACACACACACACACACACACACACACACACACACATATATATATATATACCACACCCCCATTTACCCCAAATACTCTAATTTCCCAATACCACACCCCCCTATTACTCTAAATACCTCAATTTCTCATCATTTCTAATCTTATGTTATTAATAGTCTCGTCTCCACTTTTCGTACAAAACGCGATATTTCTAATCCCATTATAATATCACCCCAACCAAACGAGGCCTAGGAGTGGTAGAAGGTGTTATCGGCCAAGGCACCAAAAATAATAGGGGCACAGAAAGTTGTCTTTGTTTATAGTGTATATCCATTTAATCAAAGACAGTAAATATATGCATGAAATTAATTACTACATGCAATATGTCTTAGTGTCACAACCAAAGCTAAACAATGCACCATGTTTTCAGCCACATGTACTTAGCAACAAACCAAGGTCGTATTTTTTAGATGATATTTGGTTATTTCACTTTGTGCTACATTTTAAGCTTAAATTTATATATAGTAATATTATATTTTTATTCTTTTAACTTGTGTAGCACGTCTATCAAAATGGTTGATTTACTATACCCATTGTTAAGTTTTCGGATGGAAAATATTTATAAACTAGTACAATCTAGTCTATATAGTTTAGAAATTCATCATACTACCTAGAAAATGTAGAACCTAACCATTTGAACGAGAAACACTTCAAAATTATAATTTTCATTTGCATATTTATTTTTAGCAAGAAGAAAAAAACATCGTTTTTTCATTAGTTTACAACTTTGTCAAGTATTATTTCACAAAAGTGTTAGGTTTTTTAAGAAGACAAGACACTAGAAATTAACTTATAAAAAGAGCGAAAAGAGAAAAAATTGGCAAAGGCGTTTTTATTCGAGAAGTCATTTTGTCTGCCAAGTTTCTTGCATTTAGTCGCTTTTTGTAACCTTTCTCTATCCTCAAGAGCAACAATATTCTCGAAGATATTTTCTAGAAAAGCTTATTTTCCAAAAAAAAAATGTTTCTATAAGAAAATCTTTTCCGAAAAAAATTCGCTCTCGAAAAGATAAGAAAATCAATGTTTATATATTTTTATTTTTGAAAAATTATCTCGCTAAAAAATATATTTTTTAAAATAGCTTAGAAACTTTTCTAAAGGGTTAACTTTGTCAAACTGGACGATGTATTGGCTGATCTGTTAATCTACAAAATATATTTGTTGGATTGTAAGTACGTACGTTATTACTCCGAGTTATATAAGCTTAATAGTTGCTTGTGATCTAGAGCATAGACAGAAATGTTTATAAAAAAATTTGGTGCACAATATCAATTTTAAACAATTTCGAGTCATTATTTGTGCTACAAAAGTTAAATTTAACCTTTGTTTTACAAAATTTAATCTTCTAAGTATTTGAGGTTGGGCACAAATTTTTTTCTAGCCCTGGATAACAAAAACGTCCCGACCCGTCCTCCTCAATATTGCTAGCTAGCTATATACAAAAATAGATAACTAAGTGATTATCGTTCTAATATTTCCAATCACATCCTTTTTTGGTCGATATATATATATATATATATATGGAAAGTATATATCGACACATAAAAAAAAACACTATATTTATATTTTAATCATAACCATTTATTACATATGTTTTTCAGGATTGTGGTGGTTTCTTTGTTTTAGCTAATCTTGGTCATTCATTACATATCCTTCCCCATATATATATTTATTATAATAAGTCAAACAAAGTCAAATGAGTCTGTCCAATTTAGGTTTTTTTTTTTCCAAAAATACCTCTACACAGCTTTATATTAATTACAATAATATCATATTCCCATACAAATATAAAAATTAAAAACTAATAAAACTATTTATCGCTCTTTAACAAACAAAAATTCTTTTAAATCTTAAAATATGTTTTTTTTGTATTATCCACATATTTAATTATATCATAAATATACATATTTTTTTATATTTTTATTGCATTACGCGCCGCATACGCAACACGTGAGACACGATTACTAGTATATATATGTTAGGACCAGATTTCTGGTCTAAATACTATTTGTTGTCTATTGGTTTGCACTAAATAATCCTAACTGTTTGATAAGAACTAAGACAGTGTTGTTAAGTTTCAAGCAATGTTGCAACCTCAGTTACAACATACATAAAACAGTGTTGTTAGGTTTCAACCAATGTTGCAACCTCAGTTACAACCTGCTAAGACAGCGTTGGTGGTTTCAAGTAATGTTGCAACCTCAGTTGCAACCACAGTTCCAACCTGCTGTTCTGCAGGATTTTGTCTAGTTCTGTAATTCTGCATTACTATTCTTTAATGTTAATTATCTATTTTAAAGTATGCAGGATATATTCTCATATGCTCTTCAAGGTGTCATTCGTTTATAGTGAGAATATTAAAGTGGTAAGGAAAGATGTTTTCTAAAAGGTATAAGGAGATTAGTTTATAAAGAAGTGTTTCCTTTAGATGGATAAATTTATATCTCTATTCTTATGCAAATCTTTATCACTTATTTCAATTTTTGTTACTTATCAAAATCAGTATGATATGTTTAAGATTGAGTGAAATATGAAGTTAATGTTTCGTATGAGTATTTAAAAGATATTATCTCTAAAAGATATTGTTTTATATGTTTCCTTATTGTAGGAAAAGACTAACTCCTATTTTCAAGCTAGATATCAACAGGTACTATCTTATCAAGATGGATGTCAATCTTACGCTGAAGAGTTCTGTGATACATGGAAAGATTGAAGCCAATCAAAAGAGTCGAAACAATCACAAAAGATATTGAAGCAAGAAGATTGTTTTACTTATTTATATAGTTGATAACTTAGCTTGTAAAAAGGTGTGTGTTCTAAATTATAAAGAACTCATTCTTGAGAGAATACACAGTGAGTTTTAAAAAGAAAAACAATGGTGTGATGCCATTGATTTTTAAGTGATAGTTATAGAGTAGGAGCAATATAGAGATAGACAGAAAAATCTAGAGGGAGTCTGAGAGTTTTTCATTAAGACTTGAATCCTATATTGTAAGCTTTTTATAATATCATAATCTGGGTAAGTGCCCCGGAGACGTAGCCCAGTTGGGTGAACTCCGTTGTTAAATGTACGTGTAATTTACTTCAAGTACATTTAAATAAACTGTTTTGTCCATTAATACACTTGGTTCCAATTGTGCTTGCAACATCACTTGGAACTTAACTGCAAAACTGCAACTAGAACAGCGGATAAGAATTTCAATATATATGCCGCATAATATAAAAATCACGTCATCTATTTACAATCATATCTAAACTTTTAACATAAAACGACAATCCTATCTAAACTTTTAACATAAAACCAAACTTTATTAGTTTTAGCTATCAAGTTTTACAATACAAGATACTCGAGTCTCTAAATCACTCTATTTTCATTTAAAATATTACATTTAATATTTTGATATCATGTCAGTGTTATTGGGGACTACATAAAGATAAGTATTTTCTCAACAAATGTGGTCACGTGCATGAAAAAGTTTAAACTAATAGTTTTGATAGGTTAAACTAGCTAGCCACTTTATATCCTATCAAATTTATCTATTGCATAACTAGCCTAATTTAGCTTTTTTATATTATGTTAGTCATATTTGGCTAAAAAGAAGATTATCTATACAAGTGTGCTCGCCATAAAAGAGTAAAACGTAAAAGAAATGAGTTGGCATGCATTTTGAATATTTGTTGAGTTGAGTAGGTTTTCTTAAAACATGCCGAAGTTAAATATTTAGTTAAAACATCTTCTTCTCTCCTTCTCTCGAGGTTGTAATTCTTGTGAAAGAGTATCCGTTCACTCTCTCGTCCTTCCTACTTCACTTTCCATACAACATTCTCTCCCAACATTCAAACAAATCAAGTATTTCCTTCGTCCCATTTTACTGGTACGAAGGAAATACTTTTTTGTTTATCCCAATTTATTAGGGCAATTTTTCAAAATAAAAACTAACTTTTTTGTTAATTTTCACCTTTTACCATTTTGCAAACATAAAATAAAAAGAATGAAATAATAAACAAGGGCTAACAAGTCAATTTAAACCAAAAAGCAATGTAATCATCATTTTCATTTAATATTTGTTACTTTCCGTAGTGTCTTAATAAAATATAACATTTACACAAATCATATTAAGAAATGTCAAGGACGTTGGGTCACTCGCACAACTTGTGCACAATTTGTGCACTCCATGTAATATGAATTTAATTCAATTTTTTAATAGAAAAAATTGATACATCTCTTTTAATTACACTCCATGGAATGGAAAAGTTGTGCATAAGTTGGATGTTTACCACATATTGTACACTACAATAAAAAGGTTCCAAGTTTTATTTATTCATGTTTTTCTAAACATGTTTTTTGCCTTCAGATTTTTTAGGTTGGTGCTGATCCCGATGCATTTGCGCATATGGGACCTACGCAGCCATCGACGAGAGCTTGGGGAAATATGACTTTTGATGGATCTTGGAGGGTTCCTGCTGATGGTCCATCTTCCTTACCAGTACAGATCTGGATCATACTGATTATAGGTATTTTTTTTCATCTTTGTTTGAGAATTAGCTTGCTAGTACTGTTCTGCAGGCCATATAGGAGCGAGAGGGAGGCGTCTCTGGGGTACAGTGGAGACAGTTCATCCACTGTAGGATTTTATTTTTTTGAAAAAAAGAAAGAAGGTATGCTATATATTATGTTGTTTCAACCTTCTCTCTCAAAGAGTCTGTTTATCGAGATTACTCATCACTGGTTCGTGTGGAGATTAGTCATCTCGAATAGACTCGTGTTTGTAATCATTTTCTACGTTCCATGGTAATATATAGCTACTTTTCATCCTTAAATCAGTTTCATAACATTATTTCAATTCCGATTTCAATTTGGTTGTCCGTAATTATGATGTCTTCTTCCCAACTGAGATCCCCGGATGGAAAATGTAGAAAAGTATCATGTTTTAAAAACAACAAGGTACAATTTAGGCTAGGGATGGGTTGAATTTGGAAATGATAATGTTTTTTTTGGAAGGCTGTGTTTGTATTTTCGAGTTGTTCGACGCTAATAGTGTGGTTCTTAAAGTGCACATATTCGTAACATGCCAAACAAGCCTTTTCTAACATAGAGAATTCAGTTTCAAGATAGATGAAAAATAATGAACGACCAATGTTTCTGCATTCACCAAATCATATTTTCTTGTGTGTTTGTAGGACGAACAATGTTTCTGCATTCACAATTTTCCAGATCTGTACTCCCTAGTGACAATTTTCAGTCACTTTACTACTCTCGTAAGTAACTTAAAATACTTTATGTTCGAGCTCGTACAAATTTATTTGTATAACCTATTGTTAGGTCGATTTCTCGTTGTATTTTGTTAATGTTATCATCATTTTTTTTCTGTTTTTCATTGTTAGGCCAATTCTTCTTTGTATTTTGTTAATTTCTCATTATATCGACTTAGTTTCCAATTCATATTTACGTAAAAATCACTCAAATATAATCATTCAATTAGCAGTTTCTCTCAAATTTCTCTGTTTCCGAATTAAATTAGCCCCAAAACATAATAATTTTTTTCTTGGATCCTCGTCGACTGCGTCCTCAGTGAACGGCGCCCCATCAGCTTGTCTGATTGGCTTGCCAAAGAACTGCCCCTGGGTGTTATACACAACCTAACAATTCTATTTTTCTCCCCTAAACAAGTCTATTTCATAAATTTTTTTAACAAATTAACGACTTATGTTTACTCCACATGTTTTCTATCATGCACATAAGACGCGCGTGACTTGCACTTGAATGCGCGCGATATGCCTGTCTATATCATGCACAATAGACAGGCATATCGCACGCATTCATGTGTTTCAGACCTAGATATCGGCCTATCTGATGTGTACCATTATGCATTCCCTCATTTTTAAGGGTCTGGATAGGAAGTCGACTGAAGGATCACTAGGGAAGGATTTCAGTATAGATCTATTGAAGGATTTCACACTGCATTTGAGTATTTTCATAAGTAGTCTGATTTCTCACTCTATCAACCCTCCAACTCCATTATTTTACAACTATTTTCTTTAAGGTTCATCCGGTATAAATTTTTTAGGTATATAGTTAAAATAGTTGATCTGATATTTGTTTTGATTTAAGGTTTGAGTTTTAATAACAAAAAGTAAAGTTCATACCAGATCGTGTTTAATGCGGAAGTCAAATCGTGTTTCATAAGATCCTAAATAAATCAAATATACATCATTATATCCATGCGGAAGACATAGTTAGTTCTAAGGGTCATCAATAATAAAAACGAACGCTATCAAGTTCTCACAGCAAGCGAACCATTGTCGAGGTATTGAGAGTACAAGAATCAAAGAGAATATAACAATGGAATGTACAAAACGTGTACTTAGAAAAATGTGTAAATTGATAGTGTGTAAGTGTAAAGTTAATGTATGTGTCACAAACTGGATTCAAACTCAAAAACAACAATTAACTGAAACTATCAGTATTGATAAGAAACTGACCCTTGCGGAAAATGTAACTTAATTTCCAAAGCCTTTTTTTTGTAATCCTGGCATTTATTTATTTTGACTTCAATCGTTCACTCGTTTTGAATTTGGCCAACAAAGCATTATGTCCATTATACGAAATTAGAGATACGAATAATGAAAACTCGATACAAATCATATAGTCAAGATTTTACGGATTATAGCATGCAGATTACACACACACGCATGTAGTATGTGCACTAGCAATAAACCAACTGATCCGATCAATCAATACTACTATAAATGTCGATTAAGAAAATGACACACTATAAGATCCCATGTCGATAGTGTGAACTACTTGTGTATTATTTATATAATAATATATAATTCTGGTTGTGCCTTATTCCAATTTGTTACCAATTCTCCACTATAAGATCTAACCTCTATATTATCAAGTATCAATCGACAAACACTCCACGAAAACACAAATCTCTATATTCATCCACAAAACAGATACACTACTACATATTCACTTGTGTATGAAGTTCCGACAGAGGGCATATTATTCAAAAAATCCAGGTTGTGCCTTGCCCCAAACTGCTACAAAATTTCCACCCTTATAATTTGGTAAAATGTTACTCCTATAGTGCCAATCATTACACAATCCACACGAGATTAACCTAAACCAATCCATAAATCAATATAATACATGCATAGACGCATAGGTATAGATGTTGAAATAATTAAACTAGGGTTGTGCATCACCCTAATTTGTTACAAATTCTATATCTTATAAGTGTAGGGCCAGCCCTTGTATGAGTGATAACATCTCTTTAGCTTAGGTGCCGACAAACGGATAACTGCCAAAAAAACCCTAATTTTTATTATTATGTAGAAAAAAAAAGTAAATAATGTATAATTACATAAACTTGCACATTAATATTGTAGTTTGAAGCTAGTCTAACGGAAAAGCTATTTCCTTTATGTTGAAGGTCTATGGTTCGATACTCACCCTAAAACATTATGGATTTTTATATTTATGCATTGGATTTATGCTTTAAACTAAAAAATTGCAAAATAATTGAACTATCTTAGATGTACTTATATCACCATCTTGACATATAGTGAAATATTAACTATTTTTTAATGTGTAGTACTTTAATATTTCCGGGCATGTTGTCGTTTTTCTTTATTCAGTTAAAAAGGCACCAAATTGCTAGGGCTGACCCTGTATAAATGTGTTGGCCCGTGTGGCTAAACCTTAGACGGGAGGTGAATAAGGTTTTTGGCGCTTTTTGCGGAATTAAAATCTAAGTGCAACTAACAACCCAACTTTTAGCAATTCTAAGCTTAAGCGTTACTTAATCGTTAAACAATCAAACGCAAGCAATAAACAAATAATAAGTTGCGGAAAGTAAAAGTTTAGGGAAAGAAAATGACACCAAGATTTATAGAGGTTCGGCAAACGGCCTACGTCATCTCCTCGGTACTACCGAGTATTTCACTAAAAATGTTTCTTTTCGGATATTACAATCCTATCGAGCTAATCAACCGATTAAGCTCCCCCTCACTTTATGAGTGTCCTGAATGAAAAGACCTAGAGCTTTTAAGCTTCACTTGCTTACAAAGCCTCTACCCGATCACTCGCTCACAAAAGAGTTTATAAAACACTCGTTACAAATTTTGTTACAATAATGTAACTACACTCACTATTCTAATTGCTTCTAAATAAGCTAATTTGTGAGTTTTTGATGATGATTGAGCTTGTATGGCTTTTTTTTCAATTTCCCTCTTTCTCGAATATATTCACCAAAATGGTGATTTTCAGGGTTTTTATTTGAGAGGTTGAAGGATGATGTTGTGTGTATTGATTGGTAGTTTGGGAGAGAGATTTGGATGGTTATATATGCCAAACAGTCTGTTTTTCTGGGTTATGACCGTTGTAAGTGCTTGAGGGTTTTAACAGCTATTTTCCAGAATAAGCTGAAAACCTGTTTTCGAAAACTGCAGAAAACGATCGGTCGTTTTCTACAGTCGATCGATCGTTTTCCAGAAAACGATCGGTCGTTTCTGAAAAAACGATCGGTCGTTTCTGAAAAAACGATCGGTCGTTTTTTCGACCTGCTCACTGGAAGAATTTGGACCAAAAACGATCGGTCGTTTTTGTCCAGTCGATCGGTCGACTGTTCTTCTGGCAGTTTTTCGGACTTCTTCGAAAGCTCATAACTCCTTCGTTTTAGCTCCGATTTTGGTTCCGCTTGAACCTGTGGCTTCATTTTTCCGAGCACTATATCTGCAATTTACAAATTCTCTTTTTGGAAAAAACAAGCATTATATCATCGAAATAGAGAAATCGTAAAATCATTAAAAACATAATCAAAGTTATAATCAAAATCAATTATTGAACCCCATGGTTCAACAAAATGAATAATCTAATTAATACAATATCAAATGATACACAGTCTACCAGAACATGAAACCCCAATTTAGTGTTATCTCTTTATATGTATATATCTATATGAAAAAGTAATAATAAAAAATTGATGTGAAAACCCAATTTAGTGTGTTTTTCACCTCAAAGATAAGGGAAATGCTAAGAAAGTTGATGTGATTTTACCTATGCAATACTTCAGATTCATAGATAAATTGTTACAAATTCTCTATCATATTTATGAATAATATAATTATCACAATATCAATCGAAACAACAAAAAATCCCTAACTTCAAAAATATTAAATAGATACATACATACATACATACATACATATCTATAGAAGTGACGGACCTCGTAGTGTCACGTGTGAGGGCTACTTCGGCAGGGTCGGGTGGTTTATTCGCCATCTCTTTCTTTCTCTCACTAAAATTATCAATTTCTTTATGTTTTTTTTTATTTATGTTTTACAGTTTTTAGTCATGCATGTTCATTTTTTTCATTTTTTTTTTGCGTTTTTTCGTTCTTTTCCGTGGGGGTTTTCGGTAAACCGAACCAAAAAAGTTTTGGTTTTTCGATTTTGGTCTTTTTCGGTTCGATTCGGTTTTCGGTTCGGTTTTTTCGGGTTTTCGTCCAGCCCTACAGAAAAGTGTATCTTTTGAGTCATAAAGTTTTCGGTTTTGAAGAGATCGATAATTTACCAACCTACAAATGAAAACATACCCGAAAAAAAAAATAGATGTCGTCGTATAAGTGAAGGTTGATATTTGTCAACCGTAATTTTTATTCTACAATATAGTTGATTCAGTATTGTTATTAACAGAACAATTATTTATCATATTACGTATTTTTATTCCAATCTAATGTCATATGTGTAATATGTACAAATAAAACAATTTGATTTATTCATCTTCCTTGGAACAGAACATTTGGTTAGCGATCACTGCTTCCATTATCTCTCTCTCAAATCGAAAGAATATAGTTGCTCGAACTAAAACAATAATACAAAAAAGAGAAAAAAAACACAAATGTGTTTTAAATTTTTTTTAAGGGAAAATGAGATGTTGAGGTATAAAGTGTGAGATCAAAGACAAGAAAATAAAAGAATGAAACATGGTTTCGAGGTTGCATGTCTTCTTATATAATGAATCTGTAGTATGTGAGTACATATCCAAAATTATCGTTTAATATATGTCACTTACCTACCTAGTAATATAGTACGGGTTTCAATATGGTATCAGAGCCAATGCTAGCGAAGTTAGTATGATGGTCCACATCCATCTAATTATTGATTGCACTTGTAGTATTTCACAGTTTTAGTTGAGAATTATCTCACATCGTTTATGCATTGATTAATGCAAATTTTAATATATGCATATCTTCTTATCTACTAATAGGTATTTTAGTAGACAATATACGTGGTTCAACATGCATTACATAAAAAAAATTATCATTCTAAAAATTTAATATTGAATATAAAGAATCGGTCAAATAAAAGTGTAACTTAATTACTAATTGTTTTTCATATTCATAGTATTAATCAACTTTGTCTCCGATCATTCACTTCTTTTAAATTTGGTCAAGATTGCATTAAGATAGTTGTATGAAATTGGAGATATAAATAATGATAATTGTATACGGTTTCATGAAGTTAAAATATTTGAAATTGTAGTGTGTGCATTTTAAACAAATTTTCACACAAACATGTAGCACTATGCACGGTCGGCAAAAAAGAACGAAGGAGAGTGGCATGTATTAGTGTTTGTCATTATCAATTCTTCGGCGATGTAGGATAATTTTCAACACTTTCTCTCAGTTGTGGGTTGGTTAATTTTCGAGAAGCCCAACAAGAACAATCAATAATTGGTGAACGTGACAATCTTACTAACTTAGCTATTATTGGCTCTGATACCAAGATTATGTCCGAATAATTCTCAACGACTATAAATATACTTTGAAAAATATGATGTCATCGAGTAAATTTTTGAACCCATGGATATTGTTAGATTGTACATGAGTATTTGGTGCACATTTCAATATCGTTTCAAAAAAAAACCCGCAATAGACTGATTTTTTTATTTAATTATTTGCAAATAATTAAATTGCGAACTATTTTAACATATAAATGAACTGCAAACAACCTCAAAAACAACTCGAATCAATCAAGAATACTCTTATAAACCCAAATAGACTACCTTAATCATAAATTTATATTTATGATATGAAAGATTACATATATTATTATTATGTATTGATAAATAATTAAGAATGTTATTTCTACTCTTTTACTTGACTTCTTTTAACCAAAGAGATTCGTCTTCTACTGTCCAGTCATTTAAATTTGATAAATCCTAATATATGAAGATTATATAGATTTATCAAAGTAGATATTTTGATAAAAATTAAAATTTCAAATGTCATCGAGGCATTCTTAAATTAAATATCCTTCTAAATGGGCTTAACTGATGGTTCCTCCTTATTGGACTTTAAAAGTTTTAGCCCAAAATTCAGTTAAGCAACGAAATTCTTTAATTTTAGGACAATTGAAAGAACTGTAATTTGCTCATGTCACGGAGGGCATTGTTCTTCAACTTTGGGGCTATTGAAAGAAGGGAGATTTGCTCATGTCACGGACGGTGTCAGGTATAAGCCCCAAAGGGCGGGCCTTTGCATTCCAAATTTTAAAAAGTTCTCGCAGCCTTGATTTTGTACAAATCGATAAATAACTCAAATATTTTCTATTTATTCGATTTATATTGTGCAGTTTTTTTTTCTGTTAGTATAATATCTAGTCTGGAGTTAATGAAAGATTCATTCGTTATATTATTATAATAAATAATAGTAATTCATTAATAGTAATCCATATTATTGTAATGAAATATCCAAATACATGTGTAGTTTGGGTGTGCGCGCAATCTATGATTCAAATTGAAATGTACAATGATCCAGTTGAGAGTATTTTCTTTTGCTTAAAATCAAAGAAATAAAGAATTTTTTTTATCAAAGTAGTTCCGAAATTTTTTGTTTTTATTTTCTGGTATACGTACTCTCGGCAACCTTTTGCTGCCTTCTCTCTCTATTTATAAATACTATATACTCTCGGCAACCTTTTGCTGCCTTCTCTCTCTATTTATAAATACTATATACTAGTAAATTATAGGCACACATCCTTTCACTGATGGGGTGTTTTTTTTTAAAAAAAAAAAAATTAAATAGTTAGTTCTTGACAGTTATTTTTTTCAAATTTTATAAGTAACTTCAAAATTTTACATATATGGTTAATTATTAAAAGTTTTTAAGATTTTTTTCTAAAAAAATGGAAGCAAATTTAAAAGTAAATATATTTTTCTGGATTCACTTATTACTAATATAATAGATTTATACATATATATTATACTAGCGTACGGAGGCCACGCGATGCGTGGTGTGATTTGTATAGCAGTGTTACGTAATAAGATTATATAAATATATATATATATATATATATTAAATATTATAATTTATGGCCAATTACCTTATTGTAAATAGAAGAATTTTACCGTAGTATTGTGTGAGATAATAGAGAGAGAGAAAGGTAAAGAGAATAAGAGAGAGATGGTAACCGTGAAATAACATTTACTTTTATTTTACCAGTTTATTTTATATCATTTTTTTATTTATAATTTTTTAAACTATCAAACTATTTTTTAAATATTTATTTCACGTCATAATACCTCTACACAAACCAATAATATAGATAAACAGATTGCCTCCGTTCTGCTAACGTGGCATGGAACGGAACTGACTCGCAACTCTGTTAGTCTTACGTGGCATGGTATGCAACTGATTCATGCCTCCGTTTTGCTGACGTGGCAGGTACGGATCAGTTACGACATTTTCTGTGGCTCTGTTATGCTGACGTGGCACGGTCAATAAATGGTTCACGGTGCCGTTCTGCTGACATGGCGGATTATCCGTACCGATTAAGGCTCCGTCTTCCTAATATTTGTTTTTCTGATGTAGCGGAGAGAAGATGTGACATGAAGGTGTTCGGCGAGTTTTTCCATGTACACGTTCAACTCACGCACCGTCGACATTGTCGGAAATGAGAAAGAGGAGGTGGGTTTACTTTTACGAGAGAGAGCGATTGATAATTTGAAGAGTCTTCAGTTTCAGAAATAATGTTGGGGAGGGGATATTGCAAAATAATACAATTTTTTAACTTTCTTTTTTTACAATTTACAGTCTTTTAACATATTTTACATACTTACAGCATATGCATCAGTGGGGGCTATAATACGAGTTTTTTGCCATAATGGTCTACTGAATCCTGAAAAATCTCAGAATGGGCTACGTTTCTGTAATATTTCCAAAATGGTCTACTTTCGAAAAACGACCGATCGAAATGATAAAAACGACCGATCGTTTTTATCATGAACTCTCTGGAACAATTTGGACCAAAAACGATCGGTCGTTTTGTCCAATTCAATCGGTCGTTTTTCAGACCAAAAACGATCGGTCGTTCTGTACATTTCGATCGGTCGTTTTTATTGTGAACTCACCGGAAGAAATCATACCTAAAACGATCGGTCGTTTTTTAAAAACGATCGGTCGTTTTTCTTGTGAACTCTCTGGAAGAAATTTGTATTTATTAGATCGATCGTTTTTTCAGAACGATCGGTCGTCTGTGGAAAAACGATCGGTCGTTTTTCACAGTCGACCGATCGACTGTAAACAATTTACAGAACAAATAATTTTTGGCACTTTTCGACACTGATTTGGAAAAAAATATATAAAAACATGATCCCTTTTTTGAACATGATCCCTTAAAAAATGATGTTGTAAATTAATATGTTTAGTACATCGGATTTTCCGGAAGATTTATATCACAAGTATTATCACATAAAATGATGTCGTAAATTAATATGTTTAGTACAAGATGTGTAGGTGACGTTTTACTAAACATCCGATTTAAAACAAGTAAATGTCACAACATCCGATTTAAAAACGAAGTTAAACAAAGCTAAACGATTAAGGAAAACGAACGATCAAATGCAAGCGAAAAATTGGCCATAGTTTTGCCTAAAAACGGTCAATCGCCACAAATGAAAAACAACACAAATAACCCAATCAACTATAGATATATATACGCACAAGTTATAATAACATCAAAATCGCATTTCTAGAATTATAAATACGCAATCTCACAACGTCATACAATTTAACACGTAATGATAAATAGCAACATAAAAAAGATTCATAACATAAAAACGACCGATCGAAATGTACAGAACGACCGATCGTTTTTGGTCTGAAAAACGACCGATCAAATTGGACAAAACGACCGATCGTTTTTGGTCCAAATTGTTCCAGAGAGTTCATGATAAAAACGACCGGTCGTTTTTATCAATTCGATCGGTCGTTTTTTTAAAGTAAACCATTTTGGGAATATTACAGAAACGTAGCCCATTCTGGAATTTTTCAGGGTTCAGTAGGCCATTTTGGCAAAAAACTCCTATAATACTGTTATCCCTTATTTTTAGTGACTCAACCAAAAAAAACCATCCCACATCGGTTACTTTGACAATCCCTTATATTTAACTCTGTCAAACAATTACCTTGTATTTACGGAAACTTAAGATAAACAAAATAATATTACTATAATAATAGGACCCACCAAAGTTAAAAATTAATCTGGAGTGACATGGATGAAGCATATACGATGAAAATGAGTGGGGCATCCCCATAGTATATAAAATGTATGTTTTTTCTATAATAAAATTTCATAAATTATAAAAAAACAGTGTATAGTAACCCCATTATTTTTTTTTAGTAATCTTATAATAACAACCGTGGTTTCGCTCCCAAGTGAGAATTTTTTTTATTAATAGAATTATGTTAAAATATAATATTTAAATATGATAATGAATTTAATAGAGAAGTTGACTACAAAATTAAATAATTTACCTAAAAACGAAAAAGTTGTGACAGTCACCTTAAATATAAGGCAAAGTGTAAGAAAAGTGACGTGGTTGCTCTTATATCCTTATTTTTACATACTTAAATCCTTAATTTTTATTCCTATAATACGCTTTGTTTTGAAAAGCGGAATTTGTAAAGCGAGTAATAAAACAAGAACAAAAATTCATCAAAAATCGATTTTTCAACAAAAATTGGCTTACATACTATTAGTCAAGTGCGGAATATCGGGAGCCACACAACCCTGTATATTAGGGGTGACATTTTTATACCGACTTTTACCAACCGATCACTTTTTAAACCGAATCAATCAAATCGGTATCAAAAGTTTGGTATACTGACATTACGGTACGGTACAACCGAACCAATCTTTGAAAGTAGGTTCGGTTTTAGTATTCGTTTGATGAGTTCGGTATATTACCGATTCAAACCGAAATATTAAAATATACTATAGAGACAAATAAAATAAAAGACTTATATACACTTAATTATTAACATTGTTATAATATACTTATATTACTTTTTCTAATGAATATTTATAACATTTTCTTTTATTTATAGTCTTTACTAGAAAAGTTTAGTAGTGTTTACTATTTTATGCAAAAAAACAAGAAATATAACAATAATATAAATAAATATATATTTTTAATTTACTACTTTTAAAACTTTATACCATGTTTTTTTTCCAATACGTGCCATTTTTCTATCATCACTTGTAAACTCTAAAGTTTGGTATAAAAATGAAACTGAACCGAACGAACCGAATGGTTTGGTATGCCGAAAGTTCGATATACCGAATCTTTTGGTTCGGTAATGGTAAAAAAATCTTCAAATCAAACTAGTTTGGTATAGTATCGATATGTAGTTAAAAAGTTCGGTAACGAACCGATATCATCCCTACTGTATATCGTTTAACTATTAATTTTACTGTGTATTTTGACTACAATTGATTATAAATACAAGTTCGGCACCCGTAGTGAAAAATAAATTTAACAGTGTTTTTTATGTAGATTTGGCACCACTCATATTACATATATACTTGATGCGTCGAGCCTGATATTAAACACAAATATTAAGGCTTGTTATTTCATCAGCAATTAAATATTCATGGTCTATCAAGCTAATTGACATATCCAATGCTTTTTACATGGTTTTCTCTATGAGATAGTTTATATGCAGCAACATGCAATTTTCTCATACTTAATATAGGTTGGTTTGGTACTAGTTCGAATACTATAAAAGAAAGGACAATAAAATAAAGAAGACAGGAACGCAATGGAAATAACAATTTATTTCTCACAATTGGAATATGAATTACAATTCCTGACTCGTACAGAATTAAATTAAACTGCTGGACTGGTTTCGCAAATAACCAAACTGCCGGACTGTTTTGGAAATAAAATAAACTGCCGGACTGTTTTCAACAAATAAAAAACTGCCGGACTGTTTTGTAAATAAAACAAACTGCCGGACTGTTTTAACAAATAAGAAACTGCCGACTGTTTTAAACAAACTGCCGGACTGTTTTAACAAATAAAAAACTGCCGGACTGGTTTTAAACAAACTGCCGGACTGGTTTTAACAAATAAAAAACTGCCGGACTGTTTTGTAAATAAAACAAACTGCCGGACTGGTTTTAACAAATAAAAAACTGCCGGACTGTTGTTTGTAAAAGCTGGAAATTACAGAACTGAAAAGTAAATTACAGAATTGAAAGACTGAAAGTAAACAGTACTGAAAAGTAAATACAGGAAAGAAACAGTACAGAAAAGAAATGGTACAGAAAAGAAATGTACAGAATGTAAAGGACTGAAAAATAAATAACAGAAATAAAAATAAGAGGCAACTGCTGAGCAGTTTCCCTTAAACAATATCTCAGAGTGGCTCGTATGGAAACCGGCACCGAACCACAGGTCGAGCTGTTGGTGGTGCGGTTCTCTCTCACTAAGTGTATGCTTATGCTGTGAGGTTGTGTGTATTCTGGTGTGTTGGAATGAGAGGGGGAGGGCTGCCTTTTATAGGCTCTATAGAAACCGCAGCCATAATTGTGGTCATTAATTTCGGAAGTTACACCCACAGAATCCGCTCAATTTAATTCTGAAACCGCAGCATTTAATCTCATTCATTGCTGACGTTTCTCTTGCTGGAAACTCTAGGGACTCCTTTTGTATTTTATACAAAACTCCCTATTCGGGTTTGGACCCAAGACCCGAGACCCGAGACATTCCCCAAATCCCAAATCCCAAGCCCAAGCCCAAGCCCAAGCCCGCGCCCGTGCCCGAGCGAGCGCGCGTGTGTGGTACACACTAATACTCTTAGGTGTATGTGGACATGTTAGTTTAATAACTACATGGGTTGGTATGGTATATATATTGTAAAATTAACTCTTAATCTTCCAATATGGGATTATACTAAATGGTTTTTCCATTACCATTTCGGTTTTCCAGATTTTCCAGATTTGAGCTCCCGAGGTACCAACTTTGAAGCCAATTTGTATTCACACCCATTCTCCGAATAGGTCATGTGATATACCGTTACGAAGCTCGTCACACGGGCTACTCAACCACGTTGAGTACGGTATAAACAACTCAGCGCTGTTACACGAAATAATGACTCGAAGTTGGTCCAGTGACCATTCGGAAACACCCATGTTTTCACATGTTTTTCCAACAATCCCCCACATGAATGCAATTGGCTGAAAATAAAATGCTCCTAAATGCATATGAGAGAACCGCAAGAGTTCACTGCATAAGGACAGGTAGCGCGCGCTTTGAACCTGCCGTAGTGACGTAAAATCTGATATGCTACTATTGGGTAGCCTTTAAGCCTTGAACCCTTTAGCGTTTGTGCATACCAGGGTAATGCGCACACAGTGTCCTCTCTACACCACTTACTAAGCCATTTGGTTGTTGTCCATATTTGGCCGTGGACTGCCTTGGCAAAATTCAACCGAGTGCTCTAGTGATTTAGCCCATGGCTCATCACATAGTATCGGCCATACACACTCGTCATAGGTGATGTCAAGTCAAGGGTGTCCTGACTCACCCCTCTCGATCTTCGAGATACTTGTTTTCGTTAACAGCCTCATGCTCACCCTTAAGATGGTCTAGGTCTATCATTCTTTCATCCTAGAAATGGGCTGGGAACTTAAGTTCCTGAGTGCTTTGTTCGGTCACCCCCACAGTTCGGTTTTCCCGTTGAACCCGAGGCTGGAGAATCCAGTTCGGGTTGGGTTGCCTCTGAGGAGGTTTCTAGTTTGATGGGCTTCAACCCCATTCCCCTCGATGAAGCTTCAACTCCTACCTGAGTTAAGCCTTTTGTAAATGGATCCGCTATATTGTCTTTAGATCTCACAAAATCTAATGACACCACACCGTTAGCTAACAATTCTCTTACGGATTTATGTCTCCGACGAATATGTCGGGACTTTCCATTATACATATGATCCTGCGCCCGTCCAATAGCCGACTGACTATCGCAGTGCATGCTTATTGCTGGGACAGGTTTCGGCCACATTGGAATTCCTTCCAGAAAGCTTCTCAACCAATCAGCCTCTTCTGTTGCTAGATCCAACGCTATGAACTCGGATTCCATAGTTGATCTAGCTATGCACGTCTGCTTGGATGATCTCCGTGAGACAGCTGCTCCTCCCATCACGAACACATATCCGCTAGTGGATCGTGTACTGTTGGAATCCGAGATCCAGTTTGCATCAGAATACCCTTCCAGTACAGCTAGATATCTGATATAATGCAACCCTCGGTCTGCTGTGTATCTCATGTATCTGAGAAGTCTCATGATGGCCTTCCAGTGTTCCTCATTTGGATTACTGGTGTACCTACTCAGTCTACTCACTGAGTTGCCTATGTCTGGTCTAGTACAGTTCATGACGTACATCAGACTGTCTATTATTCGAGAATATTCCAATTGTCTCACACTCTCCCCAAAATTCTTTTTCAGGGTGGTTGAGATCTCTATCGGAGTTCTGGATGTAGCTCTACTATCTTTATCAAATTTGTCAAGCATCTGCCTGACATATTGAGTTTGAGATAGCGCATATCCGTCTGATGTCTTGGTAATTTTCATACCAAGTATAACATCAGCGACACCCAAGTCTTTCATCTCGAATTTTTGTGACAACATTTTCTTAGTGGAGTTGATGTTATCAATACTCCCTATTATAATCATGTCATCTACGTAGAGGCAGACTACCACGTAGTCCTTTTCATTTCCTTTTACGTAGACGCATTTGTCACATTCGTTTATCCGAAAACCGTTTGATAGCATCACTCTATCAAATTTTTCGTGCCATTGTTTAGGTGCTTGTTTAAGTCCATACAAGGACTTCACAAGTTTACACACCTTGTGCGATTTACCTGGAACTACAAACCCTTCCGGTTGTTCCATGTAAATCTCGTCTTCCAGTTCACCATTCAAGAACGCCGTTTTAACATCCATTTGATGTATTTCCAGGTCGAACAGTGCTGCGAGAGCAATGACTATCCGGATTGACGTTTTCCTGGAGACAGGAGCATAGGTGTCGAAATAGTCGACACCTTCGGTTTGTCTAAAACCTTTTACTACAAGCCTCGCCTTGTATTTCTCGATTGTTCCATCGAGCTTTCTCTTCCTCTTGAAGATCCACTTGTGTCCTAGTGGCTTACACCCGGGTGGTAGATCCACTAGTTCCCAAGTGTGATTTTGTAATATCGATTCAACCTCATTGTTGATCGCTTCCACCCAATATTGGGCTTCCGGGGATGACATTGCTTGTTTGAATGTCGCCGGTTCGCCTTCTATCATGAAGGTTACAAAATCTGGACCGAAAGTCGTTTCCTTTCTAGCCCTTTTACTACGTCGAGGCTCTTATTCTTCTTCCTCCAACGGTTCACTTGCCCCCACATTTTCCTCACTGTTGGACTCCTCATTCTCTACAGTTATGGAAGACTTGCGGGGAAAGATCTCCTCGAGGAAAGAAGCTTCTCGAGCTTCGATGATAGTATCTACATGCACATCGGGATTATCCGACTTGTGCACTAGAAAACGATAAGCACTACTGTTTTGTGCATATCCTATGAACACACAGTCTACCGTCTTTGGCCCTATTCTCGTTCTTTTCGGAAGCGAGACAAGGACCTTCGCGAGACAACCCCAAACCCTTAAGAATTTATAGCTCGGCCTATGTCCTTTCCATAGTTCATAAGGTGGTTTATCACGCTTCTTATGCGGTAGCTTGTTCAATACATAGTTGGCGGAAAGCAGCGCTTCCCCCCACATGTTCTGGGGTAACCCAGAACTTATTAACATAGCATTCATCATTTCCTTGAGCGTCCTATTCTTACGCTCGGCAACCCCATTCTGCTCCGGAGAGTATGGGGCTGTCGTTTGATGTATAATGCCATTTTCTGCGCATATCTGCGCAAACGGTGCTTCGTATTCACCGCCTCTATCACTCCTCAACATTTTAATCTTTTTATTGAGTTGATTTTCTACTTCGGTCTTATAAAGAGCGAATTTCTCTACCGCTTCGTCTTTACTTCTCATTAAGTAGACATAGCAGTATCTAGTACAATCATCTATAAACGTGATGAAATACTTTTTCCCTCCTCGCGTTTGTATAAACTTTAAGTCGCATACATCCGTGTGTATTAGACCGAGAGGTTCAGTACTTCGTTCAATATGTTGATACGAAGACTTGGTTAATTTTGCTTCAACACAAACCTCACATTTATGTTTTTTATCAAATACAAAATTAGGTAGTAGATTCAGTGATATTAATTTCTTCATAGAATTAGCATTCACATGACCTAATCTACCATGCCATAAATTAAATGAATCGCAAGAATAAGCAAACGAAGTTTTATTGGCCACTTGGGCAACATTCACGATTACATTATTCTTGGTACTGGCCTCAGCCTTAGTACCCTCAATAGCTAACTCGGCTTTAGGAGCCGGAGTACCAACATTTAATTTAAACATGCCGTTGGTCATATAGCCACGGCCTACATACATTCCGTTCAGAGTGATTACAATTTTTGCAGATTCAAATACAAGTTTAAATCCTTTGTTCACCATCACGGACCCGGAAACCAGATTCTTGCGAATTTCCGGCACATGGAGCACGCCATTCAGTGTGAGCTCCTTTCCCGATGTCATCTTCAGCAGCACGGTTCCTTTTCCTTCCACCCTGGAAGTAGCCGAGTTCCCCATGAAGCAGCTCTCATTGTCCACGGCCGTATAGGTCTTGAACATCCACTTGCTGGCACATATGTGACTAGTGGCGCCTGTGTCCAGCCACCATTCCTTTGGGTTGCTCCCCACCAGGTTCACTTCAGAAACGACAGCACTCAGGTGCATGTAGTCTTGTCCAGCATCATCTCCTCCCTCAGCCACATTAGCCTGAGCAGGTGCCCTCTTCCTCCCTTTCCCTTGGAACTTCCTCTTTGGGGGGGTTTGGGCTTGTCGGTGCGCATCTTACAATCCGCGGCACGATGGCCCGGTTTGTTGCACACAAAGCAGTCTCCCATGAATTTCTTCTTGAGAGAGGCACCGACTCCACTGTCAAAGCGTTTCCGCTTAGACACAGCGTCCTCAACCACATGGGCCTTGGCAACCGCGTTGCCTGCTCCGCCACCGCCTTTCCTTCCGGATCGGCGGTTGCTTTGCTCAACATTGAGCCTCTCAATGAGTCCCTCCAAGGTCATAGCCTTTCGCTTGTGTTTCAGGTAGTTTTGAAACTCTTTCCAAGAAGGTGGCAGTTTCTCAATCATTAATGCCACTTGGAAAGGTTCGTTGATAACTAGCCCTTCAACCTCAAGCCTATGGTATATGAGTTGGAGTTCCTCAACCTGCTCGATAACACTCTTCCCATCAGTCATCATGTACTCGTGAAAGTCCGTGACGACAAATTTCTTTGCGCCAGCGTTATTCACTTTGTACTTTCGTTCGAGAGACTCCCAAAGCTCCTTCGCAGAAGCCTTGGGCTCGAATACACTGAAGAGAGTGTCATCCAGAGCACACATGATGTAGTTCCGGCATAGGTAGTCGCCGTGTTTCCACGCTTCCACCGCCGAAACCGTCTGCACGTCCTCATCGTCCTCGCTTAGGACGGGTGCAGACTCCTTAAGAAATCGGGTCAGATTAAGGGCAGTTAAATAAAACAGCATCTTTTGCTGCCAACGTTTGAAGTTGTTGCCCCTAAACTTTTCCGGTCTCTCCAGTTGAGAGGTTGGCAACATTGGCATAGACGGCGTTGCCGGAGCCTTGCCCTTTGCCCTGGCCGTAGCCACAAGCGCTGCCTTGGCTGCAGCCTTAGCAGCAGCCTGTGCTGCGGCCACAGCCGCAGCCATAGCATCAGCCTCTGCCGCAGCGGCGTCGGCCGCAGCCTTTGCCGCAGCAGCTTCGGCCTCAGCCTGTGCCTGAGCCTGGGGCCCCCCACTCGCAGCGCTCGCAATGTTATGGCTACTGCCAATCACAACTGCGCCCTGCACGAATCCCGAAGGATCGATGGGTGTTTGATCCTCATTAGTCATCTGAAATGACAAATTTAAAACCGTTTAGTTTCTCGCAAGAAAACTAAAATTCTTAATCGCAAATACTAATTATAACTTAATTAGATTGCTTCAAAAGAATAAAACAATAAAAAGATATTCTAGCGTGAAAATCAAATCACTTTTGATTTCACTAAGAATTCTTTATTATATTCTAGAATTAAAAGATTAAAACCAATTCGGATTTTATTCTATTTGCAAATTTCAATTTCTAGTAAACTAGCAATGATTTTGCAAGAATAAAACCGAGTCGTCAACAACAATAAAATAAAACAAAAGTCCTTTTCTATTCGAAAATAGTAAAACCAAATAATAATATTGTTTAAGATTGTTGGTTTTGGTACTAGTTCGAATACTATAAAAGAAAGGACAATAAAATAAAGAAGACAGGAACGCAATGGAAATAACAATTTATTTCTCACAATTGGAATATGAATTACAATTCCTGACTCGTACAGAATTAAATTAAACTGCTGGACTGGTTTCGCAAATAACCAAACTGCCGGACTGTTTTGGAAATAAAATAAACTGCCGGACTGTTTTCAACAAATAAAAAACTGCCGGACTGTTTTGTAAATAAAACAAACTGCCGGACTGTTTTAACAAATAAGAAACTGCCGGACTGTTTTAAACAAACTGCCGGACTGTTTTAACAAATAAAAAACTGCCGGACTGGTTTTAAACAAACTGCCGGACTGGTTTTAACAAATAAAAAACTGCCGGACTGTTTTGTAAATAAAACAAACTGCCGGACTGGTTTTAACAAATAAAAAACTGCCGGACTGTTGTTTGTAAAAGCTGGAAATTACAGAACTGAAAAGTAAATTACAGAATTGAAAGACTGAAAGTAAACAGTACTGAAAAGTAAATACAGGAAAGAAACAGTACAGAAAAGAAATGTACAGAATGTAAAGGACTGAAAAATAAATAACAGAAATAAAAATAAGAGGCAACTGCTGAGCAGTTTCCCTTAAACAATATTTCCCGAACCACCTTTAAAGGTTTCTGGTTTCGGGACTTTGTTCCCAAGGTACAACTTATATCTCAGAGTGGCTCGTATGGAAACCGGCACCGAACCACAGGTCGAGCTGTTGGTGGTGCGGTTCTCTCTCACTAAGTGTATGCTTATGCTGTGAGGTTGTGTGTATTCTGGTGTGTTGGAATGAGAAGGGGAGGGCTTCCTTTTATAGGCTCTATAGAAACCGCAGCCATAATTGTGGTCATTAATTCCGGGAGTTACACCCACAGAATCCGCTCAATTTAATTCTGAAACCGCAGCATTTAATCTCATTCATTGCTGACGTTTCTCTTGCTGGAAACTCTAGGGACTCCTTTTGTATTTTATACAAAACTCCCTATTCGGGTTTGGACAGAAACCGCAGCCATAATTGTGGTCATTAATTCCGGGAGTTACACCCACAGAATCCGCTCAATTTAATTCTGAAACCGCAGCATTTAATCTCATTCATTGCTGACGTTTCTCTTGCTGGAAACTCTAGGGACTCCTTTTGTATTTTATACAAAACTCCCTATTCGGGTTTGGACCCAAGACCCAAGACATTTCCCAAATCCCAAGCCCAAGCCCAAGCCCGCGTGTGTGGTACACACTAATACTCTTAGGTGTATGTGGACATGTTAGTTTAATAACTACATGGGTTGGTATGGTATATATATTGTAAAATTAACTCTTAATCTTCCAATATGGGATTATACTAAATGGTTTTTCCATTACCATTTCGGTTTTCCAGATTTTCCAGATTTGAGCTCCCGAGGTACCAACTTTGAAGCCAATTTGTATTCACACCCATTCTCCGAATAGGTCATGTGATATACCGTTACGAAGCTCGTCACACGGGCTACTCAACCACGTTGAGTACGGTATAAACAACTCAGCGCTGTTACACGAAATAATGACTCGAAGTTGGTCCAGTGACCATTCGGAAACACCCATGTTTTCACATGTTTTTCCAACAATATATACTCGCACCACACAATGGCCGATCCAAAGAGAAGAGATAGAATCATAGAAACGTGTGGAGGGAGACGATTTACAAGGAGAGAGATCAAGCAGAATTAGTGGTGGAGATCTATGGAGCGGAACTACCTCATGCTTGTTCTTGCTGCGGGTATCCCAAAGAGAAGAGAGAGACGAAGTGAGTAGGTAGGTATAACTGATGGTACAGCGGTTTAGTATCTCCGAAGGTTACATACCAATAGTTACTGATTGTGTAAAGTAGTAATTGGTTTTAAAAAAGCCGAAGATTACATAATTGATCAAATTTAGCAAAGGATGGACCTTTTACAAAATCTGCTACGGATGCCCAATATAAAACATGCATAACTTTCACACATTTGAAGTGTAAACTGTGTTGGTGTGCTTTAATTCTAATAGAGGAAAAAAGAAATGTAAAACTATCAATTGCAGAAACAAGATTCACTGACTAAAAAATTACTGACTAAAAGCTAGAACATACACAACGTTCAAGTTTTGATACCAAGATCAACAATCATAAAAACCCAAATAGGCAAAGGAATCTGATGATGAGCACTTGTAGTGAAGAAAAACAACCAGGGAGAAGTGAAGTGGCACTTGGGTATGGCCTCCTCATTATTGTTCATCGTCAGGTTTGGGGGCTTCTTTAATCTCGTCGGTGCCATCATCCTGCACCAAAACAATGCATTTCTCATAAACAGTTAATCTAAGTTGCAAGACTAGACTACTTAGACGTGTGTGTGTGTGTGTTTTTGTTTGGGGTGGTGGTGGTTTCTTGATAGTTAAAACAGGCAATTGTTAGGTTTTGAGTTCGCAAAATTTATATGAATACTAGAAGAAAGAAAAGGCTGTTTAGTTTCGCAGGTGCTATCATCCTTTACCAAAAAATGATATTTCATATAAACAGGGAAGTCAAGTTGCAATCCTGGGTTACTCGATAAAGATGAACTGGGTAAAATCTCAACCTCAATGTTAAGGCCATAATCAACAAGGCAAACAACATGACATTTCTTTCTGAAAATGTTTATATACACCACAACATGATGCGATACTGTTGCTTTATATCAATTTGGTGTACCCTTGTGTTGTCATTTCATTGTTCTGTATCTAACAATTAATTCACGTAAAACATGACTTCTTCGCAGTAGTAATCACGAAAAAATTTAAGATATGGGTCCAAAAGAATTAAGAACGTCCTTGCAATATCATAAAGAAATAAAAAGGTTAATCCTAGTTTGGAACTTGAGTAAAAGTGTAGGAATGCAGGTGCTCAAGAAACCAAACCAGATAGGTATTATACTTGATGTTCATTCTCCCTACTTACACAAGAGAACGGAAATCTAGAAGCATTATTTGTTTTCTTTTATATATCTGGAGGGTGTACTAACATTACAACTTGACTCTAATTTTTTCTACCATATGCAGATTTAGTTGCTCACTGAAATCTTCAGAAAAAGAGGAAAAAAAGATAAATCATAAAGATTACTTTGGCATTAGACTACTCCAATAATAAGCTGTTTTCTGATGACATTCAAATGGAAAGTTACCTGCATGTCCAAGGTCCACATGATAAGGTTGTCTCGAAGAAGTTGCATGATCAATGTGCTATCCTTGTAGGACTCCTCTCCAAGTGTATCCAACTCAATAATTGCTTCATCAAAAGCCTGGTTGAAAAGAGAATTAAACAAAGTTTCAACTACTAATCAAGCATCAAATGTGCATGATTGAGATGCATATATATCTTCAGCATGGGTGCTAAACACAAACAACTGAGCGAAACAAGGACTAGAAGTCCAGACCTACCATTTCGAAGGGAACTAGTGAACATCAGAGCAAAAGGATATCAAATTATTAACAAATATAAAGAATGCTCACTTGACAAATACTTAAGAGACTTAATTTTTCTTCTCAAATGGTTAAATGTATCATTCAACATCCCATAATTAAACAGAAAAGTGTCACGTCAAATAGCTGACCTGTTAAGCAAGACTACAGGCACGATCTGGATAGTTCAATATCTCATAGTAGAATACAGAGAAGTTAAGAGCAAGCCCAAGTCGAATGGGATGAGTTGGGGCAAGTTCTGCTTTTGCAATATCCTGCAAGAAATTAGCAATCAACTTAGTGCCGAGGAAAGAAAAGTGAAAACACTGAATTATATCCCAAAAGCTCATTAGGGACGAATACATGTACAACCAAGTAAAACACCATTACGAGGACAGTATACACTGACATAATAAGAAAAATCTTACAAGTCCTACAATATTGTGTCATACAATCATCCTTTCATCGACATCCAAAAGGGATATATGATTACTCTATGGCTGACTTAATTTGTCTGTACTCAATACAAGAAAGAACACAAAACAAAGATCTTGCAAGTCCTACAGTATGGTGTCATAGAATCACTATGTCTTCATATATCCAATTGGGGTATATCGACTATAATGGTCGATGCTCAATAAGAAGATTTCAAAGCCATATATCCCCATTCCAAGCCAAAAGTTCAAAATTAAATATGATTTCACAGAGAATCAAAGGGTGAAGCAAACCTTCAGTTTAAAACAAAGGGACTGAGACATCTTCATATCTCACTAGTCATAAGAATAATTAAAACTGAATTCTTAACATCCAATAGTTTTCTGTACTTCAAAATTGTATATTCTGAGTTAGACTATAAATAGTTACTAGACTACCCCAGCTCAACAAAAGGTCCAGCATAAAATTGATTTGGAGAAAGACAAATAACAAACCAGGGGCAGGTACTATAGTATGAATGTTATTCAATAACACGAAACGTGCATAGAAATATATATAAAAAAAAAAAGACCATGCCCAATTGCTTGATTTCTAGTTTCCTATAAATAGCACTTTTTTCAATTCCTAAGTGGAGATAAATCCACACCCCAAGGCCCTGTTTGTTAACAGGATTAATAGACTGTGATTGGACTAAATATAGTACATGGCCCACTAATACCCTGTTTGGTAACGTTATTTGACATTGGACTCTAAATACAGATGTATTACAAATGACCCAAATTCATGGTATATAGAAACCCACCCAGGGGGTGGTATTGTTAATCCCATTGCACTTGAGATCAATATCCCATCTCTCTCTCTCTCCCTCTTCTCACATATACAAACCAGAATACCATTATATACACACATTCAATATCAACCACCATGGCAGATCGCAATAGATTTGCCAATAAAATTAAATTCACGCCCCTTTTCTGTCAACTCATATTCATATGCACAACCACCTTGAGATATCTTTTCAATTCGTTTGAAACTTTTTCTCTATATAAAGATCAAAAGTATGGGCATTATATATCCAACAAAATACAGCGTTAGGTATTTTTATTTCTCATTCTTTGAATATGGTCTATTTTAAGTATAAATAATCGGTCTTTTTTCATCTTTTACTCATCTCTAATTGATAATAAAATTAGGAACAAGTTTAAAATTGTTGCTTTTTTACTGGTTTATTTATTACAAAATTGAGGACAGTTTTGATTTTTAATTACCTTATTTTATTTCATTGTTATAGTTATTATCAATTCTTTCTCTTTTCTAGTTCACAAAAAAAATGGGGGCAACTTTTTTTAACTTATATCCTGAATAATAACATATATTTTTTATGTCTGATTAGGCTTCTGAAGTTTTAATTTTTTTGTTGATTTTTCAACTTTTGTTAGTGAAACAATTATATATTTTTTATGGTATTTTTGTAGGCGATCGGAAACAAATGGGACGTGTTATGTGATCTTCTTCAGCTTGTTTAAACAAAAGGGTTAGCTCACTCATTACCTATTTTTAAATATATTTTTTATATTTGTATTTAGTAATGCATGTTTTGAGTAGAATAATAAAATTATTGAGACCTTTTTCTAAACTTTTTGAGTTTTCTGTAATTCTTAGCTTCAATTAAGCTAGTTTTCCTTTCTTTGATTTTTTTTGCTAATAAGTTGTTTAAAGGTCTTTAGCTAGGGGCTTTAAGTTGAATATCTAAATTTCAAATTAACTGAATGAGTCCAATTTGGTTATTCCTTCTAAGTTGCATATCATTTATTTGCTGGCGTAGTAACGTAAAACTTGTAAGTTGATTTAGCTCTTTGTTTGGTTTGAAGAAGCTAGCTTGTTTGCTTGGAATTTATCCAAACAGACCCTTTAGTTTTGATTGCTTCAAACTTTTTTGTTAATGTCTGGATTTATCCCCATCATATAATATAAGGGATGTAATTCAATTTCCATATCAGAATTTACCTTAAATACTTGTGCTAGCGGACTGTTGGAAACAATAAATGTTATTGCTTGGAGTCTCTAATAATGCAAGATATGTAAAAAAATTCATGTTGATTAGCATCTTTATGTTGTAGCAAAATAGTTGTTGATTGTTTCTTTATAGATGGACAAAAAGGCACAGCTATTCGAAGCGTATATAGGCTTTCAACAAATAGTAAATACGGTCATTTATTCTTGTGTTGTTTTCATGGTCAATTTGCATTCGGTACTCGATGGATGTACTGATGGTAGTGATATCGTACCTAGAGGGCCGAATCCTTTCCACTTGCAAATAGAGCATATCAATCGTTTGGTAAGAGGTAATGACACTCATTGCATATCTCAGTTACGTATGGATAGACGTACTTTTTTACAATTATGTATACGACTTCAAAATGACGGGGGGTTGACCAATTCTAGGCACGTGTCATTGGAAGAGAAAACGGTAATATTTTTAAGAATTTTGGCACATCATACTAAAAATCGTACCGTGGGGTTTGAGTTTAGACGGTCCGGTCAGACTATTAGTAAGCATTTCAACGATGTTTTACACGCTGTTATAAAACTTCAAGGTGAACTACTAGCAACACCGGAGCCTGTCTCAGCTGATAGTACAGATCATGTTCGGAAATATTTTGAGGTAAAAAGTTATTGATTTTTAATAAACTAAACATTAATTTCTAGTTTCTCACACTCACTAAAAACTAAAAACTGTTATATGTTTTTAATTGCTAGAACTGTCTTGGTGCTCTTGATGAAACATATGTTAGGGTCCATGTACGTACAAAGGATGCACCTAAGTTTAGTAATCGAAAAGGTCAGCTAGCAACAAATGTATTAGGGGTTTGTAATCAAAATATGCAGTTTATATATGTACTATCCGGTTGGGAAGGATCGGCTGCCGACTCCCGTGTGTTGCGAGATGCGGTATCACGTGAAAACGGGTTACGAGTGCCTAATGGTTGCTACTTTCTCGTAGACACCGGCTACACAAACGGAAACGGGTTTCTTGCACCTTATAGGGAGACACGGTACCACTTGAATCTATGGAGAGAAGATCGCTTTCCAAGATCTAAGCAAGATTTTTTTAATCTTAAGCACTCGGCTGCTAGGAACTGTATTGAGCGCTGTTTTGGGTTGTTGAAACTACGTTGGTCTATCTTGCGTAGTCCGTCTTTCTATCCAATTAAAACTCAAGTCCGGATTATAACAGCGTGTTGTCTGCTGCATAATCATATAAGAAAGTCAATGAACATTGATCCCATGGAAGCTGAATTCGATGAACAAGGGCCAGAATTGCCAGATGGAGATCCAATAGACACAATAGAGCCCTCAAATCAATGGACGAATTGGAGAGATGAACTCGCAGCGAATATGTATAACAATTGGTTGGCTATTAGGGGAGGTGGACATTAGAAAACTTGTAACAGAAGCACACTTACCATTTTTTGAATGATCTGACTATGATTACTATGTATGTGTTAGTATATTTGAACCATGCGGTGAATGTGTTGCTTCTTTGTGGTGAACTGGAAAGTTGCTTGCATTTTGTTTTGAGTTTTTTGTTAAAAATTGAGCTTGTGCTCCATGTTCAATTATAAAAAGTGGTGTTTAATAGTTTATTTCTTATGTGGTTTTAGTTTTGTAATTGTTACAACTTGTTACTGATGAAAACTTATTACTACTTAAATTCGCTTCTATAGTATTGCAGTCTTTATATTGTTACAACTTGTTGCTAATGTAACTAATATAATGGGTATGCTATAATTCATTACTGATGAAAACTCGTTACTGCGCAATTCGATTGTATTGTTTCAAAAGTGTTATTGTTACAACTTCTTACTAATATAATATTTTTTTGACATAATATAGGGATGGAGAACACTCATGGTAGCCGACAAGGAAGCAAACGAGGTAGGGGAAAAATAACTCCGCCACTTCTCGTCGAGTTTGGCAGAAGATTGAGGAGGATTTTTTAATGGCAACAATGGTGGAACTTATTACTCAACAATGGCGTCAAGAAAATGGAGGATTTAAACCTGGGTTTTACGGGCAATTGGAGCTAAAGCTTAAAGAACGATTTCCAGGAACCGATTTGGTCGTTAATCGTCATATCGAGTCCAAAGTAAAGTTGTGGAAACGCCAATACTATGCAGTTTTGGGTATGTTTCAAACAAGCGGTTTTGGATGGAATGATACGGATAAAACGATAAATGTTGAAAGTGATGAAGTATGGAAAAATTACGTAAAGGTAATAATTTTCTATTAGATAAATTGTGCTACTGTCATTAGCTGTTATGGGCTTGTTTGTTGAAAGTGAATGAACTTGACATTTGCTTTGTTTGTTTATTTGATCATAATTGTTATGGGTTTGTTTGTTGGATTTTTCGACATATGTTTATTTTTGGTTTTCTATATTTACTATAGCATTTGTCCCTATGTGGCAGTTTTATTCTACTCTTTGCAATGACAATCTTGCACTTTTTACAGAAAGATAAAAGTGTCAAAGCTTATCGTAACAAGCCATTTCCAGATTACGACAATTGGTGTCATTTGTTCGGTAAAGATCGAGCTACTGGAGAATTAGCCGAGGGTCCTGAGGAAACTTTAAATGCTATGAATGAGAAAGAAATATAAACAGAAGATGATGGTTCATATATTCCACATTCACCCGCTGACTTTTCGGCCAATGCGCAATCTCCTATGCAAATGGGATGTAGTAGCGGGAGCGGGAGGAAGAGGAGTCGAGGCGAAAGAAATCGCAATGAGGGTCTAGCAGTACTTGCGGATCGATTTGGTAATTTTTTTGAACAAACGGTTTGTAGTATGAATTTGTTGTCACAACGCATCGGCTACGATCAAGATCTCTCGGAGGCAAGGAAAAAAGTTCATAGCGAGTTGTTGGACCTTCCACTTAACCGTACTAGTAGACTCAAAGCGGGAAACTTGATTTGCAAAGATGCGGCCAAGGTAGATCACTTTTCTAGCTTGCCGAATCTCGACGAACGCCTCGAATGGGTATACTTATTACTTAATGGTGACATTGTTAAACTAGAGTAAAATGTGGTTGTTTGTACTCTTTTAAGTTTTTTTTTTTTATGTTTTGCTCGGATCCAATCGTTCATGGTTAAAAAGTTTACCATCAAATGCATTTGTTACGACTTATGCCAATTTTGTTTATCTCAGATTGATGGTTAGTTTGATCATGATTTATGATGTAATGAATTTTATTTTATAAAAGTGTGTTTTGTTTTGAAAACGAGTTTAATTTGATGTAATTGCTATTTTTTCTTATTAAATAAATATGGTAAAAGGGTAGAATAGTAATTGATTACATATTAGTACAACGGAAATATAGTTAACCAAACAAACATGACATTGGACTATAAATACTATAGACATTAGTTCTATCAAACAAACACACAATCGGACTTATCAATATCATTCATAGTCCAACATTAATCCTACCTTCTTTTCAAATACTCATTGGACTTCATGTCCCGGGACTAATAGTACCACTACCAAACGAGGCCCAAGTGTATAATTTTATGAGCTAGATCACATTATATATTTTATTGACCATCACCCTTTCCTCATGTGCATTAGCAAAAGGCACATTTGATGCTTGATTAGTAGTGGAAACTTGTTGACGGGCACACAGAGCTTTTTACTGACGTGGCATGGAAGGAATTAATACTCCGTCTTCTACGACGCCATACTGCTGACGTGGCAGGTCACTTGGTTTGTTGCCGACGTGGCATGGAATTCAAGTGACTCACGACTCCGTTTTGCTGACGTGGCATGGAACGGAACTGATACTCCGTCCTCAACGACGCTGTTCTGCTGACATGGCAGGCCACTCGAGTTGTTCTCGCCGTTTTGCTGATGTGGCACAGAACGGAACTGATTCACGACTTCGGTATGCTGACGTGGCATGGATGGATTTAATACACTGTCTTCTACGATGCCGCTATGCTGACGTGGCATGAACGGAAGTGATACTCCGTTCTCAACGACGTTGTTCTGCTGACGTGGCAGGCCACTCGAGTTGTTCTCGCCGTTTTGCTGACGTGGCACAGAACGGAACTGATTCACGATTCCGTTATGCTGACATGGCATGGATGGATTTAATACACTGTCTTCTACGACACCGCTATGGTGACGTGGCAGGCCACTCGGTTTGCTCTCGTCGTTCTGCTGACGTAGCATGGACAAATCGCTTGCTCCGTCTTCTACCACCCTGTTTTGCTGACGTGGCATAGAACGGAGCCGATTTGCTGACATGGCAATGCGGACAACTGATTCGCGACGATGATGGTGGGTTTTCCGTACTGTTTGGGGATCCGTCATCCGCGTCGTGGTTTTGCTGACGGGTTCAATATTATTTAACGTGTGTTACTCGTTAAATACCAATTAATCAACCTAAATATAATCAATTTAAAATTAAAATTAAATTTTTTTATTGGTTGACACATCTTAAATAATAGTGTAACGGATCCATATAATTGTTTTTCCACTCCTTCCTAAAAAGGTTTCTATTTGTATTTTAATTCCATAAATACTCTTATTTAATGAGTATTGTTATTTCCACGTCATAGATATCATTATTATTTTAAAAATATATTTTAAACTTGATATATTATTATTCTAGCTAACTTTGACAAACGTTAATGCATTTGTTATTAATTATGGAACGAAAGGATTATTAATTATGGAACGAAAGGATTATTAACTTTGACAAACCTTAATGCATTTGTCATAAATTTAAAGCAAACTGAACCTAGCTTAACCTTAAAAAACAATCGACTAATTTGTTTAATGAAGTATTGGTATATGCACATAACAAAAAAGTGCACAAAATGAAACACATAATAAAATTGAAGGTCCAGATACATACACGTCACTTCAATACATACCAATACCATCCAACAACCAAAAAAACTAAACCTAGCTTAAACTTCAAAACAATCGGCTAATTTGTTTAATGGAGTATTGCTATATGCACATAACAAAAGTGCACAAAATGATATACATAATAAAATTGAAGGTCCAGATGCATACACGTCACTTCAATACATACCATCAAACAACCAAAAAAACTAAACCTACCTTAAGTTTCAAAAACAATCGGCTAATTTGTTTAATGGAGTATTGTTATGTACACATAACAAAAGTGCACAAAATGAAACACATAATAAAATTGAAGGTACAGATACATACACGTCACGTCACTTCAATACATATCATCCAACAACCAAAAAAACTAAATCTAGCTTAAACTTCAAAAACAATCGGCTAATTTGTTTAATGTGGTATTACTATATGCACATAACAAAAGTGCACAAAATGATACACATAATAAAATTGAAGGTAGAGATGCATACACGTCACGTCACTTCAATGCATACTATCCAACAACCAAAAAAACTAAACCTAGCTTAAGCTTCAAAACAACCGGTTAATTTGTTTAATGGAGTATTGCTATATGTACATAACAAAAGTGCACAAAATGATACACATAATAAAATTGAAGGTCCAGATACACACACGTCACGTCACGTCATACCATCGAACAACCAAAAAAACTAAACCTAACTTAAGCTTCAAAAACAATCGGCTAATTTGTTTAATGGAGTATTGATATATGCACAAAATGATACACATAATAAAATTGAAGATCCAGATACATGCCCGTCAATTCAATACATACCATCCAACAACCAAAAACACTTAACATTTAATGATTCTTTTATCTCTCATTCAAGACAAAACTACCCCGTTTCTCATCCATGTTCTCTGTTACCGTGACACTATTCCTTCCATGGAATCAGCCATGGTCAATCACCTCCCTTTCTTGCTTTTATCTCCGCCTTATTTAGAGCCTCCAATTTCACAAAATAGTTAGTTTTTCGCACGTCCGGTTTTATTTCATAATTATGGTTAGCGGTTGCGTGCTTGTTGGAAATAGAATATATAATATTTTGATAAGAAATATATATATTTGTGTGTGTGTGTTTTTTTTTTTTTTAATATAAAGAGAGAGAGAGAATTGGGAGAGAATCCGTGAGAAAAAAATAGATTTATTGTATTGTATTATGTGTTGTTAATGATTTAGGTAACAGACTAACAAAATTAATAATTGACGTAAACTATCATAATGTTCACAATTCAGGTACCGCTGTTAAATTAGTTGGATGAAAATTAGTTTCACTTTTCATTTTAGTCATATTCTTTGTAACTTATATAAATCTAACATTTAATTTTCTGAAATGTTCCATTTTAGTATAAATTCAAAAATATATAATTATATCATATATATATATATATATATATATATATATATGTATGTATATAATACACACATATATGTTAAATTAATGTATGTATAAAAATATATATAATATAATGCATATATACGTATTATTGCAAATAATGTAAATTATAGATAATGTTTGTGTATAAAAATAAATCATAAATACTTGACATTTATATTCTATTTACAAAATATGAATACGTTTTTTGAAAAAAATAACAATTTTATTGCTGTTTTTATGAAAGTATTCAAATAGTGATCTGACATCAAATAATTTTTGTTCGAATGTTATAAATTTAAAACTTACTTTATTTTCGTTTTAGAGAAAGTGTAAAAAAAATTCTAGTTTTTTTATTTTAGGAAAAAAATCAAACAAAATTTAGTCAAATAATATGTTTTTTAAACTGAAATACTTATTATGTATGTATATGTATTAGTAGAAACATCGTAAATTGTAATGTTTCGAAAAGACACGATTAAATTTATACAAATTATAAAAAATATGATTAAAATGAAAAATGAAACTAAATTTCATCCAAATAAATTAACGACAATACCTGAATTGTAAATATTATGATAGTTCAGTACGTCAATTGTTAATTTGTTAGTTTGATAGCTAAATCGTTAAAATCAGATAGTACAGTACACTAAATACATTTTTTTCCCAAATCCGTGGGTGCAAAGAAAAGAGGGTAGTAAATTAGGCATAAAACAGTAATTAATGGTCTGTACATATTTTCTGTGCATAGTCACACTGCATATATCATTACTCTTGTTTAATATATGCAGCAAAACATTCAATATAATATAAGATTGATCTCAGCATGTGACATGTAACAGTAACACTATGCAGGTAGTCTAATTCTTTGTTCTTGAACTCGAAGAAAGACATAGAGCCAATATACCGATGCCAAGAACAACACCGTTATAATAATAACATGGCCGAGATATTACAATAGGTATACTTTATGTAAGTAATTTACACAACATCCAAATGTAAAAAATAAATTACGGTGTGAAAAGATGGATTAACAAGAAAGATGGCTGAAGATAGAGGTTTAGCACATCAACCATAACTCGTCCGTGAAAGAACATGTTGGGTACTAGAGTAAAAACCTCTGCTTTTATTGTTAAACCTGGCGCGTAATCTTCATCACTTCATGTGTGTGTGTGTGTGTGTGTTCGTGTGTGTGTTGTGAGGTACAATGAACCTCAATTTATATTATTCTGGGGCGTAAACCTCAAATATTATTGTGAAAAGAAAGTAATCAACAGAATCCTGTATAGTTGTTCAAATCTCCCCAAACTGTTTCCTCAACCTCATCCCATGACTTCGCTGAACGCAATTCCTTCCATATACTGAAAATAGCTCCTAACACGTTCTCTTCATTCAGAATACAATAACACCTGCATTATTGTCAACCATGTCTATAAGTAAATTGCTATTTATAAATCCGTCCTCCTGAGATATTGCAATCGGAGAAAAACTTTTGAATCAACACCAAAAAAAGTAAATGGGGCAAAGATGTGTAACAATTCAGAACTAAAACCAAAGATATCCTATGCAATTTTTTTCTTTTTCATTATGCCGACCTTGTATCCATTGGGGAAAACATGAACAATATTCCGTCACAAATGTTACCTTCTCGAAGATATAATCCACCCTTCTCTAAAAGGTATGATCAATACAAGATAAAATCAAATAAACTATTCCACAGCTCTCCTGATAATAATTTTTTTCTGAAAATTAAAGTTTCATATAAAACTACAAAATATCAACGGGAGAAAAAGCTAGACCGGAATAAGAGATCTAGAAAAATATTGACAAAATTAAACTCACATTGTTATGTATGAGAGCCGTCCAAACTTGCTTCCACTCTCGAGAGACTGTGAGGTCTTCTTTGTCAACGGGAGTTTATAGCTAGCCAGAAATTGCTTCAGAAGAACAGGATGTCCTCTAAAGATGTCCAGGTGTATAGGGATCAAATCACAAATAGGGTCACCTGCAAAAACATGGCTCCAATTCATTATCATCATGGAACTGAATATACATACAGTATATGTATAGAGAGAGAGACGCGCAAACAGGCTGACAGGCCTATATAAATGTAATAGATACAGTACCGATGTAGTTCATAAACTATAAGTGGATGACCTAATGTATGTACACCTATAGATGAGGGAATTAACAAGTTATATAAGTTAAAGGACGCACCTATAGATAAATTACTAAAATCAAGAATGTGACTAGCACGCCACAATGTTTTCCCCGTGTTGCCACTAGAGCCATTTAAATGACCATTTTGTCCAAGCTCCGCATCTGAGGTAAATTCCATTGTAGTGGAATTAACATTATATGGCTCCATGTGAATATTGTCATCCATTATATCAGAGTGTAGCCAAGAGCAAGACTTCTGAACTTTGCCATTCTGAATCAAATAAAGATGGTAAGTGAGGATGAATGTAGAAATTATAACTTCATATATAAGAATAGCAGAAAAGAAAAAGAAAAAGAAAATGAATGGGCAACAACCTCAACTGGAATCAGGAACTTGGCAAAATCATCCGGAATGTACTCGTTTATTTGGCCGATCAGATGAGTAGGGATTGGATCTCCCCTGCAAGTTGCAAAGTGGAGATTCAAATGTTAACTAGCAAAATCATTGACAGACAAAACAAGATCATGTTGTGTATGCCCTTTTTTATGTAAATTTCTTCTTAGTGGCTTGCTTGGCTGCAGCTTTTAGATACATAGACTAGAACTTTTTGAGAAAAAAGGCTTACCACACCCAGCCAAAAAAAAAAAAGCTTTTACCAGCAAAAAGGTCAGAAATTCTCTGTTTTGAAATGATCAACCAAAACAGTTCAACTTTTAAGCAACAAAAAAAACTGAGCTTCAACACCGCAGTCAAACAAGGACTATGTAAATGATATATATTTATGAATAAATACTATATAAAAAGATCAAATGAATTACAAGGAAAAAAAGACATTGGAAAATACCACTCGGTCAAGCGACTAGCAGCTTGGGTTTTCCTTTTAAATAACGTTTTGATAAAAAGCTCCCATTCTGCAGGAATATCACTATGGACAAACTTCATCAAATCATTAGCAGACGTTTTCTCGTCAATATTGGCAATCATAGAAGCATTTAATTTTGGAAAAGGCAAGCAATGGAGATCACGGACTTTCTCCCCAAGAAAAGAAGCTAAACTAAGAGTCTCCTCCCATGACAGGTTCTCCCTCCTGCAAAGAGGACAGATCACAACTTATAATCATTTCGGCTACCAGAATAGTATTAATATGAGGAAAGAAAAATAAAAACAAGACCACTTACAGGTCGGCATATATTTTCCCTTTGCATCTTTTGGTTACAATGTACGGCCATATTTTCGAGTTTTCCCCATTATTTTCTTGCATCCCAGCTTTTCGGAAATCATGAAGTAATTTGCTCCACAAGCCAAACGAAGAATCAGTTTCTGATCTATTTTCCGGGATTAAATTGCAGTTAGCAATAACATCGGGGACTCCTTTCCCATCCCAATTTATAATCTTAAAAGAGGTATCCTCCATATATAGAATTCCACTAGCTAATACACTGGGAATATGCTCCTTCAATGGGGAGTTAACCTTATGCAGTAGACTGTAAAATTCCAACTGCAACAATTCAAAAAGGAAAAAAAAAAATTATGTATCTAAAGACAAGGATGTCCCATTTAAAGGACAAGACTTAGAAAAAACAAGATGGTACCTCAGAGCCCAATGCGTGCAGAGAAGTTTCCAATCCTCCTTCGACATAGATTTTGATGACATGGTCAGAGATGAGATAAACCTGCAAAAAATTACCAACAAATAGCATATGAGATATCTAAAATGACAGATCGCTTTTCCAAAGATGTAAAATGACAAAGTTCTTAATCTTTACCCGGTGAGACAGGTTATCCTTTCCGTAGATGAATCAATTTCAGATTAATTAAGTCCATACGACGCTAATTTTTTTTGAATAACTCATAATAGAAAAAAAAACTCATAATGAAAAATGTCCAAAAAAATTCCTCCATACTCTGATGATCTTTAAAGGTCTATATTCTTCCAAAATTTCCAATAACGAAGATAGAAAAATCACCAGAAATCAATCTCTCAAAGAAGCTGAGGGGTCAAAAAACTTAATACTGGGCATCCAATGCAAATATGAGGGAAATGGAAACTGCTAGGTATCAGCTTAAATACTTCGTCAGAACCCAGCTTAAACTATAAATTCAAACACAGAATGGTAAGAAACACGAGTAACAAAATAAATAAATAAAGCACGTACAGGATTGCTCCCTGTGCCAACTGGAAGTTTATCATCTTCAGTGGGAAAAGACAAGTTGTGGAAGAAACAGATTTCTCTCGCACACTGGAACCATTTATCGGCATTCAAAGCGATACATACACCCTGAATGGTTTCATAACAGAAATGGAAAAAAAAAGGATTTAATATATGCTTGTGGAATACAATTACTTCAAATAAATTTACTCCAATTATATTACAAACACTTAATGTAAACAATCTCACATTACCTTCCATATTAATTCCCTCATGTCTGGTTTTGCAACCCATAGTTTTGAAAACCAGTCTCTCAGTTCTCGTTGTCCTATGCAACTTCCCGCACTCCACGGAAAATTGTAATGGTCCTTGTCCTTATCCAATAACTTCTCCAAAAAGCTTATATCATAGGAAAATTCAACATCGTGAACTTTCTGACTTGTTAAGTTCTCGTTTGCATTATCCAACTCGGGCTCACATGTTTTTATCCTTTTCTCTTTCGGAAAAAAGTCAGCAGATGGTATAATTTCCTCCATATCCTCAACATTGTCTACATCTAGTGCTTGAAGTCCGGCCCGACACACTCCTTTGTGTTGAAATCCAGGAGCCAAATCTAAACATACGAACTCAAAATTTGCCGAATTAACAAAATTCTGTGTAACTGCAATAGAGGTTTCGAGATTTAATACGCAATGCCACCACCCAGTTGGTACATATATAGTCTCTCCCGGAAGTTGTGTACACTCTATTGGCTTCTCTTCATCAGGAAGAAGGGGATAATATTCAAGCCACCACTGGAAATTGTCATCCGAAGGGAAAATGTTAATTTGTTGATTTGTACAATAGTATAATAAAGAATAGATACATTAAAAACAACTATAATCAATCAAAGTCTTCTGGAACTTGCATAGGGACAGAGACACAAAGTAAAGTGAAAGAGAGGGGAATTCAACACTACAAACAGAAGATGTGGCAAGCTATAAACTTGGTCCCTGGACTTACCTAGGGGGGTCACATACTGGGGGCCCTTGGCTGTAAACAAAAGTACACATACTCGGGGGTCACTTAGAAAACTGTTCTTCAATCGATAGTATACGCGGATTAAGGATGTGAGATTAGGACAGGATGACGGTGAAGTTGCAAGTATATATTTTTAGATTACATTAACAGTAACCTAGCTAGAGTAAGTATCTTGTAATATTCATTTTATTTCCATACTTTCAATCTGAGTCTCAGTAACATCAGAAATACAACACAAATTTACCAAGACTTATTGCACTCGTGATTTAATTTACTTCCACTCTTGTTCAACCTTTAAATCATACTTGTGTTCTTGACATTTACCTGCAACGATGTTGGAGTGTCAATATTGATATCACCATCATCGTCATTTACGTGCACCGTCACACCCAAAGGTACTCTCCCAGGAGGATACAACGCCCACCTGCTTACAAAAAAAAATAAAAAATTCCGACCTTCAACTTTTTTATTTGATTCATTGAATACACATAAACAGGAAAATGTGCTAAAACTTTACCTTTTACGTCCAACAAGTAAAGTATTCCAGGCACTAGTAAGAGCTGGATCCACATGCCAAGAAGCACCAGACCTCTCGGGCCCAATAATTAACCATCGATAAGCAGGCCTTTTTTCTTGATCTAAAACATCAAAGAAATCGTCTCGGAATAAATAAGGCACATCGTAATCCTTCAATAACCCAGGAGCAGCTTCTCCAAACTGTATGGGCTTCAAATTAGTTTATGAACATAGTTTTATTGTAAAAAGAGATTCTATGTTCTAGAATATACCTTGTCATCGAATATATAAAGCGGGTCCTCGTCATGCTGAACTTTTGTGTAGGAAATATAATCCTTGAATTTTATAGAAACTTTTTTAGCACTCTTCTGCGAGATCCTAAAGGTTGTATCTCCATAGTTCTGCATTAGTTGGTCTATTGTCCAAGTCTGCTTAGCTGGCCAGGTATCAGTCAAACCCGAAATCAAAACCTGGTGCAGAAATCCATCATCAATGACAAAGAAATACGACGATGTAGGTTTATGTTAATGAACCTGATCAGAAACAGAATTAGGCATGATTCATACGACTTCTACTCTAAATGTGGGGTTTGTAATGCTTTTGTCTTAATTTTGAACCTTTGTCCAATATGATAAATTTTGTTGCCAATTTCAAAGTACAAAGAGAAAACGTCTCCATCTTTGAAGCGGCAACTCACTCAATAATACCCAAAAAAACAGGATATTTTTTTAGTACAAAAAAAATACAGGATATTTGATTATAAAACAAGATAACAAAAATGTGATGTGAAAAACATTATTTTATTAAAGTAGAAACTTTGAGAATTGTTAACCACAGTAAGGGTCCCCATAATTCCATCAACAAATTTATTTGCTAGTCAAATTAACAAACTCCCCATATTTTCGACAAGTGATGTTATCTTTTCTTTCTTGTGAACTTCAGTCACATTAAATGATAAAATATATATCAACTATTGTTAAGATCTTTAAACCATTTTGTGATGGAAGAATTCTGAAATCATTTCTGTTCAGGTTAATAGTTAAAACTTAAAACTATTAGTTTTGACTAAATTAATGGTATATCAGTTTGATATGTAAACACTCTAAATTAATCCCAATAAATTTAGTAAGTAAAAGAACAAAGGATAATGTAGCCACACGAAAATAGGCCAACTTCTTGTATTGAAATATTGTACTACTATAACTTATCTTTGTTAAAGGTTTTATGTAAATATAAGGCTGTTTGGTATTTCAAAAAAATAATAATATGATTTTGTGATTATCCAGAACCTCATGGTGCGTGTGTATACTGGTATGCAAATCAAGGACAGCGTAAAGTTTCAACATAAAGAAGGTGCTACGTATGCAATTAAATAGTTTAGCTAAAAGTATGTCTTGTTAGCCGCTTTTATGTAAGTATAGGCAACATGTTCGATGAAAATGTATAAGCATGTTTGATCATAAGCATTAGTTGTTACTGGTTTCTTTCCATCAAAGTCACGATGGAAGTCTTCCAATGTGAGATCTTTCGTTCTAGCCACATTTCCATCATCAAAGTGGAATCCAGTCAAATTGGTATAACAGCGGTAGTGTCTCCTAAGCAGAAAGAAAGAGTTGAATCCTGTAAACAAAAAAAATAGTCATATATAATAAGTAACGATAATCATTACATTCAAGGGAGTGTAAAACAAACTGATGTAAACCCTCTTACCATCAAAGTACAAAGGTTTTGAGTAACCTTTTTGCACTTCATCTGATAACTGCAATCTACAAAAATAAGAGATAAAAATAAATAAAGCAATTATTCATGGCAGTAAAAGAAAAAATGATATTACTACAGCACGAAATCAAATGACTTACTGATGGAGAGTAGTCTTCTTCCAGGAACCTTTGTACTCAAGTTGTCGAGTTATATTGTTGAGGCATAAACTCATCCATAGTGGTTCGTCATTGCATAGAATGTACATCACACTGCATATTTTATAAATAAATTTTCAACACAATAAATAAAAAGTTAAAACAATTTTGAAAAAATAAAAGATTCACCAAGAAAGTACATAAAATGTTGTGCCTTTCAACTTTCAAGGAAAATGGATTTTACTGTAACACCTCTCATCGATAGAGTCAGTTGTCGTGTTTATAAACTTTGGTTTACCTTTCCTCATATAGCTAGCTTCAGGATGAGGTCTCCTAAGGTAAGTTATGTTTACTAATAATCCAGGTTACCAGTCTAGAAAGAAAAAGGAAGTTTGACTGCTGATTACACAAACTAGTGAGAAAAGACTGGTAAGCTCTTTAAGGTAGTTGTCTGTTTTTCATTATGCTTCACAAAAACTAATCGTCAAACCATTCTTGGCATTTTTAAGCTACTAGCAAAAGTTAAATTTTAAGATTAAATTTCTTTTATACATGAAAGGTGTAACAGATATAAATATTTTTTCCTGTTTGGCCATGAGCTCGCTCATCAAGCAAAAGCAGTTCATATATATGACATGCATCTGGAATATTCTCATTTCCAATTTTTCTCTTACACATGTTAAACTTACAACAATAATACCATTCCATCTAAAGGACTAGCTCGGCATACAATTATAGTAATGTAATTAGTCTTGGCATTGCTTCTATCAGTTCATTCTCTTGGTAGAATGAGGCTATAAAAAGATTGCTTTAAAATGTACATCTTGTCTTATCAAGCTCAAGCTTAACTCACGCCCATTTCAAACTCTTTATCATGAGTAAAGACTAGGCACCTACAAGTATCCAGTGCAGGTTTGCCCAAATCTTCCCTCATATTTGTCACATATGCTGGATTTGGCCCTTTACTAAAACTAATAACACAGTTTTAACACTATCGTCAGATTTCAGTACTTTAAGTGTTCAAAATTTATTTCATTTAGGAAACTAGTAGCCACCTCCTCAACCAACATTCTCTTTATCCTGAAAGATAATATCTAGTCCCAGACTTCCTTAACAAAGAATAACCCGTAAATAAAAATGCTTACTTACAGTTGAAGTACTTGTCTATTGCAGCTTTTAAGCACATAATTTGGTCTTTTAGAAGGCAGAAGCTTGGGGGTAAATCTATTCATCCAACTTAGAAATTCCTAGCTCATTTAGACAAGGCAAAATAAAGCTCAACATATTTCTGCCGGAATAGCTACAGAACTCAATCCAACAGCCCTATATATATATATAAAAAGATGCTATTCTGACTTTAGTTTTCCCCTAATATCTTCCAAATTACAAAATTTATAACAGTATGTCCGTGTTCTTTTAGATCAGACGTTCTCTTTATTCCGAATGATATTAATCTATTATGATACTAACTGGTCCAAGAATTCATTAAGAAATAACGACCTGTCGACCCATATATAAAATTGCCTACTTTCAGTTGAGTACTACTCTTATTGGAGCTTCGAAGCACATAAGTTGGCCTTCAGAAGGAAGAAGCTCAAGGCAAAACAATTCATCCAAGGTTAAAAAATTCTAAATCATTTAGGCAGGCAAACATAAAGCTTAATGTACCTCTGCCACGATATCTTCAAGACCAAATCCAACAAAGCGCCCTATATTTACAAAAAGGATGCTATTTTAACTCTGGATTTTAGCAAATATCACCGAAGCATAGCAGTATATGCCCCCAATGAAAAGAAGGTCAATTTGTTCCAGGTACAAGAAGACTCGTAAATTTACAGTTTAATGCACCACTGGGGCCAGCCTTGCAACTAGGCACATATGATATATTCTATAAAGATATGCTGTCGAATTACACTTCAAAAATGGGTAGCATGTCGATTTAGCTTTAGCAGATTTGTTAATGCCAATGCACTTACGAGGATGTTTCTGGCTCTAACTTTTGTTAACAAGTAAGTAGAAGTGATGTAGCTAGTTGCTATTTTTCCAAAAGAAAACCATATACGAGCTAACGCCTACACTTCACACAGAAAAAGGAGCCTCTTTAAAGGTGTCCTCACTTTCACATTGTGCTTCACAAAACCAACTGTCAAATCATTCTCCACCTTTTCAAATAACTAATAACAATAAACCCTCAAACTCAATTTCCTATATCCACGAAAGGTGCAATAAACGAAAAACTTTCACAGCTTTGAAATGGGCTCAATCAAAACTCAAGCACATGCCTGTTATATATTAAGCATGCATCTAGAATTTTCTCTCATCCCATTTTTTCTACTACACACGTATAATTCAAATCAATAATGATATCCTTCTATCTAAATGACCCTCTCCGCAGCAATCTCAGTTATGTACTTTCTTTATCCGACACTTGTACATCCCGTAATGCTAAAAATTATTGAGTTTCGACATCTCTAAGTCTATTTAATTGGAATGAGGCTATAAAATAATTATTTCGGCACATAATTCTCCTGTTATCAAGTCCAAAGCTCAAGCTTTGCTCAATCTCAATCCCGTTTCGAACTCAATTGATATATATTAAGAAAATATCACACCCACTTACTAATCTAAAACGAAAATTCCGTCCCAAACTTGACTCATGTTTGTCGTAATCGGCTAGATTCCAATTATAAAAACAATCTTTCGAAAATCATCACCAATTCAATAATAGTTCATTACTCTAAAGTCTAAACTAACAAAATCACATTACATTACCTTTATTTCTTTATCCTAAATTATATATTAACAACCGAAAAATAAAGATTGCGTACTTTTAGTTAAATTACCGTCTTTTTTAAGAGTTAATCAACCTTATAACAAAATTCAAGCAAAGGAACAACAGATACATAATATAAATAAATAAATATAAAAATGAATTGAACCTGCTGACGCAAGAGAGACGAGCCACGTCATGAGGAGAGAGAGAGGTGAGAATTGCGCAAATTATTTCATCTGGTAATTTTCTCAGCTCCCCCAAAGCTTCTACTCTTCGATCTCGTGGAATATTTGCGTTACAATTATCGATTTCCATTTCTCAATTCAGATTTTTTATTTGTATCTTTCTATTTCTATTTCTATTTCTATTTCAGTTTCGCCAGGATATATATCTATAAATATTTTGGATAAAATGCAAATAACCCCGTGAACTATGACTCGTTTCAAAGAAACCCAAAATCTAACATATTATCAATAATTTACAATTAACATTCAATACCATCTTTTATTTTTTTTTAAATGATACTCCCTCCGTTCCTCTTCTATAGTCCTCTTTGCATTTGCACAGAATTTAAGAAAAGTTTAAATGTTACCTAATTGTCCTTATAAATGACTTTTATTATATTTATTTTTTCATATGAGAGAGAGTCCTACACCATAAAGTAAATACTATTATTACTCTTATTTCATAAATATTTCCCCCCACTTCCAAAAGTTTTTAGAAAAGTAGGAAGTAAAAGTACTAATTATTGACGGCAAATGAATTTTCATAAGTTACAATGCAGGGGTAAACTAGTATATATCTCAATTTTATATTTTTAATTAAGGTAAGTGGACATTTGTTTTGGGACGGAGGGAGTATAACTTTATGTTCGATCATCCGTTTTGGTTGATTTTTCATTTATTATAATTATTTATTCGATATTCATTCATATCAAGTAAACTTTTACGAAATTACACAAGAAAATAATTTTCCTCACTAAAATTATATATGTTTTAATAAAGCTTCTTCTAATGATTTTTTTTTATGTTTATAAAAGGAATAATTTTATGAAATGAACAGATGAATAAAATTTTATGTCATTTAAAAGATAAACTTGAGGGTCAATTGTAAAACTTTGATAGTTTATGGGTTATTTGTAATAATTAATAGTTTTGGGGGGTTATTTGAAAATGATCCATAGCCGAGGGGTTATTTGCATTTTACCCAAAGATTTTTGTAAAGATTAGTATGAGGATTGAGATGTTCGTAAAATCAACGCGCTTTAACGTTTGCTTTTTATTACTTTTCCTTTTGTATTATTTTTCTAGTTACATTAAAATAGTCAATAGTATTAATAAGTTTATTTCTTGGGCGCGGCTTTTACCGTGTTTGGCACCGTGTTTGAAAATAGAACTATTTTTTATTTTATTTTGAAATAAGAAAATAGAACTATTTGATCTAGGGGTGGGCAAAAAATCCGCAAACCCGCCCCGTAACCCAATCCGTGCGGATTGGGGCGGATTGGGGCGGGTTGGGTGTCAAAAAAAGTTAAATCCGCCCCGCCCCAATCCGTAAAAAAATTCGTGGGTTGGGTTAGGGTTGGGGTTTCCAAACCGCGGGTTAATCCACCCCAACCCGTTTCAATCCGCATATATATATATATATATATATATATATATATATATATATATATATATATATATATAAATATAAATATAAATATAAATTTTCTCAAGATCTTTTTTAATAAGAGCTTCTATATTATAATAGTATTGATTTAAGAAAAATTATATATATAGACAAAAAATATTTGCATTGTCCAAACTTAAGGTTAATGATTCGATTGATATATTGTCTTATAAATTCAATGTATTATCTCGTATTTATAAAAAGAAGGAATTTTTAATCTGAGTCTAGCTAGTATGAGTGGTTAATTTATTTTTAAAAACTTTATTTGTAATTGAAGTATAGCCAAATACGAAGTTATATAAAGTTATTACGAAATCTGTATCTATTGAACTTGTGGATTCAATTAGCTATTGAACTTTATTTTGATTATGTTGATGAAGAATAATTTGTTTTGTTTTGTTTTGTTTTATCTTTGTTACTTGTTCCGAACATTCTAAACGTATTTTTGTTGACTTTTAGTTTATATTTCTATTTGAAAGATTTATTTTTTAAAAATATTTAGGTAAATTATGCGAAATAATGAAAAATTAATGACTAAAATGAAAATTCAAGAAACAACCCGCACCCAATCCGCCCCGCTTGATAATGGGTTGGGTTGGGTTGGGTTGGGGTTTTAATTATAATGGGTTGGGTTGGGTTGGGTTGGGTTGGGATTTGAATTTCACTAATCCGCCCCAATCCGTCCCGCTATTTATTTTACGGGGCGGGTTAGGATTGCGACCAATCCGCCCCGTGCCTACCCCTAATTTGATCCAATAATGATGAGTAAGTTATGATTGCACGAGGTCTACTGTTTTTTTATTTTTTCAGTTGAGCAAATTAAAACTTTTACAAGGAAGAATTGAGAAGTCTTGTGGAGCCATGGATGTCACCCTAAAAATTATTAAAATAGCCCAAAAATCATAGTTGTTACTTGTTAGTAGAGGCAATGAGAGAAGGAAATGAATTGGAAGAATTGAAAAGGTGAAACGTACAAAGAAAAAAATTAGAAAAATATTTAAAGTTTACATGTAAAGAAAACGTGTTTTGGTTGCAGAACCGGATAAAGCCGATGGCGTGGAAGGCTAGTGAGCACAGTTCTCGCCGAGCTTTACGTTTGATTGTGGGGCTCATAGTTCTGAGACTATTAGTCCAACTTCGTCTTGGACACTACGAGTGACCATTTCACATATAGTTCCGGTTTTTCGGGACCACTAATACCACACAAAATACGATATTGTTGATTCATCTGATGTTGTAGTGGAAAAAAGTCTAGTTCTAAAATGTGTAACCAAACACATCATTTAGTTTTTTCGAAATGTGAAAATTCGTAGCAGATAACAACACATGTACGCTGTTCATTGTTTGGCATGAATCTATTGTGTTTTCTTTTTTATAACGTTAATTAGTTCGGAATTTGGATGCCTCATCCTGTCACCTTACCACCTAGTTTTGAATCTATAAAATGGAATATTTAGCGATTTTTCTGAAAACCTTGTGTGGTAAGCATGCTAAAAGCCTTGATATGCAGAGATGCTTCATCAGTCATGATTTTATCATTTATGTATGAGCATGTTGTTCACCACAGATGCTCATAAATTCATGTTTCACATAAATATAAAATGAAAAGTTGTAGAACTTCAACAATAATGGAATGAACAATTATATATATATACTAGGTTAGTTTTCCAGAGACAAAATTAAGCTATCTAGCCTTTTTTGTTTTAGCTGCGTACTTATTTTTTGCAATAGCTATCATCCCTGCTGAAAAGAAAACAATTATACTAGCTGTCGTATGAGAATACTAAATAAACATTAGCGATAAAGTCGGAAGACTGAATATGCTTGAAAATACAAGTTCAAACTTCAAAGCGTTGAGAGTTAAGCTCCGCAATATTGTGCATCTTTTAACACTCGCTATATGAGATTTTCCTATATTTTAATGAACCTTTAATTCGACTGAATTATAGAACATGAGCTTGAGTTTAAGTTTGAGATCTGCTCATCTCTGCTTTTTCAAAATTGAACTGAGCTCACTGGAGTCGGAAATACCGCATTAGCACTGATGCATTTGCCAATGCGGTCTGCGTGAAAAACCCCAGTCGCTAGATTAATTATTCGATGAATTTCAGTGGCTATAGCTTGATTAACGAGACCGACAAATCAAGAGACAATGAATATCAAACAGCTGACAACTTATGCCAACAAATCTATATCCAACCTTCGAAGCAAAGGAAATCAGAACATAGAAATGGTTAACAGCAGTAGATATAAAAATCATCTTAGAGTTGGTAGTTTTTTTTTAAATTGTATGTTCCGAAGCAGGAGAACATTTTTCAAACATGCTTTGATTTACTCTTTATTTAATGTATGATTTTTATATCGGGAACCAAGAAATTGTTATAGGGAGAAATCATAATGAAAAGGGGACTGAAGACATTTGCAGGGGCACAACGAACAGTTGTCTCTTTTAAGGTTATTTCGACAAAGAACTAAGGATATCAAGGGGGAAAAAGAAGAGAGACACAAAAATCTTCACAATATTATCAAGTCAACTCGACATTCTGTCGAGCCAAGCTCCTTGAAACATGGCTTGTTCTTTTAGCAATATTAATTTTTTGAACTCAAACTCTCTGACTTTCAGTCGGACTGTAGCTAATGCTAAATAGTACTCGAACTTGATAAAAAAAAAAGGGGACAAACATTCGGAAACACAACACGGATACAAAATACTAGATAAAAAACATAACAATCAGTCTACAACCCCAAGGGTGGCAAAGAGTGTTTCGATCCGAGCCTTCTCCTTCTTAACCGTTCAGCAATAATGAAAGAGAGTTCCAGGGATTGAGAAGCATTGAGCCTAGGGTCACAGTGTGTGTGATAACGAGAGCTCAAATCATCGAATGTAACGGTGTTTGATCCACCTATGCACTCTGTTACGTTTTGACCTGTCATCTCCAAATGAATTCCTCCGGGGTGACTCCCTTCTTGGTCATGGACATCGAAAAATGCTTTCACTTCCGCCTGTTACGAGGGATATACAAACGTATATGCGCATATTAGATTATTGATTCAATAAAGTCCGGATGTAAGTGTGCTACTGATGTGCAGGATATCAAAAAAGTTGAACTAGAATAGAAAGCTGGGTCATTGTTATTTAAAGATCAAATACTTGCCATTTCAAAACCCCTTGTTCAAATAAGATTAATTTTAGTCCTAAGTCCGAACTTCTAAATTATTGTCCCATTATTGGTGAAAGGGACCTTAAAAGTTAAAACCAATCACAAGATACATGTGTTCGGAAGAGCTTATTAAACACTGGAGATGGCCCTACAAAACCAGACTAATATTGATTGCTCAGTCAATCAAAGACGAAATTAATTTCAATTCTAGATCCACCTATACAAATACAACAATGGTGGTCCTAACTCCTTGAACACATGTTTGGTGAGAGGGACCGTCAATAATAAACTTAAGCTAAAACATGTGTTCCACAACAGTACAACTGTTTATAAAAAAAATGCTCACTTCTGTCTGTCCAAAAGATGATACTGAAAACAATACAAATAAGGTTAGAAGTTCATTAACTATTAGTAGCAACTAGCAAGTGTGGCAGATTAAAGTCGATGTGTATGCTCAAAGCCTGCTAGTAAAATGCTGGATTTGAAAATTAAGGTTAACTAACACAATAAGAACAGCTGTTGTCATGGGTCCTCATTGATCAAGACTAAAGCTTTTGTATTCCAAATCTCTAATAAAAACACAATAAAATAGTATTAATTTACTGTCCATAACTGTCAGCAAGGGACCATGGATATCTTATTTAAAAGACTACATGTGTTTCACATTGATCCAAACGGATAATCAATAATGTACAGAAACCAAACTCACCTAACCCCCCTATCTACCAAAGCAATGCATTATAAAATAGCCGAATATGCCTTCCTAGCAATCTTATACTATAAAACAACCACCAAAAAAGAACATTCAAGTCGATATCCCACCTACCATATCCAATCAATTATTTGACCGTGTTTAAAAATGTGAAAGCGTAGTTATAAAGTTTTGCATAGCTTCACTAAAGTGCTTTAAGTTTTTGAGCTTTCTAGCAAAGCTAACTTTTTTTTTGCCTTAATACGGAAAAATAAAAATAAAAATTGACTGAGCCGTGAAGAGAGCTTTTTTCAAAACAGTGCTAATTCTTCTGTCCCGTGAGACTTTCCGCTAAATAATGTCTAATATTCAAAGTTGGTTTCGCTAATTTTCCCAACTTTCAGTTCGAAATCAATGCCTAGTTGTCAAGTACGAAGTTATAAGACATTAATTAGCTAGTTAAACCCGAGTTTAAAATATATTCATTACCACAGTTAAAGCTGTTTGGTTGGCGTCTTTGGACTACCAAGCAATTCCTTTGTGGGCTTATTATTATAGCGTAAAAATTAGAGTATCATGTTTTACATTTGGTTACATACAGTCCATCTGTACACTGTAAGAATTAAGACTTCAAGTAATTTTGAGAACACCAAAAGATAAAGATAAAATTACCATGATGGAATCAAAGGGACGTGTTTTGAGACCACAGGGAGCTTTGATGGTGTTCCCATGCATGGGGTCACTAACCCAAGTAACAATCTGCCCTGCCCGACGAACAGCTCTGATTAAGTGAGGAAGTTTCACCCTCATATTCTCTGCTCCCATTCTTGTGATAATTGTAATTCTCCCCGGTTTATTATCAGGGTTTAATATCTCTATGAGCCTATTAAGCTCATTAGGGTCCATTTTATCACTCACCTGCATTGTTGATCATAAAAGTCCGTAAGACAACCTAACCTAATACCAGTAAACAAGAAAACGCGATATTGTTCTTCTGTGTCCTAAAGTTCTTACTTCAATTTATTTCCGGAATTTGTTTTGAAAGTATCTCGTAAATCAAAGTAGGTGTGTTAACTTTCTTCTTCTTACCAGTGCAAGTTACACGATGAGCTTGGCAAAGCCATTGACCACAGTTTTTAAGAATAATAAATTTCCACTGAGTGAATTACAGTTTTGCTCACCAAAGAATCACTCTATTTCGATTTTGTAAATCAACCACAAAGAATAGGGATTAGTATACTGCAATTTAGTACACTTGATTTACTAAATTAAAAAAAAACATAGGTAGGGTACTAGTTTATTAAGAATACCAAATATAGCATTCACTAATGACATTACTTTTTTCCCGCTCTCGGACACTATTCTAACAAATTTTGCTTACATTAGTTCACAAACTATGGTTTGTGTTCTATATACTACACACAAGCAAACATAAGGTTAAAGTATTACTTGCTACACGCCTACACCAAAAAATCTGACGTGTCTTTAATGTACAAACTTGTAATGAACTCGATATAACACTTAAGACTACATTATAATAGTACTTCAAAGCTATGTACTGACCTTAATTCCTAGGGGATTGGCGATTCCTCTTAAGAACTCGACATGAGCACCATCTAGCTGGCGAGTCCGTTCACCAGCCCAGAGAAAATGAGCAGAACAATCGTAAAACAAGCCAGAAGTTGAATCCAATCGAGTGAGAGATTGTTCGTATGGTAAGAGCAAGCACTCATGGGATGTCCAAAACTCAGTTGTTGTCATGATAGGATGTTCAATCGTAAGCCCAGAAGCAGCCATAAATCCAAGTGCCTCGTCAATTCGGTTTGCCAGTTCCCGGTACCTAAAGTGAGACATAAAAATGTTTATACTCAAAAAGAAAACAATTACATAATACTACTAGCTGATGATTAAATTCTTAGACTACAGATACATTATGATTATGCTTTCCACGTATGCTGTATATTATACAACTCAGCCATAGACATGATAGTACCCCTATATTGGAGAATAGTATGAATCAGCTAGCTCTAGTCAAAGAGAGAACCAAGATATTATATTAGCCCAATACGAATGCTAGAGTGCCTGTTTTTAGCACTAAAATATACATTTTTTAGGTTGAATCAAATAGGTTTAAGTTCATGTGTCATTTTTTTCTGATTATGGGAGGGCTAAGATGTTATAATAGGATATTTATCACTAAATGCACGGTTAGCATTAAATTTACACCGTTTTTTGGTAAAATGAGTGTTTGTTGGTGGGGGTGTATGTACTACCTCCTCTTGCCTCCACCTAGTTCTTGTCTGGGCTCACATAGAATTAAACACAAAAAATCTCTTTCATAATGAAATTGAGAACTCCAGCTCATGTTCAACCTTAGTCTCAAATATTTACATAATGAAATGAATCAGTAGGAAAGGTAGTGCAACAGTACTTCGATTCTAATCATCAACAGAACTGACATTGACATACAATTCAAGGGCAAACACTAAGAAGATCAAAAAGATACAAGGGCACATTTAACCCAATAATTTAAAAAAAAAGGATAATCGATCTAAAGTTTATTTACAAAAATAAGCTAATATTAGATTCAATATAGCAGCACACGCTTATTTGGTTGCAGCTTGTAAGCATAAAAGTTTTTCAGCAAAAACCAAACCAGATTTTAAGCAAAAAGATGAGCTGAAATCCCACAACCATACAATCCTAAATATTACCAATTAGTAAATGATGTTAATACCTGTCCCCTTGTTCACTGTTTTCGGTGAAATCTAGATTCCACTGAGTAACTCTTTGCATAGCAGCATAACCTCCAGTAGCAAAAGCCCTTAATAGATTCAAAGTAGCTGCAGATTGAGAATAAGCCCTAATCAATCTCTGTGGGTCTGGCATCCTCGATTTTAAATCGAAGGAATCTCCGTTAATGTTATCGCCTCTGTAACTTGGTAGTTTTACTCCGTTTTTTTCTTCAAAGGGGTCAGATCTTGGCTTAGCAAACTGTCCCGCCATTCTCCCAACCTGAATAAATTTCCCCCGATAAATGATCAGTACTCATCCAATGTTTGAACGGTTACTAAGGAGAGTCAAGTAGTTAACAATCACAAAAAAAATAGTGTTAAGATCCTATTACATTCAAGATGTGACTGACGTCTTCCATAAAACTAAAAGACTTGTCTGATGCTCGTTTGTGAATAAACTTAAAAAAAAAGATTGATTGACAACAAAGCTGTATGTTGCCTTATTAAACCAATCCAAATAGCTTCTAACATGGAACAACTTGCAGTAACCAAAATACCAAATACTCCCCTTTAAAAGTTGAACCTAGTCCTTTTTTCAAAAACAAATAAAAAATCAACAAAATATTACAACTCACTTTTTAAGCAGAAAAAAAGATGCAACATGGCAACTCAATATGACAAACTGTCAGAAAAAAGCATGAAACAGCATCTATGCACTTTTACATTTTGAAAAGCTGATATGTGAAAAGTCCATACGCAGAACTAAAATTAATGTGTGTCACGTATTTCTTAAATATCTTTTTCAATCAGAGTAACATAGACCAAGTCTGTTTCCTGCTATTAAGCTTGGTGTTTTTTCATTTTCATTCTTTTTGCTTAAAAGCTCAATCGCAATTTGTTAGTAAGCTTAAAAGGCAAGCCTTCCTGGGGGTTTGCCTCAAAAATAGAAGGCTTAAGTTGGATCAACCAGGCTTTTTTCTCAACCTCAAATGATTAGTTTATTCCCTTAAAATCTGCAACCAAACAAGCTTATGATTTCACTTTATTGGAAATTGGAGCTACCTTAATGACAGGCATTTGACCACCGAACATGAGCACAACAGCCATCTGCAGCATAATTCTGAATGTATCCCTAATATTATTCGCATTAAACTCCTTGAAGCTCTCTGCACAGTCTCCTCCCTGAAGCAAAAACGCATTCCCCATCGCCGCCTCACCAAGCCGCTCCTCAAGGCTCCTTGCCTCTCCGGCAAACACAATCGGCGGGAAGTCCGCGATAGTCTTCAACACCGTCTCCAGCTCGTCACGGTCTGGGTAGTCCGGAAGCTGGATCGCCTTTTTCGATCTCCAGCTCTCTACCGTCCACTTCGCCGGAGCAACTACCTGTTCAAAGATAGGTATATATGTATAGATCAACGATGGTATAATTAAAGATTTTAAAGAAAGTTCATTGTGGGTTTTTGCAATTTTTGTCGCCTTTTTTTCCTTGTAACCTCATGTCAGTTACTAAGTTCTGTAAATAATATATACGGCTCAAATAAAGTTGGTAAGGGTCTGGTATTGTGGTGCACCTCATGGATAGGATAAATTAGCTATTAACCAAAAAATGAATATTAGTCCAGAGGCTTGATTTGTGTAGTGCACTTGGTTAACTAGGCAGCTAGCGACAAAAGCGGCCAGCAAAAGCTAGAAATTAATTTTATATAGGAGGTAAGTTGTGAAGAATTTAGTTGACCACTGCAAAAGGGAAGTTTATTTAGGCATTTGACCTGCAGAAGCTAGAAATTTCGAGCTGGAGAGGTAAATAATGAAGTATTTGTTTTAACTTGTTTTTTTTTCTGAAATTTGTTTTCCATACAGTAGCTCCTTGTTTCCAAAAAACATGCACTTGCTCCTAAGAAGTAAAAACTAAGAACTATCCCTATTAATAGAAACTCTCCAAAGTAGTTAATAAATCTTATATATAGTATAATCAAATTCTTAAGAAACTAATATCCCTATTATAGCTCATGTTTATTTCTCCTTATTTCAGTTTTGTACCTTTATTTTGTTCCTAAAAACGGCAACTATGACACATACTACTCCTTAAAGATAACCAATACAATTCAATGTATTTGACTTTATAGGTATACTTAGTATAAATACATTATACTCCAGCAGTACAATACTTAAAAAGCTAATGAATTAGTCAGCTTAATGTAATTATTCGACTTAATGTAATCCTCTATTTCCCGAGCCTTCTCACATGACTATTACAGTATAAGCCCTTAAGCCAATTTAAAAATGAACCAAAACTAATACAGACTCTAAAAACTCAATCCAATATGTTCAGACGTATATGCAGCTATATCAAATTAATTATTTTTGTTAAATAATCTTGAACATATAAACACATTTAGTACTACAATTAGTATATGTGAACACAAATATAGTAGTATATGTATAATTAATAATAATAATTTTATTTCCCTAGCTTTTTTACCCCTTGCAATATAGACTAACCTCGCAAGCTATAAAATTAATATAAAACTGAATATCTGACGTTATCAATCCAATTTTTAGGCATCCGACTTTTTTGTCCAAAAGCTGCTTAAAAGAAGCAATGAGAAAAAAAATTGCTTAAAAAAAGTTGAATTGTAGGTGGTTGGCACCATTGTAGTTTTTTCACCCATAAGTGACTTATAACTATTTTTATCGATAAGACATTGGTCACATATTTTAACTTATACAAACACATTCAATTAGAAAGTTTCTATTTTTGGAAAATTAAATGTGAAAAGGCTAAAAAAAATCAAATTCCTAGCTTCTCCTTTTATTTATAGCTTTTTCGACCCAAAATCTAGCTTTTTGAAAGTTGAAAAAAAAACAACCTGCCAAACACGCTTTTTTTTTAATCAATAAGCAAGAAAAGCTAAGGGAAAAAAAACAGTTGCAAAACACGCTCTTAATCTGAATACATAAATAAACATTTATCCCGTTAATCCTTTGGTTAATTAGAAAAAACTCACATATACATATATCCAATTTATGCTTAAGTCAATTGCTAATTATAATAACAGGAGTAAATAAATATCTAAAATTATATATATATATATAAGTAATATGATATACAATTAATAATTTAACGTAACTAAGGAGAATTACAACTCACAAGTGGCATATACCTCTAATTAAAGTTTTCAGTTGATAATTTTAATAATAGGAGTAAATGTATACATACATGCATATATATATATATATATATAAACAGACCTTATCAGACTTGGCAGTTGGTGACGTGGCGGAGGTGATAACGGAGCTCTTTAACGGCTCAGCGGAATGAACGGCTGAGATCGGTCTAACAGATCTAACGGTCGACGATGGTTGGTGAGGCTGTGACAGAGTCTTCGTGGGGAGAATAGCAGCGCCGCTTGTGAGAGCCATTGATTTTATTATTTTTATAAATATATAAATGTAGAGAGAGAGAGGGGGAGGGAAATGATTATAAACTGATATATATATATATATACATATATACGAAAAGAAAATGTTATATGAACATTTATACACCCGTTTTCCAAATTATGGTAAAATTTAAAAATTCAAAACATGTCATTATACATCTCAGAAAAAAAAAACAAGCCTCGTATTTGTGTTCCCGTCGTGAAACCGTGGAGATTTGCATTAACCAAATCTTGATTTGGAGCGTTTTTACGAAAAAGTGTCTAGTTGGGTGTTTTTCATGATGTTCATGTATCCTCCCCATATATATATAATTATAATTTATATATCGGCTAGCAGTGTGGTGGTAGTTGAGGAGACATGTGCTGTGCTGTGCTCACCATTTCAATTTTCTAGTATTACTAGTAGTGATTTTAATTTTATTAAAATGTAAAATGCAGATATGACTCCATCAACTATGGTTGATTTATTCATATTATTCACATAAACTTTGAAGTTGAGCAATTCATCTTCATGTTTTTATCAATTTTTGCTATTTACCTCATTTACACTTTTAAAAGGGCAGGGCCTACTTCGGTTGCAAGACTTAGGCGTAGGTACAGGGCGTATTGACCTCAACCCAGCCCGTAAAATAAATTGCGGGACGGATTGGTAAAATTTAAATCTCAACCCAACCCGTTATAATTAAAATTCCAACCCAACCCAATACAACCCGTAAAAAAAAATTACGGGTTGAGACGGGTTTATTCTTAAATTTTCATTTTGATCATTTATATTTCATAGTTTGCACAATCAGGCTAAATTCTAAAATAAATTGTCTGTTTCAAAGATAAATAAAAATTAAAATCAATTATAATACGTTTATAACATTCACGACAAGTAAGAAAACTACAATATAATAATATCGAGAGTTTATTATATTTAAATACACACAATGTATATATATAAATATATATATATATATTTTTTATTTTTTATATATATAGCGGGTTGAAATGGGTTTGAGCGCATTAACCCGCGGTTTGGTAACCTCAATCTTAAACAGAACCCGCAAAATATATAACGGATTGAGGCGGGATGGATTGACTTTTTTTACATATTCAACCCGTCCCATCTCGTCGTAATCCACACGGATTGGGTTACGAGTTGTGTTGACGGATTTTTTGCCCATCCCGTTAGGACTCACGTTCCAATAATTATAAGGTACGGTAGGATTAGTCACCAATTTTAGTATAATAGTGGTAACTTTAATTTATTAACACATAAAATGCAAATGACTCCATCAACTATGGTTGATTATCAAATAACTTTCACAAAAATTTGGACTTAATCAATTGATCCTCATGTTTTATCAATTTTTGCAACTTAGCTCATTTCCACTTTCAAAAGGGCGAGGCCTCGTTCGATTGCAAGGCTCACGTTCGAATGATTATAAGGTACGGTAGGATTAGTGATCAATTTTAGTATAGTAGTGGTAATTTTAATTTATCAACATGTACTCCATCAACTATGGTCGATTATTCAAATTCATTTCATAAACACATGAGTTCTATCAATCCGTCCCGTGCTTTATCAACTTTTGCGATTTGCCGCATTTCTGCTTTTAGAAGGGCCTCCGCCTCGTTCAGCTGCGAACTCATTATTAGAAGATTATGAGTTCCTTATTGACCCTACTCACTCCTCTCTTTGGAAACGTTGGGTTGTAATTCATCTAATTCGATAACGTGACATTTGGCGAATCCCGGTTCCTTCTCAATGTTCTTGGTCTTGGCGGAACATTTTACATCTTCGGGAATTGTTAAAACAAAAAATTATGGACGTTTGTGTGGTCTGTGTGAGTGGTCTGTGTGTGTAGAATGTTTTCCGTCCCCACTGCTGATCTTTTCTCTAATAATTTTCAACAAAACTTTGGTGCAAAGCCTTCCATTCCTATGAATAATATTTCTACCCTTTTTGTCCCGCTTCCGTCTCCAGATCCAAAAGTTTTCTGCAAACCAGATCTTACCTATGATTATTTCGTTAAGTCCGTATGGGATTTTATACGCAAAAAAAGTGAGGCGGTCTTTTGGCACCACGTGGTGTGGGCAAGAATCTCACCTCCAAAATGTAATTTCATACTTTGGTTAGCCGTTTTGAATAGGCTTTCAACTTTTGATCGCCTTCAAAAAATGGGGCTTGTTAGAATTAATGGATGTCCGCTTTGTCTAAAAAATGCGGAAAGTGTAAACCACCTATTTTTTCAATGCGAGTTTTCTAGAAGAGTGTGGACTATCGGTTGCTCAAAAGCTGGATTTATGGGCTCGTGTGTGACTTGGAACGAGTGGGTTAATTGGTCAAGTGAAGTTTTCAAAGGAAAATCGGCATCCGCCACTCTAGGAAAGTGTTTACTCACATCAACGGTATATAGTTTGTGATGGAAACGCAATGCTAGAATTAACGAAGGAAGGAAGTCTCGTCCTGGACAAGTTTTTAGAATTATTGAGTTTTATGTAATTAATAGCATGAACAAGTTAAGTAATGTTACTAACAATCGTAGAAATATGTTTATTAGTAGACATTGGAAGCTTAGCCCGAACTTTGTTGGCGATTAAGCTTCATAGTCTATCATGCAATGTAATTTCTTATAATTGTTTGTTCGGGGATTGTACATATTCATTTATCAATAGACGGTTCGTTTAATCTTCAAAAAAGAAAAGAAAACATACACGGTTAACTTTTGAATATCTTAGCATTGACAAAGTATTAATTAGATAATATTATATTAATCTTTGTTAATATTATTATATAATATTTATTAATTAAATACTAATCTAAATATGATTAGAGTTCTACTAATATAACTCTATTAATTCTATTGCAGTAGCTCCCTCGTGTAGCATATATATAATGCTATTATGTTAAGAAAAATATACATTTCATAGCTCAAATTAAATTAGAGTTTCCTAATAATATGAGAGTCCAACTTTCTAACAATCAAGAAGTATAATAATAATATGACAGAAGATGAAGTGTGATCATGCTCTGCTAGATGTATTTTTGTATCGTTTTTTATAAAATTCATATAAATTATAATAATAATCCAAGTCCAGTTTTTCACTACAAAATCAAACATGTTTCGAAGAATAAGCACAATCAAAGACAATTTAACTATGTCTACTCAAAAGATTTGTAAACCTATAATGCAAAAAATAGATAACTTACAACAAGAAATAAAAAATATCAATCTCGGCCTTCACATTCACCTTCACCTTCACCTTCATCGTGAATGACCAAAAGTTAAAAGGTTATACATACGAACTCCAACATTTACACGAGTCAAATGACTATAAATTTTGTCGAACAAAAAAATATAGTAGTATGATTTATGCTACAGAGGCACCATCAATCTCAAACTGCGCTGACTACATTAGCCAATGGATGATTTTAATCCCTCTCGCCTATAATCCTTCTAACAAGCTGAATGTCCTTATGCAAGATAGTGACACGGTTGGCGTGAATGGAACAAAGATTGATATCCTCAAATAGCCCGACTAGCTACGTTTCTGCTGCCTCCTGCCGTGCCTACAATGTTGCCAACAAGATAAAATTAGAAATCATTTCAGTCATTGCCTACGTGGTGCCAAAAATTGTGACTGCGGTTGTGGCGACGATTAATTAACTAGAGTAAACTACTTGACCAAGGTTCAAATCAGGGGTAGTTTAATTTTTTTTTTATATTAATCTCAATAGTTAAAAGTATTAAATACACATTAACGATAAACACACAACTTGTTCACAACAAGTGCCCTCCATGTGAGAGTGATTCAAATCAGGGCCAGCAAAAAACCGGAAAAATCGAACCGAATCGAAAAAAACCGAAAAAGACCGAAACCGAAAAATTTTCGGGTCAGTTTCGGTTTTCAGTAAAACCGAACCGAAAAACTCCGAAACCGAAAAAACCCGAAAAAGACCGAAAAAACCCGAAAAAAATAGAAAAAATCCGAAAAATACCGAAAAAACCGGTCCGGTTCGGTCCAAAAAATAAAAAGACCGAAACCGAAAAAAATCGAACAAAAAAATATGCTCGGTTTCGGTTTCGGACCGAACCGAACCGAACCGAACCAAGAATATCCGGTTGTAGTCTAAAAATACAGCTATAATTACCAAAATATCAACTCTCTCTCTCTCTCTTTCGTCCATCCATGGGTTCAGCAAGTTTAAACCTCACTCTAAAATACTCTTACGCAGTTTCTATATTACCAAAACCCTATTTTTCCATCTTCAAAACACCTCTACTTAAACCCCTTTTCCCAATTTCACATTTTAATAAACCCCCTTTTCACCATTTTGTTAGAGCCTTTTCTTCTTCAACTACTCACCATAAAGGTTCTCTTTTTATCTCTTTCTCTCTCTATATACACACACACACACACATATATATATATATAGATGTACATTCTAGTATAATAAGCATATACATATATATATATATGTGTGTGTGTGTGTGTGTATCTAATAATTATTGTGTGAATTGTAATGTGGTGAGTTAAGGGGGAACAAAATTTATTTAACGGATACAGTCAATTCAAAGATATATTTAGTTAGGATGTCGAAAGGAAGTAGTTGATGGCAATTTAATGTTATTTGTAATATTTATTGGTTTTGTGCAATGTTGGCTACGAAAATAAGTGCAGTGTTGGAATGCAGTTTTGTCGTATTTGAATTGCCGAATTGAGATTTTCTCAAAAGTTGGTCGCAGAATTATTTCGTGAGATGTATGGCTAAACGTCTGAAGAAATTATATTTTTTGCAATTTAGGTATAGAAAATTTGCATCCCGAGTTTGAACCTCAGTCTGAAATACTCGTAAGCAGTATCAATAATACCAAAACCCTGTTTTTCCATCTTCAAAACATCTTTACTTAAACCCCTTTTCCCAATTTTACATTTTAATAAACGTCTTTTTCCCTTTTTTGTTAGAGCCTTATCATCTTCCCCTTCTCCCATTACTCACCAAAAAGGTTGCTCCTTTATCTCTCTCTCTCTCTCTATGTATATATAAATATATATTTGTGTGTGTGCTTGTACTATATGTTTATGTGTATGTATATATCTCATAATCTTTGTGTGAATTGTAATGTGGTATCTTGTTAAGGGGAAATAAATTGCTTTTTTGGATAATGTCGATCCAAGATATATTTAATTAGGATGTCGAAAGAATGTAGTTGATGGAAATTAATGTTATTTGTAATAATTTTTATTGGTTTTTGTACACCCTCCCTCCGTCGATAGTCGATTATGAAAATAAGTGCAATGTTGGAATGCAGTTTTTTCATATTTAAATTGCTGAATTGAGAAGCTTCGAAGGTTGGCCACATACTAGTGTTTATGAAATTATATTTTTCGCAATTTAGGTACAGAAAATTTGCATTCACAGAGTATCTCGTATTTTGGTATTGGACTGTTGTTTAGGCACGAAGGGAATAAGATTTATAAGCTTTTGCTACTAAATGTAACTGTTAGTTATGATTGTTCGTGGTACGTTGAATATGTTTAGTTAAAATGCTGATTCGGATTGGGTTATGCTTGGTTGTGAGTAACAGTTTGTTGAATAGTTTATCTTTATTATTGTAAGACTGTTCAAATAAATTTGTCTTCTTTTTGATTTAAGCCGACTAAATTTCCTTAGTTCTTCTACATTCTGTTTATTTTATAAGGCATTAAACAATTGTGTATCTTTTTCAGCCATCACCACTTTTTAGTTGGATAAGTCAGTTATTTCTTTTCCCCAAAGGTTAATGGTCATAAGGATGGAGTGTATTGACTATTGAGATTCACTGGGATAACCAATTTTTTAGTTGATACAGTTTATTTATTGAAATAAAAAATGAGTATGTGAACTATGGAGCTTAAAAATTGATTGTTTTTTTGTTTAGTTGAGAAGCCCCAATGGAAGGCAGCTATAGATTTCAAGTGGATTCGAGAGAACAAAGACGAGGTGGCAACCAACATCAGGAACCGGAACTCGAATGCTGACCTGGACCTGGTGCTTCGACTCTATGATAAAATGCTAACCGTTTACAAGGTTGGGGATTCCTTTTCCATAATTTGTAATAATTATTGCTCAATTGTGTAAATTTTACTGATTGGTTGCTGCAATTAAGTTTACTTGTTTCTGTTTGATTATAAGTTGTCCTACATTTGGTTGGTCAGATGAAATTGAATATTCTGTTTTTTTGGTTTAGACTACACGCTGAATATCTTCTACCAACTTCCTTGTCATCTTAATTATCTAGTTTATTTGCTTAATACTGCTGTCAAACAACCCTGTAATAAATTTTAATGGTTGAGTGGAATAGTTTAACCATATTAGAAATTTTGGTCGAGTCGTTTTGTTTTGTTTTACCTTTGAAAGTCTGAAATCATAAACTTTGAAGAGACAATGCTTTTTGGCGTCTATGAATCATTGATGAGACGTCTCTTGCAAATACTTGGAAAGATGTAAAAGGATTAAATTACTGAAGATAATTGATGGTTATTAGACTATTATCATGTGATAAGTTTGGGTCTGTTTTCTCTGTAGAGCCTTAAATTCATCCTTGCCGGTCTATATGTTTCACTCGTTGGGTCCGCAGAATTTTAAGCTGTGATTTTTGGCCTTATGCTATTAAAAAAGCTAAAGGCTTTTAGATAATGAACCACTTTTTTTCCCTACTTAAATAAATGCCAGCCTTAAAATGCAGCCCTACACAGAAACTAATAATTTGGGAAAATCACTCAATAGACTATATATCTTTGTATCGTCATCAGTCCAAATATCCATGTTCCATTCCAAAATTTTGAGATGTATTGGGAACACAAGAAAGAACGCAATTATTTATTTGGTCTTCTATGTTATATAACTTTTTTCCTCCTAGCTTGTTTCTTTGGGTTTAGAGTTGACATTTTAGAGAAAAGGTAATTACGAAAATTGTCATGATATTGTTTACCGTGATTCATTCATCAGTAGCTAACTGCCACTCACAGATTGCAGGAAGTTGAAAGCCTCCGTGCTGAAAGGAATGCCGTCGCGAACAAAATGAAAGGAAAATTAGAAGCGGCCGAGCGTCAAAAGCTTATAGAAGAAGGTACATTCGAAGAGGGTCTTGATTTTTTAAATTTTCAACATTTGAGTTGACATTTTTTTGTTTTATTTTTCTCTGCCCAGATTAAACCTATATTATGATATTTTTTCCTCAGGAAAAAGTTTGAAGGAAGGGCTTCTTACATTAGAAGCAGAGTTGCTTAAAATTACAGATGAGCTTCAACAAGAAGCACAGCCCATACCAAACATGGCCCATCCGGATGTTCCTGTGGGAGGAGAAGATTGTTCTGTTTTAAGAAAAATGGTATTTTTTTTTTTACATACATTAGGATCTTTAGGACCCGGTAAAATGATAATCTTGCGCCCATGTTTCATTATGCATTTTACTTGTTTTAGGTTGGTGAGCCTAGAGCTTTCAGCTTCTTAATCAAAGATCATTTTCAGCTGGGTAAAGATCTAGATCTCATTGACTTTGATGCTGCCTCAGAGGTACTCCTTTAGTATGACTAGAAATTTGCATTTTTAGATTGTTCTTGTCTTGAGTAGTTGCTCCAAATTTGGGAGAAGTAAATCTGAAGTAAATTTGTGGGTGAAAAATTACGGATTGTCAGATTCATACGCATTTTTTTGTAATTTGGTCAAATGCTTCGGATAAGTACTGCAAGCACTAAATGCATTGTAGAGTTCATCAACACAAGTTTATATGCTAGTCATCGAAAACAAGTACATTTATATATCCTCGAAACTTGAAGATGGTTATCTTAATTCCCTAGTTAGTGGTGGCCCTGGTGGGTCAAGTCTAGAAGTAATGATACTGCGGGTTTTATCAAGTTTCTAAAGTTATATTTTCTCAACTAAAGTTTTTGTTTTCTCCCTTTTTAGTGCTTGATCGAATAATAACTTCTTTATTTTTAGGTGAGCGGGTCAAAGTTCTACTACCTGAAAAACGAAGCAGTTTTATTGGAGATGGCTCTTATAAACTGGACAATTTCAAAAGTCATGAGAAGAGGATTTACACCCCTTACAACCCCAGAAATTGTGAGATCTTCTGTTGTTGAAAAGTGTGGTTTCCGACCTCGTGGAGAGAATACACAAGTAAGCTAGTTTGATATGATTATAAATGGTAAATTGGACCATTTGTGAGTTGTGTTTGATTATAAAGTTTTTTTATTATTTCTTGTAAGATTCAGCAACTTATGGACTAAAGTTGAGCCAACTGCTTTCCTTAATATCATGTCCCTCTTTCTAGCAAGATACATAATTGTAATCTTAGTTTTAACCCCACTTGTTTTATAAAAATAAACATAGGCTGTTGAACTGGACTGCCTTTATTGAAGGATTTGTTTACCTTATTATGTTCGTGTGCCTTAAATGCTTAAACAGATTTTGTTTCGGTTAATAAATACTCTTCAAGCAGATTGTTGTTTATCAAAAAAGATTGTTATTATTTTTTGATTACTGATCTTTTCGGCTAAAAAGTACAGGTTTATTCAATTGAGAATAGTGATCAATGCCTCATTGGCACTGCTGAAATACCAGTTGGTGGTATTCATATGGATTCAATTCTTTCCGAGTCATCTTTGCCTCTGAAATATGTTGCTTATTCTCATTGCTTCCGTACTGAAGCTGGGGCTGCTGGTGCAGCAACACGGTATGTAATCTGATATTCTTTAATCTTTAATATATTGATAATATTTTTCTTTCATGAGAAAGAATGGCCTTTACTGTTACTTGTTTATAAAATGACATGTTAATGTAGGATACGGAACCCAAATCACAAATCTCTTTCGAAATTAAACCCTATTGAATGAAAACCCGGAATTAATCCTTCACAAAAGGGGATATTGAGTACCAGATAAGATGGTGCTGATCTTGTCTCAGTTTCATTCCAATCTTTATCTGTTTTTTTATATTCCAACAAGGTTATATTTATATTAATCTAAATTATATAACTTTAAGATCCTGAGAAGATATAGCTTTGGAGAGGGCACAATAAATGGGTTACAACTCTTACAAATAGACACAACATTTAAAACAAAATTTAAGATACACTACTGAATAGACGCATCTTTTGAAAAATAAAATGCGTTTATATTTTGTTTAAATTTAATACGAATCTGCAACACATGTATAACAAATTTTAGCCTATATGTCTTGCTAATTCGTTGCTGATGTTTCTGGTACAGGGGCCTTTATCGAGTTCATCAGTTTAGCAAAGTGGAGATGTTCATCCTCTGCAGACCTGAGGAAAGTGATTCTTATCTCGAGGAATTGATTGAAATTGAGGAGGACCTATTTTCATCATTAGGGCTTCACTTTAAGTATGTAAACAAACAAGTTTTTCTATTACATTGTCATTTGCTATGTGTTAAATGTTACAAAGAAAGCTATGTATTTTATGTTAAAAAAAATGCTATTTGTCTCTGATATAAACCTTTTCGACAGAACGTTAGATATGGCTACAGGGGATTTGGGTGCGCCTGCATATCGTAAATTTGATGTGGAAGCATGGATGCCTGGCTTAGGAAGATATGGGGAAGTATGCTTTCTGAAAGCTTCTTGTGTATACATTCTAAATGTTTCTTTCATCAGCTAAACTGATTTTTTGTTTTATCTTTTCTACATTAATCAGTCACAGGTATATCAATATTTCATCAATGTTTGTTCATAATGTATAGTCAAACTTCATCTATATTTAGAACTACAGAAGACTAATTCCATACCTTTTTCCCGATAATTTACAGTTGTGCTCCTTAACACACACTAAATGACTAATACCTCAATCCAAGGAGCTTGATTTGACCCCTTACCCTTTGCTCAAAGTTATAATACTTAACCAGATCTTCATTTGTAGCGTGCAATTATAGCAACAAAGGCCATGTCTGTTTGATACAGATATAATTAATTGATAGTTGTTTTTATTTATTAAAATTTGTATGTATTAACTTTAAGAGCTGTCTTTACCATGTGTCCTTTTCGTAGGTTGTCTGTTGGTTTTTGTGCCTTTTAGGGTTTAAGATCATATGTCGATTGGAATTGAACTTGGTACTTCAAAATACCCTTTCATTGGAAGTGTTAGTTTTAAATTTTTGTTTAATCTATCACTTCGAAGTTTGATTTTGAAAAACTCAAATCAGATTTATGATTGGGGTCGGTATCCTACATCACTCTGTTGTGGTGTGGCCTTTTCTGACCTTTTGTCAAAACTTTTAACTTGTTACTGTTTGATTGTATATTTTATGTAAGACAGTAAAACATAAAAACTTTGCAGATTTATTAACATTTGATTTATATTGTTTTTAACAGATATCTAGTGCCTCTAATTGTACCGATTATCAAAGTCGCCGACTAGGTATCCGTTATCGTCCTGAAACATCATCGACAAATGCTCCTAAGAAGGGTGGTGGGAATGTGGGCCCCACACAGTTTGTGCACACTTTAAATGCCACAGCATGTGCTATCCCACGAATGCTCGTATGTTTGCTTGAGAATTTTCAACAAGAAGACGGTTCTGTTGTTATCCCTGAGCCATTAAGGCCATTTATGGGTGGGCTTGAGGTGATTACCTTGAAATCAAGCTAGGAACATTAAAATATCCAGTTTTGTGTCGAATTAGTTAGTTTTCGAAAGTTCTTCCTGCAGATTTATATAATTGATTCATTTTGAAGATAATTGAGCTCAACTGGAATAATACTGACCAAAGTTTGGTATTATGTACGAGAAACCATGTATTGTTCATCATGTCAGACTAGTTTGTTTGGCATAGAATGATATTTGCATTTCAGAAATGATGAACATATACATTGTTGTTTCTTCATGAAGTGAAATAGAAAATTTCCCTTTAATAAAAGTCATAGTTTAGACTCTGTTGGATCTTATCGCTTAATTTGTATTTCTGGCAAGTGTTTTAAGAAGGGAAAACTTAGCTAAATCATCTTTCAAGAGCTGTGCTAAAAGCTCAACTGGAATATTATATTTATCAAAGTTTGACATTATTACATTCTGAGAAATGATGTTTTATTCATAATGCCATGTCATGCTAGTGTGTTTCGCATAGAATGATATTTGCATTTCAGATGGAATTGTTGATTTTACTGAAGAGTGAAATATTAGAATCCTCTAAACAAAAGTCACAAGTTAGACTTCATCCTACAATTCTGACTAAAACAAGGCCGAGGGGGCCATTGTTTATAAACATGAACTGTATCAAAATACTTTACACCGTTATTGCAGAAGTGTATTGTTATACAAAGCAAAGAATCGTTTGCCCTTTTCCAAATCCCTAATGCAGACACATGTTTAGAAAAAGAGCAACACTTTTACAATCCAGGAATGTCTGAATTTTAAGATCAAGAACATTCTTTTGGGAGGGCATCCACTTTGGATTACGTAACTCAAATACTGGTGATGGACGTGCTATACTAGCATTTTTCTTGGTTGCGAGTCTTGTGACTTGTGATAGGCGGCTACCAAGCATTGAATAAATAAGCACAGAAAAAAAAAATACTAGAAAGAGAGAACGGTTTAGATGATGGGAAAAGAATGAACTCATTTTCTCTTTTATTGCATTAAAGTGCCATTACATTGATATAAGTAAAAAAAACACATTATTCCGGCATTACTTATCTAGTATCCTATATTCCTACTAAATTGACAGCCGCCTTCTTCATATAACTGCCCTAAATAATTTACTCGAGTCATTAATAACGACAACCTAAGTCCCAATATTTCCTGGCCAAACGTACTATCTTCCCCCTTATACTTTTCGAAATCTGTAACCTTTCTGTAATGCATATCGCCTCTGGCCAAGACAAATTCATCTATGAGTGACAACTGTTAGGATGAGGAATCGGAGCCATCATGGGCTTGGGGAATCGGGATGAATATTCATATAAAATATGCTACTCCTATTTATCTCATCACAATCGTGGTGTTTGAAGTTGAAAACGATGGTTCCATTTGGCATAAACAATCCGGTAAAGGGTTCACATAGAATGCTTCTTCTGAACGAAACCTATCCGTCCCTTTTGTTCCTGAAATTGGGCCTTTTCTCTTTCTTGGGGAACCTTGCCTGTCCACGAAACAAAATTCTAAGCATCAAGCTACTAATTTTGTGGGTCAAATACAAAAACAGTCCCCATATTTAGGTTCAAATTTTCATTAGATCTTTAGGTAGTTTTGGTCTGCATAGTGTCAATTGAAATGCAACAGGTCTCCAAATTGTTGCAGTTTGAGTAGGTTACACTAAAGAGTCCCTACATTTTTTTAGGTTACACAAGCAGTCCCCGTGTATAACACTTTTACCATGCTAAAGTTTCACTTTCAGGGACCAGTACTGTTGTACTTGAAACTATGGGGACCACCTGCTTATCAAACTGCAAGGACCCATACTGTTCAATTCAAACTATGATTCCTAAATTAAAATATCTATTCAACTATGGAGACAATTGCAGTAAATTACACTTTTACTTTTATCTGACTAATTTAAAATGATGACATTTAAGTGTTTAACTATGTTTTCTGTGATCTGCATAAGTTTTACTCAGAAAGACATACCGTCGTCTGTGGATTTCAACAATGCGAGAAGATAGTTTTTCACTTTCTAGCTTTCCCTGCTCTACTTTGTCAAAGAGATGGACAAGGGCTTTCCTAATTATCAGGAGAAAAAAAAATATAAATGTTGAGCACAGCAATGATATACTATTAACTGTATTTTGAAATACAACGTTTCTTGCCTGTCAGGTGAAATAGTTTTCCTGTGTCCTAGAAAACGCCGATGACCTTCAACAGCCATTGCCATGTTTCCAGAGTATGATGGTATAAATATATCGCTTTCAACTGAAACTATGTAGTCCAGAGCAGCCATTTGAGATGCATGGTTCATAAATGGCGCTAGTTCATCTGCTGAGGCTAGTTTTTCCTGGGAAAAAAAACTAAATAGATTAACTTTACATGAAAAGTTGTTTGGATTTGCAAGCTTTAAGCAAATCTTAGCTCACACCTCATGATGATAATAACTTATTTTCAGTTGTTTCTGCATTTCTTTAATACTATGAAATCCTTATAGCAACTTTGAAAATGAAACGGAGAAGCATCCAGTTAAAAGATATTGCAGGATGAAGATGGTCAGCAAATGTCTACCAATTTTTTAAGGCAAAAGTGATCATCTAGATTTTAATCTAAACTCATCTTTCTTTCCACTGAATAGAAATCGTAAAGAATTTATCGTATCCTAGCAACAGAAAATCCAGCTATTTGACGAAATCACACTTCAACTACATTTAAGCAACAGGCATTAGACAAATAAAACACAAGTTACGTTCTACTAAACGACTATATATGTATTTATAATGTATATTTGCATTTGTCTGGGAAACAATGATCTATCCTAAGGTCCTACATTCAGAGACAATTTGTGGTGAATAATATGTGCTAATTGCCAGAGACAATTTCAGTTACCTCATTGATGGGGGTTAGTTACCTTCTTGTACACCAACAAAGGCCTTAGTCCTATATTACCAAATCCAAAATTCTTAACCAATATACACGTAATCAGATTATTGATACACTTACACTTCCTTCAATTTACTGAGGGACCGTTAATATGAGCTTCTATGTTTGTTATCTCAGTAAGTACCTCTGATCCTATTGTTTTTGTTTCTTTTATTTTTAATATTTTAAATCGTGTATTTGATCTATCAGCAGATTAGCTACAAAATAGTATTTTAAATCTTGTATCTGGCGATTCCTTCCTGTACCTTGTTCATTAACAGGGGATAGTGAGATAGCAGATCCGCCATACGAGAGTCACCTCCATATATCTCCCCGGCAGCAATATATATAGGCGTATTTGAAGGGAATCCCATAGAAGCGAGAAACATTCCAACTTCTTTTGGTGTCAAAGGGCAATATCCTTTATCTCGCTGCTCTATCGAATCAATTTCTTTTATTTTCCAATATACTGTGTTTTCCCTAAAAGATTTAAAAGAAAGATAATAAACTTGGAGCATGAACAAGTAACAAAACAATTAATAATATGGCATTAAACATAATACCTAATTGTTTTTAATTCTTCAGCTTCCTCGTCGGATAAACCATGTGTGCATCCACTGAATGCCAGCATGTCCTTTTCATACCTTAAATGCAATGCTATATATGGACCATAGGATCTCATTCTGTCAACCAACATCTAGAATACACGATAGAAAATGACATTGCATTAGTCCCAAATACGGCCAGCTTTAAAAGTCAAAGTATAATTTTACATTTATTTGCGTCTATTTCTATGTTGCATTAGAAACTTAATTTTCCTTGTTCTTCATTTGACTAGATGTTTAAAGTTCTAAGGAAATAAGTACGAACAACTTATGAAAAAAAGTATTCATTAAAGAACAAGCGAAGTAATGAACCAAACCAATTAATTACACACGTCTAAACTAAGGTTCTTCAGAATATTCTTGAAAATGCTTTCTTTATAGTGTTGCGCATTTTAAAGCCAGAGAACTATCTATATACTAAAAGTGTTTAAAACGAAATAACCTTTCCCACTGCTTCTATATGAGGTGAAAACCGAAGGGCTTCGTAACAAGCACGGCACCTTAGCTTTTGAATATCTGGTGGGAGATTATTGTTAGCCAATCGAGAATCAGATTTGGCTGCCCTTATAATCTGATAAGAAATTAGATGTCTCAACATTGTGCATATAAATAGTGATACTTTTTTACTGGGTATTTTGTGTGAAAATATACCTGATAGTCTGCCCATAAGCTAGCAATCTCGTCCTGGTAATAATCAATACCAGACCAGCTTCTGAAGTGCTTAACTGCTCTAGTAGAATTTGCCAGTTCCTCAGGAAGCTTTTTGATAACTTTCACATCATTGGCTAATGACTTTATGAAATGGTCCACATCAAATACATTACCAAAATTGCTGCAAAAGATACAGAATATGATTAATAGCATCAAGGTGGTGAACAAAGACCCGATAAAGTTTATGAATTTGTCTAAAATACCTAGTGTCCTGCCAAAACGAGCGCTTATCAAGTTCCGGAATTACAAGTGTAGCATCTATAATTCGGGCAACAGCAACCATGTCACATATCTGATGAAAAATAAAACAAAAAGGTATAAGCTTTATACGGTTGTTAATAAGGTTTCGTTATGGTTATCCATTAAGTACACCCCATTATTAGCAATAATTGCTAAAAGAGAACTCCTGCAATCTGCATATCTTTTTACCAAAGAAAAAAAAACGAGAGGGAAGATAGTTAAAGCAACCACAATAGCAAAAATTACATAAAGAGGAAAAACGAGATTTTCTGGATATTGATAATAGAAGGGCTAACTTAATGGGGGTAAAGTTTCCATAAATTAGCATGAGAAATTTGTACGGTACTGGATAAAACGGTCATAAACAGTCTGTAATAGAAGATTGGATTTGACCAATTATAGAGCACTAAAGACAGAGATCAGATGGAGTTAATAGTTGGTAAATAGCACTTATTAATTCATTAAGGCTTGTTTATTTATATGCTCAAACTTCAAACAAAGGCAAGCGAGAGTAGAGAGAGAGAGACAGAGAGAGAGAAAGGGAGGGAGATATATACATACCCCAGCCCGCATCTGATTTAACCCGCCATTTGCATGAACGAAAAGGTAACCTTGTGACTCGCCAGGGACTGAAAGAAACAAAGTTCAAAATAAATCACACACAATAAGATATATATTTAAGCCTACAAAAATAAGCCACAGCCACTGCATATGAACCTGTATAGTTTGAACTTGGTTCAACACAGGGAACATAATCTCGATTTGGCACTGGCTTCCACAGTTGTTTGTCTTTATCCAGAGTCCCATTCGCACCATTAAACTGTCAAATCAAAAGGAGTGAAAAACATGAAAGCTGCATAGCTAGTACTAATATTTTCATATTCTGTGATTGGAGAATGATTCTAATTTTTGATTTAGCAAAGGATCCCCGACTTAATTTAAAGTGAAAACGGAATAAGAGCAACGAACAGGCATATATATATACTAACAGAAGCACGAAACCTTATGAGAAGAGGAAGAATCTCTAGACAGGTGGGGTGGCGCCTCTTCCAGAATCAAGTTCTCTTCCTCATGCTGCAAAATAAAAAAATAGCATTATTTCAAATTAATGACCCAATAGTGCCTTAACATATCAGGAGTCCTTTCTATTTTCAATATTACACACCTAAATGAAATGCGAGCAAGATGAGAGACTCATATTCAGATCAATCACATTAACACCAAGTTTTTTTCACAAAGAAAGGAAGATCACAGAACATTAGAGCTTAATATTTTATCATGCTTAAGAAAAAGAACATAAGAGTTTATCATCAAGCACAAATCCAATAGTAAAAGCTGAATATATTTTACCTAATTGAAAAACTATGTTTTACAAATGAAAAATATTCAGGGGCAAAAATACAGTTGATATGTTGAACATAATACTACAAATTTTCCACAATGTTAGTAAAAAATAGACCATTTTTAGAGGTGAAACCAATCATTATAATCAGTATCAAACACATAAAATTCACACACAATGACTAAAAAAACAAAATACACTCTAAAAAGAAACCTAAATAAAACTCTACATTACGTACTAAAAATAAAAATGCAAGACTACAGTTGATATGTTGAAGATTGCACCACATATTTTTCACAATAGAGGGAAAAAACCAGTCTTTTTCAAAACAGACACATTGAATTTACAGCCAATAACTAAAAAACAAAATACATTCCGAAAAGATAAACTAAAACAAAGTACATTGAAAAGGTGGGACTGATAATCAATTAAAAATCAAAACATATCAAAAATAAGAATAAGACAAGTCTGTTGAACATTGCACCGCATATTTTTCACAATAGAGGGTAAATTACCTTTTTAATTGAATTAGCATACTCAATAAATTTAAAAGGGTAGAACTGAAGTTCATCAAAAACCAAAACCCAGTTATCAGTTTTTTTTAGTGTTAACACTTAACACTAAAAAAACCATTCTTTCTAACTCCTAAATTATTGAATTAGCATAGCAATAACATAAAATAAAATATAAATATAAAAGGGTAAAAATGATTCCATAAAAAACCAAACCCATTTCTCAGATTTAAAAAATTCTGTACTTGTCTGTGTATGATTCTGTGCCACAATTCTTTTACAATAGAGGGTAAAAACCATTCTTTCTAACTCCTAAATTGTTATATTAGCACACCCAACAAATTTAAAACAGAATAAATATAAAAGGTAAACTAAAATTCATAGAAACACCAAACCCAGCTCTCAAAAAGAATTTAAAAAATCTGTACTTGTCTGCACCACAATTTTTTTTCACAATGAAGGGTTAAAACTAAAAAACCATTCTTTCTAACTCCTAAATTACTGAATTAGCATACCCATAAAATAATACAGAATAAATATAAAAGGATAAAACTGAAACTAAAAAAAAAACAAAAAACCCAGCTCTCAATAATAATTAAAAATGTTTGTAGCTGTCTGTGTGTGAGTCTGTACCACCATTTTTTCACAATAGATGGTTAAAACTAAAAAAAAAAAACCATTCTTTCCAACTCTAAAATTATTGAATTAGCATACCCAATAACATAAACCAGGATAAATATAAAAGGGTAAAACTAAAATTCATAAAAAACCAAACCCAGTTCTTAAATGTCTGTATGAGTCTGTAGCACAATTTTTTCACAATAGCAAAATACCATTCTTTTTCACTTCTAGTTGTTTATATTAGCACAACAATATCATAAAACAGAAAATTCATTAAAAAACCAAACCCAGCTCTAAAAAAAAGTAAAAAAAAATAAAAAAACTGTACTTGTCTGTGTATGAGTATGTACCAAAAATTCCTAAAAAACTAAAACACCATTCTTTCTAAACCCTAAACAATTGAATTAACATACCCAACAAATTTAAAACAAAATAAATATAAAAAAGGTAAAAGTAAAACTCATAAAAACCCAAACCCAGCTCAAAAAAAGTAAAAAAAAAAAAGGTGTGTGTAAATACCAAATTGAGTTTATAAGTGATAGGTGAAGAAGATGGGAATAATCGAATTTTCGAATGAAGAAGAAGAGTAATCAAAGCAATCCACCCAATTGCACACGTCACTAATACCCTTTGCACTGTCACCCCTTTCTTCCATCTCCTCTTCTGCATCTCTCTCTCTCTATATATATTTATATTTTTATATTTTTATTTATCTAAATATCTAATATATATATATATATGTATGTAATATGTGTGTGTTTATTTTTATTTATTTTGGTTTAAGGCTTTTATTAGTTTTGTTGTTATATTTTTATTGATGGTGTGAGTGAGTTTGTGGGGAATTTGGCATTTTATTGTTGTGTTATGATGGTGAGAGAGAGTAGTTGTATTATGAGTGGGAAAAAGGAAGAAAAAAGTAGGAAAAAATATATTTTTATTTTACTTAATCTATAATAATATGTACTATCTATAATATGTGTGTGTTTTTATTTGAAGAGTTTATGGTTTTTGACTTTTAATTGGTTTTGTAACTTTTGTTGTTATTTTTTTGTTGATGGGGGTGTGAGTTTGTGGCAGTTTTGGCTTTTTATTGTTATGATGGTGAGAGTTTTATTATTAGTGGGAAAGGGAAAAAAAAAAAAAAAAAGAGTTTTTTCAGTTTTTCCTACTTTTTTTTTTAAAAAAATTATTTAAACACCGGTGGGATGGCTTTGGTTTTAGACTTTTATTAGTTTTGTAACTTATGTTGTTATTTTTTGTTGATGTTGTGAGTTGTGGGTTTTTTATTTATTTTATTTATTTTTTGTTATGATGGTGAGAGTTGTATTATTAGTGGGAAAAAGTTGAAAAATAAGAGTTTTTCAGTATTTCCTTCTTTTTTTAAAATTTTTTTATTTCCACCGGCGGTGGGATGGTTTTTTGGTTTTTATTTTGTTGCTGTTTTTCTTTATGATGAAGTTGTGGGAATTTGGCTTTTTTCAGTTTTTCTTAGGGTAAATACAAATAACCCCGTGGAACTATGGGTCGTTTGCGAAATAACCCCAATAAACTATCATTTCTTGCATTTAATCCCTATAAACTATCAAATTTTTGTAATTAACCCCCAAGTTTCATCTTTAAAATGACATAAATTTTTATTTATGTTGTTATCATTTTACAAAATTGTTTGTTTTATATATATGGTTTTTCAATGCACATGAGGTAAGATAAAGGTTATCGTTAAAAAAGTCGTATGAAGTGGCTCTACAAAAAATATATTATTTCGGTGAGAGAAAAAGCTTTCTTGTGTCATAATATAAAATTTACTTGAGATTAATAGTTATCAAATAACTCACTATAAATTAAAATTAACCAAAACGGATCATCGAGTATAGAGTTATATTATTTTTAAGATGGAATTTGGGGTTAATTGCAAAATTAGGATAGTCTATGGGGTTAATAGACAGAATCAATAGTTCATGAGGTTGTTCTTAAATGACGTAAAGTTCCAGGAGGTTATTTGCATTTTACCCTTTTTGTCATGATGGTGAGAGTTGTAATATGAGTGTGAAAAGAAGAAAAAGTTGAAAAGGAAAGTTTTTTTTCCAGTTTTTCTACTTTTGCTTTGTTTTGGAGTGAGATCTGGCTATGAGATAAATATAAGTAAAGAAAAGAAAGAGAGAAAATAAGGAAATTACTAAAACTTTTATGTTTGGGAAATGGATCAATTCCGAAAATAGGTTATTATTGTAACTGACTAATACAATGTTGTGATACGAAATGGACTTAATCGGAAAAGTTCACACAATCAAACAAAAAAGCTAATATTCACGACGTGAAACCGTTACTACTTTTTATTTATTTACTTTACTTAAATTTAGTGTTTGAAGAATTTTCTTGTTATTATTGTTTGTAAATAAGGTTGCATCTTTTTAACATTACCAAAAAAATATACTATATCTAGTGCAACTTTACCCAAATTGTGAAACTTTATTTTAGCATTTTATTCGAACTATTTAGCTATATGACAAGCTTAATGCACAATGTATCATTGCCATTACAAAACCTTTTTCAATAATTTAACTAAGATAATCTTTTTAATCAAGCAACCAAAAAAAGCTTTGACTTAAGCTACCCCTAAGCTGGGTCGACTTTGTTTGTTGCAAAGATTTTTTATTCCTCTTCTCATTTTTTTTGCTTAGTACTGCACGGATTTACAAGATTATATATAAAAGGACACAAAGCTCAACCATATATTTCTCACTCTCGGAAACTCGGGTCATTTCCTACTGTAGGCGTGACATCACCGTCGTGCACACCGTCATACCATTTTTAAACACGATCACACAAGCCGAATCACACCTTCATATCAACATACAACAACGTCGCTTTGTCGTAACTTGTCAAGGAGGATCAACCACGTGCGCATAACTGTGAAATTTTGGCCTAGTTTTGTGTCCTGCGGCTTTATAAGACGTTGATAAAAGTAGAAAACTTTAAACATATATATAAACCATAAGTATAAACTTATATCTAGACAATGCAAGACTCAAAACACAGCAATCGCCCCAAATTTATCTATTTATAAATCCGTGTCATCATACACTCTTTCGTTGATATCTCTCAAAATTTGCGGTCCGCATGGCCTGTATATATAATCAAATAATCAATTATGAGAAAAGACTATAAGTGGCCTTAGCAAATCCGTTCATCATATGCTAGTTAAAATACCAGTGCTTATTTACGTTTATCCGTAAAAAGATGATATATTTACAACAAACGACCGTTTATATAACAAAAATTACTGTAAACTATATATCAATTAAGGTGGCCTATTAATTACTTTATTAAAACAACGTCTAATTGGTATAAAAAGTTTACTTTTCCTTTAATGATTTTTCCGTTCTGATCGTCAGCACCAAGCGACTAGACTTCTATGGAGAAATAAGAATCTGCTTTCAAAGTGGGAAAACATGGCTATCAGCGTATCAATATTGAAGCTTAAGCCCTCGTCGGTGTACGTTGATCGTGATCTGCTTTACCATCTAGCTAGTTCTTTATCTCAATTTAATCATTCCTCTTTAAACTAAAGTATAACTAATCATGTGAGTCTAAGATATATGGTATGATTATTAATTAGTACTTTATAGTATTTTTTTTACATTTTTTTACTCTTTAAGTGTCTTAGTATAACAAATCAAGGTAACATGACATAAGAAAGTAAGCATCTAAATTAGTACTATAATACCATAAGTTATAGGTCGAGACTACGATTTCAAACAAAAATATAAGCCAAAATCTAGGCATGATATATATTCTATAAACAAGGAGAAGAATGACCTACTGATAACAATTTTTTTTTTCCAATATAAATGTGAAGCGTCGACATTGGCAATGTTTGACAAATTGTCCTTCTGGATCCAAAATAGTACACTAAATGCGGACTGAACATAGTGTGGATCTCAAGATGTGTCAACAGATTAATATGATATGTCTAAAAAACTTATACATATACAAACATAAGTTACATTTAATATAGATAGCATCATGCATGTGCAGGAGACTTCTAACAGGGGCATACATTGATTGATGTACTTAATTGCCTTCAGTTATTGATATAAAATCTCTTCAGGTCTGATATGTTTTCAACTTTATTTTACGAGTCATATACTCCTACATTGGAAAAAAAAGTTTAAATTTTGTCCCCATAAAACGAGCTCGAGTTTTAAAAAAATGCTTACAGATTTTACTGCCCATCTTGAAGAATAACTAACAGTAGTAACAGATGTTTTTTTTAATCTAAAATCATCACATATATGATATATCCATTATGAACTCAAGTCCCGAAACATTTTATTTACAGAATTTAATGCTCATTTTGCGGCATTACGCTAACAATCGAGTACGTGTATGTGTGTGTATATATATATATATATATATATTAAATCTGACATGTAATTTTGAATATTGTAGGTCCAAACTCGATAGATAGCTAGATGATAAAAAACCGATAGTTAAGTAATGTTTTTCATTTTGTAATGTGACCCGTATCTCTGTATAAATGTAATACTAGTAAAAGTTACTTGTACGTCACGTCTGATACGCGTAATGACATAAATCTAATAATATATTTTATTTTAAACATAATATTCAGATTTTGTATCATTTATTATAGTTATGTAGATTAAAACGAATTGTTAATTAATTTATGCTATATCCGTAATTAGAAAAATATAGTGAGGATAAATTGTTAATTAATTAGATTATATATACATTAATAATTATTAAAATAGAGTGAACGTATTTTTTTAAAAATTGAATAAAATTTAGCAGGTTTAATCTTTGTTAAGTTTGTTTATATTAATAGTAGGATGTTGATAAAAGTGGTCATTTATTGAAAACAAATTCAGTATTCATCATGTTAAGTGATGTGGTACGTAAAAACTAACTGTTCAGAAATATTTTTTATAGTACTCTATGCGGTAACTGGTAAGTATTTCCTTTTCGATCCTATTAACACAAAAAGACATACTATGCAGGGTACACGATACAGCTCCACGTGATAGACAAAAAAAATATGGAAATTATATCAGTAGAAGTTTTATTAATTATGTGAAATCTAATGTTATACGGAGTATATATATATAACTAGTGTATATAAGTTACATAATGTAATTTAACTATATATATAGTCTTCATCTGTATCTAGAGAGGTAGGAAATTATGTACAATTATACTTAAATCATAAAAAGCTAATGCTTCTTTATTATTGTGCAGAATATCAGGTGGATATATTAGTTAAATTAACCTGAAATTCAAGGCATAATTTTCTTTTGGGTATGATTATATCTAAAAAGACTATTATTGGCTCTTATCTGTAGTTCTTTCTTTCTTTCTTTTGTGGGTGAAATGGTAAGGGAAAACATATATAAATAGCGATAGATAAATAGTGAAACTAGGAATATAAACTAAATGAGACATGAAAATGGACAAAAGATATGGGGAAAGTAGTGATCCGAGCATTCTTTCCTTGAGGTAGATCAACATTTTCTCGTGACACCTGAAACTTTTCTTCAATATTCTTACGTAATTATTCATAGATTTCTTGTCTTTTAAGGTTTGAATGATAACCAACTTTCGGTATACAATTGGCAAGTATTGACTTGACTCACATTAGTCTCATGCTCCTCCCTTAAAAACATATATATATATATAAAGCTGTATATGTCCATGTGCATTGGAATATATAGAGGTGATCATAAAAAGTAGGAAAAATAACTTCACGTAGTAATATTAATTATCACGGTTAGTACCATCGCATTGCATGTAATGGAAAATACCAAACACTTCAATTTTTAGAACTTTATTTTCAAAAAGTTATACTTGCAGAAATTATATTTCAGTTTTATCTTTCTGTGCGTAATTCATGTACCCAATTCTCTCCCACTATCTATTTTCTCGTAAATGGTTATGAATGACCTATCTCTCGAATTCAGTTTTTTGTAGTGGGTAGCAACGAGTAAATGTTTGGTGGTGATGGTGGACTAAGAGTGGTGTATTCGTGAGTGATTTGAATAAGAGTTGTAGATTTTGTGAAGAAACTAAGCTTTAATATAATTTGACAGGATTATACTATTTGGACATTATACCACCTATTAATATGTGCATACGTGTAATTTAAAAAGACATGTTTTCTGATGGCCTGTGATGCATGCATGATACGAGTTTGCGTGTAGCTGACACGACACGATACGGACACGCCGAAACAGAATTTTTAGAAAATAAAATAAGACACAACTCGGCAAGTACACAACACTTCATTAATATAGTAGCATATAATTATATTTTTCGTATATGTGACGTATTTTTCTACTTAACCAAACAACAATAATTTCGTGTGAAATATAGTTTTTTATGAAGTTCAAAATCGTGGTACTTTGACAGTGTATAAGGATGTCAATTATGTAAATAGTACTATTTTGATTCAAATGTTATCAAATATGTTAATTGACAAGTATGTTAAGCATACATTATATAGAGAGTAATTTAGATTCTTCTCATGTTAAAAAAATTCCAAATTTAACACATTTTTTTGAGCTAATTAATCGTGTACGACTCGCATGTCCAAGTAGTTGAACCATGTCCGACTCGTGTATTCAAGTGTTTCACAGAGAAATCATAACGGACACGCCGATTTGCCGTGTCGGACACTCCATATACCGTGTCTAACACGTATCCGATTCTTCGGGTTTTTTTCCGCGTGTCCGTGCAAGACAATAAATTCTAGCTCTCAATTTCTACTTTTAGATATTTCTATTTATACCATAATGATCTTAATTTTTAGCCCCTGTTATGTGGAGACAAAGTCATGATCCATAAAGCCTACATAATTCGGACCTTAGATATACAGGATGTGTATTTTGAATCGAGCAATATTAAAGGAAAACGTAACCCGTGAGCATATGAATGGGTCCTAGTATAATTCCTAATTTCCTACAATATGTTTGTGATATATTTATATGTTTCCATGTTATATACTAACCTTCACATGAAAAAATAAAAGATAGAAAATAAGTGAAACGTTTAGATGAGTGGGAAAATGTAGTGCGTGACCTAAGAAGTACGTTAATATGGGTGGGGGGAAATGTATTGCGTGACCTAAGAGAGTTACTCAAAAATATATAATTGGTGTAAGATAAAATGAACATCCTTTTTTTATATATAAAGACAGTTAATTAAATCAGAAACATGTAACGAACCCTAGTTACTCATTCTAAAATTTCATGTTGGCAAGACGACTAGAATTAGATCACGAAACAAAAGAAAATGGAACTTACGTATAATATCATAAGTACAGGAGATTAATGTGTCACATAATAACGAGAGATTAATTATAAGACGATCTCTCTTCGAAACGACTAGGACTTTGATTTCCGAACCAACTATACGTACTGTATATGAAAATTTACCTTCTTAAAAAACGGCACACCCATATTAGCATTTGACTTCTTAAACCGGTGCGGTGCCATCTTAATTTGTTACACTCTCAGACTTGGGTATACCTGTATTTTACTATTAAAACTATGACTAAAACAGCTTTGATTCATATTTTGTTGAACAACTAAACTTATCAGTCTTAATTATGGTAGCTTGCACTCTATAATCAGCTACTCTAGTTATAGTAAGTAGTAGTATAATGGAACAGCACATTTACCAGTAGAGTGAGCATTTTAACGTGGAGTCACAAGTAGCAATGATGTATGGATTTTTATTTTGAAAATATGCAATGATCTATGGATGATTGCACAAAAAGTGTGAACTTAATTAGTTGGGGATTGGTTAAATTAATGTGTGCTTTAATTTCAATCAAGGAAAGAACAAAGCCACATGCAATTGTGCCTAACCTCTAGCTTGATGTTTGAGCAAAAATTGTCATGTAATTATGATTTTTACGTGATTAGTGTTAGAACCAGGGGCTCACCAAAGGGGGCTGGGGTGGCCGTCGCCACCCAGACGGCGATTTTTAGTTTTTTTTATACATATAATTAATTAAAAAAAATATGAGTATATATATTGATATGTAATGGTAAAATTTAACCATAAGTTAGTGAAAGATTAGAATTTCAAATCATGTTAGCTTTTTTTTTCCTAAAATTTTCTGGTTTTTACTTTAAAATTACCAAATTTTCTAAATATCCATTGTATTTTCCCAAACAAGATTACATAAAAAATTATTTTACTGTCCAATGTCATTTGTCTTGATTTCATATTTATTTTATGCTACGTTGAACATAAAAAAAATATTTATTATACCCATTTTTTTTTCTATTTCGACATGTTTTTTACATCATGGTCCACCGAAAAAAACCATCCTCGTTCCGCCACCGATTAGAACCCCGAGCTCAATTAAGCCTTCTTAGACACAGTGCAAATATACTAATTTGTTATTCAGTTAGCTTTCTTTAACTGATTTTTCTACCCCTGAAATTAACATTGAAACAACCAAATTATTTGTCATTCTAATTTTTGTCAAATACAGATATATAGTTAATTACGATCAATAACTTGATGACAAATGAACATTAGAAGCGGTTCAGCTCATTGTGATTGCAATACAAAAAATAAATAATGGGGTTAATTATATAGAGCCCATTATTTATTTATTTTTTGTACTGCAGAAATTATTTCGTCATATATCAAACAAATTAATGATCACTACGGGGAAACTATGATATATTACTCATTAGAGTGTATGTTGTAATGTCGTTCCTAGGAGCTGGTTAGATTAGCAACAAAAGTAACACAAAATAATATTTTTTGTTTTATTGTTGTTTTTGTTATAATTTAGCACAGATCTCCTATTTTAAAACATAAAAACTCTCTGAAAGGGTAAGTTTTATGCCATGTCTAAAACTTAAAGATCTTCATGCCTTGAAGAGTTGTCATCCCCGTCAACATTGGAAAAACTCCTTGTTTTGCTTCACCGGAGCTTTGCTAGCTGGAGCCCAAACGGAGACTGACCGAGTGACCGGGTTGGTGGTTTTTAGTTTGGACTAACTTGGTCACAAGGCCTGATTTAGGAGTAAGTCTAAGAGACGTGAGTCTAGAGCCCTAAAAAACCGACTAATTTTAGGCTTTTAATTCTGTTAAAATATGAAATATATATTTAACTTATTTATATAAAATCTAATTGTCCAAATGGATGGTGATTGAAACGTCATTGGTATTTATTGCACGTCCAACTCAGTTTCGAATCTTACTAATTTTATTTTTTTTATAAACACATATGCTATTACAACTGAACAATCTCATTATTTTAATTAAATTATTATTTGAGCCCAAATATTACATTCATCACAAAATACATGTTTTCTCAAAAAGTTAACATATTTGATCATTTTTAAGAAAATATCTTTTATTTTTGTTATATGAATTTTAATTTATTTGTATAACCACATATTTTATTACAGTTAAGTTTCAAATAAGGTATTATCAACCCAAAAACAATCAAATAAGTTATTTTTTGATTCCATATTAAATGTAAAAGAAAAAAAGCTTATTTTTTAAAGAATTTTTGGTCATTTATTTATAAGAAAACTAACTTATATTTGGTAATATGACTTGTTTCCGGTTATTACGAGAATTTTGGACACATTTAATTGACATTGTTGTCCGGTTAAGTGTCATCGCGAGTGTACATCGAAATATTTAACTAAGATAAGTTTTCTATTTTACAACAAAAAAAAATCCCAAATTTACAGTTGCCTACATCCCAAAATTCTAAAAACTGTTATGCTTGGTCATTAATTATCAAGTTTTGGTCGAGAACCTATTTACATTCACTTAAGTCTACTAGTGTGTATCAAAATACAAAGGGTATTTATTTATTTCATAAATTATGAATTTTTGGGAAACCGAAGTTATTGGCAACGTTTTGGGAATTAAATTACGATTTTATGGGAAATTTTTCGCAAATTTATATGCGGACAATTTGTTTACAAATAATTCATCTTAAATACCACTTTTGATCTTTAATTACCACAAGTTAAATATGATAATTTGTATTTACCATATGTATCACTTTTTAAAAATATATTAAACATTTATTTTTTTAATTTATGTATTAACAGTTAAACCACTTGTCTGTAACAATTTCTCTCTCTATCTCCACAATGGCGATAGCCACGAAAATCACTTTGACGACGACCTTTCTCTTCCGACGACCTTCCTCCGATGTGATACCCTCCGCCGCCTGTGTTCGTGGTGTTGATGGCGATTTAGATTTGGCAGATCTGAAAACGATCAGATCTACAATGTTCCGATCAGATCTCCGGCGATGGAGAATTGTTCTTTCTCTGTCTTTGTATATCCTTTTCACCGTAGTCTGCCGTTACCCTCTTTAATGATCTGTCATCTCTCTCTATCAACTCTCTCTGTCTCGTTCGTTGGGCTTTGACGGAGGAACACCCCAAAGTTAAGAGGCGATTTTTGTGAGTTTGTGAGTTTGTCCTTTGGAGGGAGGGTAAGTGGTTAAGTACCTGTTCAAACAGTCAAAGGACTATTTTTGTGAATTTGATAGAAAAAAGGAGTACTTTTGTAGTTTTTGAGTTTACTAAAATTGCATATAGGTCTATGTATTTTTTAAAACATTTTTTTTAAAACAATGTATTTAAAATGAAAATCAATGTTGTCAATAGACTACTTTATACCAATTGTACGGACTTTTGACTCAAGCATATGCGATTTTGACCAAATTGTAACCATTTTCGACTAAAACAGATGTCCTTTCGATTGAACCAGATACATTTTCGACTGAACCAGATACACTTTAAACTGAACAATATGCACTTTAAGCTGAATAATATGTACTTTAAGCCGAACCATATGCAATTTACGCAGAATTATTTGCACTTTCGACTAAACTATATGCACTTTTAACTGAATTATATGTATTTTCGACTGAATTAGATGCACTTTCAGCTGAATTAGATGCATTTTTGACTGAAATATATACATTTTTATTGAACTATATGCACGTTTGACTGAAAAAATAACATGTTGGGGAAAAAATCGAAAAGCCACTTTTTGGTGGAAAAACTGTTTTTTGATGCAAAAGTAGTTTTTCGGTGTAAAAACTAGTCTGCTGACAAAAAACCATTTTTTATAAATTTTGTGTTTTTTTTTGTAAAAAATACATACATTTTTTTTTTTTGTGATTTTTTTTCCGATTTTATAATATTTTTTTGTAATTTTAAACTAATTTTTTTTGCGGTTTCTAGGGAGAGAAAGTATGTCTATTATGTTTTGTTTTGTTTTGCATAATGACATTTAGTAAAATATGTTGGAAAAACCATGTTTAACATGGTAGTTTCCGAATGGTCACGAGACCATCTTTGAGTCAAGATTACAAGCGACAGCCGTTGTCTTTTAACACCATACTCAAGACGGTTGAGTAGATGGTATGATAAGATTCGTAACGGTATGTCGCATGACCTATTCGGAGAATGGAAGTGAATGGAAATTGGCGTCAAAGATTGGAGTTGAGAAACAGAAAAACTCTTAATGCTGAAAAATGAGTTTAATGAGGATTACGATTTGTCTCATATTGGAAAATGAAGAGTCATTTTTACAATATATATACTAAGGTATCTCATGTGGATATTAAGTAGTGTGTCCACATACACATGTGTGTATTGTGTACCACACATGCGCTTGCTCGTCGGGAAAAATGCGCCTGTTCGGGAAAAGCGTGCCTGTTCGGGAAAAGCTTTCAGCAAAACTGTAATTGTTGCAATAAATATGAATTCATTACAAAGTTAATACTCCAGTTTCAAATTTCGAAAACTGACAGTATTAAAGTGACTTTAATGGCTGAGATACTCACCAAGCCTATAAATAGGCAGACCCCCCACATGTCAGACAATATTATGAAATCAAACACAGCAGCATATTTCATCTCTCCAAATTAGCATTACATTTTAGTCAGAGAGAGCCACCCACCAACAGCTCAACCTTGACTCGTCGCCAGTTTCCGGCGAGTCATCCGAGACGTTGTACCTTGGGATCGAAGCGCCAAACATAACCAGAAACTTCAAAGGTGGTTAGGTGAATATCAGTTAAGGGCATACTGTTAAACAGTAGCCTCGTCTGCTTATTTTCTGCCCTTTTTTATTTCATTTCATTTATGTAATTTAATTTCAGTATTTCAATTTCTTTTCCTTAGCTGTAACATTTAAATTCTGTTTTACCTTTCTGTAATTTATTTAAAGTACTGTTTCAATTCTGTAATTTAATTCTGTAATTAGATTAGTTTCATTTCAGTCCTGTAATTTATTTACAGAAATAGTCCAGCAGTTTAGTAATTATATTATTCTGTCTGGCAGTTTCTTTTAATTAACAAACAGTCCAGCAGTTTAGTTTTATACTATTCTGTCTGACAGTTTCATTTAATTACAAACCAGTCCAGCAGTTTAATAACTTATATTATTCTGTCTGGAATTTTTATTAATTGTTTTTACATTCTGCAAGTGTCGGAATTTGTAATAGAGTCACATTCCATTATAGAAATAAAATTGTTTATTTCTTTTTAGTCATTTCACTTTTAATTATTGTTTTTACGTACACGAAAATCAACAAAATAAAATAAACAATTAAAAAGTGATACATATAATAAAATTTACGGAGGTATATAAAAATAATATAAGTTGCTAAGCTACTTGGAATTCCCATTGTAGCTAAAAACACGTCGTTACGTGTTAAATGAAAATTGTGCTCAAATCTAATATTTTGACCAATTCAAATTACTCGTCTCTGCATTTTGTTACGTAAATCTCTCCTTTCTTGTAATGCTAGGGACTTAACGAACGATTGGGCTGAAAGAAGATCAAAAAAAAAAATTATATATTAAGCTGTCCTACAAAATAAATTGGTATGAACTTATTTCTGATTGTTATTTGGGGATAACAAATTTACCAAATACAAAAGTACTTTTTCTTTCCATCATTTCATGTAGGAAATTCTTAATGAACCTAGACAATGCATTTTCTTAGATATCAAGGACACGACCTACTATGTATACAACCAAATATTTGGATTTGGTACCATGTTAATGATATTTATAGATGAAGTCATCTTGCCTAGAACGATTCAAGTTTCATATGAGTAATTAGCTCACAAGAATGCTTCTAACTTTTCCAACAAATACAATCACAAACAAGAATAACGAAATAATCAAACCAACCATAAAATCAAGCAACGTACATATATACAACGTCAAATATACAAACAATAAATTGTGATAATTCAAGTAGATATATAAGAATATGCTACAACTGCCAATTAACAGTATCAAATCTTCTTAAAAAATCAAATCTTGATTCTTAAAACTAGCCATTTGTTCATATTGTTCATCATATATGAGTCACTTATTTATATATGGTCATTAACAAAAACTCAATTACAGAATTTTCCATGAAGATACCCAGAAGTTAAACATAAGCAGTTTTATTTACTTCCATGCCATACAAATCCAACAAAGTTTTATATACTACAAGCTAACCAAAAAAATTCTAAAGGAGGAGTGAAGAAATTAATCAATGAACCCTTGCGGTGACCATATTGTTCGAATGAGCCAACCCAACCTCAATCTTCTTCCTCTTAGGCCTCAATAATTTAGACCAAAACCCTTTCTTATTCTTGTTTTTCCTCTCCCTCTCCTCCCCTTCCCTCTCTCTAACCCTCTCGACGGCAGCCACCGACTTACTCTTCCTAAACAAGTCTTCTCGTTTAGCCCTCAAAAATCCACTCATCGTCCCATGTTTCATCGAGGCCATGCGGTACTTATGGTGCACCGGAGACCCTTCCAATGAAGAACAACACGACGAAGAGAAAGAAGATGGACACGATGAGACGGTGCTTGTTTTCTCAGCAGTGCTGCCTGATGACCTGGCGGGTATCTCGGAGAGCCTCTCTCCGAGACAGACCGAGCAGACTCCTGGAGACTGCTTGTGTCTAGGGTGAATTCTGCACACCACGACGGATCTCAATCCAAGGTTACATTGATTATTCATTGGTCTTCCATATTCCATTTTTCAATATTTCCCTTCAAGTTTTATTGTTTGCATGACATGTGTATATTGATATTTATATTAGGGGAATGTGAGTTATGGATTTATTTTATAAAATGAATTTTCGGCGTGTTTTCATGGGTAGCTTCGCGTGTGGGTTCATATAATACAAATAAGTTGTTATCATTTGACATTTCAAAAGTCGGTAAAACTGACTAGAGAAATGATTGGATCGGTTGAGAATGAGCATCGACAATAATTGTGTTAATTTTAACAATTTTAACTTATTAACTTTCACACATTATCATTTAATTATAACTTAAATTTAACATCCACATTAGTGTATTAACTTAACAAAATTATCTAATTTTAATTAAAATTAATTATTAATTAAAATTTTATTAATTAGTCATTTTGTAAACCCCGTTAAAATAGAAACTAAAATAGCAATAGTTGAAATAAAATTCAGGTTCAAATTAATGGTATTTTACCACATCATCAATTAACAATATTAAAAATATTATTATATTTAACAACATTTTTAATATCTATAAAAATAACACATGATTTAAAATAATTAATGAAAACAAAAAAAATATGTTGTTAGCTAACTATTTTAGTTAACGGATGCATGTAACACAAAATATTGCAGATGGTGTGTTTTATTAACTAAATTTCAATAATCTTACGTGTCGGCAGGGGACAGGGTGTAGAAATGTGATAGCATGTCCACATTGGAAAACCACTACATAGTACATACTACATGATATTAGCATGGAATATATAAAATGACCAAATGGGAAAACGCATCTATATTAAATGATGGTAATGGTTTATATTGACTAATTATTATGTTTCGTGCGTGTAGATTTATTAATGATGATGGTAAGTAAACCGTCAACAAAACGTGGATTAATCAAATCAATGAAATCATTAATTATACTATGCAAATTTCAGAGGCTCGTGCAAAATCTTTAATCAATGCGACTAGCGATATATAGTCTAGTTAGTATATGTCATGCATTGCAATATTTTAATTAGATATGAGCCACTAAAGTTAATTAGGGAAACATGGAGTATGTATCTTCATGATTTACTCATTCATTTTCAATTATGTGTAATTTTAGCCGGTCAATAATTTGTATCAAAATTGTCGAAATGGAAATTTTTAAAAGTCAAACATTAAATTAAAGATTTAGTTTTGAAAATTTTCATTTCAACAATTTTGATACATGTTATAAACCGGTCAAAATTGCACGTAATTTAGTAGAATACAATTAATCGGGAACGGAAAAAGTATTTGTTTTTGGATAAGGAGCATTTTGTAATACAAAGATCACGAGAGTCGGAGAGTGGATGAAAGGAATACATTTTCTATAATTTTTCAATTTGATGTTATGATAAATAAACAAAAAGGGAAGCTAGTGGCACGTAAAAAGAATGTCTACATGGCCTTGATGGTTAGAAAATGTAATAGTAGTATTATATTTTTGGTAGTTGTTAGTACGAATGTATCAACTTGGTGAAAATAATGTTTTAAGGTCAACTTTTCAACATCATTTTCTCATTTTTAAGCAAATAAACGAGTTTATTTTAAACTTGGCAAATTTTTGGCCTATTGGTTTTATTTAAACTTGTAAAATTGCTAAGCCTTGTAAACCCAAGAGTCCCTTTGAGTGACTGAGTCGCTATTCAAAAGAAATTACAAATAAGCTTAATAACTAACCTAACAAGAACTTTTTCTCAATTACATTCAGGTTGATGATGAACTATAATGGAAAACATATACAAGTTCATGATTTCAGTTTTAAATTCCTGTTACGCCAATTAGTGCTTTAGCTAGCCATTAAGCAGATATTTCTACGATGAAGCTTCAACAGAGATCCCAGTTTATCGTGTTGTGCCGAAAGAACTCAAGACAATTTGTTTTTTAAGTGCTCATTTGCTAGATGAATTTGGCAAATTATTTTTATCGAGCCTGGCATTGTTCTTCTTCTGCAAGAGTGCTCTCGAAACTGGTATATCTCAAAAGAAATCCGAGATAGAAAAACGGATAGCCGGACCCCCAAGAAATAGGAATTGCAAGTTGGTTGTTAATTTAGTGGAGAAAAGAACTTGGATTGATGGTGTTGTATGTTTTTGTGTATGTCAATGGTATAGATTCAGTTTAATAACTAAACTTGGGTTGAAGCAATAGCTTCGACATTGTAACATATTCCCGGACTTTGTCTATTTTGTTCTTTCTTTAAATCAATAAACTTCCAAAAATATATTTATAAAACAACGATTGAGATACTGCATTCGGAAGTAACCACGCATGTAGAGGGAGTCGCTTGACGCTGGATCTCGTCAGTTTTAACATCGGGGTATGTTTAGCTCCTTGCTCTCCCTTTTTCGATCTTTCACCTGTTTTCATATGACATGTTAGCTGAAGGATGGGGCAATTTTGCTAGTACTGTTCTTGACACACTACAGAGAATTTCAATTACTCTGTTAATCAATTGAATTGTCTTCTACACCATACTTCTCTGTATAATGTATAGTATGGATATCAATAGTCCTTCGGCAGTGGCAGTTATGTGATTTTCTCTTATACGACAACTTTGATTGGAGGATAACATTCGATTCGAATTGTAAACTTAACCTGCATCCTGTTTTAAACCTCAATTTTGTTTTCGTTTCAGTATATGACGCACACATTATAGTGTACCAATTTAACAGTAAAATTTCAGTTCAGATTTATCGGTCTGGATAGCAGTGATTCTCAATATTCCGTTCAATATTCTACAGATAATTACAAGGCTCCACATAAACAAAATTGATAATACCACAGATGGTATTATTGAATAGTGGTCAACATTTGCGGTTTCATCCAATATTGAAAGTTGAAGCAAAGTTTTTGGTTTACCTCAGCTATTTTTAACTATTTATGATGTTAGGACCGTCTTAAATTATAAGATTTCAAGAAGTAATCAATATTTATCTCCAACTACAACATACACACAAGTTCAAGGTGAGCTAATAAGATAATGATAATCAAACATAATGCTTATAAATACACAAATAAATGATGTGCCGTTAACAAGTACTAGATGTCTCTGAAGTACTTTATATAGATTTTCTTCCTAACAAGTAATGAGCTTTGTCGATTCGAAAATAAAAAATAAATAAAAGGTTGAAATTTATAACAAAATGTTCCTGTAGGAAACCGTACATAGCAACACAAAATTCTCTTTCTTTTCTACGCCAATTTATCAAAAACACTACAATAGGAAGGGTGGGAAATGCTATGAACTGAGAGGATTATGCAACGCCTGAGAGAGGCGTTAAATTCACTTGTTAAACCAGCTCTAAGAATTCTTCGAATTTGGTAGACATTTTGAACACAAAATATATATTTTTCTGGAAAACACCCAGCTACCTCTATTGTCAACTTTCTTCGGGTTGAATCTTCAAAATTCTTACACCGTTTTAGTTAGTTTCAAAATTTGTGTATACTTTTAATTAATTTAAATCTGGTGTTGATGTGAACGGGGCACAACAAGAGGAAATATCGATTCCCGCAACTTCCATGGCATTGCAAACCCACTCAGGGACGTCACCTTTTGGAAACTACAAAACAAATTCGAATAACATATAATTAGGACTTTTTCATAACTTAATTAAAACATATAACATTTGACATGGTCTGAAACAATGAGAAAAGACAGAAATAAAGCGGCAGTAAAGCTTACCATATTCTGAAGGAAGTGGCATACAAACCTGAGAGAGGAGAAAATGGGAGTGAGTTTATGAAAAGTGAGAACGGCCCCTTATCAGCCCAAAATTCATAATTATAAGAGATAGCAACAAATTGAAATGAGATATGATTTAAGTAAACTTGCATTTACTCGTGAAAAATAGTTAAAAATGGAGGATTGGTCCATATGGACATGCGGTAAGACTTTTGGAAAAGTTTTTAAGAAGATTTAGCACAGCTTAATCGAGATAACACGGGTATGAAAGAGAGAGAGAGAGAGAGAGAGAGAGAGAGAGAGAGAGACTCGGGGAACCGTTCTTCAATAATCGAAGAATGTAGATCTCTGCTAAGCTGCAAGTTGTAAAAAAATAATTAACATTTAAATATATCAAAAATTGATATTATCATACACCTTAAAAGAAAACCGCAATATGGTCCAGAATATTCTGAAGATGAAGGTACCTTCAACATGTAAGATAAGTTATGATATGAAAGAAGTTGTGATCCCATAGCATCTTTTGTGACCAGGGAGTGAATATAAGCCCTTGTATAAGTCTTGCAGACCTTTAGCAGTGTCAAAAAAGATATAGTCAGACTTGCAATAGAGCACAAACAACACCGCTAAAAATTCTCCCAATAAATATATAAATATGGCTATACGGCCCATACCATACACGAACACGTAGAATCAATTGGGCGAGTATCATCAGCCATTGCTCTGTGTTTTAATTTTAACACCCCCTGAACAAAGAACTATGTATTAGCAAAAGCCGTGGAGATGTGGCGACCTTTAAAGGCAATAGTTTATATTGAGAATAATGGTTTTAACTACAAAGAAGTTTATATCCAGCATAAACAATTTGTATTTAAACACAGCTTGTCTCTACTGACTGTATATTTGCTCCTGTACTTCACGAAAAAAGAACCACCACAGGCTTACGATGTTACATAAAAAATTTAAACTTTTTTATGGCCTTGCATGGCTGCGGCTTTTAAGCTCAGCTTTCTTGCTTACAAATTGGATTTTTTTTCGTTGAACAGTTTAACACCTGAGCATTTCTGGATTTTTTGGCCTGAAAAATATCAGCTTCAAGCTGAAGGAACCTAGTTTTTCCTTTCTGATACTCTGAAAACCCAGCTTCTTTTCTTAAAAACTACAACCAAATAAGCTTGTGTATGTAAGCAATTCATTGATTTTAACTTGTATTGACAAGGGTCATAACCTCAGGGACGAGAGCTGTTCCAAATCGAGCAGTACGCGTAGGATAAACACAGTCATACATATCAGCACCTAACGCACTGCAAACTACAATATCCAATGGATAACCAACACCCTGGCAAACAGCAACTCGTCATCAACATAAATCAAGAGAGAGAGAAAACTAATTGAAATATAACGTACAGTACCATAACATAACGTGGTTTATCCTCAGGTAGTGCAGCGGTGCACTGCGCAACGACTCGCCAAAATGAGTCTTTGTCTTCACCGCCAGAAAGACCACCAATAGCATAGCTGTAATAAAATTAAGTTCAGTTTAATGACTTGATCCCCAACCAAAACATACTAGAGTACTAAACAAGGAAAAGAGGACAATTAAAGCCCAAAATATATGGGAATCCAATCAAAATCTGGATTAGGTACAATTTTGTACAGTTAAGTAGAAAAATGAAAGGATAATTCGGAACTAAAATAAGAAAGCTATGATAGTATAATGTACAAAAGCGGAAAAATTTGACAATATTATGTGCAAAACATTTAGCTTATGAGACTAGGTAGTCTACTAATCTACTACGGAGTATTTGCTAATTTAAATAGGTCAATATAGAAAATTGAAATCAACTGATGCTAGTGTACACAAATATATATTCCTTCAGAACCATAACAAGTATATCATCAATGACTAACTCAATATCACGCCAAACTCTGTCAAAGAGACAATATGGAATAAATAAAGTGAGCACAAAGCTCAAAGCATGAGGGAGATATTAACGTACCCTGGTAAATTCCTCTCCACTAAACCTCTGACACATATTTCCCTGATAAAATAATATTAAAAAAAGACGATGACACACACACGGATGGGATATATGATAAATGATGAAATAGGGGTAAAATATACCTTAGTTTAGGATCTAAACCACCTTGCACTATTCCAAATAAGTTTTGCTCCTTCGGTCTCTTGTGAGCTATTAAAATCAAACAATAGAAACATGATAGGGAACTCATCTATATAAAGTACTGATATTAAAGGGCTCATCCAAAAATGACTCTTTTTTATTTACGCAAGCCAAAGAGACATATTAATAAGATTTGATGGAGCATATACAAATATTTATATGTTTATGTGTGTGTGTATTATAGTGTGTGTGCGTGTGTGTGTGTATATATATATATATTACATTTACCTGAAATACATCTGTCGATCCAACGGAGAGTGCGATACATAGCCTCCTCAATTCGGGGACCAGTAATTGTAGTTTTCACGACATCATCTAGAGCCATTATTATATCTGCACCAATTCTATTCTGTAATAACAGAATATAGCACGAGATTTGAAAAAAGAGAGTACTCATTTACGAAAAAGAAAGGAGTAAATATGATAAAATGAAGATAAACAGCTATAGAGCTCGAAAGTACTGGAGAATAGTATATATTTCAAATTCTAGTTATGATTATAGCAGCTTCCTATTTCAAGCTTGTGGAGCGAAATGTACTGAATTATAATTTTCGACAGAACATTACTGATTTCACATCGTTAGTCACTCACTGGTTACTGATTCTCCGAATGTATAATAATAAAAAGAGGAATTTAAACAAAGAATTGAAAGGAATTTTAAAATTTATCACATTTAATTGAGTAATGGTTAACAGGACTGAGTGTGTAAAACGAATTAACTAGGCTGAGTGTGTAACAAATCAGAAGAAATTAATAAATGGCTTCCAGTTAATAAATTCATAAACAAAATTAACTCACTTGAATCTGAATTGATTCTTCAGGAGTTAAAAGCATTGGCTTCCCATCAACTGGCGACTGCATATGATAAAAGTTCCCTCAGCTACAATTAGAGAGTTTTAATTGAAATGATGCCTAGAACATGAAAGAATTCATTAACATTTAACTATCTTTAACACATACATCAAAACTCCACATACTGATAACAAGTAAAAAATCCTCAATAGGTCATTAGGGTTGCCTAAGCAAGCATAGAACGGAAATAAGTAAAAGGACGATTGAAAATTGCAAACTGGCAAAACAGAATACATAACCCATCAATAGTGAGCTTGAAAGTAGTTATCGCAATAACAGTAACGTCAAATAACTACCTGAAATGTGACCCCTTTTTCAGTTATATCAGCCAAATGCAGCAATGAAACCTACAAGCAACCCAAAAAAAAAAAGGTTAAGTCTAAAGGAAAAGCCTGTGAATCGTGAAAGTACGAAAAGCAAAGTATCTCTACTTTGGTCTCCTGAGTGTTAGTTGTAACGCCATAATTCTCATATCACGACATCATAACTTTTTTAACAAAAGTAGGAGCGGAATTCATATGAAAGAATAACTGATATTACAATCAGAATCTCAATTTCATATTAAAGACAGACTACTATTCCCAGCTAAGAAAGAAGAAACTGGACCAAGTGATCACATTGTATAGACCAGCTTCAGAAATTCAGAACTGTAATCTCATATGTAAAGAAAGACTACTTTTCCCAACTAGAAAGAAAAAATTTGAGGACCAGCCATCACATAGTAAAGATCAGCTTAAGAAATACTCTACAATATTTATCAAAATATAAATTATTAGCTAAGAAAACAACCATTTGAAAGCCACCAGAATCAGTGAGAAGGCCTCTTCGCCAGTTCATAAATTTGTGAAGACCTCCCAATTCATCTATCAGCTCTGAGGTAGGTCGAAGGGCCAGGTGATATGTGTTTCCGAGTATTATCTGACAACCAATTTCTTCGAGTTGGCTAGTTGTCAGACCCTTTATAGTTCCTGTAGTTTCAAAATCCCGCTTTGAGTCTATATATACAATTACACTGCTATACAGGTTTTAGCAGATTAATGATACCTTAGTGCAAATTGTTAGAACCTAAAATCACTTCTTAATATAGTAGCTTTAGAATTGAGTAAACTATAGTGATGGGAGTATACAGATAGGAAAGGACTATAGCACCCATAAAAACATCGAACAATACTAGGTAACAATCAAAGAAATAAAAGAATAAAGTTTGAGAATCAACTTAACAACTTGTTTGGCCACAGCTTATGTGAGATCCCTCATTTTTATTTATTTATTTATTTATTTTATTTTATTTTTACATCACGTTGATATAATTTATATACTGATAGGTGGTTTAGTATTAAGTTATAATTGCATGGGTTAGTTTAGTAACTAGTTTAAACTATAGCCTATATGGGTACATATGTACTGATTAATTATAAAGAATTAAAATAGTGATAAGTAAATTACATTTGAATATAAGATTAGGATAGAATTATAACTTCCTAGTTCTGTATACACACGTTAGAGATAAAACCAAAAACAGAAAAGATAAGGGAAAAAGTGAGCAGTTGTGAGTTTTCAACAGTGACTTGGTTAAGGGTTTCAATTCTCCTCAGGTCAGTTGCTTAGTGGTAATAGACGTCTTTCTGGTGGTCGGGATTCCGATCAGGTGAGTGTTGCTGTACTAAAACTATACTTATTTGATTTCCCATGTTATTTGAAACCTATATTGATTGTGAATTCAATTCACATAACTTTTATTAACCACTGTTCACAGTGAACACTGCTAGGTTCACAACTCTGAAACTCCTTTCTATTGTCCCAATATCAGCATCCTACGTGGCAGGGGCATAAATGAAAATATAGTAAACTACTTTTAAGGCCTGGTTAGGTTGTAGCTTTATCAATTATTATTTGTTTGCTTAAGAGCTAGATTGCATTTGGTTAATCAACTTAAAAAGGTGATCTTTTCTTCTGGCATGAAAAATTGTGGAAGCTTGATAGATAGCAATTAATTTGTATTACATATTATGATCAAAGGTTGGAGCAGCCATTACTTATTTTGGTGTTAAATAAATGTTTTAAGATTTGTGATGATTTTCGGGTCATATATTATAGTTAAGGAACAGGCCTCTTGAGTGGGGTGACCTTAACTAAATTATTTGACCTTTACGATGGTTTTCGGGACTAGTAATATAAAGGAACAGGCCTCTTAAATGGGGTGACCTTAATTAAATGATTTAAAATTCCACGGAACAGGCCCTTTAAGTGGGGTGACTGTGGTAGCTAGAGTATACTTAATAAGTACCTCTAGTTTCTCAACAGTTTTGGAACAGGCCTCTTAAATGGGGTGACCTTAGCTGGATCATCTTAAAAGGAAATCTTAGGTCGCCAACCTAAGTGACTTTTTCGTTTGATGGTTGGATCCAACGGGCATTGCCCAGAGAGTAGAATGTATGGCAATGATTACTATATTTGGTTTCCGATAATGCTTCGATATTATTTTGATTATCAATCTTACGCCATATTTACGAAGCATCTGATGTATTATGTTTTAGGTCGAATATGAGGAAACGAACAGGGGTTAAAACTGAAAGGATAATAAACCGTTTTCTAAGATTATTTCTCTTTACACTTGTGTATTTATAGGTATATACTTGATCTGGTTACAGACTATATGAAACTAGTTGCTTTTATCAAAACTATCTATCATATTGTCAAGTACAGTTAATATTCACAAGCTCGTTTGGCTTATCCTCTCATTTTTAAAATCTTTTCAGGTACATGATTAAGTTATCTGACAGACTCATTGTGGGATCGGGCCGTGACCTCCATTAGGCGTTTAATTATCTATTTATTTTTCTAAAACTATGAGAATTGAGTTAATTCTGTTATGTTATTATTTGGGTTATTGCTACTATTTGTTTTCTCTTCTTTCGGTTAACTGACTTTCTTGATTGTTGGTGATTGGAGTATTGATGTTAATGCTATTGGGTTATCAGATTTCAATTAAAACTTTAGAGTCAAAGTTATCTGTCGCATTCTTGCATTCTGATTATGTTACGGGGTAGCATCTTTTGTTTTTTTAAAATGGGTTCTACCGGTTTTGGCTTCGCGTACCGCATGCTCAAGCAAGTGGTATTCGGCCGTGTCACCACTTCGTTTTGGGGTGTGACAGCTTATAAGCAAATAAGCTGGATATTTAAGATCGAGAAGAAACTAGATGCATCCATCTTAAACCTAATATCCTTTTTAGGCCAGCGGAACAGAAAAGCTCAGTTTTAAGCTGACCAGACAGATGTTTTCTAGCTTTTAAGCATTTTTTTTCAAAAAAACTGACTTAAATCCCCCAACCAAACATAACTAATCCCCTAGGCAAGCAAACAAAGACGACATAGCACTATGAGTGATAAAATGTTGAAAAATCGTCGGTATCAAGTTGTTCACATAAAATCTATTATTGGCCTCACTCTTGAGAAATTAAATGGGATAATGTAGCTCACTAGCTCTAACCTTGTGTACCCACGGGCATAAACAGTGGTGTTTGGCACACATAGTGTGGTAACGTCAATTGAGCTGCTCTGGCGCGGTTAAATCTCCCTAGAATCTGGTGCAATTAAAAAACAAATAAGCTCCCAAAACAATAAAAAGAAGAAAACCCGACCAAGAGTAGGGTTTTGGCTGCATTTTTTAATCTCAACTTTTTCGTTTATGATAGTAAGGTATTGTGTATTTGTTTGTCCAGCTTTGAATCTGTGCTTTTGTGTGCTAATTAGACAAACAGGTTTTACGACGTATCAAGCCAACCATAACTTGGTCGGGCAAAAAGCTAAGTTTTTTCTTAAGCTGGATTGCATAAAAACAAAAAGTTACAAAACCCTATACCTATAAAACTAAACTAAAATTCTCCAAATTACCTAGAGTTAAATGCTGGGCTTGTTTGGTTGAATCTTTTACGAAAATAATCTGATTCTTTCTAGTATGAGGAAAAAAACTAGGTTCGTCCAAGCCTACAGCTTCAGCTTTTTTCATGAAAAAACACAAAAAGGCAACTTTTTTTAGCGACAACTAAATGATCAAAAAAGCAAAAACCTAAACTTCAAATTCTAATGAGCCAAAAACCCGATACCTATAAAAGGAAACTAAAAATCTCTAAATTACCCAGAGTTAAATGCAGGGCTTGTTTGGTTGAATCTTTTACGAAAATAAGCTGATTCTTTCAAGTTTGAGGGGGGGAAAACTAGGTTCATCCAAGCTTACACCTTTAGCTTTTTTCAAGAAAAAAAAATTCAAGAAAAAACCCAAAATAGCTCAGCTCTTTAGCAAGACAACTAAATGATCAAAAAAGCAAAAACCTAAATTTGAAAGTCTAATGAGCCTAAAACCCGATGCCTATAAAACGAAACTAAAAATCTCCAAATTACCTAGAGTTAAATGCAGAGCTTGTTTAGTGAATCTTTTACAAAAATAAGTTGATTCTTTCTAGTTTGAGATAAAAAAAAACTAGGTTCATCCAAGCTTAAAGCTTTTAGCTTTTTCATGAAAAACCCAAAAAAGCTCAGCTCTTTAGCAAAACAACTAAATGATTAAAAAAGCAAAAACCTAAACTTAAAGTCTAATGAGCCTAAAACCTGATATCTATAAAACGAAATTAAAAATCTCCAAATTACTTAAGAGTTAAATGCAGGGGTTGCTTGGTTGAATCTTTTACGAAAATAAGCCGATTCTTTCTAGTTTGAGAAAAAACCTAGGTTCATCAAAGCTTAAAGCTTTTAGCTCTTTCATGAAAAACCCAAAAAAGCTAAACTCTTTAGCAAGACAACTAAATGATAAGAAAGCAAAAACCTCAACTTAAAAGTCTAATGAGCCTAGTGCCCGATACCTATAAAAGGAAACTAAAAAAATCTCCAAATTACCAAGAGTTAATTGCAGAGCTTGTTTGGTTGAATCTTTTTACGAAAATAAGCTGATTCTTTCTAGTTGCAGAAAAAAAAAGTTCATACAAGCTTAAAGCTTTTAGCTTTTTCATGAAAAAACCAAAAAAGCTCAGCTCTTTAGCAAGACAACTAAATGATAAATAAAAAACAAATAAACCTAAGCTTAAAAGTAGCAAGTCAAATTATTCTAATGAGCATAAAATGAAAGCTTTTAAGCTTTACCTCAAATCGCAGGGCCATTTAATCAAACAGTTAATCACCCTTCCAAACAATACTGCAAAATCATTAAACCCAAAAAATAAAAACAAATTATTTCGAATACTAGTAGTACATAAGTGTTACTCTTATAATACCAATTATAGTACAATGCATGATAAATATATTAATGGAAAGATTTTAAAAAACATATAAAAGCTTACAGATATATATATATATATATATATATATATATATATATATATATATATATATATATATATATATATATAAATATTGTTTAGATGGGTTGCCCTAAAAAAACCTTATGTATAAGAGACAGCGGCGCCGGCCATTGAATTTATATTTACTTTTTAGTTAATAAGTACTACTAATAAATATGTTTCCTTTTTATAAATTTATTTCCTCTTTTCATACTAAGAAGAGATGAGGTGGCATAACAGTCAACTAACCGTGTATGTACCTGTGTTTATTTTCACCTTTTCTTTTACAAAATCTTTCACTTTTGTTTGTATATTACAGATAAAAGATTTGGAGTCTTATTAATCTTAATCCGTATGTATACGGACATAATGTGGTCCACATACGGGACCAGTTTGATCATATGTCGCATGAACAAGTAAATTTTCACTTCCTTATTTCCCACATGTAACTTACGTATTATATGTTGTATATGTTTGCATTGGTCTTATGTTCGTAGAATTTATTACTAGTATTTTTAAACCAATGTTTACATATTCTAATAATAATTTTGCGGATCACAGATAGTCTGGCAACCTTACGGGAACCTCGATGACTATCCGAAATACTGCACGCGGAGCCGTGATATGTGGCATTGTTCTGTTCCTCTCATTTGTAATGAGAAGATTGAGTTCCACCCCGCGGACAGGTTCATGAGATAGTTCGGTTTTGTTCAGGTTGTCCCTACATATATTTGGAAACCCAGACAGGGTCACGACAAGTATAAAAGATATGGGATTAAACTTGATCAAAAACACGATTGACCTGCACTTTTTGAAGAGTTTATAACCGTGTGGAATGACCGCTACAACCGGCTTATTAATGGGGAATTTGGCACGGGGACGTCACCGGATTACATGAGATGGTATAGAGAGAGGACCCGCATCTTTATAAACCCACCTGAACTTGGACTGTCATCGCACGGTTTCCGCGAGCATACGGGTGTGCTCAATAAAATGATAACAACTATTTAAAGTTCATTAATATTTGTTTGTTATTTGTTTGTTTGTATATCTCAATACTAATAAATCTTTTTTTTTTTTTTAGAAAGCGATGTTGCGCCGCAGTTTCAAATCGTTCAAACGGCTGAAATCTAAAACAGACGTGGACTTACTACGTGCGGAGTTCAATGAACTGGGAATGAATCCGTATGGATCAGATGATGAACAGTCGGATGAGGAGGATGACGATGACGACGATGGTGATGACGATCAAGGTTACGACCCAAGAACTTACGCTAGGGCTTCAAGTTATCGGCGTACCGAAAGAGGCAGATGGGAAGGCGAATCTAGTAGCGGCGGGCGTAGCGGGGGTAGAAGAACGAGTGGAGGTCGACGCACGACTACAGATCAGGGTGGGGGTTCAAGCGGTCATCATCGTGCTTCTTTTACTGGGTCGGACTACGTATACGACGATGTTCCGTTCGATTATCATAGACAATCATTTCAGTCGTACGAACCTCATCCTAGTCAGCATTCAACCGACAGTTGGGCTCGAGGATTGACCCATACATCCCATGAGCGTGCTCCGCATCCAGAATCACAGCATCGAGATAGACGTCGTCCGGAGCTAAACGAAATCGAAGAGTCTACTGAGCCGTCATCGGATAGATTAACATCGGCGGGGAAGATGCTCCCTATGTCCAACTTTAAAGGATTTAGTCGTGTAAAAAATAAATAAATGCATGTTTGATTTGATTTATAAATTCGTAAGTTTAATTTGATTTGTATGTTTGATTTGTACGTTATAAATTCGTAAGTTTAATTTGATTCGTATGTTTGATTTGTATGTTTGTAAAAAATATTCAGTATTTTAATTGATAGGACCAATATTGAGTTTTTACGAAATGCAGGGACTATTCTGCAATTTCTGAAAACTTCATACAAACCGTACATTTTTTGTACGGTTTGTATGTCAATTCAGAAAAATTGTAGTATAAACAGTCAAACTCTTGGTTAATAACGAACCGTTAAAAAAAACACTACAAACCGTAAAATTAATATACAATTTGTAGTGTAAATGACATTGGATACCATATCCATCAAATGCATCCGACAACAATTTCTCACTTTTGAATTATTATGAGATGACAACCCTATCCGAAAATGACTACTCAATGCATTATTAAAGCTTAAAAATGACTACACCTTGTGGGGTTTATGAAATTTAACCAAACCGTAAGAAAAAACACTACAAACCGTAAAAGTAATATACGGTTTGTAGTGTAAATGACATTGTATACCATATCCATCAAATGCATCCGACAACACTATCTCACTTTTGAATTATTATGAGATGACAACCCTATCCGAAAATGACTACTCAATGCATTATTAAAGTTTGGAAATGACTACACCTTGTGGGGTTTATGAAATTATGTGTATAAATATGGCTCATTTGTGTCAATTCTAACAATCGCTAAAATCAAACGCAAACACTTGAATCTCTTCAAAAATACCCGTTTCTCCCAAAAAAAAAACACTTTTCAAAAATAAATTACGACTATGGTTATGACAACAACCAATGGAATTACAAAAATGTTGATTCATCCAGTGGCTCAAACGATGAGCTAACTGACTATACAGAGCATTTTGAAGTTGATTTATTGACTTGAGATACAAGAGATGAAATGTTTGTTGATCTTGCTGATGTGGCTGAAAATTGGGGTTTCATTCTTACGATTCGTAGGTCTGGAGGGGGTGATGGGAGAAGAGCATCGTATGTTGATATTGTGTGTGATAAATCGGGGGTTTACGAAAAAAAGAAACCATCTTCCGTAAATTTAGGTACAAAAAAAAAAGATTGTCCGTTTTTCATTAAGGGTTACGTAGTTAATGGTGAATGAATGTGTCAAGTAGAAAATGGCCAACATAACCACCCACCTCCAACTTACCTCCAAGAGCAAGCACGACGTGCTCGTTTAACACAAGAGGAAAAAGAAATGGTTAAAAGTTTAAGGCAAAATAGTTTTAAAGTTAGTGCAATATTAGAGGCCATAAAAAATCGAAATCCTGACAATGTATTAAACACTAAAACGATACATAATTATTTGGTTGGACTAAAAGTTAAAGAGCGAGATGGTAGAAACCCGATACAAGAATTGTTTAATTTGTTGGATAGACATCGCTATACTTTCTTCTATAATATGAACCCAACAACTCATAGCCTTGAGAACTTGTTTTTTGCACACCCCGATTCTAGAAGGATGTTCAAAGATTTTCCTGATGTATTGTTAATGGATTGTACATATAGGACAAACTGTTTTAATATGTCATTTCTAGAAGTCGTAGGAATGACATCAACGAACCAAACATATTGTTTAGGTTTTGTTTTCATGAGTGATGAGACTCAGGAAAGTTATATATGGGCTTTGAAAAAATTTAAAGATACATTGGAGGGTTGTATACTACCTAGGGTGTTTGTAACCGACAGGGAAATGACCTTGATAAATGTTTTATCCGTTGTTTTTCCCGATTCTCATCATATATTGTGCACTTTTCATATTGCCAAAAATGTTTTGAAAAACTGCACACAAAAAAATCCCAGACGAGGAGTGGCAAACATTTTTAGATGTTTGGGGTTTATTGGTTGATACTGAGTCGATAGAGGAGTACAGTCATAACCGAGCTTCTTTCAATTCCTCTTATAAATCATACCCCGTTGTGCTTAAGTATGTAGACAAGCTGTTAAATGATTATGCCGATAAATTTGTTGCATGTTATACCAACCATACAACACATCTAGGTAACAGAACTAGCAATCGAGCCGAACAACAACAGCAAAGCTAAAAAGATCTCTTTCCACAAATACTGGCACGCTTGAAAATGTTTTGGTAGAGGTGAATAAAATTCTAGAAAAACAGTTTGAGGATATTAAGATGAAGTTGGATAAATGCAAGTCTTATTTTCCACATTCAGAACGGACACCTCTATTTAAAAATCTTAGGTCGTATATCACACACCATGTCTTTGATTTATTATTTCAAGAACACAAAAAATGTAGTGGCAAGTCTGATGAGAATTGTTCTTGCGGTTTCAAATTGTCTCACGGGTTAACTTGTCATCAAATTATGAGTGAACATATTTTATTCGGAAAGCCTCTTCCTCTATAATATATTCATCCATTCTAGAAAAAATTAGACGTAATCGATGATAATGGAAACACCGATGATTATGGGGTAGAGGGTGATCTAGAAGAGTTTAAAAGTGTTTATTCTAGCAAAACTAATGTTGAAAAACGGCGTATGAAAGCACAACTCCGAGAGATAACCGTACCATCTAGAACATCCATGAATGATCCCGAAGTGAGACAAACTAGAGGGAGACCCAGAAAAGGAGACAATTCGAGTAAGAGAGATAAGTCAGGATGAGAGTATGTGGAAGAACAGAGTACTAATAGAGATAAGGGCAAAGGTAAGGCGGAAGAAACACCGGAGGTAAAAGTAAATTCAACTAGGAGAACGCAAAACCAGACAAATCAACTCACCGCCACTAGGCAAACCTTCATTTACAGTGACCAAATATGAGTCATGTTACATAATTTACATCGATACGGTTTATGATGTGCGTGGGGATGGTAACTGTGGGTTCCGAGTAATTGTAAATGTGATGGGTAAAGAACATGGGGAAAATGATTGGTACGAAGTTAGATGTGAGTTGTTTCAAGAGCTGCAACAAATGAAAGGTGTTTATTATGCTCTGTTTGAGAATCTCGATTTTGAGGGTTATCGATATGATTATATTCTAGCCAGTTTGAATTTTTATCATCCTGCAAATCCCGCCCCTTGTGACAAATGGATGAGATTTTCCTCTTATGATTTTTTAATTGCATCTCATTATAATAGGCTAATTGTATTGTTGTCATTATGGCCAAATAAAAATGGAGGGGTACAAATATGGAACGTCACTTTTTTACCTCTTTACACTGGTCTGCCTGCTGGAACGACATATTACATCCTACTGTAATGGTGTACGTCAACAGTTGTCATTATGCTCAAGTTATTCCAAAAGAAGGGACATTACGGTAATTAATAAAAAAATATATGAGTAATTTTAGAATTTTTTTATAAAATTTGATAGTTACAACAAATCTTGGTTGACTTATTATAACATAATGATATATTAGTAACAGTTAACCACATGTTGCTTGTGTGATGCGTAGTGTATATAAACCTAAGAAATAAAGTAATAATCAAAACCAAATTTTTTCCTAAATACACAAAAGTTTTAAACGGAAACAAAATACGAAGTGACTTTGGCAGCCTAAAAAATAAATGTTTTTTTCTCGCTTCACTTATCATAATAGTATATAGAGAGAGAGAGAGAAAGAAGGAAAAGAATATCAAAGAATAATAAGGTTATTACTGCAATAACTCTACTCTACCACCTGCTAAATCTACACCCTCCTAAGCGGATTTGTGTTTGCATGCTCGCTAAGCTAATAGACTCGGTTGGTATTCCAAAAAGGTTTCTCCGTTCCAAATTGTTAGTTCATTAATTACCGAGTAAAAAACTCATACATAAAATGTCGAAACGAAAATTTTCAAAAGTTAATCATAAAATTTAGATGTTAAACTATGTGATTCAATTTTAAAAAAATTCATTTCGATAATTTAAATACTAGTTTTATTCGGTCAAAGTTGCACGTATTTTCGTGGTTATTTTGTATAGAAATTTCAAATATTTTAGGGATATTTTGTTTATATTTTAGGACCAAATATCTCATATTTGCCCGTAACATGTTTTCTGGGTATACCGGAGTAACAATATAATTGATGTATGAACACAACCGTGATAAATTACCATATTATCTTTTCTTTTATTTAAATGGATGTTTGTGTGGCTCCCTACAAAGAGTGATTTTGTGTATAAAATGAGCGAAAAGGAAAAGAAGACTGATCAGATGACAAACAAAAATGAAGCTAAATTCCAAACGCCTTCCATGTGTTTGTGTGGTGATGCTTGTTAGTCGAAATTTTTTACTTACATGGCGATCAACATTTAATTTTAAGCGTATATATAGTTGCTGATATGAAAATGTTCTATCGCTATAGATATCGAGTTATTGTAGATCTAAAGCATTCATCTACATATAGTTACATGCACTGTGATTTTTAAAATATATAGACGAGCCAAGAAAACCGTTTTTCCATTCATGGATACAATTTAGAACAATTTTTCGAACCTCACGCCGTGCGCAGGCTGTTCTACTAGTATCTCAAACATGCATAAACTTAACGAGAAACGTTACCGCTCATATATATCCTTAGGAAAAAGTAGTATCTCAAACAAAATTAATAATAATCTTATAAAAATCATCCTGGAATAAGAGCTAATTTGTTAATAATAAGGAAATTAAAATCAGCAATAGCAGTGACAAAAATGATTTGGTGGGTCTCGGTTCAAAACTTTGCAGAAGCCTCCTTTACCGCAAGAACTATCCATGCACAAAGAATTACATAGGTCATTGTCTTGATTTGGGTCACACCTTCCAATATGGTTGTCTAAGCAACACTTCACGCCAACCACTTCCTTACAACCTACATATATATAATTTCTTTGTGAACACAAAATAAATAATAAAGTTGACAACAATAAATAAATATATACAACTTCATTTTTACAGTGCAACGTCTGAGTTAACTAAGTTATTCAGAATAAGAAATACCAAAAGCGTCCAATTTTTATTATTACCAAAAAAAGAAGATTGAAATCGATATGTCAAGAATAAATAATTACAAAAAAAATTTGTCATAGAAAAAAACTAAAAGGGAATATACAGTGAATATAATAGATGACAATTTTATTTTCTTTCAACAAACTTGACAAAATTTATATACTACATAAGGAGGTAGTACTATACAGTAATTATAATTAAAGGTTTGGTCAAACAAGAAACAACAAACTTTCCAAAAGTACAATAAAACCATTCTACAGTCATGGACTCATGAATCACAAGAAAGGATTACAATATAATATGGAGGTTATGCCTGCTAAGGTTATATATATATCATAATTTGTAATATATATATATATATATGTATATAATGTATATATTATATATATGTATATAATGTATATATTATATATATGTATATAGCGTTTCATGTCAATAAACTTTAAACATGATTGTATAGAGAACTTGCAAGTAGAAAATAATACAGTAATATAAAAAACCTTCGTATGGACTTCATTTTCAGATAATAACCATTAAAAATAATCTGAAATCTGTAAGAATAAATAACTAAACATTTTTTCCCCACAAATAAACATATATTGAACCGGCACTATAAAAAAATACTCAAACAGGGACGGAATTAGTGATGGTATTTGTTGTTACGAGCTTATTAGCGACGGTTTTTGTGACGGTTTTGTAACAGTTTAGTCAATTTGTGACGGCTTTATGACAGTTTAGTCAATTTATGACAGGTTTGTAATAACTTTTAACTCTTAATAAATTAAATATTATTTTGTAGTGCGGAAAACATTAATTTGCAACGCTGTTTATCAGATTTATTTCAAATTGCTAGTCACTGCTTTAATGTAGACTGTTTAGAGTAAAATACAATTGAAGAAATATAGAGAATATCATGATTCATTCATGCTTATAAATAAAAGGTGTGCATTCTAAAGTATGCATGTTGTTGTGCGCATATTTAAACAGCGGAACTAACCTTGGGAAATTAAGAGGGCTACAAGAAGGAGAATTAGAGATGAAATTCTCATGGCCATTTTTATAAAAAAAATATCTATCAATCTATGAGAACAATATTAAAAGACGAGTTGAAGCAATGATATAAAAGAACTCGATTTGAGGTTTATATAATGTCACCCCGAGGTTAATTTCCTTAAATTTCTTGAAATGGTAATTCGAACGATATATTGTATTTTTAGAAATATAATATATTTGAGGCCATGCAATATGGTCAAAGTCATTGATACGATTTCCAAATTATTTGATTTATTATTATACTAATTGCATTACCTAATAAGCCTTGTCCCTTTTGCCTAATCAGTATCTGATTTCTCGAATAAGGTCGTGTTTTAACCATCGTTATATAGATACAATCTTGAGACTTGTCGAAAAAAACATATATAGCATACATGGTTGGATCAATATTATAAGAATGCTTATTTATAACATGCAGGGGGAAGCTAAGTGGGGACGATCGGGTGCCACGACACCCCCCATAATTTTAGAAATCCCAAGTGACGCAATTTTTTTTTAGTACAATTTCTTTTTAGGTGTAGATTTGGCACCCCATGAAAATATGTTACTTGTACATATATTTATAGCTAATGTTTGAACCCAAAACACAATAATTAAATTTGGGCCGAAAGACCCAATTATATTTTTCTTTGATATTGGACTCTTTAAGATTTAATTAAAAAAAAAATAACATCAACAACACTTCTCTTCGTGCGTGTCAGCGTGTGTATCAAAATAAAAAACAAAGTTGAAAAAAGAAAAACTCCACTCCTCTGTGCTGCTGTGCACCGCATTGATTGGAGTTAGATTTAATTAAAAAAACATCAACAATTCTATCCTTCTGGCTCGGCAAGGTATACTCTTCTATTTATTTTTTCTTTTAATATGCTTCTTTTTATTATATGTATTGATGTTATGTTGCACAATAGGTGTTTGATTAAAGTACTCAAAGGGAAAAAAAAAATAGGCTATTAACTCTTAGAGTTTTAATCTGCAGATATGGCATCGCTAATATTTTTATCGAGTATAAAATGGGAAAGACACCTAAAATAAATTCGTTCTTTAAGAGAGCTAATGTTTCTCCGACGGAAGAGAATGTTGGTAGTAGTGTTGATCACGTGACAATCGATACGCCTAGTCCTCCAACAAAAATTCAAAGAATCGACACAGTAGAATTTGATATTAATTCGCTAGAGCGTGATCCTGGATTACGTAGAAAAATTTGAGAGTATCCTGTTAATAGGCGTGACGAAGTTCGTAGGGCGTACATAACTCTACATGGTCCAAATCGTCCCGATTTAGGAAAAAAATATCCGTATACTCTTGCATCCGCCAAGGCTCGTCCTCGAAGATTTCAAGTTCCGTGGTTTGCTTTATTTTCGTGGTTGGAATATTCAGTGGCCAAGAACAAGGCTTTCTGTTTTCCTTGTTTCCTTTTTGCGCCTCCGGATGGGTCTAGTTTTGCAGGACATAGTGCATTTGTTGTTGAAGGTTTTGATGGTTGGAGGAAGGTCAATAGCGGGAAAACTTGTTCTTTTCGTTTGCATGAAGGTGTTAATTCCGATTCTTGTCATCGAACCCCTGAACATAAATGGAAGGAAATACAAAACCCAACTCAAAATATTGAAAGGGTGATTGTAAAATTTTCTGCCGAACAAGTTTTTAACAATCGCATTCGCTTAAAAATTTCTATTGACTTGGTTCGAAGATTGGCCTTTCAAGCTATGCCTTTCAGAGGGCATGATGAGAAATCAACATCAAACAACCGTGGTAATTTCCTTGAGTTTTATGATTTATTAGCATCATATAATGAAGAAGCCACCAAAGCATTGATAAATGTTCCAAAGAATGCCACTTACAAGTCGTCTGATATTCAAAAAGAAATTTTACATATCTTTTCTATAAAAGTGAAAGAGGCGATTCGAGAAGAAATTGGACATGCTAAATTCTGCATTATAGTGGACGAAGCTCGAGATGCGTCAAAAAAGGAGCAGATGGCAGTAGTTATAGGATTTGTTGATAAAAATGGTGTTTTACGGGAGCGTTTTTTTGGTATTGTTCATGTTCCCAACACTATGGCAGTGACACTAAAAGATAGCATATGCTCAGTTCTCAATCACCACAATCTCGATATTCGGAATATTCGGGGACAAGGATTTGACGGTGCAAGTAATATGCGGGGTGAGTTTCATGGACTACAAGCTTTGATATTAAGTGATTGCTCATATGCTTATTATGTTCACTGCTTCGCACATCGATTACAATTAGCATTAGTGGCATCAGCAAAAGAAGTGCTTCCAGTCGACCGATTTTTTGCTAAATTGCTTCGGATCGTGAATATTGTTAGTGCATCATGCAAGAGAAATGATGAGTTGAAAGCTGCCCATGCCGATGATATTGCTTTCTTAATTTCCATTGAAGAGCTTGAGACTGGAAGAGAATTAAATCAAATTGGTGATCTGCAACGACCTGGTGATACTCGCTGGAGTTCTCACCTAAAGTCTGTTTCTAGCTTGATAAAAATGTATAGTGCTGCTTGCATGGTTTTACTTAATATTTATGAAGATGGACCTACTTCTCTAAAGAGAGAAACTCGTTCAACATATAAGGCATTAACTTTCTTTGAATTTGTCTTTATACTTCATCTTATGAAGTCAATGTTAGGAATCACGAATTCTCTTTGTCTAGCTTTGCAATCTAAAACTCAAGACATTTTTAAGGCTACTTCAATGGTTTTATCTACTAAAAGCCTTCTTCAAAATCTTAGAGATGATGAATTCGATGATTTGGTTGCTACCGTCAAACTCTTTTGTGAATCACGCAACATTGATATCCCAAACTTGAATGCAAAATATTTTTCGAGGTATGATCCCACTCGTGATAACTTTTCAGTACTTGACCGCTATAGAGTTGATATTTTCTATCGTGTTATAGATTCTCAAATTCAAGAACTAAATCGTCGCTTTGATGAGCAAGTAATGGAATTGTTAGTTCTTAGTTCTACTTTGAATCCTAATTGTCACTCTTCAATATTGAAAATTGATGATATTTGTCTACTTGTTGACAAATTTTATCCGGAGGACTTTACGGAGTTTGAGAAAAGTAACTTGAAATTGGAACTTCGACATTACGAGAATTGTGTTATTTCTCTTCCTGAATACAAGAATTTATCATCGATTTCCGAGCTTTGTCAATGGTTGGTAGAAACAAAATGGTCTACAACATATCAGCTTGTTTATAGAATTGTGGTTCTCGTGCTTACTCTTCCCGTTTCTACCGTCACCGCAGAAAGATCATTTTCAGCTATGAATATCATCAAAACTAGTATTCGTAATAAAATGGAAGCCGATTATCTTGAAGATTGTATGATGATGTATATTGAGAAAGATATTGCTTCAAAATTTAGCACGGAAACTATCATTGATGCATTTGCGAATGCGAGCAGGCGTCGGGTTCATTTCTTTTGATTTTATCAGGTATCATGTTAGTTATTTGCAATAATTTTTATGTTTATGCTTTGGTATTTGTTCAACAACACTTAAATGGGGTATATAGATTATGGGTGAGTATGAAAAATTATTATTTTAAGTTTTTTTTTTTTTTGGTATATTTTGGCACCCCCATTTACACATCCTGACTTCGCCCCTGATAACATGGTTCATCATTATAAAGCCCATTCGTTGGCTTTATTAGTATATGCATGGTAATATTTAAACGGTTCTGCTAACATGTGTGTCCTGGGCACATGTTAAGATAAAATTAATATGGTAATAACCATTTTAATGTAATATATAATATCATTTAATATAATAATGACTAATTAACTATCATAATAATTATTAATTGTAAGATTACTAAATAAATAAATATATCATATTTGTTTGGAAAGTAAATTACAAATTCCAAAATTAAATAATGGCTAATCAAAAGCAATCGATTTTGAAATTAATGCATGCCTTAAATTAGTAATGAAAAAATCTTTGCAAATGATAATGCGGAGAATGAGTGATTTCGGTGATACGGGTCAAATATTATTTTGCATATTCCTATAGTTAATTTCGGTAATGTTTGCATAATTTCGGTAATTTTGTATATCTTGCTTAGTTTCGGTAATTTTTACACGTTATTATCATGTACAAATAATATCTTTGTAAAGAATTTTTGTGATGAAAAGGTAATGTTGCATAATTTAATGTTTGGAAAATAAATACTATATATGAAGAATTCGGATCGTTTGTATAGCAGAATAATTAATGCAAATATAGGAATGATCATATATTTATTGCACTATTTTTAACAAGATCTAATATAATTTAGGGTATTTTATTTCCATAATAGTTGTTTTACTACAAAATAGAAAGTGAATTGTATATCTTTTCGGATACCTCGGGGCAGAAATTAGCTTTTACCATGTTGAAAACAAAGGTATTGCTATATATGTATGATTTGATATAGCTGTAGTTGACTTTTTTTTTTTAATCTCTACTTTGGAGGTAAAACCTGTGAAATTTCGCAGGCGACATGGTTGAAACCCTGACGGAGCTGTAGTTGACTTTAATAGAGCAGATTAAGCGACAAATGGAAGTTATGGAGAAAGACTGTTTTTTAGGTTAAAGTATGTCAAAAATAGAATAACACAGAGTGTAGGTTTTAAGGTAGAATCATGGTATATCCTTGCTAGGTTATGTGGTAAGGTTCTAACAAATAATGCTCTAAAGTAATCCAAACCGCAACATGTACATCTTCATCGAAAATTTCCAGAAATATTGCTCATAGAGATAGCACAAAACCTAATCGAGTCGCTACACCGTCTCTGTCAATTGAAAAAAACAGTCTCTCACCTCATCTAGAGTCGGCTCCCCACAAAGAGCCCACTATAAGAAAAAAATATGAACGCTACAGACGCTTTATTGGTACTATGACTCTAAAGTAGGTGTGACTAATTGGTGACACTCATAGCAACATAAACTTTTTCTTATAATAGCCAGTCATATCCTTTTGGAGTATTAGGAACTTGAAATGATATCAACTTACTATTCTTTTTATGAATATGATCAATGTAGGGTTTTCAAGTACTAGTTTACTATTTTTTAGTGTGTTTTTGGCTGTCACTAATAGTCTAATATACCACATAATGAAACTTGAGGGATAAGACCATCGAAGATTAATCATTAGAGTAAAATAACATTATCTAGATGTAACCGGGTTGTCTTCATAATTGTTTTCTGAAGAGAATCAAGCGACACTAAAATAATTCCTTTTGTCTTTTTTGGATACCTAACCAATTGAGAAATCAATAAAGAAAGACTTCACAAATAGTGTAATGATAAAATAAAGACTATTGGATTGATTAACATTAGAATAAATACAGACAATGCCTAATCGCTTGAAAGGAAGTCATGAAAGTCCTCTCCCTGGACTCTTCCTTTTAATTTTAATATGGATCATGTGGGTGGTTTAGAGGGGTACTTAGCTATTGGACCAGGCGGTTTTCCGGGTGCCCCCGATGCGGAAGGAAAATTCGATTACCGGCCCCAAGGGAGGATAACCGGAATAGTGATTGAATATAGTGATGCGGTGATGTATTCCATTGCTTTCAAGAGTAAAACAGATGATGATGATTCTGTATCACTTTCCCCGAAGTTTGGTCGATCCCCACCTAAAAGCAAGACCTACATGGTTTGTTTCGATCGATGTTTTTTATAAGTAAACTACGACTGTCATGTGCTTAGGAAATGTTAATACAGCCACTTCTTTTTTGATTAACCAAACATGGCAGCTATATATAGGCCTTGTTTGGTACACAGTTTTAAATATATATTCTTTTTTACTTCTTTAGCATCAAGAGTAAAATTGTTGTCTGGTCGACATGGAAATAGTTGTGTTTTAGAGACCGAAAAATATACTTATTTTTAAGTATATGGTTCATATTTTTCTCCAAAATAACGATACCCTATAAACAACTACTTTTCATTGTATAATTTTTATACTTTTACCTTACAAAACTACAAATGCTTATTAATTAGTGTATTAATAAGCTTATTTCCTAACCTTTAAAAAAGAATATACTTTTTAACCTGAAAGACGCGACTGGACGAGAGTACATGTTCAAAAAATAATTTTTTCTTTGGTGTCTTATAGTAAACTTATGAGATTATTTATAATATTGTGAAGAAAATATTCAAAAGAAATGGAACCGAATTAATACTTGTATCATACAAAAATGATAAAAACAAAAAAAGAATTTGTCAATTTTCGTTGTGAATAAAAGCGAAACACGGGCTAGTAGAGTATGGCGTGTAGAAAGGGTCTTGGCCTGGTTATCAGCATGCTATCATTCCAAGTTAACCATTTTTTGTGTGTTTCCATATGTACAGGCTTCCTTTAGTACTTCTGGGGAGTACATTACTGGAATGGAGATCACGTTGGCCAATAATTATATCCAGTACGTGTGGATTTCCACGAATGTAAAGACGTATAGTCCCTTTGGGCGGACAACTCAAAAGAGAATTTCTATGGCGAAATCGGGTATGCATGCTGTTGGTTTCTTTGGAAACGATAATGGTTCATATCTAAGAGCAATCGGTGTCTACTTCAAGGCTAATACCTCCTACTTTGTTCAGGATAACACGGTAATGAATGTTCTTGGTCATATTATAATCTCTCGTTGAACATGTGGTTTTAAGTTTCTAAGTAATCAAATTATCCATCAAAATTATGCTTTCTTTGTGTGGATAAGTAAATGATTATATTGTGCCAGATAAACTGGAATAACCATTAGTTTCTTAATACAGTTCTTCATAGTTTCAAATTGGTTCCATATAATTAGTAGATCACTTGCACATAAATATGAACACTACTAATGTTGTACTAGGAGTGAGCATTGTATGATGTATTTGCGGCTTACATATTTACTATAATATTTTAATTATCTATGTTCTGGTGTGGTACCACTTGCAAATTCAGTTTGGTGCCAAATTGCTCTACCAAGACTCCTGATAAAAGCATTTTCAAAAGGCTACTGGACTAAATTCAAACTCCTTAATGTTTGTAATGATAAAACTAATCCTTATATGCTTTTTGTTTGGTTTATCTTGGTGTATAAACAGCTTAGTCTTTGTTCTGTTCATTAATCCATTCATTTCAGTTTCACCTATTTGATGTTATATTGGCTTGAAGCCTATGCTTATTTCCTTTAGCTAGCATCTTCTGCTATGCAAGGGGCATCTCTCCTTTCTTTTATATATTTTACCTTAGAAAAAATTGTACATGCCAAAGCTTTTCCACATTACATTTTTTTGGTTACTAATTAAGGCATCATCCTTACAATACAAACCTATTCAAACTCTGAACGCGTGGATCGATTTGAACTCTATTTGACCTTTCTCTAAACAATCAAGCATTCCTCTATTCAAATGCTATTTTTTTTAAAGCAATAGTCTAATGTAATCTTCCAACAACTTTCAGCAGTTGTATAGCTCTACCTTTCAGTTTCAAGCTTACCCAACTAAACCTTCTACCCAAGTATTGGAAGGTATATGAGCAATCTTGATCATGCATTAAAATATTTGAAATCAGTACTTCCGGAGTTTGGCGTTGTTGGCATATAGTTGAGATATGTATAGTTTTATAGTTGTGTGATTAGAGGTGAGGATAGAGTACAGAAAGAATGTTTGGAAATCATATAATTATTCTTCACCAATTAATAAAATGGAGTGTGGGGGATTGCCCTGGTTAAAATATGTCACTTAATTGATGCAGATGCGAATTATTTTTACATATAACTTTTTTTGAAGTTTCCAGACATTAGAGTCATTATTAGATTAGACTGATAAAAAGTATAAATCATTAGAAATCGTGCTTTTTCATGAACTAACACTCAAGATATATACTTCATTCATAGCACACGCTGAAAATGACTGTTCAATAAGATGTTTAAGACAAGGGAAGATGGTTCTTCATCATATGCGATAATGCGAAGATAAACATAATGAAACATGAGGGATGAAACCAATATAAGAAAGATGAAAATTTGTAAAGTATGTAAAATTTGTATTATACACTACTATTAAAAAATCAAGCTGGGTATTTTTGATAATTGACTTTTGAAGAGGCTCAACCGACAATATAGAAATAAGTTCAGTTTGTTCTTTTCGGCACCGAACTTCGAAATCAATATAGAAGACTTCACAAATATAGTGATAAAATAAAGATCACGGTGTTGATTATTACTAAAAAAATACATAAAATAATGATTATTGCCTGACTTCTTGCTTTAAATTTTAATACTGTGCAGGGTGGTTTAGATGAGTACTTCGCTGTCGAGCCAGCAGGTTTTCCGATTGATTCCCCAGATGAACTAGGAAATTTTGATTACCGGCCCCAAGGGAAGATAACGGGGATAGTGATTGAATATAGTAATCAGAAGTCAATGTATAACATTTCTTTCCAGAGTAGAACAGATGATGGTTCTGTATCATATTCCCCAAAGTTTGGTAGTTCTCCCAACATTCAATGGGGTGCCCACACCTACAAGGTTTGTTTCGATTAAATAACCTACTCCGTTCAACGGTAATGTGATAATGCTAAAATACAGCCATATTTTGTTTTTCTAGCATGTGCTTATGTAAATGGGAAACTGATTACCTCTTACGATTTCTAACCGCCATATATGGTTGCAAATAAAAGCATTGTATCGGTTGTTATTCGTCAATGTTGGTTTTTCTTTTTAAAAGGTCTAACTTTCTAATTCAACAAACTAGAACTCGTTATTTCAATCACCAGACCAACTAAGATATAAGGGTCGCAATATTTTAATATATTAATGTTCTTTGTTCGTGGTATTCAAATATTTCCTGTCGCATTAATGAGTATTGTTGTAATTTTTAGTAGATACTTACCAAAAATAAATTTGCAATTAATTGACTTTTGTGTCTTATGAAAAATAAATTTGCAATGAAAAATAACAAATTGTCTTGCTCGTTGTAAATAAAAGCGAAACACGGCTAGTAAAGTTGTCACGCCCCAAAATCCTATAAACGGACATCGAGGCATGACCTTTTTAAAACAAAAGAAAGTAGAACCTGTTGGTACGAAATTAAAAAATTTAAAAGAAATAAATTACGAGCTAAAGGAACAATTGACAATTAAATAAAAATGTTGCCAAACACGGCTACATGGCAAGTTTTATAAAACTAAGAAAATAACAAATGAAAGAATTTGCCCGTAGGCTACAACCTCAAAATATAATAAAAATGAAAAGTAAGCGGAAGCCCCAAACACATGATGTTGCAATGCAACAGCTCTTATCCAAACATGCCAACCTAATTGGTACCTGAAATACAAAATTGTAACGGTGAGTCCCACGCACATAACTAGACGGGACGGCACCACAAATACCGTCACTCCATCCCTTAAATGCAAGAGCTCACAAATTCTACAGCTACGATAATCGACGTATAAAAAGAAATATAATGACATTCTACAACTACGATAAATTAAATAAATTAAATACACATCAACAGCATACATGGACCTCTCACGCCACCTACCCCAGTCCGTAAGGTAGGTCATTCCCTATCCCTTCGGCCGTCTTCTGTCCCCGGAATTAGGGAGAGACAGAGACCATTGCAACATAAAAGTAGATTTATAGTGCGCACTTGGACCTCTCACGCCACTCGTCCCAGTCCGTAAGACGAGTCATTCCCTATCCCTTCGGCCGTCTTATGCCCCCGGAATTAGGGAGAGACATAGACCATTGCTAACATAAAAGTAAATATAGTGCACACTGGGACCTTTAACGCCACTCGCCCCGGTCCGTAAGACGAGTCATTCCCTATCCCCTCGGCCGTCTTCTGTCCCCGGAATTAGGGAGAGACAGAGACCATTGCCACTACAGCTAAATCACAAGGCCTCGGCCAATAATATAAAATCATTCAAATAACACCATCTCATACGTATGAATATTAAGGCCTCGGCCAATAATATTATACTATTCAACTAACATAACTCATATGTCACTTAACGTAATACAACATAAACCATAACCATAGATGCTAGATTCACAACTAGCCAATCACTTCAACAACATAAAACTCATTCAGGCATTTTAACAAACACCCTGTATGCATAAACTACAATCCATCTATATTCAACAATAATTTACCCAATTCTATCAAAAACCATAATAACTCATAATCAACGCTTAAAACATGCAAACCCATCCATAATCTCATTAATTCGAAATTAATTAGTCTCAAGTCTCAAATTCTACAATTCAATTAATGGAATTAAAAATACAACAACTAAACCCCAATTATCAATTTAAGAACATAAATAATATAAAAGGCAAAAACCCCCAATTTATAATGAACGTAAAACCTAATCCTAACATACACCCTCGTCTAGTCGCTATGGATAACCCCCGTTACCTTAGAGCGTAGTGGAGATGCTTTCGGTATGAGCCCGCTAATGGTGGTTTTTCTTCTTCTTCTTCTTCTCTCTTTTCTCTCTTTTTCTCTCTCTTGGCTGATTTTAGGTTTAAAGAATGAAAAGTGGCTGATTTTAGGTTTAGAAAAAACTGTTTTTACAAAGTTTGTGGAAGCGAACTATTTGGTCCCCAAAGTTCTAAAAGCTAACTCTTAATCCAAAAATATTGTTTTATTACTCAAAAATAACAAATCTTTAGAAACAAATCTATTGGGTCCTTTTTATTAGTAAAATTAGTAACATGTTTTAAAAATAAAGTTTTTCGGAAGAGTTTCGGTTTTTGGCTAAAAATTAGTCGAGTGACCGGTTTTTGGTAAAATTTGTATAAAACGTTTTTGGATAAATTAATTTCTAATTAAAAACACTTATAAAAATACGGGATGTTACAACTAACCCTCCTTAAAAGAATTTCGTCCCGAAATTTCCCTTCTAAACAACTATACCCAGAAATGATAAACTTATAAAAACAAGGCCATAAAAATTCTAAACGTACAATAAGATCATAAGAATTTAAATGCACAATACGGGTCATAAATCAAAAAAAATAAAATACGCAGGGTTCACAACCCGTAACAACTCCATAACTCAAATAAGATAAACTCCAGATAATGCACCATGTAAGAATAACCGCCTGTATACAATATCTAACAGAATAAAAGACAACAATGTAAAACAAGCGGCTGCAACATAAAAGTCAATAAAGTAAACTAAGCTGACATGCTTCTACCTCAACAACTCCATGCATCTACAAATCCCAAATATGGTAAACAGCTATATGCAATATCAAACATAATAAAAGACAACTCAACAACTCCGTAAACTCTAGGCGTTATAACAAAAATAAACTCCAAAATCTAGGCGTCACAACCCTTCCCCGATCAAGGAATTTCGTCCCGAAATTATAAAGCATCTAAAGAATAGTACCTAAAGAAAAGTCGAGATTAGGATATTTCCTCTTCATCTCATCCTCGCGTTCCCAAGTTGCCTCCTCGGCCCCGTGGTGTTTCCAAACCACCTTTACCAGTCTAATAGTATTTCCTCGAAGTTCCTTCTCTTGTACATCGATAATCTTCATAGGACCCACTTCGTAGGTCACATCCGCACTAACCTCAATGTCCTCAAAGTCCACCACGTGTGAAGGGTCATGATGATACTTTTTCAACATTGACACATGGAACGCCGGGTGAACCCCCGCCAACTTTGGTGGCAAGTCCAACCGATATGCAACTTCTTCAACTCGGTCCACGATCTCAAATGGTCCGATAAATCTCGGGCTCAACTTTCCTTTAGAACCAAACCTCATAATCCCCTTCCTGGGCGAAACTCGCAAAAATACGTGATCCCCCTTTTCGAACTCCAATGGTCTCCTCCTCTTATCCGCATAACTCTTTTGTCTACTTCGAGCCGTCTCAAGCCTTTGCCGAATTAACTTAATCTTTTCGGTCGTTTCTTGAATCAATTGCGGTCCTAGCATTTCCGCTTCTCCCACCTCGGTTCAACACACCGGAGACCTACACGGCCGCCCGTATAAAGCCTCGAAAGGTGCCATGCCAATACTAGCTTGAAAGCTATTATTATACGCAAACTCAACTAAGGGTAGATGGCTCTCCCAACCTCCCTTAAAGTCGTTCACACACGCACGCAACATATCCTCTAGCACTTGGATAGTCCGCTCCGATTGTCCATCCGTTTGGGGATGGAACGCCGTACTCATTGTCAACTTGGTCCCTAAGGCATTTTGTAATGCGCCCCAGAACCTCGACACAAACCTCGCGTCTCGATCCGATACTATCGAAATAGGCACCCCATGAAGTCTAACAATTTCTTTAATATACTTCCGTCCCAAGATTTCCACCGAATTCGTCATCTTAATCGCCATGAAGTGTGCGGATTTGGTCAAACGGTCGACCACAACCCACACAGCGTCATTCCCGCTTACCGACTTAGGTAAGTTGGTCACAAAATCCATTGCTATCATTTCCCACTTCCATTCCGCTACCGGTAAAGGTTGGAGCATACCCGCCGGCCTTTGGTGTTCCGCCTTCACTTGTTGGCAAGTTAGGCACTTGCTAACATATGAAGCTACATCCCGTTTCATTCCGGGCCACCAAAACTGTCTTTTCGCATCATGATACATTTTCGTCCCGCCGGGATGAACGGCTAATCGGGAGTGGTGAAACTCCTTTAATACCTCATTCCTCATGTTTTCTATCACATAAGTCCTTCCCTTAAAGCGTAGTCCTCCATCGGTTCCTTTCGTCCAACCCTCTAATCCTTCGCTCGAACTTATCTGTTTCTCAAAGTTCTCCACTTTCTCATCCCCTTCTTGTGCTTCCAGAACCCTACTCACAAGTTCCGGTTGTACCACTATTGTGTACAAAGTCCCCACATTAACATGTCCCAACTCCAAGTCGAACTCGTTCACATTTCCCATCATCCTCCATTCGTCGATCGCCACATGCGCTAAGGTCGCATGAGACTTTCGACTCAAAGCATCCGCCACTACATTGGCCTTTCCCGGGTGGTAGTGCAAGTCGTAGTCGTACTGTTCCAGATATTCCATCCATCGTCGTTGTCGCATATTTAAATCCCGTTGGGTAAAAATATGCCCTAAGCTCTTGTGATCCGAGAACACTTCGAACTTTTCCCCAAACAGATAATGTCTCCATATCTTCAACGCATGAACTATTGCCGCTAGCTCCAGGTCATGAGTCGGATAGTTCTTTTCGTGAATTTTTAGTTGTCGCGAAGCATATGCGATAACTTTTCCGTCTTGCATCAAGACGCAACCCAAGCCTTCCTTCGAAGCATCGCAATACACTTGATAACCCTTCCCTTGCTCGGGAATAACTAGTATGGGAGAACTAGTCAACCGCTTCTTGAGCTCTAAGAAAGCTTTCTCGCAAGGCTCATTCCACACGAACTTCACCCCCTTCTTAGTAAGATAAGTCATTGGAGTCGCTAACTTCGAGAAATCCTTGACGAACCGTCGATAGTATCCAGCTAAACCCAAGAAACTTCGAATCTCGAACACATTTTTCGATTGTGTCCAATTCGAAACCGCCTCAATTTTCGTCGCGTCCACCTTTACCCCTTCTTCCGAGATCACATGTCCAAGAAATTTCACCTCATTTAGCCAAAACTCGCATTTGCTAAATTTCCCGTAAAGTTGGTGCTCCCTCAACGTGAGCAACGCTAAACGAAGATGCTCCTCGTGTTCCTTTCTTGAACTCGAGTAGATCAAGATATCGTCGACGAAGACTACCACAAACTTGTCGAGATACTCCTTAAAGATTCGGTTCATTAACTCCATAAATGCCGCCGGTGCATTAGTTAACCCGAATGGCATGACCACAAACTCATAGTGACCATACCGGGTCCTAAAGGCCGTTTTCGAAATATCCTCATCCTTCACCCTCAATTGGTGATAGCCTGATCGTAAATCGATTTTTGAAAAGAACGTCGCTCCTTTCAGTTGGTCAAACAAATCGTCAATACGAGGTAGTGGGTACTTATTCTTAATAGTCACCCTATTTAGCTTTCGATAGTCGATGCACATCCTCATCGATCCATCCTTCTTTTGCACAAATAAGGCCGGTGCCGCCCACGGTGACGTACTCCGCCTAATAAACCCCTTCTCTAGCAGTTCTTCTAACTGCTTACTTAACTCTTTCAACTCTGTTGGTGCCAAACGGTACGGGGAAATGGCTATTGGTGCCGTTCCCGGTACCAATTCGATAGAAAAATCTAACCCTCTTTTCGGTGGTAACCCCGGTAGATCCTTCGGAAACACATCTCTAAAGTCGTCCACTACACGTGGCCATATTTCCACTTCCTCGTCGTTCTCCACTATCGAGAGACTAGCCAAAAGACAAGACAGGTTGCCCACAACCCGCTTGGAATAATAAGGAATAGAAGAAAGGGTAGTGTCCCTTTCCCCACGAAAGAACACCTCATCTCCGGATGAAGTTGTAAGGAAAATTTTTCGTCGAGCACAATCGATGAAAGAGTTGAAATGAACCAACCAGTCCATTCCAAGGATCACGTCGAATCCTGACATCTCGATGACAACTAAATCATATATAAACACGCGGTCCGCGACCACCATCTCACAAGATCGACACACTCGGTCCAACACAACTCGACCCCCAACAGGAGTCTCTACAACAATCGGGTTATCTAGAACCCCAATTTCTAACTACAAAGACTCAACTAGACTTCTAGATATAAAAGAACGCGACGCCCCCGTATCGAAAAGAACATGTGCCCAGGATGAGCACACGAGAACCATACCTTGTACATTTGCCGGATCTCCTTGGTTTGGCAATTGTGGCAAGGCAAATTGGCGAGCTTGAATTGGTGGGTTTTCTTGCGGTCCTCTATTTCCCCCATGATTCCCTCGGTTTCCCGGGCCCTGATAGCCTCCTCGGTAGTTCCCACGGTTTCCCCCTCCTTGGTGGTTACCTCGAAACCCTCCCCCTTGGTTCCCAGGTAATTGGTGTGGTGGTACGAATCCTGGTCCTCTTGGTGGTGGTGGTGGCAACCTAGGTTGGTTAAAAGGTCGGTTGGTGTCGATTCTTCCTTGTCCCCCGGGACAAACCCTTGCCGTATGTCCCATTCGGTTGCATGTCCTACATTGGACCCTAGGGCACTCGAATTGTCGATGGCTCGTGTCTCCACAGTGGAAACACGCTCCCCTTATCATGACGTTTGTCGGTGGTGGATTAAAAATCCTCTCTCCTCTTCCCGGTTGTTGAAATCGCGAATTATTCGCCATATCCCAAGTCCGCTTCTTCTCTTCCCTCGGAGCATTTCTGGTTTTCGATTTCTCCGAGATTCGCTTGTTATGGAGTAGAGCTCCTTCCACAGCTTGGGCTGATTTTACCAATTCATTATAGTTGACATGTCGAGCCGATGCCAATTGTAATGAGATGGTCGGATTCAACCCCTTCATGAATCTCCTACATCTTTCTGCACCCCCTATAACAGATTCTGGGGCATACCTCGAGAGTGAGGTAAACTTTAGCTGGTATGCTTGAACGGTCATACCCCCTTGATATAGTTCCTCAAAACGCCTCCTCATTTCATCCTTATAAGAATCAGGAAGAAACTGGCGATTAAACAATTCGATGAACTCATTCCATTCAAAGTTGCTTATGTCGTAAGTATCCACGATTCCCAGCCACCATTTCCGTGCTTCACCCTTTAGGTGAAACTGAGCCATATTCATTCGTTGCTCCCCATTTACTATCCCTGCAGCCGATAAATATTTCTCCATTTCGTCCACCCATCCCTCAGCTATGGATGGTTCACCTATCCCATCGAAAGTCGGAGCCCCCAATCGAGTGAAGTTAAGCAATCCATTGTTGCTTGAACTCCCAGCTTGTGCATTCTGCACCATCATTTGCACCACCTTCTGAAGGTCGGTCATCACTTGATTAGCATTGACCGTTTCCGGTTCAGGTGCAAAGGTCTCTTCTTCTTCCACATTCACCTCCTCATCTACATTCTCAACCTCTACCTCCTCGGGTTGCTCAGGTGGTGGGGCATTAGTGTTACCTCTCCCCCCACGATTTCTTGCAGTCCTTTTTCCACGATTTGCTCCCCTCCCCCTTAGGGCTCGTCCTGCTCTTCCGTTTGCTCCACCTCGGGTAGCCGCACCGCTTGTTGGTGGTGCGCCCCCGCGTGTAGCTGGTCCCCGTCTACTAGTCCTTGTGGTAATAACCATGACTACAAATAGGTTAAACCAACACTTTAGTTGTCTTTCTCAACACTCCTACTCATACATGAATACTTATACATGATAAAAGCTCATTTTACATGTTAATCACTTTACCAAGGTTCATAAGGTTCAATAACCGATTTTTACGAATTCTCAATTCCGACGATATAACGCTTTGACTTTTCCAAAAATTGAAAATGAAAATTCCGAAACGCCAGAAAGATAGAGTACTGAAAAACGAAGCCAACGCTTCAAGCGGAATCAGAATCGGAGTTAAAACGAAGAAGTTATGAGCTTTCGAAGTATAGCAGAAAAAAACCGCAGAATTACCAGAATTCGACCGATCGTTTTGACAAACGACCGATCGTTTTTTGGTCCAGTAGGGTCTGAAAAATTTTCTGAAGAATTTCGACCGATCGTTTGGGAAACGACCGATCGTTTTTTGGTCCAGTAGGGTCTGAAAAAATTTCTGAAGAATTTCGACCGATCGTTTGGGAAACGACCGATCGTTTTTTGGTCCAGTAGGGTCTGAAAAAATTTCTGAAGAATTTTGACCGATCGTTTGGGAAACGACCGATCGTTTTTTGGTCCAGTAGGGTCTGAAAAAAAATTCTGAAGAATTTCGACCGATCGTTTGGGAAACGACCGATCGTTTTCTTCTGCAGAAAATTAACGATACAAAAACGTAAAATTACTCAACACTTGTAAATTCCTTACAAGGCACATAACACACAACATCATTCTAATCCATAACATTTTTATGACAACAACGATTCGCATAAAAAGTTCATTACCACTCAAGTAAATAATTTGAAAACATGCTACATAAAACCATCCACGGCACAATTCACGCACTTTAATAGTTCGCTACTACTAGACATGAAAACTTATCCTCATACACACTCTATCAATCTACACACGCATACGAAAAACACAAAAATGCGAGGGATAACTCATCACGATACGTTATCCTAAAGCACCCGAGCGTCCTCGCATACTCTAGAGTTCCACATCGCTAAGGTATTCCTTCACACATACCGACGAGAGATCTACCCACTAGTTTGGCGAGCCGGGATCAACAAGCGTCCTCATTGTCCCCAACTTGCCTCACATGTGGACTTTCCTTTCATCAAAAACTACAAAATTCTATCTACATGTCTTAAGCTAAATGCAACCCCCCGTTTTAGAAAAAGTTTTATTTTTGGAAAAAGTTTTGTAAAAATGATACGATGGATCTTGGTCCAATGGTTACCCATCTTCCCGTCGTCCCAAAGTATACAAGAACCTAGTTAGCTCTGATACCAACTTGTCACGCCCCAAAATCCTATAAACGGACATCGAGGCATGACCTTTTTAAAACAAAAGAAAGTAGAACCTGTTGGTACGAAATTAAAAAATTTAAAAGAAATAAATTACGAGCTAAAGGAACAATTGACAATTAAATAAAAATGTTGCCAAACACGGCTACATGGCAAGTTTTATAAAACTAAGAAAATAACAAATGAAAGAATTTGCCCGTAGGCTACAACCTCAAAATATAATAAAAATGAAAAGTAAGCGGAAGCCCCAAACCCATGATGTTGCAATGCAACAGCTCTTATCCAAACATGCCAACCTAATTGGTACCTGAAATACAAAATTGTAACGGTGAGTCCCACGCACATAACTAGACGGGACGGCACCACAAATACCGTCACTCCATCCCTTAAATGCAAGAGCTCACAAATTCTACAGCTACGATAATCGACGTATAAAAAGAAATATAATGACATTCTACAACTACGATAAATTAAATAAATTAAATACACATCAACAGCATACATGGACCTCTCACGCCACCTACCCCAGTCCGTAAGGTAGGTCATTCCCTATCCCTTCGGCCGTCTTCTGTCCCCGGAATTAGGGAGAGACAGAGACCATTGCAACATAAAAGTAGATTTATAGTGCGCACTTGGACCTCTCACGCCACTCGTCCCAGTCCGTAAGACGAGTCATTCCCTATCCCTTCGGCCGTCTTATGCCCCCGGAATTAGGGAGAGACATAGACCATTGCTAACATAAAAGTAAATATAGTGCACACTGGGACCTTTAACGCCACTCGCCCCGGTCCGTAAGACGAGTCATTCCCTATCCCCTCGGCCGTCTTCTGTCCCCGGAATTAGGGAGAGACAGAGACCATTGCCACTACAGCTAAATCACAAGGCCTCGGCCAATAATATAAAATCATTCAAATAACACCATCTCATACGTATGAATATTAAGGCCTCGGCCAATAATATTATACTATTCAACTAACATAACTCATATGTCACTTAACGTAATACAACATAAACCATAACCATAGATGCTAGATTCACAACTAGCCAATCACTTCAACAACATAAAACTCATTCAGGCATTTTAACAAACACCTTGTATGCATAAACTACAATCCATCTATATTCAACAATAATTTACCCAATTCTATCAAAAACCATAATAACTCATAATCAACGCTTAAAACATGCAAACCCATCCATAATCTCATTAATTCGAAATTAATTAGTCTCAAGTCTCAAATTCTACAATTCAATTAATGGAATTAAAAATACAACAACTAAACCCCAATTATCAATTTAAGAACATAAATAATATAAAAGGCAAAAACCCCCAATTTATAATGAACGTAAAACCTAATCCTAACATACACCCTCGTCTAGTCGCTATGGATAACCCCCGTTACCTTAGAGCGTAGTGGAGATGCTTTCGGTATGAGCCCGCTAATGGTGGTTTTTCTTCTTCTTCTTCTTCTCTCTTTTCTCTCTTTTTCTCTCTCTTGGCTGATTTTAGGTTTAAAGAATGAAAAGTGACTGATTTTAGGTTTAGAAAAAACTGTTTTTACAAAGTTTGTGGAAGCGAACTATTTGGTCCCCAAAGTTCTAAAAGCTAACTCTTAATCCAAAAATATTGTTTTATTACTCAAAAATAACAAATCTTTAGAAACAAATCTATTGGGTCCTTTTTATTAGTAAAATTAGTAACATGTTTTAAAAATAAAGTTTTTCGGAAGAGTTTCGGTTTTTGGCTAAAAATTAGTCGAGTGACCGGTTTTTGGTAAAATTTGTATAAAACGTTTTTGGATAAATTAATTTCTAATTAAAAACACTTATAAAAATACGGGATGTTACAAAAGTCTTGTATGTAGAAACTAGAAATAGTCTTGCTAGCTGGTCGTGGTATATATCTACATGCTATCAATCCAAGTTTACCATTTTTTGTGTGTTTCCATACGTGTAGGCTTTCTTTACTCCTAACGAGTACATTACTGGAATAGAGATTGAGAAGATCAATAATTATATCATGAATGTGTGGATTCACACAAATGTGAAGACGTATAGTTCAGCTCCGACACCAACTGAAGAGACTATTTCTATTACGCAAGCTGGTATGCATGCTGTAGGTTTCTTTGGAAATGGTGCTTATGGTGATGTCCTCAGAGCAATCGGTGTCTATTTCAAGCCTAATAGCACAATTCCACTCAAAATAACAAGGTAATTAAAGATAGGGGGAATTTCAGTTTCCTACAATTTATAATCTCTCCTTGAACATGCGGTGTTATGAGGAATCAAATAATCCATCACAATATCTTCTTTGTGTGTAAATAATTAAATGATTATACTGTGTCAGATGTATACTGAGGAATTAAATGATTATACGGTGTTATGAGGAATCAAATAATCCATCACAATTTTTTCTAGGTTTCAAGTAGAAGTATTTCATTATAACAATTAGTATAAGCGCACTTTTAGAATGTGAAGAAAGAAAGAAAAGCAACAAAGTCATAATGAAATGATTAGAAAATAACCAAATATCAAAGAAATGCTAATTATTAAGTAGACATTGAAACTACTCTTCATCTAAATGGATTAAGAAACCATTGACCATTGCCTTTGCGGTGAAAACTAGTTGTTGCCTAATGAATGCTTGAGACCGAGGTTCCAAACTAGGAGATCGTTGGGACATAATTTTCTCCTTGAACAAATGTTCTGAAATTATGGAAAATCTCTTCTTTCATTTCATGACATAACATTTTTAAAATTTTGCCAATTATTGTTCTGATTTAGGTTGTGAAACCATGGACCTACTTCTTTTTTTTTTATATAAATTGTGGGGAAAAATCCCACATTTTTATTAATAATAAGAATAAAAAAACAACCAGTATCATCATCAAGACACTATTACTACACGAACTGAAACTTGAAAGACTAAAACCAAATCTATACAACTTGAATGACTAATTAGATAAACTTCTAATACTATTAGGACCATCATAGCACTTGCCTAAGTAAAGACCAATTACACGTGTAATGATACCCCCAAAACTATCTGAGAATAAGAAACGTCTCACTTAGGAGAGAGAGAACTTCGTCTTCTTCACAGAACTCTCATCCAATCCAACCTGAACCCATCAAAACCTAAAATTTGGAAGCCCTTTTACTTCCCAATATATGATGTTCTTCATTTTTTGGCTTAGATCATCTGATTTTTGGAATTCTTTGAACCCTTCATCACAGCCAAAGTTTGCTAGAGTATCAGCTGCGTAATTAGCCTCTCTAACTACATGCTGCATCAGGTACACTTTGCCCTTTAATTTGATCTTAATTTCATCAATAATAGCCCTAATATTCCAAGGAGCTACCATATTATTTGTGATAATATTTACCAATTGTAACGAATCACTCTCCAGAATAATTGAATCCAGATTCTTTAACTGTAGCATACTTAGAATAACTTTAGCTTCTGATTCTATAGCTGATGATCCTGTTACCTTTGCTTGAAAACCGTAAATAAAATTTCCTTTAGAGTCTCTAATTAAGCCACCTATACCACAAGAATTCGTAGTAGGTTTAAAACACCCATCTGTGTTAATTTTCACATATCCAGTAGGAGGATTTAACCATTTCACTATAGAACTCCTCTTACCTCTTGCCACCTGTTTTGTAGTAAATATATCACTTAAATTCCAACACTTTGGGAAAATTTTGTTGTTATTGGAACTTAAGTACAACATATCAGTGATCTGGGAACAAATTGTAGTGGTGATCATCTCCTTGTTGTTGAATTTATAACTGCACCTAGCTTTCCAAATCATCCAAACAATTATAGATGGTAATATCTTAAGCGTGAATGAGATGATGCCATTTTTTTCTTTTCTAGCTGTTGACCACCAAGTTAGAAATCTCCCTTTAATACTAATATTAGTATTGATTATACCCATCAAACCACCAAAATGATTCCATACTTCTTGTGCTTTATTTCCAGAGCTAAACAAATGCTCAAAATCTTCTTCTTGCACTCCACAACACTCACACTTTGAAGCTAATTGAATACCAAATTTTTTAATTGCAGAGTCTAGAGACAAGGATTTGTTGAAGAGTTTCCAAACAAAGCATGTGATTTTCAAAGGTATAGCCTTGTCCCATTTATATATATTAAACCAACTATCTTCATATTTAATTCTGGTAGCATCCCAGGCTGATTTAAAAGTAAAATTCCCCTGATTTTCATTTTTCCAGATAATCTCATCCTTTCCAAAAATATTAGCTTTGAAGTCTTCTTTGAACATAAATCTAAGATGAATAGGAATTATCTCATTAATAATTTGTCTATCCCAACTTCCATTTTGCAGCAATTCTTTGACATTTAGGCTATTACAAATATTTGCATCATTTATATATCCTGTACCCAGCCAATTGTCCAAATTAACAGAAATATTGTCATCTCCAACTAACCATTGCATACATTCTTCTGCTCTTTTTCTTACTATTAGCATTCTATTCCAAGTATTATTCCCTTTTCTAGCTTTAGCCACAACAGGATGACCATTTTTACAGTATTTTGCTTTCATAAACTTAGCCCACAGAGAATTGGCGGTTCTTAATTTCCACCACAGCTTCATTGCATAAGTAGCAGCAATATCCTTCAAACTTCTAATACCTAAACCATCTTCCTCCATTGTTCTGCAAATTTTTTTCCAGCTAACCCAATGATGCTTGTTTTTCCCATCTTTTTCTCCCCACATAAAGTTCGCCAATATTTTTTCTATTTCTTTTATAACCTGTAGAGGAGGATTCATTGCTGCTATAGTATATATAGGAATAGAACTAAGCGCATGCTTAATTAATATCAACTTTCCCCCCATATTTAGATACTGGACTTTCCAACCAGATAACTTCTTTCTGATTTTCAAAACCAGTTCATGGTAATTGATACACTTTTTCCTTCCAGCATAAATTTTACAACCCAAATACGTAAAAGGGGGTTTCTTACACTGAATATCTAGCAACTTGCTCACAATATCTTTCTGTCTTTGGCTCACTCCTTTGGAAATATAAGCAAAGCTCTTGTCAAGACTGATTTCTTGACCAGAATCATTATTATACATGTCCAGTACTTTTTTCACACACTTGACAGAGTTAGTATTAGCAGCTGAGAAAATAATGAAGTCATCTGCAAATGCCAAGTGAGTAATAATAGGGCTACCAATTGGGGCTTTAAACCCTTTCCATCTTTTATTAAAAACTAACTTATTTAAGTTTCTGGACAGAACTTCTGAGTAAATGATGAAAAGGCTAGAAGAGAGAGGATCACCTTGCCTAAGGCCATTTGTTGGAGAGAAAAAACCTGTAGTAGCTCCATTCACCATAACAGTAACACCATTATCAGAGATAAGTCTCCAAACTCTATCTATCCAAACTTCTGCAAAACCCAATTTTCTGAGAGTAGAAATCAAAAAGTGCCATGATATTTTATCATAGGCTTTTTTCATATCTAGCTTTAAAGCTAAACTACTCCCACTGCTTTTATTATCCAGATTAGAAATAAATTCTTGTGAAAGAAGAATATTGTCTAGAATATCTCTCTTTTTAACAAAACCACTTTGATTTTCTGAAATGATAAGAGGCAGAATAACTGAAAGTCTAAAACCATGGACCTACTTGCCCGAAGGATTATTAACAAATATACTAATCAAATATGGAGATGTTATCAACTCCCTGGTGTTTGAGAGTAAAACGAGTGACGGTGCTGTCACTTCTTCTGACAGATTTGGTGGTCCCGGTGGCACATCAGATGTGGTAAGTTAAATTATAGCTTCTTTCTTAAATACTTTTAGAAAATTTACGGGTTTCAATTATTTATGAATGTAATGGTTCGATTGGAAAATTAGATTTATGTTGTACTACATACTTTTTTATGCGAACAATTTACTTTCATTTTGACTATATCCCACGGCTTACTTTGTGCGAAGATTAGTGTCTCGAGAAGAGTAAGGGACTTATTAGTGATAGTAAGTTAAAAGTTAAAACCTTTGCTAAGCATCGATTCAACCAGAGAACTTCTTGGTTCCTAAAGCTTCAGCTGTAAAGTTTTATTCCAACCCTGAAAAGGTAATTATGTTAATCCCCCGATATTAAAGGAATGATGAATCTTTTGTGCATATAATTTCTAATTAGCTAACGTAACGATCTTGATATCTTTAAGTCATATTCATATAACAGATTTTGTAATTGCGAAGGTACCCATTGGCTTAGGGGAGCACTTAACGGGAATAGATTTGATGATCGAAGAGAAGTCTGGGCAAAAAGTCACCAACCTCCTCACTATTCACACAAATCTCAAAACTTATGGACCTTTTGGTAAAGCCGAAGGATCACAAATTAAGATTCCCATCAAAGAAGGTAGTATTATCGGCTTTTCAGGGCGTGCCGGCATATACCTAAATACTTTTAGTGTGTTTGAAGTTGTCCAACCAAAGGTGATTCTCTTTCTATTCTAACAGGTATAACTTTCCAATATAAATATGAATGTAATAAACGCCTCAGTATCCTGGTACTTATTCAAGAGCTCGTGTAATTGGTTCAATTGTTACCGATTAGTTCAATAGTTCGCATATATATTGAGTGGCATCGATCCGACGAGCGAGCATGATATATATTTTTAATATGGCTCAATCTTCCCAAGTTTCCTGCATGTGATATCTTTCTTTGTAAAAATAATAATAAACATGTCAACTTTGGAACATAATTTACATTCTAGAATAGATTGTTTTCTAGCTTATTTGAATTTTCAAACTTATACAATGCAACTTTATACTTTATTTATGGTTACATATATAGCAGCACATGACTGAAATAAGGTTCTAAGTTTTTCTCAAGCTAATCTTAATATATACAGGATGACGACACCACTGTGAAACCCGACCCGGTTATTGTAATTACTGACCCGACCATCGTGAAACCTGTTGGTCCAGACTTTGCGGTTGATAATATTTTATTGGACATAAGTATAGACTTGGAGCTATCATGAGCTATTTTCCAGTGATGAAGCAATGCAATTTTATTAAAAGAATGATGGACGGTGTCTATTGCCATACCCAAAATAGCAAGTTCGATGACGAAACATATACTTTGAATTCAGTAAATTGGTTGATAGTTTTGTTGACTCATATTTAATACGGAGTATGTTAAATTGTGTGAAAATATGTAAGTGATATGTTTGAAAGTTGTGTTTCCAAAGTGTGGCTGTACAGTTTGCAGAGCTTGTTGAAATGTGTTGTTATTGTGTAATTCGGAGAGCAACATGCATTACTTGAGCTATTTGTAACATATTGGGTCGAGTTTGTAACATATTCATCAATAGATTTTTTTCGGTATTACTTGAGCTATTTGAAATGTTTTTTTTTTCAATTGCTTTCTTCCTGCAGGTTTACTTCTACATTTCTATACAAGTAGTCTGAGTTTGTTGATTCAAAGTCTATTCGCTCGGAAAATTTATATCAGAATTGTAGTAAATTGGTATTTTTCTACCCTCTTTCAAAACCTACCAAAAACTGTTATGGAAAGTGATGCATCCGAGTCAAAGCCTCAAAGCCTTAGTTCGAATGAAACAATTAGACCTAGCTAGTGAGAAAAGCTGCTGACGACCTGATGATAAAAGTACGAATTAAAGGTATAAGTGCAATTTAAACTCCTTTAAGAAAAGTCATAGCTTTGGTTGCGGGATTCGTATTTCCGGGACTATTAGTCCAAGTGAGATTAATCCCGTGAGTTCAAATAACCTTTCACCTTTAGTATCTGTACGTATAACTAATTAATACAACACCCTCATGTTATTGCAAATACACCACTTCAAGTCATTTGATATCCGAAGTGGACATATAGTCCGGACCTAATATTTGTTACCGAATACATCATTAATTTGTGGGTACACAGAACTTTTAATCCAGTCCCAGTGTAAGTATCCTCCAACCAAACACCGCCCAAGGATGACGCTAACCGCATGTCATAGGATGGAGACATTAAATATGAAGCATAGGAGTCGTGTGTTAACCTAGATCCCCTCACTGGTTAATGCTGATTTTCAAAATATCAAGCAAGATTCTCGCAAGAAAAAGATTAGGTTTCAGAAACAATGGAAATTGTATTGGGTGTTTCAGTATTTGAGTTGAATGAAACACTTTATGCTAGTTTTCATTCGCTACATTTTCTATACGTTTAGGGCTACTAGCATACCCCGGGTTTCACAAATGTGTCATACTGATTTTTTTAAATTTTTGTTCTTCAACATTACATGTTTCTTCAATTAGTTACAACCACGTATGTTTAACCATTTTACACTTTGTTATTTTTTCGAATGAAAAAGTAAAAAAAAGTATCCCAAAACAACATTTTTTTATTTGCAAATATAACTTTACAGTACACTAGCCAAACCAAACTCTTACAATTTGAAAGTAATCATGAGCCAAGTATTCACCTATTTTTCTCGACAAAGTTTTGATCGTCTGTTTGACCACAACTCAAATATCTAATTCGCAATTACTGTTTCAAAGATAAAAGGGTTTGTAAACTCGTAATAAACTTGTACTGTTATACTACTACTAATATTTAGCGGTTTGAATGGTTGCTCACGGAACGACACCCCAATCTCAAAACTATCTTCATCGGTTTTAAATGCCGTTTCCATTGCATATCAGTTTTTATGCCTCTCTTCTGTCATATCCCTAATTCCCTTTCCAACGCTTTGAAGTATCGGTTTCCACCTTTTCCATTAGAATTAAAAAAAAAGGTAAAAATCATCCTGAATATAAATAAAAACAATCATTTAAGAACAACTTGAAAAATAAAAATTATTATCTAATTTTTTAAGTAATAAATAAATTCTGTATAGATAAACTTCTTTAATTATGTAGCAGTTTTTGTATCTTTTCATGAAAAAAAATCTTATATTATTATTTTATTCATGAAAACTAAACCAAACAAACCACCGCTCCCATATTTACAAACCGGTGTATACCATACCATACCATGTCAAATTAACACGAGTGCTTGATACAAGTGATTAAAACCCTAATATACTACATTTATCCCGTGAAGCTAGAATTACTAAATTGGTAATATATTAAGAGACTAAATTACTATTTTTATTATATAAATAAAATTTTACACGATAAAAATTATGAAAAATTATATTGCTGTCAGGCCCCACCTATCTCCACCCGTGCGGCTGTCAGTCACCACGCCCATCAAAATGGGTGTAGTATTAATTAAAAATAAAATAACGAGAGCATTTAGAATCTAGTGCGAGATATGGGGTCCCTTTGCGTAATTAAATATAAAAATAAAATACCACTGCCCAAAAAATATCAGGTTGGACACGTGAACACACATAGAGCCACCGTACACGTGGCAACTAATGTGAATCCTCCCGGTGTACTTTTTATGTATAAATATAGAGGTTGCTAGTAAAATGATATTATATATTTTTATGTGAAGTGCACATCAATGTTGTATAATTTATTTATTTAATGGGATATTTTATTTTATTTTTAATTAATTTTCATCCAACTCTAATCATAACAATTAAAAATAAACATAAAAAAACTCAATCGGAGAAAACCAAGAAAGTCACTTTGAAATTTCAGTAATAAGGCTATAGATTGTTGACAGAGATAGTAGATCGAAAAGAAATTGGAAGAAAGTTGAGATTGTTTTTCAAGTTATAAATCCTAGATTTGATTTAAAAAAAAAACCTAAATCGATCTTAATGGAGGTAAATGATAAATAATACATGTGAGAAGTAGAATATGAGATGTAGTGATGGTGAGATCGGAGATTATGGTGGATGGAGATGGAAATCGGAGAAAATAAATGGAGAGATTGACTATAAATAGAGAAACATAAAAAGATAAAATGGAAATAAAAGAACCACGCAAGTGGTTTTATTCAGTGGGACCCACATTAAAATGAGCCTATATTTTTCTTTCAAAACTCTTTACATGTAGAGAGGTATTCTATACAATTTTAACTCTTATAATTTTTTAGCCTTATAATGGAGCTGTTGAGTAGTGCTTTTGATGATATTGTATAACTTTATAGATATAATTGTGTTAAATTGAACCGATGAGAATGCTCTTAACTTTTAACTTTGTTAACATAATTAATATAAATTGAATAATTATAGTTATTGTTATACATTTAAGAAAAAAAAAGTACAGTCGCTATGTTATCCTGGAATGTCTAACGTTTAAGTTTTTTTGTTACTCGATAAAAAAAAAATCGTAACTAAAGAGACTTGAACACATGATCTCCGGTATAAACTACCAAACGTTTATACCATTTGAGGTATTGTAACATATTGTAAACAAATTAATGTTTAATATTTTTATTTTAACTAATAACTATATTAAAAATATAGTCGATAATTTTTTTTTTCCGAATACATTACACAAAACCAACACTTACTCGACTTGGATCTGAAACGTCCCGTCCCGTCCCGAAATACATCCTAAAATGTTATGTTACCATCTGTTTAACGTTTCTATAAAAAAAAATAAACCCAATACTAACAATTTAAGATATTGGTAAATATAAAGAAGCACGACTGCCCAAAATATTAGGATGGACACGTGAACAAAAATGAAACGGACCGTACACGTGGCAGCTAATGTGAATACTCCCGCTTCGATGTCCTTCTATTATATACTAATCTATACGTACATAATCTATACGTATATATATATATATACTACTATTACTAGTTAAGTAGAGTTCATATGGTGTACTATTACTAGCTTTTGTTTGTTCACTTAAATTAACTCAGCTAAAGAGATATTATAAAAGATGATGATCCACTCTCCTTCTTCCACGTGTAATCTCCGCCAATATCTCTCTCCAATATATCACCATTCTTCTTTAACTAGGTATATATTTTACCAATCTCCGTCCTAACGTATATGCGAAACCACATGCAACTTTTACAGGTTTTAAACATGTTACTAAATTGTTGAAACAGAAATTTTCAAATGTTAAACTGTATTATATATATATATTTTTTAAAATTATTTCGATAATTTGTATAAGAGTTATTTGCCAGTCAAAGTTGAGCGTGATTTCGATGAAAGTTGAGCGTGATTTCGTATAGTACTTATAATGTGGGACGGAGGGAGTATATTTTAAAAGTAGTAAAATTGTTCTTAGATTTTGATTCTAGAGTTAATAGCATTCAAGTGTGTGTCTGTGTTTGTGTGTGTGATTACTGCTGTATAAATTGCACTACTATAAATTTAATTTGTTGATATTAATTATTTTACGAAATCAATAGTATCAATCAACAAATTATACTAAAAATACATGACAAGAAATGAAAAATATAAGATTATGAGGGCTGATGATGTGCACTTATGAATAATCTTTAGCGGTGAAAACTTTGTGTCGAATTTCTAGTTAGGGCAATCAAAGTGCTAATTTTTAGGATTTTAAAGTACATTGTAATTTCTTTTATTTTAATTTTAAATCCTTCTATTTTTGTTAGAATTGAGGATAGCTGTTTGTTTATCAACGTGATTTTGTATTTGATGAAAAAATCACTACATTTTGTAAGTGTTGCAAAATATTAGTAATACGAAAAAGCGATAATTTCACAGTCCTGTCTTGTGAATTTTGGATTTTAGAAATGTGACGGTCTCGAATGGGAGATTCCGTTATTACGTTTAGTTCTTCATTTTGCAGACTACTAGTTGGAGCGTATAAGCTCAGAATCTTCCTCTTCTTTGGCTTATAAGTTATACTAAAATTCTCTGTTTGGTTGCTTTTATGGCTGGAAAATCTTATAATTCGTAGCCGAATGAAATAACCTTTCAATGCCTGAACTGAATAGAGTTTGCCAAATAGTCGCAGCCTAACAAGATTGTAAGGTCCAGGTCTTCAGTTTGGCAATTAACTCCAAATTTTGACGTGGAAATATATTACAGGGAATTCATTTTTTATTTAGAAATTCTCTTTTTATAAAAAAAATTCTTATTTAAAATCAATGGTAATTACTGGTGCCAGTGACGTGACTCTTAACATTATTATGTGTGACTGAGATGTCATTTGTAATGCTGCTTCAGGATAAACTTAAGTAACAGGAACGCGACCAAGGACGTTGAGGAGAATCTTGTTAACACGGTACGAATTGTATATTGCTCATTTATCAAAATTTGTTTTACTTCTACCATAGATTTCTTGCACCAATAAGGAAAAAACAATAGTATTGAATTAAATTTACGCAACCTCAGAAAGCGTGTTGAATTAAATTTTGATGGCGTAGATTAGGCTGAAAGGTCGCGTGAAAGATAAATTTCTGAAGGTTTACAGCAAAGGCACTGAAGGACGTGTGTTCGAGGTATTGTTTTGCTTGTGATGTTTTCTTTGTTACTAGGGCCTGTTTGGCTGCATCCTTTCAGCAAATAACATTCTTATAGTTATCTTGAAAATTTTAGCTTATTCTTGCTCTTTATAAGGCTCAACGTTAATGTTGGTCAACCAAATGCCAAGTAACTTACAAGAAGAAAGCAGATAAACTGAGGTTTAAACCTACACCAAAATTCCTTAGTTTTATTGTTGCTTAAAATATTACTGCAAACTACAAAGAGACTTTTTCAAATTTAATTTTTGTCTTTCTTGGTAGGAAGAAGCTCCCACAATGGTAGAGACTGAGAAATCATTCAGATTGTTCTCGGGTCAGGCATATCCTCTTGGAGTATCAGAACTTGAAAACGGGATCAATTTTTCCCTTTTTTCACGTCATGCAACATCAGTTACATTATGCTTGTTACTTTCAGAGAGGTTAGACTGCAACGATCCTTAAATTGTCTTTTATCAAATTGATCAATGTAGCTTTTTGTAGACATATAGTACTACTAGTTTACTCTTCTTGAGTGTTTTTCTGTCTGTTAATCTTCTTTTTAATTCCTTTTTTATCCAACTTTACTCTTGTATGAACTTATGTTCTTTAGTTTGCCATATCCTGCTGTACTTTAATCTGTGTATTTCAGCTTAAGCTTAAGGTATAATTATGGTTGATCCCAAAGTATATTTAAAACATTTGCCTTTAATGGCGATAATAGGGAACTTATGCTAATAATTCTTGAGACTCTACCAGTTTATTGAATTATTTATTCTTGGGTTAGTGATTAAGAAGTCTACCTGATAGGGAAGAGAATGGTCATACAGACAGTGGAACGGTGGAGCTAAAATTGGATTCACAAGTGAATAAAACAGGCGATATATGGCACATCTGTATTGAGGTAATATTACTTTTTTTTGAATTTCACTGCCTTATCTCATTGTGCTTCACTGACAGTTATCGGACTAGAATCGCCTTTTATTGTGCCCAAGTTTTCTTAATATATTAGTGGATTCCATTTTCTTATTTGGATAATAAAAAATAAATTTATAATGCAGGATCTTCCAAAGTGCGATGTACAGTATGGTTACAGAATTGATGGTCCTCGAGGCTGGAGTCAAGGACATCGTTATGATAATGATATTATTCTTTTGGATCCTTATGCGAAATTAGTTGAAGGTCGCCGATATTTTGGTGATGCAAGTAGCAAGTTTGCTAAATTTTTTGGCACTTATGATTTTAACAGCTTACCATTCAACTGGGGAGACAATTACACACTTCCTAATATACCTGAGGTACACGTACATCATATAACTTATATAGGCTTTTTGTTGTTGCAGATTTTAAACAAAGAAGTTTGTATTTCTATTGTCTCACAGAAAAACAACAACTAAGGGTTTGCTTGTTTGCAGCTTTTAAACAAAACAAGCCAACTTTTCGGTTGGGAAAATGCCAGCTTCATACAGAGCAAACCTTCAGTTTTATCAGCTGAAAAAAAGTTCATAAAGGTTCAGGTCTTAAAATGAGAAAGAGTCACAGTAAACTTAAACAAAGAAAAACTTGAAAAAGCTAAGTATACAAGCTGCAACCAAATGATGGCTAACTTCATTCAGCTTAAAGCTTCTACATTGTAGGTTATTCTGTTATTCAAGCCAAAAAAACAGAAAAGCTCGATTAGCCAAATGAAATCCATCTTTTAAGCAAAAAAGTAAAAACTTGAGCTTTGAAGCTTAACTAAACAATGTCAAAAGAAGCTAAAAATGTAAATCCTAGTATATCGCAATGCCAGATCGATACTTTTTCATTCATTTCTGTTTCTGGTGGTAAATCACATGCTCAGATCTCTTTCTTTGGCATTATTATTGCCTTCAACTAACTTTCTGGGTGCATCTATCATCAATCTAATGTTTTAATTATCGTCATTTGCAGAATGATCTTGTTATATATGAGATGAATGTTCGTGCCTTTACAGCTGATAAATCTAGTGGGTTGGACCCAAATATAAGTGGCAGCTACCTTGGTGTAATTGAGAAGGTCTGTACTTTTTGTTTATTTTTGCGTAAATGGAACATTTTTCTTCCCCTTGGGTTTTTGCTTCGTTGTTTAAAGTAAAAGTCTTTAAGGGTAGGATCATAACATCTACGTGATGCAATCATTGTATATTACCTTTTTTTTCTTATAACTAATATTCTTATTGTAGATTCCCCATCTTCTTGAACTCGGTATCAACGCAGTTGAACTGCTGCCAGTATTTGAATTTGATGAGTTTGAGTTTCAGAGGCGTTCTAATCCGAGAGATCACCTGGTATTTCTTCTTCTGAATGGTAGAACTTGGTGAATTAGGCTTGTCAGGGTTTAATCAAATCTTTTTTATCAATCTGGAAAAGCATCCGATTTTTTTGCAGTTAGAATTTTGAGTAAGTCTTGTTTGTAGGAATTTGAACCTTTTCCAGAGGATAGTTTGACTCTGTCCCTTTACGTTGATGCTTCCAAAGAAAATATGAATGTAATAAGTCCGACTTGGACTAGCTCCTTGAGAATTTGGCAGAACAAATGTCGAAAGATTTTTTTCAGTGTTGCTAGTAATTCTGTTTTTTTTTTTTTTTTAACATTCCTCATATTTCAGTTAACTTGCTTTAATCGGCTTACCGACAAAATCGTTAAATTTACCTGTTCGCATATGCTCTCAACTTAGAGACATGCTATAAAATTCTTTGTCCTTTTACAAAATGAGTTGCTAGGTAAAACCTTGTCCCTTTGGTTTCTGTTAATTTGCTGGCATTATGCTTCTTGTATAAACTATTCACATGGCATTTCTTGCAATATGTGCATACATTAATTTGTGACATCTAATGAAATGAAGATCAACACATGGGGTTATTCAACGATTAATTTCTTTGCTCCTATGAGTCGATATGCTAGTGCTGGGGGAGGACCTGTTAATGCTTCTAGACAGTTAAAAGAAATGGTAAAAGCACTGCATGGTGCTGGAATAGAGGTAGTCTTGCTCTCAGGTTTCCTTTAATTTTGCATTGTTTCTTCTCTTTTACTTGTATAAAAGACTTTTTACGTTCATATGGGGATGCTGGTATACTTTCAATAGGTCATTTTGGATGTTGTTTATAACCATACTAATGAGGCTGATGATCAAAATCCATATGTGACTTCTTTCCGAGGCATTGATAACAAGGTAATCTTATAGTTGATTTTATTGGGTGAATAATAAAATAATTGCTCTTATCATGTTTGTTTTTCTTAAGATAATGAGATTAAGTATATTAAGAGAGTGGCATAAGTTTTTTTTTCTAGAAAGAAGTGACCTTTCACGTAGACCGTCTTTCTGAGGAGTTGCAATTGTAAACATAAGATGACTGCTTGAATGTGACTCTTTTGTAATACTTGCTATGAAGTATGGGTAATGTGAGTTTTCCCTTTCTTTAGTTACTTGATAAAAGCAGGAAAAAAAAATAATGGCTGATATGGATCCTCCATCAGTACACTTTTTTTCTAATCGTTTTTAATTTGAAAAATTACTCATAGTGCTACAAGTCAACTGGTACATGCAGAATCAGTTTATTAGGGATGTTGATAGTAGATTCCACCATTCACTCACTCTTTCTTTACTACCTCTAATTCTGCTTGTATATCCTTTCCAGGTTTATTACATGGTGGATCCAAACAACAACAGCCAGCTGCTTAACTTTTCAGGCTGTGGTAATTAATTTCACCGATTCATTTTTATTGCCACCTTTTTTTAGCTGAAGCAATTATTAATCTGTCAGTGTAACCTCTATAATTTCTACCTTGCACTATAGGAGCGTTATTTAAGTGATGCTAAGTTATTTTCAAAATGATATTATAAACTTTAAAGTTATTTCTTCAATAAAGAGATTTTTTTGGAATAAAAACTTGGGAGTATATATTTTTAAGCGAAAATTATTGTTAACTACACTAACGTATCGGCGGTTAAGGAAATGCATACCCACTTATCAACATTAACAATTTGCATACCCACATTACACACGTCCTCCAATCAACATACCCGTGTTATAAAGCATAACGGAAATTGATAAATGACAAAAATATCCTCATGTTTTCTTGTTATTTACAACGCGGCACGTCATCACCTTCATTTTCCTATAAAGTTAAATACAACATTGATCCTCAAAGTTTTACTAAAAAATCATTTAAGTAACTACACTTTAAAAACAAGCTAAATTTAGTATTTTTACTTTAAATTTAAGCTATTAGGGTCCTTAAGCTTTTAAAAAATACAAAATTACATAAATAAAATAAAAAGCTGAAATTTCAATACGTTCAAAAGCTTCAAGTTTAAAATATATATGCAATGCAAATATGATTATTTTTTTCTTGTACATAAATTATTGCTAGCAAATTTTTTGTTATATATTACAATAGCACATATACTTATCCTAGTCAGCTCTTCCTTTCTTCCAAGATCCGTTCTTCTTAGGAAAAAAATGCAGCTTTTATACTTATTAGTTATTACTTATTAGAGAACCGTAGATAAACTATGTGGGGTTTTAATGAAAAAAATCATTTTCTTCTCCCCCACCTTCTTTCTCTCTCTTCTGTAATGGGATAGTACGAAGTTGTGAGCAGGGGCGGCGGTAGGGCAGATTTCGCGGGGTCGGGTAGATCTGAGGTGGTTGCATAGTGGGGTTAGGGTTTGACTGGTTTAATTTGGGTTTTATGATTTTTCATAGGATGGAGATGATCATATGTTATATCTATATGTATGTATATGCTTATGTATGAATCTATAAGTTAGTTTTTTTGTTTTAGTTTAATTAAAAACCTTTGGATCAAATTTAATAGTCATGATTACCTTTTTGTTTACCTTTGGATCGTATATAATGGTTTCACACTAATTTAATGAGAAAAATGACCAATTTACCCCGTAAAAACACAATCATGACCTGACTTCCGTTAAGTTAGTTAACAGAAGTTAAGTAGAGTGCGTTGATCGGACGAAATCACGTACGAGGGTATGTAAATTGTTAATGTTGATAGATGGGTATGCAATTCCTTAACCACCTATACGTTGGTGCAGTAAACAATAATTTTCCCTATTTTTAACTTACAGAACACTAATCACTAATTTTGTAGAACATGACAACTGCCTCTACATTATAATTAGTCTATCACATTATGATTTATGGATAAATGTTAATAAAACTTGTGTTTGTGCTAATTGAAATCGCCTTTGCCACTTAGACTTGAGGGGAAAAACTCTTCCATTAGCCTAGAAATTTGTATTTCTTAAGCTAAGTGTGTAATTTATAAGCAGGCAATACATTGAATTGTAACCATCCCGTGGTCATGGAGCTTGTACTGGACAGCTTAAGGCACTGGTATAGCCTTTATCTCAAACTATTTGCCTTTAAGTCTACATTATTTCACAATTAAACTCGATATATTAGCTTTTAATGTTAAGAAGAATAATCGAACTCCAAACTTTACATCTTGCCATATATGGCTGGAAAAGTTTCTTATTATTATCATTTTGAAAAATGTATGAATATTTTCCTGTTCATATGTAGGCTTTGGAATACAAAGTTGATATTTATTTAGATATCTTGTATTTTTTGTCAGACCTGGTCTTCATAAAAGAATTTGAATGCTCTATTTTTATGATTGAACCTTTCATTGCTTGTTTCTTGTTTTTGTTATAGCATTCTATTTTCATTTGATCAAATTGAAGGGTTGTTGAATATCATGTGGATGGATTTCGCTTTGATCTTACAAGTGTTCTTTGTCGAGGAACAGACGGTTCTCCTCTTGATGCTCCTCCACTTATTCGGGTTATTTATCACACAATAATATGTTTCTGAATTAATTTTTCAGGATTAATTTGGATCAATATTTATATCACCAGTATTTATCTGCGTGCTACATTTGGTTGTATTTTTTTGAGGCAACACTTCAAAATCAATAAAAATATTCTGAAACAGGCAATTGCAAAGGATCCTGTTCTGACGAGATGTAAAATTATTGCTGAACCTTGGGACTGTGGAGGCCTTTATCTTGTTGGTAGATTTCCAAATTGGGATCGGTAACCTTTCTTAGTAGTATCTCCATCATTGCTCTATATGAGTATCATATGGAATTCTTAATAGGCACCCTTATTTTTTATGTTCTGCATGCAGGTGGGCTGAATGGAATGGGAAATACCGTGATGATATTAGAAGATTTGTCAAGGTGGACAGAACTTCAATAATTTTTAAGCAAATCTGTACTTTTCTAATGGTTGTCATCATTGAACTAATTAAACAATCTTCATCTTCTCCACGTTTTGTTTACCAATAGTCTAATATCATACTTCTGCCGAAGGAACGGGATTTCTTCTTCACGTTTTGTTCACTAATACCATTCTTCTGCCGAAAGAATAGAATTTGTTCATTCATTTTTATAGGAATTTTATAACAAATAAAATCACACTCTTGTTTATGAACTTGTATGAAGGAGATTTACTCTAATGTCAATTTTTCCGTAATGTAAATCCTCGCTTCAAACATAGATTTCTTTGTTCTAAACTAGTCGCTAGTAATATGTGACTAAATGCTTCATGTTTTGTTGCTTTGTCATAATTTAGGGTGATGCTGGCATGAAGGGAAGTTTTGCGGCTCGCGTTTCTGGTTCTGCAGATATGTATAAAGTAAGTGTATAATATAAATGACTGCCAAGCTCGGTATCGAGCTATCAACACCACAGCTTCTTTTGTACCAAAAAAAAATTAAGGGTAAAGGACTTCAATAAATCTCTTATATATGTTAGTATTACCCCATTATTATTATTCTTGACTTTGTGACGTTAATTAACTTGTAACTTTATACAGGTGAATAAGCGAAAACCGTACCACAGTGTTAATTTCATTATTGCGCACGATGGATTTACTCTCTACGATCTTGTTTCTTACAATTACAAGGTATTGCACTACAAGCTATATTTTCTAGCATGTTTAATTATTGATGGACCAAGTTTATCATAACTTCGTGTTTGATTTATAGCATAATGATGCTAATGGAGAAGGTGGCAATGATGGTAGCAATGATAATCTTAGCTGGAATTGTGGATTTGAAGGTATCGAATTGATTTTTTGCTTTGCATTTTCTTTTTAATTATTGAATGATTATTGATTTATATGTGATAAGTTTTTTTTGTTGATTCCATTGAACAGGAGAAACAAACGATACCAATATTAAAGCTCTGCGTTCACGGCAAATGAAAAACTTCCATTTGGCACTGATGATTTCTCAGGTAATATCGCTAAGAGCTACTTAAATTATTGTTACTCTTGATATTGATGGGTCATCCAGTTAGGCCCTTTGAACTCTTGTGGTTGAATCATAAAGTTCTTAAATACAGTTAATTAACAGTTTTGTACACTAATTGTTGAAAGTTTTTATTTTGTACACCAATCTACGAAAATATCAACAAGTATCCAACCTAACATTCCTATTTAATTTTGTACACTGCATAAAAAATACTCATAGATTGAAGACTTAAAAACTACGAAAAACATGATACAATAGTATACCAATAACCCACTTGTTTTCACAACTTTTTAGTACTTGGGAGTTCTTTTTCCTTTGAATAACCAGGCGTACTATCGTCGAGAATGTAACCTAGCTATAATAACTGCTTATTTCTATATGTGGTTGTACATGATTGAAACCTATAATATATATATATATATTTTTTTAATTACTGAAATTAACTTATCTAACAGATACGTATTTTCGGACTGTGTTGTATTTCTATTAGGGAACGCCGATGATGCTTATGGGAGACGAATATGCACATACTCGATATGGGAACAACAACAGTTACGGGCATGATACCGCTATCAACAATTTCCAGTGGGAACAGGTTTGTCAAACTTTAATATTTATATCGTTTACAATATATTCCAGCTTTGTAAACTTGGTGAATACTTTTCTCATGTGACAGTTGGAAGAAAGGAAGAATGGTCACTTCAGATTTTTCTCCGAGATGATAAAGTTTCGGAAATCACATCATGTATTTCGACAGGAAAACTTCATTGGCAAGGTAAATGGTCTCTTTCTGGGAAATGGCTTTGCTAGCATTTGGCGGTGATTGTCCAGTAAATTGGGCAGTTACCTCGAACCTAAATCAGTGAAACTTTGCTGGATACAAATAATAATCTTTTAAGGAGTTGCCAAAGTACATCATATCTGGATATTTGAAAATTATATAAAAAAGGCATTTTTAATGGCAACCTCTATCTGTCACTAAAGCTCCGACTATGCTTGTTAGGAGTATTTAATGACATGTTATAAAATACAATGGTTCTTTAGTAATTTCCATCAATGAACGAACTATGGCCATCATCTCTAGCCACATGTTTGTGGATAAGTTGGCATTTAAAGATGTTGGAAGAATATCTATTTGTGTTATGTGTTTAATACTTCACTATGGCTACAAAAACTATTTATTAATTTGGAGCGATTTAGATACCTGTACTTATGGTATAAATGTCTTGGCTTTAAAAATGTATCACTTTGCAGAATGAGGTGACATGGCACGAGGACCAATGGGGCAATGCAGAAAGCAAATTTCTTGCGTTCACGTAAGATAATGCAATTTCATTGTATTGTAGGCCTGTTAGCCTATGCTGCTGCTTAAGATCAAGCCTTAATATTTGCTTGTGTAAAAATCAATGCATTGCTATTCTTGTTTGCCCTTTTGCTTGGCATAAGATCAAATTATATTTCACGCCTTTACATGATCATTTCTATCTCATTAAGTGGGCACGAAACATTTATGCAGTTTTGGTCAAATTAACTCTACAGGTTAGTAGTGTTCTTACTCTCGATTTTGTGCTTACGCTACTTATATTCTTCGACGTGGTGTTAACAGCTATTAGTGGTGCTTGTTATCACAATGCATTCAAAAAAATAACACACAAATGAGCACACTTGTAAATATTACAAGATTGATTATGTTTTCCTTCAAGAGTTACTTTGAGAATGTCATGCTAAATATTTAGTTGACAGTGGTCAACTTTTCCCTCTTTACTCTCATTTTCATCAAATGGTATATTTGCATTTTTTTTATCTAGATGCAATTCTTATTTGTTATCTGCATTTTCATGTGACTACTTGTTTTTATAAATATGGCCTTAAGTTGAACAATCTGGACAATTGGTTTAACTAACTTGTCAGTTGTCACAACTATTTATTGGAGTCGTGCTAGGTAGCTTTTTATCGAGTGATTGTCTGTTTTTTGTAGGTATCATGAAAAAAATGGAGCAGATATCTTTTTGGCCTTCAATGCGCACGACTACGCTGTTAATTTTCCAATACCACCTGCCCCACCAAAGAGACAATGGTTACGAGTGGTTAGTAAACTTCCTTACTCCTAAATGTTGAATTTAGTTTTGGAAAGGAAATCTTTGTTTTCACTCGGAACTTCCTAACTGTTGTCTTTATTTCTCTATGAACAAGTCGAATGCTATAGCATCTGTTCACTTGTGAACACGCTTCTACTAATCATATTATGTTTTAAAGATTATTTTGGAAGTCTATTCTTGTTACTGATGTGTTGTTATAGACCAATTCTCAAATAATTCACGAAGTTAGGGAAAACATGTAACCCTGTCTTGTACAGTAATCTCTACTTCTTGGGTTTTAGATTAGCCAACAAAAATTTCTCCTAACCCAAGGTTTTAGCAAAAATACTTTGTAAACCATGAGCAGAAACATCCTTATATATGTGATTTCTCAATTTTTCCGCATGAGTCTGGCTTCAGTTTTCAGAAGTTTTTTTTTTTATGTTCGGACTGATTTCATAAGTTTGGATTTAAGACCGCTGTTTTTGGTTTGCTGATATTTTCGTTCAGAAGTTCTGATTAGAGCATCACATTTATTAAACTTACAGGCGGACACAAATCTCATGTCTCCCGATGATTTTGTGGCTGAAGGAGTTGCTGGTATTGGACCAACGTACAATGTTGCCCCTTATTCGTCGATTCTTCTCGAGGCCAAGTAGTTGTATCTCAATATAGTATATGCAGAGTCTAGTTTACTTACAAATATGCGAAAATCGGTAATAAGTTGGTCAACCATTACCAGATAAGTGAATTTGTATGAACACACAGAACAAGACTAATTAGAGCTTAAATGTTTGTTTAAGGTCCTATCATCTCATCTTTGTGCCTATACTTATATACCACCGGTATACGACTATTGAATAAAAGACCACCATTGTACCATGAATAGAAGTTCCACCTTATTTTTCCTTCCAGTATAGTATCGACTCTAAAATATAATGCTAGGTCACTTGTGTATGACTAGTATCTGTCTATCTGATAGTTGATCTCATTTTATAACTTTATGAATTACAAAAAAAACAAACTCTTGCAGAAAGGTAGTCCAGGACCAGAGGAACTTCAATGACGCAATAAATCATCATTCCAGACAAAATAATTACATTACATGGTTAAAAAGAAAAGTAAAATCAATCTTAAATGATAAATAGCCTCACTAATCATGACAAGAAGGAAGGAAAGAAAAAAAAACAGAATGAGAAGAAAAAGTAAAGAACAGCATAAACGAAAATGTCGCACTGCCTCTGTCCTGACCACGATGCCTTTTATACTGCAATACATGTTACATAAACATATAGAACCCAACCGCAGAGACAGTCATGACTGCCGCCACAAGAGGTGATAGAGACGCCGCAGATGAATACGTGTCTGTCTTCTTAGCCGATGGTGCAGTGGTGGCAGTTGGACTGGTGGTAGCTGTTGGTGTGGTGGTGGTTGGACTGGTGGTGGCGGTGGATGACGGTGATCCGGCAGAAGGGGTGATGACAGATGGTGGTGATCCGGCGACAGTGGCGGCAGGGGTGGAGCTGGAGGCAACGGTAACTGCAAGTTTCATGCCTGAGCTACAGTGCCCAGTGGCCCCACAGATGAAGTAGTGTTTGCCCGGTGTCTTAAGAGGGATGGTTGTTGACCCACTGCTATCCGTCGTTATGGAGTTGCCGGCAGTGCATGATTTATAGTCGCTTTCAGTTACTTCGTCAACTGTATGACTTCCTCCGTAGATAAATGCTAGAAATCAAGAACAATTTGGGATTAAACTTGTGAAACTTCATCAAAAATGAAGCAAAAAGGATTTAAAAATGTGGGTTTGAAGTTCAACGGCAAACGAGTAGTGCATTGCTTTAAAACAGTGGGATCAGTAGGAAGATGCTCTTCATTTTCAAAAAAAAAAGGAAGGAAGAAGCTCTTGCGTATTATTGCTGTGGAACGTCTTTGGCCCCGTTGCGGTTTTGATAAATTTTTAGTGATTTTGTGTTTCGTTTGTCTTTCAATCATGTCGCAATTTTCTGCCCCCTGATCAGTTTATCCAAAAACAAAAAGTTTACGACGGGAGAAAGTTAGCAAATTAGGACATTTTGGCACCCCCGACCATGATCGAGTTTCGGTAGCAACTTCTGAAAAATAAGTTGGTTTTCAACCCTAAAACCACTAAAATTCTTGACTTTTTCAAGCCTGAAATGCAGATTACAATTTACAACAAACTTTTTAGGTGATCAAAACTTGACATCACATGAGCTAAAGACGAGACAAGTAAACAAATGAAGGTTTCTACTGAGAAACTTACCAAGGCTATCACCAACTTTGAAGGTTTTACCACTAGTCCATGTAGTGTAATCAGAACCCATAGACCAACCACTTGAGTCCCCAACTGTATACACTGTGGCCAAACTAGGCACAACTGAGCACAACACCAAAACCAAGCACACAACTCCACCAAACTTAATTGCCATTGTAATGTATATGTCGAATCGTAAATATATTTCAGTTAGAGACAGAGGTATGTAGAAGGAAGAGAGGGTATATCGAGAGATGGTTTTGGATTGAGACCGTGCATTCTATATATATAGTGCCACAATGTGGTGTGATAATTGATGTATATATTTGTATAGTGAAGTAAGTAATGTTGTTCTCCTACCAATTGACAAATAATTTTATACTTGACTAAAGTTCGAAGTGATTATTATAAAAGGAAAAAAGGTTCAATATTATAATTCCGTCATTGATGGCTCAAAAAAAAAGAATTTTTTTTCATGACTTGACTAATGTTGTTCAAGGCAATGGTTGTCATCTTTTGAAAACGAAGTATACACGAAAGGAGCGTGAAAAACTACTTCTAGCACTACAATGTTAAGAGGTAAAATGAGAAAAATCGATTTCATAGGTGATCGGATAAAAAGTATGGCATACTTTCGCATTGTATTGTGAAACTATATGAATTGAAATAAAGAGAACTGTGGATTGCAAAATAAACCCGTCTTATTGATATCACGAATAGAATTACTAATAACGAAAAGCTGAAAACGATTCAGTCTTTCTTTTCGCAGGTTCTATTTTTCAGAAGTTCTTTCGTAATATCAGTTTCGTAGTAAAAAACCACCAAAACCACCGAAATGATCACCAACATTGCTCTTTAAATTTGTAAAGCGGCTTATTAAATAAAGGGATAACTTATTGTTATTCAGTAATACCTAATACCCATCATCCCCAACTAAAAGTGAACATACATTTCTTGTGATTGGTATGATTAATTTTAACTGGATATATAATTCATTATTCATATCCTATGAACATGGTTGTTGAAAAGAAACTTTCTAAATATATAACGATTGTGACGAATTTTTTATTCAGTGTCCCTAAACCAAGCTGTATAAAGCGAAAGCACACAAAAGGGAAGAGATTAATACTATAGTATTTTAATACAGCTATAAACATTAATTACCTAAAGGTTGATAAGAATCCAACTCATTGGTTATGTGGGGAATAAAGTTAAGCTGAGTTTGGTTAGGGCTGTTGATCCTTACAAAGGGTTTAGCCAACTGCCCCCCTTTACTGAATAGATACCATACTATATTCATGTTTTATACACATAAAATCGTATTTATATTCTCATAGTCATTACTAACTTCATGAATAATACGATCGGGTATAAAACATAAGCCAAAGATTTAGTTTATATTAAATTTCGCGAAAGTAGTACAGTTTTGACACCCAAATTAGAACCACTGACCCTTCACCAAATGTTTAGGTATAGTTTCAACTTCCACTCAGATTTGATTGCTAATATTCTCTTATGTTTCTTCATCTCAATTGTTATGATCATTGTGTAACAGAATTAGGATTACAGGAAACTTTACGTCGCCACCTGTCACATTGACATCGCTATGAATTAACAAATATACACGATTTCCATTCTCACATGATTACATCGACTAAGATATACATTATACAGACTTGTTCAATACCATAAATCGTATACATTCACAATATATGAAGACATAATTAGTATCCTCATATGATTAAACATGTCCAAGTTAATAGTATAACCACACCTTTTTCTGTGCCACTTGAGCTTTAGTTACTTACAAGTCGAAATGAAATTCTTTTATCCTACAGTTTTACTGCCTATAGTCACGTAACAAGGTCTTAAAAATGATTACATTTTTAAGGCACACCCTTTGGTGTTGGATTAGTGCACAGTTTTTAAGAGATGAATAATGAATTGAAATACTGGGAGGACTTTTGTGGGAAGAGTATATAAAGAGGAAATAATGTTTGATGGCGAAACCCATATTTTAACGCTCCACGCAAAAATAAACTACAGACTTTAATTCAAGATTATCAATATATAGAGTCGTCGATCTAGTGTGGCACACAAGTCTAGATCTTATTCACGCTGTGGAGTCCGAGTGAATAGCATGGTTTCTAGACATATGGTTATAGACTATTTATTTTATGGAGTATCTTCTAGTCAACCTCAACCATTGTGCTATCAACTATCAAGAGAACAAATTTCCAGAAAAATAGCAAGTTTCTCCAGATTTATCAACTTACCGGGAGAAGCATTGTTTGTACTAAAGCAGCTGAAAAACGAATAATAAGAAACTAATTGCTCCGAAGTAAGCGTAAAAATAAGGGATATGAAAGAGCTGTAGATAATTCTGGTTGACAATCCAAACACATACAACTATTCAAGTACCAATCTCTGGTTAAAAAAATATGAAAGAAAAATAACAAAGAAAATAAACTAGATCTTAAATGTTAATTATAAATAAAATTTTGCTACACATAACATATCTCCTCAAAAGAGAGGAAATTTTCTATCCAGTCCTTTTTTTTAACAACACAATTGACACTGGATCTATTCTAGGCAGTAGGCTATTCTTCTAGAATAAATATACTTGGTTGCCATGAAACCTTTAACAAGCCGTTAGCAAAGGTACGTAACATCTAAACTGAACCATTTTTCTTCAATAACAATGTAGAGACTAACTACTCATTGAGGATACCAAAGATAAAAGTAGATACATGCCTACCATGAAAATAAATAGCAGATATAATATAACTCTTTACTGGTTCCATCTGACACCGATCCTCGTAAAAATGTAGTTTTTACTCGAACTTTTTCATCTCAATTTCTAATTTTTGGACTCGAATCTCAGCGTCTTTAGAGTGCTCATCACCCTCGTTTGCAAAGTTCATCAACGCTTCTCTATCATGATCATATAACGCGCACTTTTTCTCCCACTTTTTACACTGACTAAAAAGGTTGGCACACCCCAGAGCTAGTTTCTAATTTTCTTCGACTAATTTCTATACTGCTTGGCGTTCATATTAGCTAGCTTTAGCCTAACCTCGAAGAAAAACAAAATATCGAGATTGTCAACAAAGAGATCAAAATCATAAAAGGAACCGCATAAATTGGGTTTGATGAAAGCTAGGTGCAAAGAACTTCATCATTATTTATGACCATAGCACACAAATGCATGACAAACTTTGTTTCAACTTTATTCATTCCCCTAAATTCAAAGCATATAAGTAGAAACCCTTTAGCAAAAATGCAATGCATAACAGAGTAGAATATCAGAAACCTCAATCATTTTTTTTTAATCAACAAAGTAACAAGCTTATCATTAATTAAAATAATAAGCTTATACAAGAATCTGTCTCTGGAACAAGCTCCAAAATTAAGGCTAAGTAAAACGAAAATACAGAAACACGGCCCTTTTCAATCATTTCAAAAGCATGTATAGCCTATTTTAAATGCAGAGCAGACCCCTAAGATTAACAAGAGAAAATAAATTAAAGTAAAGAAAATATATGAAACTAGAATTTCCATGCAAATTCAAAATAAAATATAACTAAGATGTAGGAGAAGAAACAAACATGCTTAATTTACATCCTTAATATTTTAACTTAATTGGATCAGGAGGGAAACATGACCAAATGTCTGAAATTGTCAAAATTAATAAAAACGCATAATATTTTTCAAACTATAAACACAGAAAATCCGTTTTTTTTACCATTTTTTCTTCATTTTTTTACCTTGGTTTCTTAATTAAAATGTATATTTTTTTCTCTTCGCTCAATTTCAACTTTCTTTTCAAACTCGCAAAAAAACCCACAACAGTAATGTCACGGCAGTCATATGTCGAAATTTTCACCGTTTCAAAATTGACTAATAAATAAATAAAATAGAAACCAAAAAATACAAAAGTTAAATTTAGTAAATCAAGTTATAACAAATAAAAAGATTGAGACACGAAGGTAAAAAAATATTAAAAAAAAAACTTAGAAAAACCAAACGTGTATTAAATAATAGATATATACGAACAATTAAATATCTATTACACAATTTCAGTACACTCACTTCAATTAAAATACAAACTACCAAAAATCTTTTATAAATTTTGTTTGCACTCACCGCTATTCTAATTGTTATTTGTTTAAATTTTTTTTAAGATGTGTGTTATGTGTAAACATGATAAGTTAGTGTAAAATGTATTTTATAATCAATTGTCTATGTTAATTTTTTAAGTATTACTTATATATTATCAGCAAATATAAAATCATGGTATGTTATTGCACTAATAATATATAATGTTAGGAGGCGCTCAGCATCGCGCGCTCCCATATCGGCCCCATCAGGGCCCCACCAATTAAGAGCCACCTCCAGAGACTCAATGTTGGGTTCGCCGAGGCCCCTCAGCTTCGCGGCCACTGTCGCCTTATTTTCCTTGGTGCTGAGCACCCTACCCGGCCTGGAAGGAAGAATCAGGTCGTCGCGACGAAGCCAGTGGCCTTCCACCACTATCACGTCCTGAGTGTAATCCCGATTCGAATCGAAGTTACCCATGATCAGCTGATTGTGAGCTCGACACCTCAAGTAGGGTTGCCTGCTCTTGGATTGAGAGCTTGGCTCAGTCTGCAGAAATTCATAGCAGGCCAAGAGCTCCCTAAGCCCCCAACGGTTTCGGAAGGGCCGGGCCCAACAGGAAGTTGAGGGCCTCCATGCCGGCGCAGATCCGGTGTGCCTGCAATGGCCATTGGCATGGGAGAGTCTGCGTCCAGACACATAACTCTCCCAGCAGCTCTGGTATGGGGAGGTCCGTTCCCCCATACATAAGAGTGGACAGGGAGAGGATCACCATCGCGTTGGGGTGGGCCAAAATCCCGTTCACCTCGTCGACGCTCTCGCATTTTCGAAGCACAAATTCTTCACCGATCCCGCACAAGAGTCGAAACTCATTAAGGTCGGGCCCATGGAGCCTCACCATGCTGCTGCTATCGTTCAAAGCCACGGTAAGGGTCGGGTCTAAAATCATTGCCCGGAATGGCAATGCATTTTCCATAATGGCCAGGCGCCGTGGTTGGGGAGCAACCATCGGACCTTTCCCTGCTCCGTGAGTTACCACCATGTTGGTTAGATATTTGTGAATTTGTTAAAGTATGGGCAGGAAGTGAGAGAGAGTAAGTTGCTGAGAAAATTTTAGAGAGAGAGTGAGAAGGTGAAAATGAGATTTCACTGAGGGTATTTATAGACCTCCACCATAAGATGAAAAGACATTTACCAGAAGGTGAAAAGACAGCAACGGCTCAATGCACGAACTCCCACATGAAACCACCACTACGCAATCGACGCGTTCCACGTGTACAGCAGGCAGAGGTCATCTGCCAAGTGTCATTCATCAGCCGTCTTAGCATTAATAGCATTGATAGAATCGAAGAGACAGAGGCGGCGCCTCATAAATGCACGCTGGGCGTGCTCCACGTGTAAAAAATTCATAAATACGAGAACACGTGTCACAAGGCAGACCATGCCGAGGCATCTCCACACCGCCAAACATGAGAACAGAGTGACCGGAGCCCCCGTAATGACTGAAGATCCTTGTCGACCTCGTCCTTAACAACGACTCCGGACAGGGAGCTGTTGGCGAGGGAATGTCAGCGCCCCCACGTCCGGGCCAATACCGGTGCCGCACCGTGTGATCCGGCCCCGTCAACCCTGAGTGACGGGGCGCCCCAGATCTGGGGAGGCCGAGGTAAGCTTGGCTCGGCCTAAAAAAGCGTGTTGAGTACACTTCCTCAATTAATGCTGCTGCTCCCTTGGGGGACCCTTCAAGTGTTTCATCGACGTGGCCCAATTACAGGCCATCTCCAGTGGACCCCGGAAAAGGACAGTACTCTTGTCAGAGTCATAAATGACCTAAACACCTTTGGATCAGGGTTTTGCAGTACAGTGATCCAAGGGTTAATATGCCTCTGATTATACTATAAATACCCCCTCTAACACCACTTAGAAGTGGACAGAAAAAGACAGAGATGAGAGATAAAGCTAAAATCACCCGGACTACCCAAACGCGACCTCTGAGACCCGACACCACAAGTTGTAACCGGACCGATCCCTCACCCTTCCTTACATACCTACTTTGAATCTTACCCAGTACTGACTTGATCGTCGGAGAGGAAAAACCTGGTACCAACCTCGGGCCCCTGTTCGTTACTTGTGCAGGAACGGAGATCATCCCGTAGCGGAGGCAGACATCATCCACGTCAGACACCTTGAAAGATCGGAGACGACGCGAATTGATTAAGGCGGGCTTGGGAATAAAATCAGGCTCGCCATTTATTAGTACATACACACTATGTTTGTCAATGTCATATTTAACTAGGAAAAAATACATCCCATGCCGAATGAGATTTACACAAATCATAAGATTTGAAAAGAAAACATTTTTTTATTGCCCATTAGACTTGAACAAAATTGCTTGAAAACAACAAAGTAGATTTTTTTTCCCACATATAAACTATTCACAAATCAAGTCAATGAAAATCCCAATTTCTTGTCTACTCTTAAAACCCAGGAAACCGAAACCTCAATGAACTAATCACGAATCCTTCAATTTCCTTCTATGAAAAGGGTTTTCATCACAACCTAATAATTACCAAAATACCATTTAAACGTTTATAAGTTAAAAAAAAAACCGGAATATAAGAGCGTAAATTCTATTGCTTTGAATCTAGAATTTATTATTGTTAAAAGGGCAGAATAAAATAACAAAAAAGTATCAGAGATACTCAAAATATCATCAAAGTAAATCAAACAAGAACACAAACCCTAGCACGTTCGATGACATCATGTTTCTCATTCAGTCTCCTCTAGTAAATATGCATTGTGATCTCTTAAAAGATTGCACTCATTTTCTATTGTTGTAATTTATTCACTTCAGCATTTACAGAGCTAATAATTATTATATTCTCATATACTTCCCTATTATACGACCTTTTAGTAGCCAACCAAAGTTTGTATGTTGCCCCACCTTCATCCTGTTGTTGATTGCATTTATTAGGCTTTTCGTAAATTGATCAATCTACGGGAAAAAGAAACGTGAAACTCATTTCCGCTTTGAAAATGAAAAAAATCATGTTTCATTTTTCCTGTTCTCCGCTTCCGCTTTCCGTTTCTTGTTTCTTGTTTCCTGTTTTTTATTAACTTTAACGTATTTATCTTAAATATTGTTCATTTTTTTTCACGTTTTTGCATTTCTAATTCCAGTTTCGCTCTCTTTTACGTCTTCATCCCAGCAACTATGGCTAACACACTAGTTTTTAGTATGGCGATCTCTACCAAACGTTTAATCTTAAAACATGATTAAGTTTTTTTAACTAAAAATGCCGGTGCACGACTAGCTAGCACACGTACAATAATATTAATATAAATGAACAAACCCCTTTCACAAGAAAAAACACCTGATTGATGTAAATTCACACACACACATGACCAGCGGTGAATCAAGAATGATTTATGAGAGTGTCAAAATTTACATAAATTATTTAACTAAATAAAATAAAAAATTAAGGGATGTCATATCATCGTTTTAAATGTATGTTAGTGAAAATATAAGGTGAAAATTTGTAAAAAATCACAATTTTCAAAATTATGGGGGTATACGTCGTCCCCAATAGTCTGTACTTAGCTTCCCCTACACATGATAGACGTATTTGTTCAGTTGCTAAACTAGAAATGTTTTTTTCTGTAATTATAAAGGGTGCTAAAAGGCTAAATTGTTAAAATAAAGTCAAGATACATGATAAAAAATCAAAATTTTTTTTTGAAGTCTATTTAAGTCGGTTACTAATCCCTCTATTATATTTGTTAACCTCTAGAATTAAACCCTCTATGAGTCAGAGAAATAATGGGTTGGGAAAAAAGGTAACATACTTTTTATTACTCAGTCCGACCTACTGAGTATCCGAGGGCAAGGCTCCATTAACACAAAAAAAGTCTAGTTAATTACACAAAAATAAGGAAGTAGCGACCAAGTCAACCAGTGATTTTCGACAAGTAAAGCAGAACGATTGAAAAGAGTTGTCCGGTCTCTAAAAATGTTATCGAAAAAGAACGGAAAAATCATTGATTAGTATATAAAAACATACTTAATTTTCAAAACTCCGAATTCTCAATTCTTGTTTAAAATTTGATACATACTCTCTCCGTTCCCAATTAATTGTATTCTATGAAATTATGTGCAATTTTGACCGGATTATAACATGTATCAGAATTTACGAAATGAAAATTTTTAAAAGTAAATCATATAATTTAATGTTTAAAATATATGATTAATTTTTGAAAATTTTCATTCCGACAATTTTGATACGAATTATTAACCGGTCAAAATTGCACGTAGTTTCGTAGTAAACAATCAATTGGGAACGGATAGAGTATAATTTAGTATCATGTAGCATCAAATTTAAAAATAAAAAGTAAAAATAAATAGCATCATGTAGCATATGTATCAATATTTAAAAGTGTTTTAACCTAGGAGTTTTTAATAATCATATACCACTTATATCTACATTTTCATTGTTTTCTCGAAAAAAAAATCGGATAAATAACACATCAATCAAGGGCATGGGCTCTGTAGATTCTCACAGGTCACACGCATTTGAAAGCGGTAAAAAAATCAAGAATGAAGGAATAAAAATCAATTATTTCATGGAATACGAGATAGCGAAAAAAATAGTGTACGTAATGTATATCAAGTCATTAAAATGCAAAATTATGGAACTACGTTCAACTCGTGATGATTCCAACTAATTAATAGACCCTTTTTGCAGTTTGAACCTTGTTAATAATTCTAAACGACTGTACTAATAAGAACGTATAGCAACATAAATGAGAAATAGTAATAGTTTAGTATAGCAGTTTATACTTTGTATGATACTAAACAACTTATGGCTGAAATTAATTTAGCAACATAAAATGTTACCAAGTGTTGATCATCAAACTTATGGCTGAAATTAATTTAGCAACATAAAATGTTACCAAGTGTTGATCATAACTGTTATTTCTTGATATACTCTTATATGTTGTAGGAGCAAAACCAAAATTCGAGAGATAAGCAGTCCATTTCATTGTTCACCCAATATTAGACATGGACAACCTTTTGGATATGACTTAAGACACGTAAACTACACTCAACTCAACCACCTCCTTACCATCAAATAACACTAATATAAAAAGTTCATTTACCATCATAATTTTTTTTCGCTTATGTTGTTATTGTAGCTAAATTTTAACAACAAATAGCAACATAATTTGTTACTAAACTGTTGCTAAAATTTAGCCATCACCACTTTAACAACATAACCGAAAAAAAATTATTATGCTAAATGAACTTTTTCTTGTAACCTAAAAATGAAAATTTGATTCTACTGATCACCAAATTGGATAATTCCACATTATGACCAATTTAGGGGAATAATGATTATCAGATCAGATGATCACGCATATTAGCATTATCTAAAGGCTAGAAAAATTTCATGAATATCACATTCCCATATATATTCAATTCTTCATTTTGAATTTCATGTTCAATCAACTAGTAATGGTTTCATTGTCAACTATTTGGTTGTATTCATATGGTCACACATTCAACTATATTGCCTAGAATTTACACTTCATTGTAGAACCACAAATCAAGTTATACGAATGCGACTGTTGACCTTCTTCCCACAAATCAATCGAACTCTCCCACCAAAACCATTATGCGACTATTGACCTTCTTCCAACAAATCATTCGAAGCCTCCACCAAATTAAACGACGAATGCCACAGACCTTTCGGTTATATTTTTCTGTTTTTACCATAAATGTAACACCATTTTGCTTATTGAACTACATGTCGATTTTAATTTACATAATAACGACTCTCATTATCTGTTACTCCACTAACAGTGACCGAACCAGAAAAGTTAAATGGGAGGGGGTAGATATTGTATATAATATTTTTCATACCATACATGAGTTTGTTTTATCGTAATATGGAGTGTCTGTTGTTCTAACACTAATTTTTTAAAATTTTGATTTAAACCATAGATTTTTTTTATATTTTCATTAATTTTTATCAAAATAAATAGCGGTCCGGATCTGTCTCTATCTACTTACTTCCATGTCTAGAAGATAGTAACGATCTGCAGGAAATTTCTAAACATTTGAACCTTGTTCCCTAAGTGAAAGTATTAATGTGGAAAAGATGTAGCATACGGCATACCTAACCACACCATGTCACCATCAGTATTGTAACTTTAGAAAGTCATCTTTTCAACGTCTAGAAAGTCATCTTTGAATTTTGGTATTGTAGTTTTAGAATATGTATGTAAATGTAAAAAAAAAAAAAAAAAACTGTTTTTCGCTGTTGAAGTGTACTAGTCTTGTACTAGAGACTTGACTTTAAAAAGATTCTCTACTAGACTAGTAATGAAAAACATCTTAGAATGCAACATAAATGACGTTTTATCACTTGCTACCACAACACCATAAAATATTTATATTTTTATACTACACTTTTTCTGAAAAAACGTACAAACCGTATGCATGTATTTTTTTGCATTATTTATTTTTTTGTGTAATTTCAATTTGTAAAATAGGAAAAAATATATAAAATATGCAAATCCATAATTCACTTAGCTATATATAATTGTTTGTTGTTTGTTTATATTAATTATAGAAATTATAATAATTGTTGATATTTGTCCCATTTTTGCATTATTTTTTTTTTGTGTAATTTCAATTTGTAAAATAGGAAAAAATATATAAAATATGCAAATCCATAATTCACTTAGCTATATATAATTGTTTGTTGTTTGTTTATATTAATTATAGAAATTATAATAATTGTTGATATTTGTCCCATTTAATAAAAAAATTAGGGTTTTTATTCAAATTTGTGTTATTTAGATATTTATTACTAATGGTTTGTTTATGATGTTACATGTTTATGATGGTTATTTGTTTTGATTGAGAAAAATAAAAATTGTTACGCTTTATTAATATTTACCTGTTTTGAAAATTAGGGGTTTTTATAAAATTATGTTTTTTAATTAGTTTGTTTACCCAAATCACCAATAAAAATTGGGGTTGTTGATATTTTATCCGTTTTATAAAAAAATTGACTTATCATTGTTTGGTTATCATTAATGTGTTTGGTTATGATTAAAAAATTGAGTTATCATTGTTTGGTTATGATTAAAAAATTGAGTTATCATTGTTTGATAACTATCTATAATTTCTATAATTATTATAATTTCTATAATTAATATAAACAAACAATAAACAATTATATATAGCTAAGTGAATTATGGATTTGCATATTTTATATATTTTTTCCTATTTTACAAATTGAAATTACAAAAAAAAAAAAAAAAAAAAAAATAGGACAAATATCAACAATTATTATAATTTCTATAATTAATATAAACAAACAACAAACAATTATATATAGCTAAGTGAATTATGGATTTGCATATTTTATATATTTTTTCCTATTTTACAAATTGAAATTACACAAAAAAAAAGAAAAAATATATGCAAACCGTACATTAAATGTACGGTTTGCATGTATTTTGTGTAAACCATACATTAAATGTACGGTTTGCATAAAAACACTGTAAACTGTAGATTTTTTTTACGGTTTGTGCATTTTTTCAGAAAAAAAGTATAGTATAAAAATCCAATCTCCACCAGAAATTGTAGAATTAGTAGAAAGACTAAAATCATTTCTTTATAAAAGACCCTATATAGGTAATTTCTGAAGTAAATACTCTTCTGGTCATTTTCCTATCTTGTTTTAATATTTAAACTTACAACTTAGGCACCAAAACAGAAGCATCTACGCTCCCGTCACGAATATGCAACATACACTCAAAGTTAATTTAACAAATTGTAGTAATGTTTTGGAGGGACTTCAAGTCGACAAGTCGAGTATGGTACACTGTTTTAAAAAAAGCGTGTTTCTTAGTAAAAATATCGATTCAAATCTCGATAAAAGCTTGATTCAAAGTTTAAAAACCCTTACAAACACGTTGTTTTGCTCTTTAGTCCAGTGGCGGAATATATGTGTGACTTGTGACGGAATATATGTGTGACTAGGGGTTGTCACGACAACCCCGCAATTTAGAAAACAAATCTATTTTTGATAGTGTTTTTCAAAATAATTTATAAATAAGATATTTGGGCAACCACTCAATATATTGTTTTTTGCAACCCTGTAAAATTATACATTGTTTTAAATTTTTGCAACTTGCAAGTGATGAGAGGGTGTGAAAGGGAGAAGTGTGTTGATACGTTGGTGGAAAGAATATTTAAAACTTAACTTATACCATAATTGGTGCAAATATAATCATAAAGTAACTTTGGAAGGTTATTTCCAAAATGAGGAATTTAAATTTTTTGAAACACATACTGTTATTGTACACTATCAAATCTTCATAGCATGAGGCTATTCTGGAAAACTTTCAAAATATGAAAGAAGACAAGGTGTCATTATTTAAATATTTGTTTAAATTAATAACACATAAACGTTTTATTTATGCACTAATCGTATTTAATTTTGTAACTATAATTTCATAAAGAACTTGAATATTTAATATAAGTTTGACTTTTCCACTCTAAATCATGTTTTTTATTTTGGCAACGCCCTAGCTACCATTTAATCCTGAATCGGCCTCAGCAATTAGCACGTTAAAAACTTACAGTTTTTACACTTGTACTGTAGTTCTTGAAAAAACATTTTAGGTAAGATTTCTTTTTTATATAAGACATTGGTACGGTACTACTATTCACAAACCAAGTAGTACTAACTATTTAAATCAAATACACTTACCACATGATCATATTGATAGATGGTGACAAAGTCATTTTCCAACTTTGGTTCCTGCCTTATTTTCTCGGATGCTAATAAATATACCAATTGATGTAGTTTCACTAGAATGCCATTTTACAAAAAAGAAAACATTTCCTTTCTCAAAGTCTTCCTTTTTTTTTTTCCACCTCTTCCTCTTCATCAAGAAACTTCATAAAACCTACACTTTCATCTCTCTTTCTGTAATGGCACAAAAATACAGAAAACTTTTCCTAACAAACTCAACCTACTCCGAAATATATCCTTGCGAACCATACCCCGAAATTCCTGAATTTAATTTCCCGCTTCCACCACCGCCACCGCACTTTTCCTCCTCTACCACCACCACTCTTTCTCCCTACCTTATAATATCTATTTCTATATTTGCAGCTGTTTGCACACTTCTTACCGCCTATATTGTTCTTACGAAATGCTGCTTTCGTAGGCCTCGCCAGGGCTATGATGCAGAGCGGGACTTTATGGATCACGGACCGGAGATTGATCATCCCATTTGGTACTTATTGCTAATATTATTATTTTTATAAAAAGAAATTCATGTTTACTTCAGTGGCGTATGCTGTTTAAGTTTTTTAATTTTTTTTTAGCGTAAAGGGCTTGCGTTTTATTCATAATTAAAGAAACATGCGGTTTAAGCTTGATTATGATTCTGAACAAAAATATACTAGCTTCTTCTTACTTGTTTATCTGCTTTTACTTGTAAGTACTTATTAGTTATTACTGATATAATTATTTTTATAAAAGGAAATCCATGTTTACTTAAGTGGCTTATTCTGTACAAGCTTGTTTATGATCCTGAACAAAGATTGATCAGCTTGTTGTCACTTGTATATCAGTTTTTACTTGTACTAAGGGCCTTGTTTCCATGCAGATTTTATGCTTTGTTTTTTTTACTTTTTGCTTACAAGCTGCAATGTGTCTGGTTGGTTACAAATTGCAGTATATATTAATTTCGGTGTTAACCAAGATTTTAAGCCGGATGAACCAAATGTTTTTTGGTCTAGAAAAGTAAAAGCTAGAGCCAAACAAGTTTAGAGATAAAAAGTAGATGAATTTAAGGTTGGCTTAAATTTTGTACTTTTATATTAGGAAAATTAAACTAATGCAGTTAGATGCATGGGATTTCCAAGAAAAAGGACTGCTTCAAACCTCCCAACAAACCATTATTATTTTTTTGATGTAGTACGGTAGCTTGTGTCGACGGACAGTTTATTTCTAATTCGATTGTTAAAAGGAGACACAACTGCGAAGTCAATAGGCAAGTGATATGCTTATAAGCAATAATTAGGCTTAAAAGTTTCAAGCTAGACTTACTAGAATTTTTTCATTTAGTGCAACAGAGGGTTAAATATCGTAGTCATTTATAGCATATATTTTATATGAATGCGAGCGTTTGGCATGTCACCTAAAAGCACTGTTTTGAAAAGGGCACTTTGTAGTACAAAAAACTTTATTCAAAACTCGATTCAAAAGTTAAAAATTTAAAAATCTCACTCTTCTGCTTTTAGGCTTTTAATTAGGCCGCTAAAATCTTAAGCTTTTTAGACTTTTAGCCTAGCTCTTGCAAAAGCTCATTAGCTAAGATTCCTCTATTCAAAACACTGCCTAAAAGTATAGTGTTATGTTAGGACCAGATTTCTGGTCTAAACATTGTTTATTGTCTATTGGTTTTTCACTATAAATCCTAACTGTTGTTAAGAACTAAGACAGTACTGACAGGTTTCAAGTACCAGTTGCAACCTCAGTTGCAACCTTGGCTGACAGGTTTCAAGTACCAGTTGCAACCTCAGTTCTAACCTGTTGTCCAGCAGAATTCTGTTTAAGTTCTATTTATCTGCATAACTATTCTTTAATAATAATTATGTGTTTTAAAGTATGCAGGATATATTCTCAAATGATCTTAAAGGATTAATATGTGGTTATTGAGGAATATCAAAGTGTTAAGGAAAGATGTTGTATTAAAGTTGTAAAGAGATTAATTTATAAGGTTGTTTCCTTTTGAATATGATCTCTTCTATTATGATTATCCTTATCACTTGTGTCAAATCTTTGATCTTTATATATTCAGTAAAGGCACGTTTGAAGATTGACTATATGGAGTTAAATGATATGGAAAGATAGAATCTTTAAAAGATATTATCTTTATATGTTTCCTAGTTAAAGGAAAATACTAACTCCTACTTTTAAGCTTGTTATCAATCAGGTATCAACCAATGATGATTGGAGTCAATCAATGCTGAAGTATCACGCAATGCATGGGAAGATTGAAGCAAATCAACAAGTCAAAAACAATCAAAAGATATTGAAGAATAGAAGATTGTTTTACTTGCATATATACTTGATAACTTAGCTTGTAAAAGTTTGTGTGTTCTAAATTATAAAGAACTTATTTTCTAGAGAGAATACACGTGAGCTTCAAAAAGAAAACAATGGTGGGATGCCATTGATTTATATTTGATAGTTATAGAGTAGGAGCAATATAGTGATAGGTAGAAAAACCTAGAGGGAGTCTAAGTTTTTCATTAAGACTTGAGTCATATATTGTAAGCTTTTTATAATATCATAATCTGGGTAAGTGCCCCGGAGACGTAGCCTAGTTAGGTGAACTCCGTTGTTAAATGTGCGTGTGAATTATTTTCAAGTACATTTAATTTTAAAACAGTTCTGTCCATTAATACACTTGGTTCCAACTGCAGTTCCAACCTCACTTAGAACCTTATACACTTGGTTCCAACTGCAGTTCCAACCCCACTTGGAACCTTACTGCAAAACTGCATCTAGAACAGCGGATAGGAATGTCAATTGGTATCAGAGCTTTACACTAGACTTTACTTAGTGTTGATCCTGTGTTCTAATAAAAATGGACTTAATGAGGGAAGGAAACGCCTTCAACAAACCTCCATTGCTTGAAGGAGGAGTAAACTATGGAGTATGGAAGATCAGAATGAGGTCCTTCATCAAACAGCAGAATGAACATGCATGGAAAACTGTGATGTATGGATGGGAGGCTCCAACTGCCATTGATAGTGAAGGAGAACTGGTCTTTATACCTGAAGACAGATGGTCTGCTGATGAAGACAGGAAATCAAGTGCCAACTCAACAGCCATAAACTTGATTTTTGCTGGTGTAACTCTCAGTGTATTCAGGTATATTTCTCACTGTGAAACTGCTAAAGAGGCATGGGATATTTTGCAAGTTACTTTTGAAGGAACTACTAAAGTAAAAGCTTTCAAACTTCAACAGTTAACTTCTCAATTTGAAAACCTAAGAATGGAGGAAGATGAAAATATTGAACAATTTAATGGTAGAATCTGCCACATTGCTCATCAAGCTGGAACCTTAGGTGAAAAATACAGTGATGCTAAACTTGTTAAGAAAACTCTTAGATCACTTCCAGAAAGGTTTGAAATAAAAGTTACTGCTATTGAAGAATCTACAGACTTAGATAATCTTAAACTTGAAGAACTTATAGGAAATCTAAGCACTCATGAGCTAAAATTTTTTAAACCAAAAAGACCAGAAAAGGGAATAGCATTTCAGGCTAAGAAATCTGAACCTAATGTCTGTGATAAAATAAGTGATGAAGAACAGCTAGCTTTCTTTGCTAAAAAGGTTTTCAAAAAGTTTTACAAGAGAAAAGAGGATGATACTGGTTCTTCTAAAAACTTTCAGAAAAAGGATAACCAATTTAAGACAGAATCCAGGTTCAATAATAACTCTACTGGTAAGTGGAATTCTAAAGAGAAGGATAACAAAGATTATAAGCCTAAAGAGATTCAGTGTAGAGAATGTAGAGGCTTTGGTCATATTCAGGCTGAGTGTGCTAATACTTTAAAAAGGAACAAAAATGCCTATATATCCACTCATAGTGATAGTGATTCTGAGAGCAACAGTGATGAAGAGGATGAGTCTAATTTTGTTAACTTTATGGGAATAATCACTGAAAAAGAACCTACTTATGAAAGTGACTGTGAACATGTTTCAACTGAAGTTACAACCACTCTTAAAACCTACAGCAGTGATGAGGAAGAACCTTCTGATGAAGACATTTCCCAGCAATATCTTGTTCTTTATGAAAAGTATAAATGTCTGAGTAAACAAACCTTGATCATAAGCAAACTTAATGTTAATCTAAAAGATGAGGTTAAAAGTCTTACTGAGAAGATGAACTTACAACTGGCTGAACTTACTGAAACCAAAAAGAAAATAAAACTGATGAATGTTTCTGCTTCAGAAAAATTAGATTACATGCTGTCATATTCTAGAGGTTCTAAAGATATCAGTGGTCTAGGTTACTATGGTGGTAAAAGTACAGGAAAAACCACCTTTATTGAAGCTGTTGCTAAAGCTAAAACTCATAATTTTGAAAACAAGGTTAGAAGCTCAGTTGCAACCAGAGTTGCAACCAGGAATAAAACTCAGGTTTTTGTAAAGAAGGTTGGAAGCTCAGTTATAACCTCAGTTGCAACCATGAATAAACTGAATAGCTTTAAGAATAAAAGTAACTTTAGGTTGAAGCTGTGTAATTTCTGCAAGAAACCTGGTCATTCTGAAATCCAGTGTTATTTGAAAAGAAACAGAAGGTATATTTCTCAGAAAACCTGGTTAGCCTCTATTAATAAAAATTTGAACTGGGTCTGGAAAGTTAAAGAAAAAGCTATCTTAATTGCTAACAACAAAGCTGTCATTAACTCTTTGAATGCTGTTACTTCTAATGATTGGTATTTTGACAGTGGTTGCTCTAAGCACATGACAGGTACTGCTAGTCTCCTTAAAAATGTCACCACTCTTACAGGAAACACTGTTGTGTTTGGAGGTGGAGATACAGGTAAAATTGTTGGTAAAGGTACCTTGAACAAACCTGGAATGCCTGATATTGAGGATGTTTTTCTTGTTGATGGTCTAAAAGCTAATCTTATTAGTATCAGTCAACTCTGTGATAACAAAATGATTGTTAAATTTGACAAAGAAAGGTGTCTAATTACTAATCTTAACAATGATTTAATCATGACTGGAGTTAGATCAACCAACAGCTGCTATGTGTTTGAAAAAGCTGAAAAAGAATTGCCTCAAAGTAGGTGTAATCAAGCCATTACTAATAATGTGGATATTTGGCATAAAAGGCTTGGGCATGTGAATTACAAAACTCTTGATAAGCTTGTTAAAAATGAATTGATAAGAGGAATTCCTAAACTGAGTGCTAAAACTCAAAGTGTCTGTGGTGACTGTGCTATAGGTAAACAAACCAAAAGTATTCACAAAAGTATAAGTCAAATCTACACTAAGAGAGTCCTAGAACTTCTTCATATTGACTTGATGGGGCCTATGCAAACTGCTAGTATAGGTGGTAAGAAGTACATTCTGGTAGTTGTTGATGACTTCTCCAGATACTCTTGGGTAGTGTTCTTAAAAGATAAGACTGAAACTTTTGAACTGTTCAAAACTTTGTGCTTAAAACTTCAACTTGAAAAAGGTTCAACCAGTGGTAATATTGCTAGGGTTAGAAGTGATCATGGAACAGAATTTGAGAACAGTAAGTTTAGAGAGTTCTGCAACTCCTTAGGTATTAGTCATGAGTTCTCTGCTCCTAAGACTCCACAGCAAAATGGCATAGTTGAAAGGAAAAATAGAACCATTCAGGAAATGGCTAGAGTCATGCTTAACTCTAAGAAACTTGCCAACAGATTTTGGGCTGAAGCTGTTAATACTGCCTGTCATATAGTTAATAGA